>OV702299.1:93710018-94335018 GCA_916181665.1 Avena sativa | reverse complement strand
CCTGGCTCCCGCTCCAGCTTCGCGCTTGGATCCATCGAAATGCATCATCCATGACTGCGACATGTCTGGGGTGTCTGTCAGCTGCAGCTCCATCCAGTGTACAAGGAAGTCCGGAAGGACTTGAGACTTGATTGCGAGTCGCTTCTCGTAGACGATGTCTAGGGGTGACAACTCGATGCCCCATAGGGCCACCTGTCCTGTGGCCTCCGGGTTATTCAGGATGCTGTTCAGGGGTGCCTCGTTGACGACCAACACCTGGTGCTCCTGGAAGTAATGGCTCAGCCAATGAGCCGTCATGAACACGCCGTAGGCGAGTTTCTGGTAGTGAGGGTACCTCTGCTTCGTTGGCGTCAATACCTCGCTGAGGTAGTAGATTGGGCGTTGGACCCCATGGGTCTTGCCCTCTTTGGGTCGCTCGACCACCAGCACGGTGCTCACTACCTGGTGTGTAGCTGCTATGTACAGCAGTAAGGGCTCGCGTTCTTTTGGCGTGACCAAGACGGGCGAGGTAGAGAGCAGCCGCTTTAGATCTTCGAATGCGTCATCCGCCTCAGGCGTCCACTCGAATTTGTCTGCCTTGCGTAGCAGTTGGTAGAATGGCAGTGCTTTCTCGCCTATGCGGCTGATGAACCTGCTTAATGCCGCTATTCGTCCTGCTAGATGCTGGACACCTTTGAGGTTTTTCGGCTTCTCCATTTCCATGATTGCCCGTATTTTCTTCGGGTTCGCCTCGATCCCTCGCTGGGAGATGAAGTAACCAAGCAGCTGACCCGATGGGACACCGAAGGCGCACTTTTCGGGGTTAAGCTTGATCCTGTAGCGGTCAAGATTATCGAACGTCTCGCGGAGATCGTCGTTGAGTGTTCTCGCCTCCCTGGTTTTGATGACTATGTCGTCGACATAGACTTGGACATTGCGACCGATCTGGTCCTTTAGGCATGCCTGCATGCACCGCTGGTACGTGGCACCTGCGTTTTTAGCCCGAAGGGCATTGTGTTGTAGCAGAACACCCCGAACGGCGTGATGAACGCCGTTTTCTCTTGATCTTCGATCTTGAGTTGAATCTGGTTGTAGCCTGAGTAGGCGTCGAGGAAGGAGAGTTTCTCGCATCCTGCAGTCGAATCGATGATCTGATCGATCCGAGGGAGAGGTAAGTGGTCCTTTGGGCAGTGCTTGTTCAGCGATGTGAAGTCCACGCACATCTGCAGGATGTCTGTGTCCTTTTTGGGGACCATCATAGTATTAGCGAGCCACTCGCTTTCCTTGATCTCCCTGATGAAGTTTGCAGTGAGTAGTCTATTGACTTCAATCCCTATGGCTTTGGCCCGGAGCTCAGACAGTCTCCGGATGGACTGCTTGACGGGATTGGTGTCTGGAAAGACGTTGAGTGCGTGCTCGGCGAATTCCCTGGGAACTCCTGGCATGTCTGCAGAACACCAGGCGAAGATTTCCCAGCGCTCACGGAGGAATTCGACGAGCGCGCTTTCCTATGCGGGGCTGAGATCATTGGCGATCAACGCTATCTTGGAGGTATCCGTCGGGTGGACCTGCACCTTCTTTATGTTGACTATGGAGTCGAAGGACATATCGAGTGCGTTTTGTCGTGCGACTGGGGGTGCCCCATTGTCCGTCACCTCGCGGAGCCTTACGAGCTCCTCTTGCATGCCGAATGACTGGGAGACTCTGTTGAAGTCCCTGTCGCAGTGGTCCGATCGGGTGAAGCTCCCATGGACCGTGATGAGGCCCCTGGGTCCTGGCATCTTGAGTAGCAGGTACGCGTAGTGTGGTACTGCCAGGAATCTTGCGAATGCCACACGCCCGAGGATGGCGTGGTATTGTGATGGCCAGTCCACCACTTCGAACTCGAGCCGTTCACATTGGAAGTTATCCGGCTTGCCGAAGATGACGTCGAGCCATATCTTTCCCAGGGGGAATATGCCCTTTCCTGGAATGATGCCATGGAACGTTGTGTCTGACTGTTCCAGGCTACATAGCGGGATCCGCATTGCTGCTAGGGTGCTTGCGAACATCAGGTTGATGCCGCTGCCGCCATCCATGAAGACGTGGCTCATCTCGAACCCTCCGATCTGCGCCTCAAGCACCAGGGCAGCATGACCTGGGCGAGGGACCTAGCAATGGTGATCCGAACGGCTGAACGTGATGCAAGACTCCGATCCGCTGAGGTACTCAGGGATGGCAGGTGGAGCTGTCACGGCTAGGTTGATCTGACGGGTGATTTTCTTCTGCACCCTATTCGTTGGGCGCCCTTTCTGGATCATCAGTGCTCCTTTCGGCGGGGGTACCCGTGCCCACCGTTATTCTGTGCGGGTGCGATTGGGTGGTTCTAGCCTCCTGCGGGTGGCGGTGGAGGAGCTCCATGCGCGATCTCACCTGGTGCGGGTGCGTTCCCGAATCCAGGGTTTGGGGCTTGCTGCCTCATCTGAGCCATGCTCTCGCTGAGTTTCTGGAACTCGCGGCAGTCCTTGAGAATGTGGCTTGCCTTCTTCTTGCCATCTTGTTTGTCGATGTAGAAGTGGATGGTACATGGACCCGACAGTTTTTCGTATGCTGAGGGTCCGTCGTCGCGACCGCGGCGCTGCCATGACTGTACCGGGTGTCCTCCATCGCAGAAATTGTTTCCGCGATATCCGCCACTGTTGCGCTTGCTGTCATTGCGGCGGTCAGTGTAGCCTGCCGCGACCATGTTGGGTCGGTCGCGATCGTCGTATACGCGTGATCTTCTCTTGCTACGGTGCTCACGTCGCCGACCGTAGTCATCTTCCTCCTCCGAGTACGCTCGGTGGACGGAGTCCTCGCCATCGGCCCACCTGTTGGCGATGTCCATGAGGTGGTCGAGTGTCTTGGGCTTGACGCCCCCAAGTTCTTCCTTGAAGTCCTGGCGCTTGACGCCGTCCTTGAAGGCGTCAATGGCCCTTTCTTCGGAGATATGTGCCGCGGAGTTCTTGGTGTTGGACCAGCGCAGTATGTACGAGCGAATGGATTCGCCTGTTCGTTGGGTGTAGGCTCGCAACTCCTCGATCGAGGCAGGCCTCTTGCTGGTGCCTTTGAAGTTTCGGACGAAACTGTACGCCAGCTCCTCCCAACTAAGGATAGGCTGCTTAGCCAGATCCGAGCTGCGCCTGTCAGCTGCAGCTGAAGGCATTGCATGGCGGTTTCCCTTCTTCCGCCGTGCAGCTAGACGGACGACAAGTGGTCACTGAGCCACACCTTGGGGTCCTGCATGCCATCGAATTTCGGAGTGTCCGAAGGGAGATTGAAGTTGCACGGCATCCGTGTCCATCGAACAGATCTGCTGAAGCATCGGGCTCCGTAGAGTTCTCCTTCGTCTTCATCCATCTCGGATTCAGACGAGCATACGCGCTTGGCGCGTGCCTTGTCGATCTTGCGATGCGTTAGCTCGTTTCGAGCGTCGTAGTCGCGGCTGCGATGGCGTGAGCTCTTATGCCTTCGAGGAAGGTCATGATCTTTGTCCTCGGATGAGGGTGTGGGGCTGCGGTTAAATCTGACCGTAGCCTTCTTTTTCGGCTCCGCAGGAGCTTCTCCGTGGAGCGCAGCTCCGACGAGTCCGAGCCCGGTAAGCGCGGACTTGTGGATGGCCCTCTTCGGGTCCCCCTCGGGAGGTGGGTGGGACGCGAGGTACGCTGTGGCTGCCATGATCGCAGCTTGTGGAGTTTTTGGGATGACGTTGCCGTCGGCGTCCATCTCCATGAAGGACGCGTTGAGGGCTCGGGTTACCTCGCGGCGTTCTTTGGGGTCCATGTTCTCCATCCGAGAACGGTGCTTGTTCCTGTTGTTGCCGTGTGAGCTGGAGCCGATGCCCATGGCGGAGAGCGCAGCTCGCCGCGCACTGGACTCCAAAGCTGCCTGCTTGCGCTTGTCCAACACTTCCTACATCTTGATCTGCTTCTTGTGCTCCTCGATGAGGAGCATGTGGTATGCCATCAATAGATCTCGTGATGCATCAGCGGGAAAGATCTTGTTGCCTCCACGGCCTCGCTTTCTTGAGTCCATCCCTCCTCGTCGAGGTGGATGACCCGATTGTTGTTTTCCCCGTTGGGTGGGGGGGGATTGGCTTCTTTGTTTCCACCGTTTCTACCCTGCGGGTTGGGTGGCGGATTGTGTTCTTGATCCTGGATGACTGCGGAGCACTGGTAACGCTTGTAGATCGGATCGCTGCTGCCGTAGCTTTTGGATCCGGAACCGTAGGTCTCTTCATCCGATGACGGGTCGTACAGATCGGAGTTGCAGCTGCTGCTATCATAGGACTCGTATGTGGACGATGTGGTGCGTAGCATGGGGTGTGGAGCCCACGAAGCAGGTCTGATCGACGACAGGGGCACCCGCTCTGGGAGGCGAAGAGTGCCGATCTTCCCCACCTAGAAGCAGAAGCTCCCGAACAGGATCTCGAGCCCGTCGCCAACGGGCTCGAAGTCCTTCATGGTGGCTGGTGAGTGGGCGGTGAAGTCGAAGGTGCCAAAGAGGATATGACTCTCTGAAGCCGCAGAGTTGTAGATCGCTCGGGTTGGGACCGTCATGATCGCACAATTAGCGTCCCCAGTTCCCATAGACGGCACCAATTGACGAGGTTTGATCTCGTCAATGCCCATTGTTATGGACTTGGATTTTGGAGAAGATGGGGATGCTGGAGATCGCGGAACGGTTAGCAAACAAGAAACACAGGGACACGAGGTTTACCTAGGTTCAGGCCCCCGGAGGGAAAACCCTACTCCTGCTTGTCTGCTCTTGATTACGGCGGAACCGAAGGTTACAGGGGTGCGCAGATGCAATCTGGCATGGAGGTGTCTATGCGAAAGTATGAGGTCAGAGAGCTAGGTCGTGCCCTCCTAGCCTTTATATAGAGTTAGGCAGGTCCCAGGCACAGACCGAGTCGGTTACAGGTTTTAGGGTTTAACCCTTTGAATTTTCTATCTACTCTAGTCTTGCTCTCCAAGGATCCGAAGGCGTCATGGGCCCTGGCCACCTGAAAATCTTCATGGGCCGGCATATATTTGTCATGGGCCTTCCTTGGGCTGGACTAGGTATGCTGAAGACGTGTACCCGCAGGGTATAACGATGTCAGTCGTTCAAACTCTATGTTATTTTGATGATTGGTTATTGGGATTGTTCTATGTGATGAATTGTGCATGTTAAGCATCTATGGGTATCTCATTCTTATCCTTATTAAAACCACAGATGCCTCCTCGACGTGCCAACCCCAACCAAAACAACAACAACAATGTCACTCCCGAGATGCAACAGTTGATGACAGCACAAGCTCAACTGATGCAGATGATGAAAATGTTCATGCAGAACAAGAACCAGAATAACAACAACAACAATAACAACAACAACCAGAATAATCCGCTAGGATTTGACATGCTCACCAGATTTCTAAGACTGAGGCCTGCAAAGTTTTCGGGAACCACTGATCCAATGGTATCCAATGACTGGTTACGTTCAGTGAACAAGGACTTAGTGACTGTTGGCTTCACCGATGAAGAAAAAGTCAGGTTTGCAGCACATCTGCTAGAAGGGCCAGCAGCAACCTGGTGGGATAACTTTCCGATCACCACTCCCATTGAGGATGTGACCTGGGCTATCTTTGAGGATGGATTCCGTACAGCTCACATCTCATCCGGAGTGATGAATTAGAAGAAGGAGTTCCACAACCTAAAACAGCGTCACCGCAGTGTGGCTGAGTATATTGAGGAATTCAACAATCTGGCGCGTTATGCACCGGATGAAGTTGATACAAATGCTAAGAGGAAGGAGAAATTCCTCGAAGGGCTGAATGATGAACTGAATCTGCAGCTGTCAGTTGCCTATGTTCCAACCTACCAATCACTTTGTGACAAGGCTACCATCTTGGAGAACAAGATGAAACAGGTTGAGAGCAGAAAGAGGAAGCATAGCTTTGATAAGCACAGCTCGGGATTGTCTCACAAGCGTTCCCATCATGATGATAGTGGGAGTTCTGGATCCCACTAACATGTAAAGTATAACAACCACCACAGCCACAACCTTCATCATGACAACAAGCATCACCGCAGTTATGATAATGACAAATATAAGAACCACAAGAGTGGACACAAGATCCACCACAGTGGAGGTGGAAGTGGTAGTGGAAGTCAGCCTGTCAAGTAAGATCTCAGTCAGGTTGAATGCTTCAAGTGTAATAAGATGGGGCACTATGCCAATGAGTGCCCAGAAAAGAAAGTTGATGGTGCCAACAAGCCCAATCCCTTCCAAAAGGGACAAGTGAACCACATCAATGTGGAAGAAATATATGAGGAATCAGATGCTGTGGCTGGTAAGTTCAAACTCAATTCTGTTCCAGCACTTGTTCTTTTTGATACTGGCGCATCGCATTCATTCATATCAAGAGCATTTGTTGATAGAAATGGATTTCCAGCTGAAAATATTGGGTGTCCTATAAAAGTAAGTTCTCCCGGTGGGGATATGATAGTAAGCCTTGGATGTCGTGATCTAGTAATAGAATTTGGAAAACATAAGTTTCCAGTTAGTCTGATAATCCTAGATTCCCAAGGATTGGATGTTATTTTGGGAATGGATTGGATGACCAAGTACGAAGGAGTACTAGATTGTGCCAACCGTACTGTCACCCTCACAACCCCGGATAATAAAAGGATTAGATTCAAGTCTAACTTTGAATCAAAAGGGAGTAAGATAAATTCTCTTAAGGGGGTTAGCATAGACAGTGTGCTAATTGTGAGAGAATATCCGAATGTATTTCCGGAGGAATTACGTGGAATGCCACCAGATAGAGATGTTGAGTTTCTGATTGATTTGCTGCCAGGATCAGGACCAATAGCAAAGAGACCTTACAATATGTCGGTTGATGAGTTGAAAGAACTCAAGAAACAACTTGGAGAACAATTGCAGAAAGGATTTATTCAACCAAGTTCTTCATCTTTGGGCGCACCAGTTTTGTTTGTTGAGAAGAAAGATAGAAGTCAAAGGTTATGCATAGATTACCGTTCACTCAATGAGGTGACTATCAAGAACAAGTATCCTTTGCCCAGAATAAATGACTTGTTTGGTCAATTAGAAGGAGACCATGTGTTCTCAAAGATTGATCTCCGGTCAGGTTACTTTCAGCTAAAGATAAGGGAACAAGACATACCTAAGACTGCTTTCACCACTAGGTCTGGATTGTATGAGTACACCGTGATGCCATTTGGTTTGACCAATGCACCAGCCTACTTCATGAATATGATGAACAAGGTGTTCATGGAATTTCTTGACAAGTTTTCTGTTGTTTTCATCGATGACATTTTGATCTACTCCAAGAGCAATGAAGAGCATGAAGAACATTTGCGATTGATACTTGAGAAGCTTAGAGAGCATAAGCTGTATGCCAAATTCAGCAAGGTTGAATTTTGGCTGAATGAAGTTGGATTTCTTGGACATATTGTGTCAGGAGATGGTGTAGCAGTTGATCCCGCAAAAGTGTCAGCTGTAACAGAGTGGGAATCTCCTAAGTCAGTGAAAGAAGTTCATAGTTTCCTTGACTTGGCAGGATACTATAGAAGATTCATTGAGAATTTCTCCAAGGTAGCTAAGCCAATGACGGAGTTACTTAAGAAAGATAAGAAATTTGATTGGACTGAAGGATGTGAACTTAGTTTCCAAGAGTTGAAAAAGAGACTAGTGACAGCACCAGTCTTATGTCTGCCAGATTTGGAGAAGGATTTCCAAGTATATTGTGATGCATCTCATCAAGGATTAGGTGCAGTTTTGATGCAAGAAGGGAAAGTTGTGGCTTATGCCTCGAGACAACTCAAAACTCATGAAGTGAATTATCCTACTCATGATTTGGACTTAGCCTCTATTGTCCATGCACTCAAAACATGGAGACATTATCTTTTGGGAAAGCAATGTGAAGTGTCTCACAAAAGTTTGAAGTATATCTTTACTCAAAAAGAAATCAACATGAGACAAAGAATGTGGCTAGAACTCATCAAGGACTATGACTTGAGTGTGCAATACCACCTCGGTAAAGAAAAAGTTGTAGCGGATGCATTAAGCCGTAAGGTTTATGTGAGTGGCCTTACTAAAGGAGAGTTGCTAGATGATCTGTGTGCCCAATTCAAGGATCTCAGATTGGAGATAGTGCCTGAAGGACATCTCATGTCATTGGATGTTCAACCCACCTTGTTGGAAAAAATTAGGAAAGCCCAAAAGACGGACAAGGAAATTGAAGAGATTAAGGAAACGATTTGTAAAGGAAAGGCCAAAGGATTCCATGAAGACGAACAGGGTAACGTACTTTATGGGATGGAAAACGTATTTGTATTCCGCAAGATCCGGAGCTTCGAAAACTGATTTTACAGGAAGCACACAACTCACCATATTCCATTCATCCGGGTAACACCAAAATGTACATGGATGTGAAGGAAAGATTTTGGTGGAATAATCTCAAGAAGGACATCGCCGAACATATTGCTTTGTGTGATGTATGTAGTGGAGTGAAAGCGGAACATCAGAAACCAGCAGGATTGCTATAGCACTACCTATTCTTGATTGGAAGTGGGACAAGATTGGTATGGATTTCATCACCGGACTGCCAAGGACTCGATCAGGATATGATTCAATTTGGGTCGTAGTAGATTGCCTAACTAAAGTGTCTCATTTCATACCCGTGAAGACAACCTATACAAGTGCTAAGTTGGCCAAGATTTATATGAATAGGATTGTGTGTCTGCATGGAGTACCCAAGAGTATTGTGTCTGATAGGGGAACTCAATTCACTTCCCATTTTTGGAGGCAACTGCATGAGTCATTGGGAACGAGATTGGAATTTAGCACTGCTTTTCATCCCCAGACTGATGGACAGACAGAAAGGACCAACCAGATTCTAGAAGATATGTTGAGGGCATGTGCCCTAGATTATGGTGCTAGTTGGGATGAAAGTTTGCCTTACGCGTAGTTCTCTTACAACAACAACTATCAAGCCAGTATTGAGATGGAACCGTTTGAATTTCTCTGTGGAAGAAAATGTACTACACCATTACTATGGAATGGTGTGGGAGAAAGAAACTTGTTCGGGCCACAATTAATCAAGGAAGCTGAAGAGAAAGTCAAGTTGGTAAAGGACAGATTGAAGATAGCACAGTCCCGACAAAAGAGCTACGCATATCCAAAGCGTAGAGAAGTCACATATGAGGTGGGTGATAGAGCTTATCTTAAAGTATCACCACTTAGTGGAGTGAAGAGGTTTGGAGTCAAAGGAAAATTGGCACCAAGATATGTTGGACCATTCAATATTTTGAGCCGTAAAGGAGAAGTAGCATATGAGATTGAATTGCCTGAATCATTGTCTGTCGTTCACAATGTATTTCACGTAACTCAGCTAAAGAAATGCCATCCAGAGATGGAGGAGACTTCTTTGAAGGATACAATACCTTTGGAGGAGGTCCAGTTGGAAATTGATCTTACTTATGAGGAAAAACCCATCAAGATTCTTGAGACTGCAGAAAGAGTTACTCAGACAAAGACTATCAAATTCTGCAAAGTTCAGTGGAACCATCATTCCGAGGAAGAAGCAACATGGGAAAGAGAAGATGATCTTCGGAAAGACCACCCTCACCTATTTGCTAGCCAATCCGAATCTCGAGGGCAAGATTCACCTTAAGGGGGTTAGATTTGTAACATCCCAAAAAACATAATTTGAAAAGCTTGCATAGCATTCATGCATTCATAAGCATTTGATCTTTTTCAAATAAATTTCAAACAAAAGAAACCACATTATGCCTATTACTTATTCAAGTGAGGCAAGGCTTGTATTTTATTTTCTATTTATGATTAGTATTGGATCAGCATTGTTTTGAAAGTGAATACAAGGCCACACAAAGGTTTTAAAAAACAACTCAAATTTAAAACAAATGGTATGCTTACTTGGAAAAAGTTAACTAAAGGCATGGTTTTAGCTTTAAATTCAAACCCAAAATGATTTTGAGTAAATGGATGTTTTACACATCCCGGGACACAAGAAATAAAGAATAAAATTTCGGAAGAAGTTTAAAGTGAAACAGATTTGAAACACATATTCAAATTCAAATCAGAAAATCAAAACAGAAAAAGAAAAGGAGAAAGAGAAAAAAATAAACCTAACTAGTTATCTAACCCAACGCAACCCACGGCCCATCTAAACAGCCCAGCTAGCCCACCCGGGAAACTCCCTCCCCCTCTCTGTTTCTCATCGTGCCGCGCTGCACCCACTCCCTGACTTCCTGGCCCCACTGCCACATTGTCTTCTTCGTCCTCAATCAACATGCGGTCACTGCTCCGCCGCGGCCGTTTCATTTAAACACCGAATCAATCCGATTGATTGCGAGCGTGAATTCCTCCCCCCGACCCTGCTACTTAAACCCCCACTACCCCCTCTCCATTTCCCCTCAAACCACAAGCCCTGAGCGCCACCAGGCTGCAAGAATTTCTCGCCGTGACCTCGCTGCTCCGACGAGCTGCAGCGCCGATTCCGGGCAACTCTGGCCACCCCTCTGCTCCTGGTTCCCACGAGCACACTCCACTTCGCCACGCGCATCTCCAAGTACCACTTCCAAGACCGCGCACGCTTCGGAACCTCGGCAAGGACAACTCCAGCATGCCACCGTCCTATACAGCAACTTCGGCGAACCTTTCCGGTAAAAACTGACCGCCCTAACCTTTTTGGTTGTCACGCGTGGACTCGCCTTGCTTGTACGCGTCTAACGCCACATCTGGCCTGCCATTTCGTGCCTTGTAGCGTTGACAACAACCACTCCCAAGCGAGCCCGACGCCGACGCCAACTCCCATGAGCAATCGACGCTCTGCCTGTACGCCCCCAGTCCGTCCCTGACCACGTCGAGAATCACCACGTCACTGCGATCGCTGTAAGCATCTGCACTACCTCCCTTGCCCCCTGGCCTCACCGGAGCGCCGTCGTCGGACGCGTCGTCGCCGCTCTGGCCATTTGCGCCGCTAGTTCTTGGCTGAAGCGATTAGATCCGCTGGATCTAGATCCAGCGGTCTAGATTAGATTCAACCGCGAAGGGGTACGCGCAGATCTGGGCCCTAGATCCAGATCTAACGGTATAGGTTAGTTTAGCCGCGAAGGGGTATGATACGATCTGGAGCGTTGGATTAAGTTGAATCCAACGGTGCGGACGCGTGATCCAGAGCGAAGCGGTATGGGCCAATCAGATTGCGCCGCGTGTCAAGATTTTCGATTTAAATTTTTGATTTAATTTAATTAGATGATTAAACTTGTAAATTTAATAACTTTTGTTCTATTTATCGAAAAAATACAAATAAATTACCATTGGAATCACAAAAATAAATCCTACACATCTATGGGCTTATTTTTGTATTTTTCCTCTGTTAAAATGGAATTTTATGCAGAGACAGTTGTAGGCCTAATTTGTGTATAAAAATTATTTGGAAAATGTTTTAAAGGCGAAATTAAGTTTATTTGGTGTATAAATGTTTAGTTTATTGCTTAGTACTGTTTTACTTGTCTTGTTTAATTTATAAAAATCATCACATAGCATTTGCATGCATTCATATATTTTTGCTTGATTATTTAGAATATGAATTTGGTGCTATCATTTTATGTGTAGATTTTGGTGCTAGTGGTGATTGTGACTGTGAGGATTGTTGTTAATCTCCCAACTATCAAGGCAAGTGGTGCTTCATATTTTTGTCCCAATATTTTGACTATGATACTTTCTATTGCCATGCCTAGCCTATCTAATAGTAACCAAGGGTGGATTATATACATATGCTATGGAAAAATATTGCTAAGTCATTGACTTGTGTTTTGCTTAATAAAACAACTAAGTGAATGAAACACTTGGGTGGAATGGTTGTTTGGGTCATGTTGAGTGGTTACACAAGGCCCATATCTATGGTTTACCTTGTGTATCACACTTGTGGAATGCCACCCAGGAACAAAGGGATTTGAGATGCCATATGTTAAGAAGCTTCTAGTGCAGCCACATGGAATTATGGGCTCTGCCTGGATCATATAGGTTGCAATAACTTAGCCAAATGGACAGTTGGTGGTAGGGGTGATAGGTTTGGGGCGCGTCCATTTTGGTCTAAGGGAAGGCTTCTGAAAGGTCCTGTCTTGATGAAAGTCAAGTCTTGTGGGGAAAGTGCACCACCTCTGCAGAAGGAAGAATCTAAGTACTTAGCCGTGTCCCCGGAAATGGAAAATTTGAGCATCAAGACATGGAAGCTATCAAGAATCTCCTCATCCCAATTTCTAAGTTAAAAACATGTGGTTGAACAAGGGTTGAAGGTTCACCAATGTCTATTGGTGGTTCCTTGGGAGTTTTTGCCAAACAAAAACTTAGTGTTTTCAACTGATAGGTAAAACCTATTTTGAGCAAAGCAAGTCTAAGCTACACTTAGCCAAATTCATATAGAAGCTAGATACTATTATTCTACTAAGGTATCACTTGCCAATACTATTCCAATGTATTGACCCACTGTGGCACTTGTGATGTTGCAGGTTACTCTGATGTGGATTAGGGTTATGAGTCTACACTCAACATGCTTGCCTGTGGCACATGAAGATGAAGACTTTTATTTTTATCGTTAAGTTAAACTCTTATACTAGCCTATGGCTATGGAGTTGTAAAAGACTATGATATCTCTGGAATGACGATGTAATAATGACCTTTGTATCTGTGTACTTCATCTTAAACTGTGGATGCTAGCATTTGATCCAGGGACTAGCATTGCAATCACAGGGACCTTTACCTTTATAAAGGTGGGGTCTTACAATCAACGCCCACAATGACCATTGTGTTCTACTCGTGCAACAAATCTACATATAGACGCGGCTCTGATACCACTGTAGGGGTTCATAGCATGTAATTTTTTTTCTACCGCATGCATACAAATAAGCCAAGATCTATCTACTAGATTGAAGCAACGAGTCGATTAGAGTACTCACCCTCGAAGATTCCAAAGCGATTAACGAGAGCAGATTCTCGTGGGTGATGTAGTCGTACACTTGCTGATCTCAAGATCACGTAGACGATCCTTCCGGCATTGCGTTCCGGCAGCGCTTCCGCAGTCGGTCACACGTTCGGTACTCGATGAAGACCTTCCTCTCCCTTGTTCCAGCAGGCAGCGGAGGTTGTAGTTCTCCCTCGCGATTCCGGCAGCATGATGGCGTGGTGTCGGAAGTAGAGGGAAGATCCCGTAGGGCTTCGCCTAAGCTGGTGCGAGTTATGGTGGATCTAGAGTTTTCCGGCGATCTAGGATTAGAAGGCCGGAGAGGAGGAGGCGGTGTCGGCAGCGGCTAGGGCAACGAGCCGGCGGCGGCACGACGGCGGCTGGCGGCGTGCAGCGGCGGCAGAGCGACACGGGTGGGGAGGGCTGGCTCTTATGTTGTTTGGGGCATCCCTTCCCCTATATTTATGAGAGGGGGGGGGGCAGCCTTGGGAGGGGAGAGTTTGAATCCAAACCCAAACCCAAGTTTGATAGAAGGAAGGACTCTTTCCTTCTTCCACTAGGAAACTATTGTTCCAGTTTAACTTTTCAAACCTCCCGTTGGACTTTCAATTTAGAGGTTTAATTCTCTCTCGCAAATGCCCAAACCAAGTGACCTAGGATATGATCCAATCATTCCACTTACCCATGACACATTCATGGACCATTCCCCTTCCGGTCCAGTGAACCTTCTAGAACCTCTCCGACGAAAACATCGAAATCATTCCCGAACTCCAGAATCGGACTTTCCTTATATGAATATTATTCTCTGGAGCATTCCGAATCTCCTCATGATATCCCGGATCCCATCCGAGACTCCGAAAAACATTCGATATCCTTACTTACATTCCATATCTACTAAACAACATCGAATCCTTAAGTGTGTCTCCCTACAGTTCGTGAATTATGCGGACATGACCGAGACACTTCTCCGATCAATAACCAATAGATGAATCTGGAAATTCATATAGCTCCCACATATTTGTACGATTACTTTGCGATCGAATGAACCACTTACATATGATACCAATTTCCCTTTGTCTCGCGATAGTTTACTTATCCGAAGTTTTGATCGTCGGTATCTCTGCATACCTAGTTCAACCTCGTTACTGATAAATACTCTTTTCTTGTTCCCGTGATATGTGATCCCTTGTGATCCAGTCACATGCTTGCAAGCTAATTGGATGACATTCCACCGAGAGGGCCCATAATATAACTATCCGTCATATGGATGGACAAATCCCACTCTTGATCCATGTTCCTCAACACATACTTTCCGAACACTCAATTCCACCTTTATAGCCACCCAGTTACGGTGTGGTGTTTTTATGTCATCAAAGCATCCTTCCGGTGATGGTGATTAGCATGATCTCATGGTCGAAGGAATTAGGTTACTATGTATCAGAAAGCTTATAGAAAACGAACTATTGAAATGACTTGATCTTTATGCTACGCTTATCAATAGGAGTATGTCCATCATACCATTCTCCTAATGATATGACCTTGTTGTTAACAACATCTCAATGTTCATGATAGAGAAACCACGATCATCGATTAACCAACAAGCTAGTATTATAAAGAGGCTTTACTAGGGACTCTAATTTGGCTTACAATTCACATAGGTATTAATGTTTCCGGTTAATACTATTATAGCATGAATGTAAAAATTTATCATAAACACAAAGATATAATAATAACTACTTTTATTATTGCCTCTAGGGCATATCTCCAACAGTTATGCCATGAGTACTCTTTAAGTACTCGCAAACTATCACTAACAATTAAAGTGGTTTCAAGTAGAAATTCTAAGCTCTAGGTTGTTTTGCAAAAAGCCAGGTTTACCTTAACTGAGTTCAGAAGCAAAGAAAACTAGTTTAATATTCTATAACACTTAAGTGGGAACTTAAGTTTCACTCTCACAACCCTGTTGTGGTCAGTTCAAAGTCATGATTCATTTCACAAGTCATTTTGAAAAAATCTGACGACGGAACAGTATGGCCACTCCAACTATCCATAACCACGGACGCGGCTATTCAAATAGTTTGACACTCTGCAGAGTTGGTACACTTTCACCACAATATTCGATATAACCGTCAGGAACAATCCTGAATTCACCATAGTCAGTATGCGGATAATCAATCCTAACCTTTCAATTACACGCCCTAGTATAGGCACCTCTCCTATGAGTTTGTCCTCCCAACCATGACCATCTATCATGTTGGGAACTATACAGGTGGTCAATCCTCATGAGGTAGCCTTATGTAGCATCCCAATTGTCTAACAATTGCAATGCTACTAGCCTAGTCTATATATATGCTACCTTCCTACATATAATTGTTGCATCATAATTATATCATGCTCATGTCATCATGCCACCTTGCATTTGAGCATCATATAAAACCCTTTTCATTTGGTTCTTATCTCATATGCATTATTAATTGTATTTGCCTCTTGATATTGTATTTGGTTGTTGATATATTGTTTAAATGCCCAAGTTGAGTTGGGGGCATATCTTTTGTTAACTCCACCACCTTTCATGTCATCACCCATCATTCCACCATTCCACCATATATGAGCATTGCAACTTATTTGGTTTTACCTCTAGCTCATATGTGTTGGTGTGGATCCATTCTATCTCCACATGCTCTCATATATGCACCATATTGTTTTCACATTATTGGTTTATGAGAGCCACATGGCCACCTTTGCATGCCTTGTGAGGGAACCCTATTTCTAGCTTCCATATGTGTTGTTTTGGGGTTATCATCATGTTGGGATATTTTGTGGGCTTATTAAATACCTAGTGGCATATACACACTAGCAAGTCCCATTGTATTTTCAAATATGGTCATCTCCTACTACTCCACATGGGGCATTTTTCCACTTCTTCTAGCTTGGCTCATTCTATGTTTTTGGAATGCATATGTGTAAATGCTAGGGATATTATTTTGTTTTCACAAAATGAAACCTAGCATTAATATTATGCATGGCCCATGCAAGTGCCACCTTTTCTAGTATTTGGTTTTTATTTGTTTTTGAGTGAATCTTTTCCCCTCATCTCTCTCTTCCTCCTTTTAGCTTGATCTTATTTGATCATGCTTAAACCACATCACCTCATCCCTCCCTTTCTTGTCTTGTTCTTGATGAAGTTTGGCATGTGCTTGCTTGACTTTGTCAAAAGAGGACACTCCACCTAATCACCTCTTTAAAACCCTAAACCATACCACTCCTCTCTACCCCTCTCTAAACCATACCCCATCTAACCCTAACCCTCACATCCTCCCTCTCTCCCTAACCCTAAGTCCACCACCTCTCTCTCTCTCGGCCTCTCTCTCTCACCTAGCTGACCCCACCGGCCACCCTCTCTCCCTGGCCACCTCACCCCGGCCCTAGCTACCCTCTACCCGAGCCATACCCTCCTCTACTCCCAACCCTAGCTATCCAACCGAGCCACCCCTCTCTCTCTCTAGCTCTCTCTCTCTGCCAAGGTGGCCCCAGCCCGAGCCTACCTTCCTAGACCACCATGCCCCACCTGGAAGCCCCCTCCTCTACCTGTCCTGCCCTGCCGACCCTAGCACGTGAAGGAGGAAGGAGAGAAAAAGGGTGGCCGAGCCACCTTTTTCATCTACCCCACCTCCCCACGGCATCTCCCCTCTCTGCTACCTACCACCACCCCACCACCTCTCTGCCTCGCCCAGCTACCCCCAGATCTACCCCAAGGGCGCCCTCCCCTCCTCCATTCTTCTCCATCGTCGACCACCCTCTCTAGCTGACACCCTCGGCCTCCTCTCGGCAAAACCGTACCAGGTGACCTGCGCGACGTGGAGGTGATCGAGGAGTACAAGGAGACCCCCTGCAGCAGCCCCGTACACGGAGCCGCGAAGAGGAAGCACCAGAACCGCTGCACCAGCGCGAGCCTGACGCCAAACCCTAGATCGCCCGGCCTCTGCCTCGACGTCGATCGCCTGCGCCTCGAGCCGAACCACCTCCACCGACGCCCTCGCGGTGAGCCCCTAACCCTCCTGGACATGGTCCGCCTCCCTATACCACCCTAGCATCGCCGGACCAAACGTCGAAAACCCTCCGCACGCCGCCGCTCGTTTCTGTGTGCTCGCTTCCGCCCGCATAGCAGCCCTATCTAGTCCTCGCCCACCTCCCAGACACCAACGCCAAGCCACCGCAGCGGTAGCCACCTCCGCGCGCGAGCCCCAGGTCCAGGGATCGATCCCCGCTCCGCCCGCGCCGCGCACCGAACTGTCGTTCGAGGCAGAGGAAGAGAAACAGTACCGCGGGCGCTGTTTTGCTGATACCCCCCTGCACTTTTTGTTGCATCAACCCGCGCTCCGCTAGGCCCACTTGTCGGCTACCGTGGCGTTTTTGCAAAAAGGATCCCGAAGTTTTGTATACTTAACCCGCGATCCCAGCTGGGCCACGTGGCTGGGCACGGTTCGACCACTGTCACGTGGACCCGCGTGTGCTCTGGCCCCGCATGTCACTCTCAGAGGCTAGGTTAGCTCGCGGTGGGAAAATCTTTCCTGCGCGTGTGATGCCCAGTCAGCAGAGGGCCCGCCTGTCACGGACTGTGGCTAGCTTCCTCTGAGTAACAAAAGTTTTTGTCCGTTTCTGTTTTAATTCAAATCTTTTCCAAATTATTTCAAATTCAAAATTCAAATCTGTTTTATAATAACTTTTAAATTATAAATCCAAATTAAACAAATAATATATGTTTTGAACTCAGAAAAATATGAGGAATTCAAATATGGCCTTCAAAATATATTTTGGACACTTTAATTTTCAAGTTGACTAAAATTACCATAAAATGCCCTTTTGACTTAATTAATTAATAACTTTTGTTTTATAAATCCAAATTTAATAAATGATATGTCTAAAATGATTAGCTCGATGAGACCTTTCTGTTTATGCATTCCATGTTTTGATTTGAAGCATGCATCATATAAATATATTGCGTACAGCAACTAATATGGGGATAAAATGGGGCCAAAATTCAATAAAATGATTTATTCTTGTATTCCACACCTCACCCATGCCATGCTACTTTATTGCCATGCAAATTGTGCACCATTCATCATGGCATGATTGTTTGCTTGATGCATTTATTCATATGCTTGCGCACTTTATTTATGTTGGCCCTTGTTTGTTTGGTTCTTCTTCGAATAGACGCTGAGCAGGGGATATATCAAGAGAACCAGGAGCACTACCCAGATCCATCCCTTGCTTCAACTGAGCTGCCAGGCAAGCACTACCACATGCTTGCATACATATAGTACCTATTGCCTCTTTCTTATTCTTGCATCATTGAGTCGCGATTGCATTAAATTGAATCCCAAGTATTGCATAGCCTTTACTTTTAAACCCCACCGAAGCTTGTTCCTCCATCCCATGAGCCATTACTACAGGAGTTGTTTGAGCCATGCGAGTCGTAGAACAGCATGTGTAGGGTATGTGAGTGTCTGATGGATAACGAGGTACCTAAACAACTTAACCTGAGTAGTAATGGGATAACTAATGAAAGTGGCATCGGTGAGCCATATTCGCTATTTGGTTTTTCAGGATCACTTGTGTCCCGTAGGACCCCGAGTACTTGATTCCTGTTCCTTGAATATTCGCGCTATCCACATCCGGGAGGCTTATGAACCCCCCTGAGCCAGAGCTTGATTCATTCTTATTTCTTGGGGCCACAAGCTAGTTTGAGGTTTTATTTACTATCCTGTACTTATGCCATGCTTTACTGCTTTATTTAAATTGTGCGAGGTACTGCACACTGTACTGTTTAGGTCCGTGACCCGTTTTCGCTGTATCGACAAGCCCAGTCACACTTTCGGGTTCCCAGTCGTTTACACCGGCCACACAAACCTTGAGTCCGTCTCGTAGCCGGCCAGCTTCGTTGCGGGTAGCTTAATGGGGTGGCCCCCTGAAATATTTCTGAATCCTGTAATTGCTTTGTCGTGACTGCCTCGTTGGGTTTTGATTTGGTTTTTCCGAGGCATATCGAGTGTGTGTTGCTATTTGTGCACCCCTGTAGGGTAAAACTTTCTGAAAGCCGTGTCCGCGGTTATGGACGACTTGGAGCACAGTTTCTCGATCATAGACAAGCATAACTAAAGTACCGCTTTTAATTTGACTAGACTAGGTACCTGACTAGTAAATAGTACAACACTCATGGAATGGTTAATAAAACTGCCAACGGATGGGGGGGGGGGGGGTTGTTCGTCCGCTTCCTCGTCGGTAAGCGAGGAGGAGGATGGATCTGTTAATATTACCATTATAATTGTTGTTATTAATTCACGGACATCCGTCTATCTCTGGTTAGGCGGATGGTTAGCGAGTATCTATAGAACTGTTAGGGTTTATCTTTTGCTGCAATTGCGTCACCCCAGGTTGTGTCCCCTTTAGAGGCATAAAGACTTGCTGAGTACCCCTAGGGTCTCACACGATAAATTATTGGTTCAGATGAACAGGTACACTCGCAAGATGGATACTGGGTGGAAGAGACGAACGATGTGGGCAACGATCATTCGGTGTAGAGATTCCGGGAACGGGGATCCATGAGATCTGTGGGCGGGATGTGTTTATTTATGGGGCATCTTATGCCAATTTTCTTCTTATCCGTACTCGGATTTTGTCTTTCGCTTCCGCTTGATACTCTGATGTTTGATGTATGAGGAGATATCCTAAACTATTATATCTATCTAGGATATTTGGATCTTGCCGTATGGCGTTGCTATATTTCCTTTCTTTTTAGATGGAATGGCTCTGATGTACTATTGTATGGTGGCTTGCATACATACTCATTTGTGTATGTAGTTGATCCCTTCGCCTGCCGATTACGCCGCCCGTTCTTGTCCCGATGTTTGGAAATGGTTGGGACGGCCGAAAGGTCTACCTGTGAGTGGCATTTGGGCCCCACCGTACTATTTCAACCATTTCTGCTCATCCAGGCTTGTAACTAGGAGCGTAATTCACCGAGGTAGTTACAATTGGTATCAGAGCCATCCCGACCTTCAGGGTCTCAGCCAAATGGTCGTTGTCAGTCTAGCAAATATTTTTGGTAGTTATGTATACTAGGGAAAAACAAAACGCGAGAGTAGGACTGCTTCCACTTTTCTTCTTACCCACCCACCACCCTTTTCTGGCAAGGAAGTGTAACGTTTTCAATCCTCTTCTTAAAATTCAAACTAGGATTCACGTGTTCTGGGTTTCCGTAGTACCATAGGTTGTGTGTGTGTGTGTGTGTCTAATTCCTTGTCTATCTGTTGCATCCAAGTTGTTATCTTTATCTGCCTTT
Source organism: Avena sativa (assembly GCA_916181665.1). Taxonomy (NCBI): domain Eukaryota; kingdom Viridiplantae; phylum Streptophyta; class Magnoliopsida; order Poales; family Poaceae; genus Avena; species Avena sativa. Next base: position 94,314,685 of record OV702299.1, on the reverse strand, counting down.
GGTTATCAACTGTTGGTACATTCCATACCGACAGGCTTTTGCAAACCGGCGCGATCTATCTGACTCCTTGTTAACCGGTGCCATCTTCTTAAGGGTGTCCTTCCTTCTAGCAACTCCTCATTCTGTGAAAGCATCTGTTGCTAATCTCTATCTGATGAGTGATTTTGCGCATTTATTTGTATTTTAATGCCGAAAAATACGGAAAAAATTTCTTCGATACATCTGTGCTTCCACACTCCTTTTCAATCGTGTGTGAAACATTATCTATCTCCCTTTTATCAGCATGTCCATGATAACTCATTCTTTTGTCACCGACGCTTAATCCTAGAGTTTCATTTCATCTCTTTTTCTCTTGGGCTAATTACATAACATGTGTCGATCCGATGCTGATGATTGTAATTTGGTTCTCGGCATAGCGATATTCCACTCATGATAAGTGTCGATTGGAATATGGAAAAATGCTATCAACCGTCACCATCTGGAGGATAAGGTTATCTCCTATGATTTTGAGTACACCGTGATCATATCTATGCATATTCAAGCATCTTTGGCAATCCGGAGTTTCCCAAAGCACTATGGCGGTCTATCATCTGCCCATCATGCTGCACATCTTTTGAACTCCATATCTGCACAATTCTCTTTGAGACGAGGGAATTGCATCTTTTCGTCTCTGATAGCTTGCTGAAGGTATGATCTATCATCTTTTCTTTATCCAAGATCTCTTTATCTTTGTAACCGGTGATCCGATCGACAATGTGAACCAGGTGACATCTCTTTTTCTTCCGAAGGACCAGATAATCTATTCTTCCACTGCATCTTCTTCAACACGAACCCGTGCTCTTAATATTGATCTTTCTAAGGGCGTTGAGCTCAGAAAGTGTTTCGAGCATTTGTTCGTTTCTCCCGCCTCTTGAACTTGATATTCTGGGAATATCTTGTTAATCCATGGTGGTATATGTTGATAATATGCTTGCCTATTCGATATCAATGGAAGGACATGGAAGATCATCTGTGTCTCTTTCCCTCAAGCTTCGTGAACACTGCCTGTGTGCAAAGTCTCAAAGTGAGAATTCTGACTTTTTGAAGTCACCTATCTTGGCCACGTCCTTCTGCTAAATACATTGCTTCAATTCTGGAATTAGCAAGTCCATTGTTAATTCCATCCTCCATCTTCAAGCAATCCGGAGTTGTTCCTTGTTGGCAAGTTATCATCGTCGTTCCGCCGAAGTTTCCCTTCAGACTGCTAAATCTCTCTCAATCATTTCAAGAAGAACATGGAGTTCTTTCACCTCTATCTCGTCAAGTGATCTTTTGAAACCCTCTCGTTCCATCATCTATGCTCAATCCATCGGAGGCCATGAAGACCTTCCAGATCTTGTTTCCTTCTGTTCAAGTTGGTGCTATCTTTTCTGTAGCTGTTGAATCTTGCAGATCTTCCCCGTAATCTTCCTCATATCTTTCCGGTGGCTGGTTACTTAGGATATGACGACAACATCATCACCCTCATCTATCTTGGATCGGTGAATCGTTTGCATCTATCCTTGTTTTCTAACGGAGTTCCATGAGCTCTTTTTGTCAATACCTTCAGTCTGTTCGGTAGTTGGGTTGCATGGTTTTCTTATTCATGTGCGGAGTAATGCTTTGAGTGCGGGATGGAGTAGCTACCATACCACTACTCTTATCATTCGCTCTTGTACATTGAATTGGTGAATTTATGTGATTTCACTCATTCCACGGAAGTTAGAAGTGGCCTTTATCCCTCGATACTTTTACTTCCGTCTTTGTTTTTCCGGAGTGCTCTCTCGAAGAAAGTAATCAATAATCTCTTGTTGGTGGTCTGTCTATTCTAGATGGAGAAAAATCTTCAATTATCTGGTGGAAACAGACGCAAACTCTTTTCTGTCCTCGTCATTCTACCGATGCTCGATATCCCCAAACAATATGAAAGGAACTATCTCTCTTTGTTTCATCAATTCTTTTCTGTGGTAAAGCCAATTATGGTTGATGCCATCAACCGCAAATCTATTGCGTTAGCCTCAAGGCTAAAGAAAGCAATAAGTATCTCTACAATAAACTCCAGATCCTCCATATTCTTTGCTTCTCGGGATTCCACCATGATCTAGTTTCACATCCGTCTCTGGAAGTCATATCCGTGCACCTCAATTGTGTGATCTTTTGGTTCTTACCGGCGCAAGAAGAATCTATTCCGACGTTGTCTATCTAAATCTTTCTGTTGATATCAAGGGACTCTATTGTTTGAAGGCAATATTGTTTCCGAACTTCATTTCTCAAATCCGAGAGAAGATACGATGCTATTGTCATAGTGGTTCAAACCTCTCCAATCTAGCTCTTTTTCTTCCGGCGAGATAAAGATTCATCCTTTCTCGTATCGGTAAATCTTTAATCTTAACGGTGTGTCTTTCTTTATCCATGATGCATCATCTTGTCCTTTCTATCACAAGTGGTTCTTTTCTCTTATCATGTTCTTGAGAAAACCGGAGCTATGTTCATCCTATCCTTCTTGTCTCACGACCATCCTTCAACTCTTCTAACCCGTTGTTTCTCAAGCAAAACGCAAGACTCGCAACAAGTCTAGCAAGTTTTGCAAGGTGTAGTGGTCACACCATTTCGTTCTTCATCATCTTGGGAACGTGAGGGTCACCTTCGTTCGAACACCCGCCTCTCCTTGTGTTGTTTTCTTTTTCCTAGGAATCTCGGGGCGAGATTCTTGTTTAGTGGGGGAGAGTTGTAGCATCCCAATTGTCTAACAATTGCAATGCTACTAGCCTAGTCTATATATATGCTACCTTCCTACATATAATTGTTGCATCATAATTATATCATGCTCATGTCATCATGCCACCTTGCATTTGAGCATCATATAAAACCCTTTTCATTTGGTTCTTATCTCATATGCATTATTAATTGTATTTGCCTCTTGATATTGTATTTGGTTGTTGATATATTGTTTAAATGCCCAAGTTGAGTTGGGGGCATATCTTTTGTTAACTCCACCACCTTTCATGTCATCACCCATCATTCCACCATTCCACCATATATGAGCATTGCAACTTATTTGGTTTTACCTCTAGCTCATATGTGTTGGTGTGGATCCATTCTATCTCCACATGCTCTCATATATGCACCATATTGTTTTCACATTATTGGTTTATGAGAGCCACATGGCCACCTTTGCATGCCTTGTGAGGGAACCCTATTTATAGCTTCCATATGTGTTGTTTTGGGGTTATCATCATGTTGGGATATTTTGTGGGCTTATTAAATACCTAGTGGCATATACACACTAGCAAGTCCCATTGTATTTTCAAATATGGTCATCTCCTACTACTCCACATGGGGCATCCTTCCACTTCTTCTAGCTTGGCTCATTCTATGTTTTTGGAATGCATATGTGTAAATGCTAGGGATATTATTTTGTTTTCACAAAATGAAACCTAGCATTAATATTATGCATGGACCATGCAAGTGCCACCTTTTCTAGTATTTGGTTTTTATTTGTTTTTGAGTGAATCTTTTCCCCTCATCTCTCTCTTCCTCCTTTTAGCTTGATCTTATTTGATCATGCTTAAACCACATCACCTCATCCCTCCCTTTCTTGTCTTGTTCTTGATGAAGTTTGGCATGTGCTTGCTTGACTTTGTCAAAAGAGGACACTCCACCTAATCACCTCTTTAAAGCCCTAAACCATACCACTCCTCTCTACCCCTCTCTAAACCATACCCCATCTAACCCTAACCCTCACATCCTCCCTCTCTCCCTAACCCTAAGTCCACCACCTCTCTCTCTCGGCCTCTCTCTCTCTCACCTAGCTGACCCCACCGGCCACCCTCTCTCCCTGGCCACCTCACCCCGGCCCTAGCTACCCTCTACCCGATCCATACCCTCCTCTACTCCCAACCCTAGCTATCCACCCGAGCCACCCCTCTCTCTCTCTAGCTCTCTCTCTGCCAAGGTGGCCCCAGCCCGAGCCTACATTCCCAGAACACCATGCCCCACCTGGAAGCCCCCTCCTCTACCTGCCCTGCCTTGCCGACCCTAGCATGTGAAGGAGGAAGGAGAGAAAAAGGGTGGCCGAGCCACCTTTTTCATCTACCCCACCTCCCCACGGCATCTCCCCTCTCTGCTACCTACCACCACCCCACCACCTCTCTGTCTCGCCCAGCTACCCCCAGATCTACCCCAAGGGCGCCCTCCCCTCCTCCCTTCTTCTCCATTGTCGACCACCCTCTCTAGCCGGCACCCTCGGCCTCCTCTCGGCTACACCGTACCAGGCGGCCTGCGCGACGTGGAGGTGATCGAGGAGTACAAGGAGACCCCCTGCAGCAGCCCCGTACACGGAGCCGCGAAGAGGAAGCACCAGAACCGCTGCACCAGCGCGAGCCCGACGCCAAACCCTAGATCGCCCGGCCTCTGCCTCGACGTCGATCGCCTGCGCCTCGAGCCGAACCACCTCCACCGACGCCCTCGCGGTGAGCCCCTAATCCTCCTGGACATGGTCCGCCTCCCTGTACCACCCTAGCATCGCCGGACCAAACGTCGAACGCCCTCCACGCGCCGCCGCTCGTTTCTGTGTGCTCGCTTCCGCCCGCATAGCAGCCCTATCTAGTCCTCGCCCACCTCCCAGACACCAACGCCAAGCCACCGCAGCGGTAGCCACCTCCGCGCGCGAGCCCCAGGTCCAGGGATCGATCCCCGCTCCGCCCGTGCCGCGCACCGAACTGTCGTTCGAGGCAGAGGAAGAGAAACAGTACCGCGGGCGCTGTTTTGCTGATACCCCCCTGCACTTTTTGTTGCATCAACCCGCGCTCCGCTAGGCCCACTTGTCGGCTACCGTGGCGTTTTTGTAAAAAGGATCCCGAAGTTTTGTATACTTAACCCGCGATCCCAGCTGGGCCACGTGGCTGGGCACGGTTCGACCGCTGTCACGTGGACCCGCGTGTGCTCTGGCCCCGCATGTCACTCTCAGAGGCTAGGTTAGCTCGCGGTGGGAAAATCTTTCCTGCGCGTGTGATGCCCTGTCAGCAGAGGGCCCGCCTGTCACGGACTGTGGCTAGCTTCCTCTGAGTAACAAAAGTTTCTGTCTGTTTCTGTTTTAATTCAAATCTTTTCCAAATTATTTCAAATTCAAAATTCAAATCTGTTTTATAATAACTTTTAAATTATAAATCCAAATTAAACAAATAATATATGTTTTGAACTCAGAAAAATATGAGGAATTCAAATATGGACTTCAAAATATATTTTGGACACTTTAATTTTCAAGTTGACTAAAATTACCATAAAATGCCCTTTTGACTTAATTAATTAATAACTTTTGTTTTATAAATCCAAATTTAATAAATGATATGTCTAAAATGATTAGCTCAACGAGACCTTTCTGTTTATGCATTCCATGTTTTGATTTGAAGCATGCATCATATAAATATATTGCGTACAGCAACTAATATAGGGATAAAATGGGGCCAAAATTCAATAAAATGATTTATTCTTGTATTCCACACCTCACCCATGCCATGCTACTTTATTGCCATGCAAATTGTGCACCATTCATCATGGCATGATTGTTTGCTTGATGCATTTATTCATATGCTTGCGCACTTTATTTATGTTGGCCCTTGTTTGTTTGGTTCTTCTTCGAATAGACGCTGAGCAGGGGATATATCAAGAGAACCAGGAGCACTACCCAGATCCATCCCTTGCTTCAACTGAGCTGCCAGGCAAGCACTACCACATGCTTGCATACATATAGTACCTATTGCCTCTTTCTTATTCTTGCATCATTGAGTCACGATTGCATTAAATTGAATCCCAAGTATTGCATAGCCTTTACTTTTAAACCCCACCGAAGCTTGTTCCTCCATCCCATGAGCCATTACTACAGGAGTTGTTTGAGCCATGCGAGTCGTAGAACAACATGTGTAGGGTATGTGAGTGTCTGATGGATAACGAGGTACCTAAACAACTTAACCTGAGTAGTAATGGGATAACTAATGAAAGTGGCATCGGTGAGCCATATTCGCTATTTGGTTTTTCAGGCTCACTTGTGTCCCGTAGGACCCCGAGTACTTGATTCCTGTTCCTTGAATATTCGCGCTATCCACATCCGGGAGGCTTATGAACCCCCCTGAGCCAGAGCTTGATTCATTCTTATTTCTTGGGGCCACAAACTAGTTTGAGGTTTTATTTACTATCCTGTACTTATGCCATGCTTTACTGCTTTATTTAAATTGTGCGAGGTACTGCACACTGTACTGTTTAGGTCCGTGACCCGTTTTCGCTGTATCGACAAGCCCAGTCACACTTTCGGGTTCCCAGTCATTTACAGCCGGCCACACAAACCTTGAGTCCGTCTCGTAGCCGGCCAGCTTCGTTGCGGGTAGCTTAATGGGGTGCCCCCCTGAAATATTTCTGAATCCTGTAATTGCTTTGTCGTGACTGCCTCGTTGGGTTTTGATTTGGTTTTTCCGAGGCATATCGAGTGTGTGTTGCTATTTGTGCACCCCTGCAGGTAAAACTTTCTGAAAGCCGTGTCCGCGGTTATGGACGACTTGGAGCACAGTTTCTCGATCATAGACAAGCATAACTAAAGTACCGCTTTTAATTTGACTAGACTAGGTACCTGACTAGTAAATAGTACAACACTCATGGAATGGTTAATAAAACTGCCAACGGATGGGGGGTTGTTCGTCCGCTTCCTCGTCGGTAAGCGAGGAGGAGGATGGATCTGTTAATATTACCATTATAATTGTTGTTATTAATTCACAGACATCCGTCTATCTCTGGTTAGGCGGATGGTTAGCGAGTATCTATAGAACTGTTAGGGTTTATCTTTTGCTGCAATTGCGTCACCCCAGGTTGTGTCCCCTTTAGAGGCATAAAGACTTGCTGAGTACCCCTAGGGTCTCACACGATAAATTATTGGTTCAGATGAACAGGTACACTCGCAAGATGGATATTGGGTGGAAGAGACGGACGATGTGGGCAACGATCATTCGGTGTAGAGATTCCGGGAACGGGGATCCGTTAGATCTGTGGGCGGGATGTGTTTATTTATGGGGCATCTTATGCCAATTTGCTTCTTATCCGTACTCGGATTTTGTCTTTCGCTTCCGCTTGATACTCTGATGTTTGATGTATGAGGAGATATCCTAAACTATTATATCTATCTAGGATATTTGGATCTTGCCGTATGGCGTTGCTATATTTCCTTTCTTTTTAGATGGAATGGCTCTGATGTACTATTGTATGGTGGCTTGCATACATACTCATTTGTGTATGTAGTTGATCCCTTCGCCTGCCGATTACGCCGCCCGTTCTTGTCCCGATGTTTGGAAATGGTTGGGACGGCCGAAAGGTCTACCTGTGAGTGGCATTTGGGCTCCACCGTACTATTTCAACCATTTCTGCTCATCCAGGCTTGTAACTAGGAGCGTAATTCACCGAGGTAGTTACACCTTAGCTCAAACCTCGGCCGCAAGGGAACCCATTGTAAGGTTCCCAACCTTTAATAAGGTAGAGATCCCCATGTTTACAATGCTAGTCCCTGGATCAATAGCTAGCATCCACAGTTAAGATGTAATATCAAGAAACAAAGGTCATAATACAACTTTATCACCAGGAATAAAATAATTTATTACATCTTACATAGCTCATTTGGCTATCTCATTACAATGCAGTAGAATATAACAATAGCATGGGGTCCTTCATCTTCAAAGTGCCACAGGCAGACATGTTGGTTGTAGACTTGTAATCCTAATCATTAAACTTCACTAATATCAAACAAACCTGCAACATAACAAGTTACAGCCACAAGGGTCAATACATTAGAATTGTATTGGCAAGTGATACTATGGTAGTATAGTGGAGTCTATCATCTATATGCTTTTGGCTAAGTGGAGCTTAGGCTTGCTTTGCTCAAAATAGATTTTCCTTATCATTTGAAAACACTAAGTTTTTGCTTGACAAAATCTTTCCCAAGGCATCTCCCATAGAAATTGGTGATCCTTCAACCCTTGTTCAACCACAAGATTTTAACTTAGAAATTGGGATGAGGAGATTCTTGATAGCTTCCATGTCTTGATACTCAAATTGTCCTTTACCAGGGACATAGCTAAGTACTTAGATTTTACACTCTGCAGAGGTGGTGCACTTTCCCCACAAGACTTGGTTTCACCAAGACAAGATCTTTCAGAAGACTTCCCTTAGACCAGAATGGACGCGTTCCAACCTATCATCCCCTACCACCAACTGTCCATTTGGATAAGTTATTGCAACCTATATGATCCAGGCAGAGCCCATAATGCCAAGTGGCTACACTTGAAGCTTCTCAACATTTGACATCTCAAATCTCTTTGTTCCTGGGTGGCCATCCACAAGTGAGATACACAAGGTAAACCATAAAAATGGGCCTTGTGAACCACTCAACACAAACCATTCCTTCCTTTCCACCCAGGTGATTCATTCACTTAGTTGTTTTATTAAACAAAACACAAGTCCTTGACTTAGAAATATTCCATAGTATGAATATATATTCCACCCTTGTTTTCTACTAGGTAAGCTAAGCATGATAGTAGTAGGAATCTTAACTTAGGAGAATTATACTAAGGTTTCATCTACTAGGATTTCCCATGGCATAGTTTACACTTAGCAAAATTCCATGCATGTCCTACTTAGAAATATCACTAATGCATAGTGAAAATAATGGGACAAAAGTATGAAGCATAACTTGCCTTTTGGTAGAGAATATAAGTTCACTCCTTGTCTTTGCAATTATCACACTCTTCAAATCACTACAATTCAATCAAGCAAGGGCACAATTTCAAACTACCATTCAAGCAACATCACATGAAATAATAGGAACAAAACAATGCATGCAAGCATGCCAAACTTTGTTTTATTTACAAAAGTGGTTTATAACAGGTTACAAACATTCTAAAACACTTATTGGTCATTTTATAAAGTGGCAAAACTATTTGCAAAAATATTTTACTTATAAGCCATTTTTAAACCAAGTTATTATTTTATGTGGTTGAAAATGTCTTTAGCAAAGTAATAATTTTTATAGGGTTCACCAAAGACATTTTCAAATCATAAAACTTGGTGTTTGGGATCGGAGAGTTTAAATCAAAACATTTCCCAAAGGTTTTCCTCCAAAAGCATTTTTAATAAATAAACATTATTTTTATTTGACTAAAAATGGTTTAAATCAAAAGTTTATTCTTTTGCTTCACCAAATATGTTTTTGAAACCACAAATTGATTTATATGGTCAGTAGGTTAAAAAAACCATTTGCCAAAGATTTCATCTCAAAATTCATTTTAGAACAAATTTTATATTCTAAACATGCATACACAAGTTTCTGCAAAAACAATCAATTTAACAGAAGCAATTTACTAAACAAAGTGCATGGTCAGAAAGTACTTGTCTTGCTGATTCTATTGATATAAAATTTGAAAAATTTGGACGTGTGGTTAGAAAGTTATGAATTTTTCAAATTGGAACATATAATAGACATTTCTGTTTTTATTTCAAACGGACAGGGCCATGTGGCGTGTTCTTATTCGCTGATACCGTTTTGTCCGGATCAGCTTCTCTGGCGCGTTGGATCTAAAGCAGATCGTGTGGCTCAGAAGCAAACGTACCCCTTCGCTTAATCAATCTATGGTGGCCATGCGATCAAGATCGGACGGTGCACAGCGCGCTTGCCAGAGATGGGCGGCGCTGGTGGTGGTAGGTGGTGGCGGAGCGGTCAGACGGTGGCGGTGTCGATGCTACAGGAAGCGAGAGAGTGAAAGAAGATGCTCACCGAGTTCATCATGGCGTGGGGAAGCTCGAGGTGGTGGTAGCTCGTCGAGGGGCGCACGGTGGTGATGGCAATCGCTCGCCGGAGTAGCTCCTGGCGACGGGTGCGCTCGGCTGTCGTTGTTGGCGATGTTTCGAACCATCATATGACAAGTTAAGGACTGCATTAGCTGTGCACGAGGTTGTCGATCATGTGTGCATCAACGAGAGGAAGAAAAGCAGTCAGCACTCACCGGGAAAGGTTGACGGAGCGGAGGCAGTCGGTGGCGAGGTGCAGTGGTCGTCGTTGTCGAGGTTCTGGGGCGCGTGGGGGCGAGCTGATGCCACTGGGAGGTGCGCCAGGGTCTGAGGGTCACGCTTGTGTGCTCGAGGAGGCGAGGGGCGACGTCGACTGGCCGGAATCGCTCGCGAAGCTCGCCGGAGCAGAGGGCGATGCAGGGGGAATTGGGGACAGCCTGGGGGCTCCGGTGGTGTGGCGTCTGGGGGGAAATGGAGAGCGGATGCTGGCGATTAAGAAGGCGTGGTCAGGGGGAGGATTAACTGCGCCATTTACGGGAATTCATCCGAGCAAATCAACGGCAGAAACTGCCAGGCGTGTTCAACGCGGGGTGAAGAAGATGATGACCTGGCTGTGGGGTCCGTTTGGCAGCGAGTGAAAGAGAGTGGGGGTGGGGTCCATCTGTCGGTGTCTCTGCGGGTGCAAGGTTGAGTGGAAAAACGATTCGGCAGAGGGGGTGTAGGTGGGCTGCGAGTTGGGCTTAGTGGGCTAGCTGGGCTGGGTTGGCCAGATTCATTTTTTTTGATCTGTTTTGTTTTTCTTTTTCTATTCTTATTATTCTGTTTTGATTTTATTTAACTAATTCAAACAACAATCTGATTTCAAACCTCAACCAAAATTTGTGTAAATTCATATTCTGATTAATGGTTCATTTTAAAGTCAAAATTTTGAATATTTCTTTTATTATCTTAGGGTCTTTTAATTATTTAAAACTAGGCCCATGCATTTAAATTTAATTAATAACAACTATATTTTAAACCCTTATTTAATTTCAATTCTCACAAAATCTTTTCAGTAGGTTTATTTATTTAATAGGGTGTCAAATATTTCACCTTGACTTATTTGGAAAATGATTTATTAATCATTTTTAATTTGGTATTTTTCCTTTATTCTCATGAAATTGAATATAGTTTTAATTCCATAAATTTTATTTGGAAGTTTTCTTTGATCTTATTTAGGTCAATTGATCCACTTTATTTCCACTTGGGTAAATTCCAAATATATTTTCCCATGATTTAATTAATCATTTCTAATAGGGTTTTGTCTTTATTCAAATGGAATTTGGTTTAAGCCATTTTTTTATTTTGGAAATTCTTTATCCTTTTATTTTATTTGGATTTGGATTAAATTCATTCCATTTGCTTATGGTCTTGGCCAAGATTTAATTTGGTCTTTAAATATTCCTTATTTAATATTTCTTTCTTCATCTTATAAAATCCATAACTTTTTATTTATAGATCCAAACTTGGTGATTCCAATTTGTAAAATCTTATTTGATATTTACTTATCCTTTTAAATCCCTTTAGGATCATTTGCTCACCATTTTGTATGGATTTTAGATAAGTGCTTTATTAGCTTTGGAAATTTAATTTCCTTATCTTATTATATTTATAAGATTTTATTATGGCTCCATATTAAGTGAAACCAATTTATATGGTCTTATAACATTTATATTTGTCTTTCTTGATCATTTGTGAATGTTTGTTGACAACTTTTTATATGGATCAAATCCATAGGCTTGGTGATAACTTGGAAATGATTTTTATTCCATTAGGGTTTAGGGTTTGGATTTATTTTCCAAGTGTTTAACTTTCTAGATGCATTTTATGAGGAATGCATTTCTCTTGATTTGGATTTTGTTGAATTCAAACTTTAATTAAAGTTTGTTCGAGATGGGATTTTTAAGTTTCCAATTAGAAAGAAAAGTTTATTTTCACCCTAAATTAACAATCATTTATTTTGTTTATTTATTTTTCACATTACAAGATTTGGAAAATCTTGGGATGTGACACCCATACTAAGGTATATAAACTTCCAATCATGCCCTACCCAATTTTGGATATTGTGGTTGTATAGTAAAATTGGAATGGTATCGCATCTAGACAACCATCACTTTTGTAAAAGGGCTAAGGTTCATGCCTTAACATTTTTATCATAAAAAATCATCTGGTGCTCATAGCACATGTCAAAACATCTCATTAGAATGACTCATCATTCTAATGTTTTCGTAATCCTTTTCACCAAGTGTTCCCATCTAAAGTGATCAAGTTTTAATCTTAGGACTAGCCACTAAAGTTGGGGGTAAGAACTAATGAGGGGTGATAATCAAGTGTGACTTATCTAAGTTCAATCTCATGCCTCAGGATGACATCAAGTTATACCTAACTTAGGTCAAGTTTTATGCTCTTTATGCTACCTTTAATATCTTTCCAAAAATTCACAAGTCACTTACTAAACACAAATAGAAATATTTGATAAAAAATCAAAGAGTAAAGCTTGCAAGTAAAAGTAGGATTGGGTATAATCAAGGGGTATAATCACACGTGCCTAAGGCATCTAGTTTGCATAGTTAACATGCAAGTGTTAACTTGCAAGGTTCTAGCTTGCTTGGATGGCTTGCCTTGTGTAGTGTAGTGGTTGAAATTCTCCTCTACTTCTTCCTCGTAGTAGTCTCCTTCCTCTTCGTATCATTGGTCGGTACTAGCGTCTATAAATAAATACGAAGTACACAGTCACCAAACAATACTTAACTATCTCTATTTAGCACACAAAGGTTCACACTAGATGATCTAGCATCATCACAATCATCACAAGGTTTAAGGCAATAGTCTTATTTATTTTATTTTAGAAAAGTAATTTCTACTCATTGAAAAACTACTTAAGATTTAATATTCTCCAATTAAAACATGGGATCATGTTGACAAATGTCATCACCACATATTTCAATACTTGGAATGTGATTTAAAGTGGTGTCACAATTTAATAAGGTTTAACTTTTTTATTTTACTTAATTAAGTGACTAGAAATGCTTAGGGGGCATTCTTTTATTACTTGTCCATTATTACTGCAAGTAAACCTAGATATTTTTATATATTCAGAAAGGTCTTATCAAATGTGATTTTTGAGAGTTGGAATCAACTCAAAAGCATTTATGGTTGAATTTTGAAAAATGTTTGAATGCAGAAAAGTCTCTGCCTTGTTATTTTTACTATAGGTGATCTATAAATCCAAATGGTTTGAATCCAACGGGCTTGGATTAATAATTTCAATATCTTTATAGAAAAATTATTTTCATGTCATTTGGTTCAATAAAACTCTCTAAATTGAATTTTAAACCTACTTCCAGAACTAGGTTTGAAATTAAATAGATAAACCTAAATTCAAACTAACTGGGTCACGCGGGAGAGCTAGCTGGGCCGGTCCACTGCGCACAGTGTGCGTGAGCTGGTTAAGTGGTTGTCCCCACGCGTCAGTGATACAGGGGGGTGCGAAGGGGTACGGGATAACTACGACTGTAGGATTAGACTAAGGATCTACGGCTCACGGCCGTCGTCCTCGTCGAACAGAACACGACGGGCTGGAACACTAGCCGGCCAGTCGAGGTCTGTGGCGGCTCACCGGGGCTCAGGCGATGGTTGGAGATGGGGGCGAACGACGAAGTCGACGATGGCGGTTATCCTGGTACTTGTGGTTCCTCCTGGGCGCCTCCAATCGATGACGCCCTTCTCCTCCAGCAGCGGCATACTCCGGCGAAATTCTGGTGATGCTGCTCGCGCCTTGCTCCGGGAACGTGTGGGAAGGATCAGTGAGAGGTGGGGAGTGTGATGGTGTGAAGAAAACAAGCAGGGAAGGCCTCTATTTATACTACGACGAGGGAACCGAAGGGTGCGGGAAGAGCTCATCGGGGTCAGCTTTACAGCGAGCTACAGGCATGGCTGATGGTAGGGGACGGTGCGCGGTTCCCTGGTGGTGCTCAAGGAAGTAATGTCGCAACAAGGGACGGTGCGGTTCGGTCGGAACGCGTCAATGCTCTGAGCGGCACCAACGTCGGTTTTGATGACGCAAAGTAGCTACGGGTCGGGCGGCGGCGAACGGGGTTGTCTGGGAGGTTCCTGGGATGGTGGTGATCACGTAGACGGGCGGCGAAGGCGAGGTGTGGTCTGTGCGAGCGTGTCGAGCGCGGCGCTCTGGCGTGCTCTGTACATGGTCACAGAGAAATGGGCGCGTGCATTCTTGGTGGTCCAGTGCTTGGCAAGGGTCGAGGGCTAGATAGCGGTGGCGGTGGACGGTGGTGTGCTTCCTGGACACGGTGGCTAGGCTCGGCGCTTGCTCCTTCTAGCTAGCCATGGTCGGCTGGAAAGGATTCTCTCGGGAAGGCACGACATGGGACATTGGGTAGGGTCTAGGTTGGTTCATTGCGATGGTTGTCACTGGGGGAGACAGGGATGATCAATGGTGAACAATGTTTGCAAAGACACTGCTCAAAACAGTGAAGTTTGGCCAATTTGATTTTCTGTCTCCAAGTGTTTGATGAAATGGCCGCAAGAAATTCATATTTGAATTTTTTGTTGAAACTTGGTGAATGTACTGGTCACATACTAGGTAGTCTCTGGTTGATTGGATTTGTCAAGGTGCACTGGTTTGGTTGGGTTTTGAGAAATGGTGATCTTACCATATGAATTAGATTAAATTTTCAAATGTCATTTGAATAGGGTTTCCAAATGTTTCTGTGGGTTTGCAAGGTGGGCTTGGGTTCACTTTTACTTGGTCTAGCAAGGGGTTGAAAGAATTGTATTAGTTTCTGTTTGAAATATTGGACTAGAAACACTCAAAGTGGTCTAGTGAGCAAGATTGGCAAAAATGACCATTTGCTTGTTTTGTTTGTTTTTGAATTTATCTTGATTTAATTCTGCTTGGAAATGATTTAGATGATGTTTTTTCATATTTAAACCAATCCTTGCCATTCATAACAATCAAACAAGTTCATTCAAGCATTCATCACATACACACATGCATTCATAATGATTTTAATTAAAAAAAGTTATTGTTAACCGTAAATTTGGGTGATTGGAATTGATAAACTAGATTAAGATTTTTGGGATGTTACAAACCTTCCCTCCTTAAACAAAATCTCATCCCGAGATTTGAGAAAAAGAGAAAACTAGGATTTAAAGAGATCTGGAAACTCCGTCCTGATGTAGTCTTCTTGCTCTTAGGTAGCTTCTTATTCATTGTGGTTACTCCATTGGATCTTGAGAAACTTGATACTCCGGGTCCTGGTGGTTCTGAAAGCTTCCTCTGAAATATGAATGGGTACTTTGGGATATTTCAGGTCATCGTTGATCTCAATAGTTCGGTGATCTATATTCTTGAAAACTTCGGTCTTCTCCGGGACTTCTAGGCATTTACGAAGTAACGAGATATGAAACACATTATGCACGGCTGACATCTTTTCTGGCAGTTCGAGTTATACGATACTTCTCCTCGATGATTCAGAATCTTGAAAGGTCCGATATATCTAGGGGATAACTTTCCTTTGAGTTGGAAACATTGCATTCCCTTCAAAGGTGACACTTTGAGATACACAAAATCTCCGATATTGAAGGCTAGGTCTCGACGTCTCTTGTCGGCATAACTCTTCTGTATGGATTGGGCGGTCTTGAGGTGCTCACGGATCTTGTGAACTTTCTCTTCGGCTTCTCGTAGGATGTCGGGTCCGAAAATCTGACTCTCTCCTACTTCCGACCAATTCAAAGGGGTATGACAGTTCCTTCCATACATGAATTCAAATGGGGCCATTTGCAAACTGGCTTGGTAACTGTTGTTGTATGAAAATTCTGCGAAAGGCAGACTGTCTTCCCATTTAGGTCCATATTCTAAAACATAGGCTCTCAACGTATCTTCGAGTATTTGATTTACTCGCTCCGTTTGTTCATCGGTCTGAGGGTGATAAGCTGTGCTGAAATCCAGTCTTGTTCCTAATCCTTCTTGTACTTTGTTCCAAAATCTCGAGGTAAACTGAGTTCCTCGATCCGACACAATGTTCTTGGGTACTCCATGCAAACTAACTATTCTAGCAATGTACAACTCTGCTAGCTTTCAACTCTAGTAAGTGGTATTGACAGTTAAGAAATGGGCGAATTTGGACAGTCTATCTATGATAACCCAGATAGAGTCATTTCCCCTACTATATGTAGGCAAACCAGTGATAAAATCCATTCCTACAGAATCCCATTTCCATTCTGGAATCTGCAATGGTTGCAATTATCCTGTGGGTCTCTGATGTCCTGCTTTGACTCTCTGACATATATCACACTTGGCTATGTAGCTTCTGATTTCTCTCTTCATCTTATGCCACCAAAATTGCTCCTTCAAATCTTGGTACATCTTCGTTCCTCCGGGGTTGATAGAATAAAGAGTATCATGGGCTTCTTTCAAAATAGCTTGCTTCAATTCTGAGTCTGCTGGCACACAGATACGTCCCTTATACCACAGTACTCCTTCTTCATCTTCAGTGAATCCGGGTACTTTCCCTGTACCAATATGATGTTTGATTCCATTGATACTGGCATTTCCTTTCCGCGCCTCCTTGATCTGACTGATCAAAGTGGGTTGAAGTTCTATGCTAGCAAAAAATCCTTCACTTACTAATTCTATTCCGAAATCTTCCAACTCCTTGTGCAGACTTTGGTTGCTACTTCAGAATCATAGAATTTAAGCGACATGGCAATCTGCTAAGGGCATATGCTACCACATTGGCTTTATCGGGTTGATAGTGGATGTCTAGATCTTTTTCCTTGATTAGCTCTATCCATGTCATTTTCCTCATATTCAGCTCCTTCTGAGTGAAAATGTACTTCAGGCTCTTGTGATCCGAATAAATCTCACAACGGTTAACCATAAGGTAATGCCTCCATGTCTTCAAGGGTAAAACTACGGCTGCTAGTTCGAGGTCATGGGTAGGATAATTCTGCTCAAGTTTCTTCAGTTGTCGGGATAGATAGGATATGACTTTCCCTTCTTGCATTAGCACACATCCGAGATAGATCTTGGATGTGTCACAATACACATTAAAAGGCTTCGTGATATCCGGCATGATCAAGATTGGGGCTGAAATCAATCTCTTCTTAAGCTCTTGAAAACTTGCTTCACATTTGTTCGTCCATTCAAACTTCTTATCTTTCTTCAACAATTGGGTCATTGGCCTTGCGATGCTCGAGAATCCTTCTACGAACTTGCAGTAATATCCCGCTAATCCGAGAAATGCACGAACTTGGGTTTGAGTGGTTGGGTCTTGCCATTCTTAAACATCCTTAACCTTTGCAGGGTCAACAGCAATTCCTCTGGCTGACACAATATGTCCGAGGAATCCTATTTGATTTAATAACTAAGGTCCATTCTATTTAATTATTAATGGACCCCAAAATAAAAGGTTATTTTGTTTTAAACAAGTTCTCCAAATATCTTTTACTTTCAAATAAAACCTACTGATTTGGTTTTGAAAATATTTGGATTTCAAATGAAAATTTTTATTAATTAAATCAAACCCTATTTTATTAAATAACTAAAGATCCATTTTATTTAATTATTGAATGGATCCTAAAACGAATAAAATATTATATTATTTTGGAATTTGGTTTATGTTGGTAAACAGAACCAAGTTCAAAGTTGTGAAGTTTGGTGATTGTTTGAGTCAATTTGAATGTTGGTTGAATGTTTGAATAGTTAATTGAAATTCAAAACAGAAAAATAGAAAATAGAAAAAGATAAATCAAAGGAGACAGAAAAAAAATAAGAGTAAACCGACCCAACCCAGCAGCCTAGTCTAGGCCCAACTCCAGCCCACCTTTCTTTCCCTCAGCGAAACGTTTCTTACCGTAGAAAGAACCCGCGAAGCAACTGACATGTGGACCCTACCCCACTTCTTCCACCTCGCTGACACTAGACCCCACCGCCACGTCCCTCTTCGTCCTCACCCGCCACTGACCGAGCCCCCCCTCTCTGGCGATTACTGCCGTTGAATGCCGGCGTGAATCCGCTTTATTGGCCGAGTAACCCCCATTGGTGACCACTCCCTCTTAACCGCCTCTCCCTCCTCTCTCGTTCCCCTCTGTCTCCTCCCCCAAGCACGCCCCCAGGCTGCCGTATTTCGCCAGACACTCCCTCTGTCTCCGACGACCCTTCTCGCCGATTCCGGTCAGCACACGCCCCCTCCTGCCTCCTCGAGCACGCAGATGTGATCAGCATCCCCCAGCGGACCTTTCTGCAGCCGCAACTCACCCGCGGGCGCCCCAGAGCGTTGGCTCCGCCCACTTCTAAGCACCACCGCGTCTACTGCAAACTCCGGCGAGTCTTCCTGGTAAGCTCGGACCTCCCCGATGCCATTCAGTGATGCTCACATACTCCTTAGTACCAGGCGCGTCTAACACACCCTCTGCCTTGATTCAGCGAGCCCTGTAGCCTCGCCCCTGACAACGTCTGACCGCACCCGAGAACCAGAGCATCTCCGGCGAGGAATTCCGACGACACCCGTGCGCCCCTTGCCTTCTTGCAAGTACCTTGAGCTTCACCACGATCCCGCGATTCTGGTGAGCATCTCCTTCTTCTCCCTCGCTTCCTGCATCATCGACAACCTCGCCGACAGAGCGCCGCCGCCGCACAGCCGCCGTCAGCGCCGCTGCTTTTAGGTCAAACGCGCAGCGACCGTTAGATGCAGATCCATTGGCTACGAAAGAATCACTTAACGCGAAGGGGTATGCGTTCAGGGTCGCACGATTGGACTTGATCCAACGCGCCAGAATAGCCAATCCAGACGAAACGGTATGGGCGAATGAGATTAAGACGCGTGGCACCAGACGTTTGAGAATAGAGTTTGAAATCAGATTTAAATGCCATTTTCAAACCTTTGTAACTTTCAAACCACACGTCCAAAAATTACAAATTTTATGTCGTTGGATTCAGGAGAGCAAGACCTAGCCAGACATGCCCTTAGTTTAGCAAATAGTATCTGTTAGTTTGCTTGTTTTTGCAGATTCTTTTGTGAGCTTGTTTAGAGTATAAAAATTGTTTAAAAATGCTTTTAGGG
Source organism: Avena sativa (assembly GCA_916181665.1). NCBI lineage: Eukaryota > Viridiplantae > Streptophyta > Magnoliopsida > Poales > Poaceae > Avena > Avena sativa. Next base: position 94,295,720 of record OV702299.1, on the reverse strand, counting down.
TTAAAAACTTTGCAAAATGGTTTGTTGTGACCTTACTGACCCTAGGAACCAACCCATGGTTTTGAAAATGAAATTGGAAAAATTTAGAATGGATTAATTGAATTAGTCTATTTCTAGCTAAGTAAAGATAATGGTTTTATTATGAAAAAGATTTTGGAATAAAAACTTTGGGAAAATATTTTGATTCAAAGCTACTGACCCAAAACACCAAGTCTTGAGAGTTAGAAACTTTTGGTGAGAAACCTAAAGATATTTGATTTGATAAAACCATTTTCCACCACATAAAATGTTGAATGGATTTTAAAATAGTTTTTGGGCAAAACCCTCTAACTAATGACTTTGCCATTTTGGTAAATGACCAATTTGGACCTTACAAAGTTTAGAAACCTAGTGGAGACCATCCTTGCAATAGAACCATCCTTTGCATGACTTAGATTCCATTGCATTGTGAGTGGGAAATTGTTTGTTTAACTTTGGTTTGGAATGTTAGTTGATTTTGTGTTTGCTTGATTGACTTGTAGTGAATTTAGCAAAGTGTGAGACTAGCAAGATCAAGGAGTGAACCACCATTCCCTACCAAAAAGGCAAGTTACACTATCATCCAAAGTCCTACTATTTTCATTATACTTAGTGGATTTTGAAACATGCATGAAAAGAATTTCTATACTTATGCTATGCTAAATCCTAATAGGATACCCTATATAATCCTTAGTGAAAACAATGTAGTTGTAGTATGCTTAGCCCAGCTATATATTGGGATGGGATACATGTTATGATTATATGAAGTATTGAAAAGACTTATGTTTTATATAATAAAACAAGTACTCAATGAACCACCTGGGTGGACAAGGATACTCAAGGATGGACAAGGTGGCAACAAAAGGAACCATGTTTATATGGCTATCTCTTTTTGTTGTGCACTAGAAGAAAACCACCCAGGGACTTAGAGATTGAACATGTTTCTCGTACAGTGGCTTCCGTGTACAACCACATGCTAAATGGGCTCTGGCTTAGTCAACTACATAGTGGAAGACCCATGCATTGGCATCTTCAGGTTAACTGGATTTGTGCTAGGGAACGTTAAAACCCTACATTGGTGCCTGATAGACAAGCTAGCATTTTGTATTGGGAGGACTCCTATGGAAAGACTTTGTCACATTCTCGATCTGCCGGTACTCCATTTTGGTGAGTACTTATCCAGCGGCCACTGGTGGCGTTAAGACGAGATTGTGTCATGTGGGTAAAGTGTACAACTTCTGCAGAAGATCAAATTCTAAGTACTTAGCCGTGTCCCCGGTTATGGACAATACTGAGCAACTAAGGCCTGAAGCTATGGAAGATCTCGACACTCTAATTTCTAAAAGAAAACTTTTAAAACTTGATGCACTTGGGGTTACCCAGGTGCTCAAGAGATTTTGACAAGGACTTGAACACTTGAGTTTTTACCAAGGAGTTCAAGGGATTTTGAAAGGAGATTTGACAAAGGACCAAAACCATTTTGAAAATATAGGATAAAACATTGCTTTATGCAAATGAGCCTAAAACTCTACTTAGCCAAATTTGCATGTAATGATAGGATCCACTTATATTATACATAGTAGTGAAACTTGCCAATACAATTCAAATGTATTGACCCTTGTGGCTGTAACTTGTAATGTTGCAGGTTTGATTGATTTTAGTGAAGATTGTTTGATTAGGATTACAAAGTCTACAACCAACATCTGCCTGTGGCACTTTGAACATGAAGGACCCCATGATTATAGTTATTCCGCTGCAATGTAATGTAATAGCCAAATGAGATATGTATTGATGTAATAAAATTATGTTATTCCTGGTTATAAAGTTATAATATGACCCTTGTTTCTTGATATTACATCTAAACTGTGGATGCTAGCTATTGATCCAGGGACTAGCATTGTAAACACAGGGGACACCACCTTATGTTAATAAAGGTTGGGACACTCCCTCTACAGATGGTATCAGAGCATTGTGTTGCCTGTAGGATTTGTAAACCTAGGATTGGACAAAAACCCTTAGAAAAAAATAGGAGTTGTATTTGTTCCAAAACTTATTTACAAACAATCTTGTATACTCTTTCCTCAACCATTTTGGTTTTTAACTCTACATCTTGTCTATTTCAAACTTGATGGATAAAGCCTACCCCATGGCCAAAGACTTCACCATGTGCAAAGGACTTCTTCAACTCTAATGACTTCAACTCTAATGACTTCAACATCTTCAGCATTTTCACCAAGGACCTCCAACTTGGATATCACTGAGGACTACAAGTGAAACAAGGAAATCTTACTCAAGATTTAGAGACTGAGGGAATGCAAAAGTTAGAAGGAGCCTACATCATTTGAAGTATTGCAACCAAGAGATTTTCTCAAGGAAACCATGATCTCATACAAGAAGAATCAAGAAGGAAAGAAAGATCACAAGTGAACCATGTAGATGGACCACCATTTATAGTTAAGGTCAAACACACCAACTTATATGGTGTAACAAAAATATTTTGTTGCCTAAGTATGTGCTTGAACTTTGTTTGAGTGAAATGTTTGGTTTGTGACTGCTTGCACTTTGCTTGTGTGAATTGTGATGTGTGTGAATAGAATTATTTCCTTAGAAATATCTTGCCTATTCTAACCCCAACCCAACCCAAACAGATGACTACTCCGTGGAGACTCCAACATCAAGGTTGATGACAACAACAACAACCAAGAGGCCAACATGAAAGAGCTCATAGCAACCCAACACCAGTTGAGCCAAGAGACAACTCAGCTTTTAGCCAACAACAATGGATTAGACCCAGCCATACAAAGGATTTTGAAGCTTCAATCCTAATTATTGCAAGGACTGGTTACTCAAATGATCAACAAGGATGGCAAAGATGTTATTCTAGAAGGAACCCAAGCTAGCAAAATTTGTGAAGACAAGGATCATGCATCCAAGGAGCATGAAGATCAATGCCCTAATGGTAAAGAAATTCATATCTCTAGTAACTGCCCCAAGAAGAGAGAAAGATTTTCCACCTTTGAAGAGCATGAACTAGAAGAACTCCTAGTTTTGGAGAGATCCAAAAAGAAGAAGAAGAAATGCCCCAACACTAGCAAGAAGGATATTACACAAGTGCAATGTTTCAAATGCAAAGAGATGGGACACTATGCCAATGAGTGCCCAGAAAAGAAGAAGAACCAAGGAAACAAACAAAGAGGCAATGATACCAAAAGAAAAGAAAGATATCAGCCAAGTGAAGTGTTTCAAATGCAAGGAACTAGGCCACTATGTGAAAAATTGTCCAGAAAAGATGATGAACAAGTTGAACAAGCCAATGGAGAAACTCAACCTTGGCCCATGAGTCAAGTGGGAAAACAAGGGCACTATGCAAAAGTTTTCCAAGAAGAAGTTTTCCAAGATTCCAAGCAAGCCAAGATGTAATTTAGTTAGAAAATTTTTAAGGGTGGTAGTACCCTAGATGTTTTGAGCCTATTTGTAAACCTATCCTTCCCAAATCTCGGGACGAGATTTATTTTAAGGGTGGTAGCCTGTCACATCCCAAGATTTTCCAAATCTTGTAATGTGAAAAATAAATGAATAAAATAAAACTTTGTTGATTTTCAGGGCCAGAAGAAACCTTTTGAATCCCAATAGGAATCTTCAAACCTATTTTGAACAAATAAATCCTAAAGGGATTAAAAAGATAAATATTTACTAAAGGAAAAATAAACATATTTTATTACTACTTTGAAATCTTTTTATAAAAGGTTTTGGTTCTCAAACTGAAAAGAAATATTTTAAATAAAGATTATTTTATAAAGCCAAATTAAACCTTGGCCAAGACTTTGAAACAAAAGGTTTTGCTTTGAATAAAATAGTAGAGGTTTATTTAAAAATAAAATAAAAAGGATTTAAATATCCAAGTTTTATTAATAAAGGTTTTACTATTTCCAAAACATCAAAACTTATTTATTTATTTATTTAAAATAAGTTTTCCCAAGTATTTTATATTCTCAAAATAAAACCTACTGAAGTGTTTTGGTTTTATTCTAGATTTCAAAATAAAGTTTTTAATAAAACAAATCCTATTTGATTTAATAACTAAGGTCCATTCTATTTAATTATTAATGGACCCCAAAATAAAAGGTTATTTTGTTTTAAACAAGTTTTCCAAATATCTTTTACTTTCAAATAAAACCTACTGATTTGGTTTTGAAAATATTTGGATTTCAAATGAAATTTTTTATTAATTAAATCAAACCCTATTTTATTAAATAACTAAAGATCCATTTTATTTAATTATTGAATGGATCCTAAAACGAATAAAATATTATATTATTTTGGAATTTGGTTTATGTTGGTAAACAGAACCAAGTTCAAAGTTGTGAAGTTTGGTGATTGTTTGAGTCAATTTGAATGTTGGTTGAATGTTTGAATAGTTAATTGAAATTCAAAACAGAAAAATAGAAAATAGAAAAAGATAAATCAAAGCAGACAGAAAAAAAATAAGAGTAAACCGACCCAACCCAGCAGCCCAGTCTAGGCCCAACTCCAGCCCACCTTTCTTTCCCTCAGCGAAACATTTCTTACTGTAGAAAGAACCCGCGAAGCAACTGACATGTGGACCCTACCCCACTTCTTCCACCTCGCTGACACCAGACCCCACCGCCACGTCCCTCTTCGTCCTCACCCGCCACTGACCGAGCCCCCCTCTCTGGCCATTACTGCCGTTGAATGCCGGCGTGAATCCGCTTTATTGGCCGAGTAACCCCCATCGGTGACCACTCTCTCTTAACCGCCTCTCCCTCCTCTCTCGTTCCCCTCTGTCTCCTCCCCCAAGCACGCCCCCAGGCTGTCGTATTTTGCCAGACACTCCCTCTGTCTCCGACGACCCTTCTCGCCGATTCCGGTCAGCACACGCCCCCTCCTGCCTCCTCGAGCACGCAGATGTGATCAGCATCCCCCAGCGGACCTTTCTGCAGCCGCAACTCACCCGCGGGCGCCCCAGAGCGTTGGCTCCGCCCACTTCTGAGCACCACCGCGTCTACTGCAAACTCCGGCGAGTCTTCCTAGTAAGCTCGGACCTCCCCGATGCCATTCAGTGATGCTCACATACTCCTTAGTACCAGGCGCGTCTAACACACCCTCTGCCTTGCTTCGGCGAGCCCTGTAGCCTCGCCCCTGACAACGTCTGATCGCACCCGAGAACCAGAGCATCTCCGGCGAGGAATTCCGACGACACCCGTGCGCCCCTTGCCTTCTCGCGAGTACCTTGAGTTTCACCACGATCCCGCGATTCTGGTGAGCATCTCCTTCTTCTCCCTCGCTTCCTGCATCGTCGACAACCTCGCCGATAGAGCACCGCCGCCGCACAGCCGCCGTCAGCGCCGCTGCTTTTAGGTCAAACGCGCAGCGACCGTTAGATGCAGATCCATTGGCTACGAAAGAATCACTTAACGCGAAGGGGTATGCGTTCAGGGTCGCACGATCGGACTTGATCCAACGCGCTAGAATAGCCAATCCAGACGAAACGGTATGGGCGAATGAGATTAAGACGCGTGGCACCAGACGTTTGAGAATAGAGTTTGAAATCAGATTTAAATGCCATTTTCAAACCTTTGTAACTTTCAAACCACACGTCCAAAAATTACAAATTTTATGTCGTTGGATTCAGGAGAGCAAGACCTAGCCAGACATGCCCTTAGTTTAGCAAATAGTATCTGTTAGTTTGCTTGTTTTTGCAGATTATTTTGTGAGCTTGTTTAGAGTATAAAAATTGTTTAAAAATGCTTTTAGGGTTAAAACCTTTGCAAAATGGTTTGTTGTGACCTTACTGATCCTAGGAACCAACCCATGGTTTTGAAAATGAAATTGGAAAAATTTAGAATGGATTAATTGAATTAGTCTATTTCTAGCTAAGTAAAGATAATGGTTTTATTATGAAAAAGATTTTGGAATAAAAACTTTGGGAAAATATTTTGATTCAAAGCTACTGACCCAAAACACCAAGTCTTGAGAGTTAGAAACTTTTGGTGAGAAACCTAAAGATATTTGATTTGATAAAACCATTTTCCATCACATAAAATGTTGAATGGATTTTAAAATAGTTTTTGGGCAAAACCCTCTAACTAATGACTTTGCCATTTTGGTAAATGACCAATTTGGACCTTACAAAGTTTAGAAACCTAGTGGAGACCATCCTTGCATTAGAACCATCCTTTGCATGACTTAGATTCCATTGCATTGTGAGTGGGAAATTGTTTGTTTAACTTTGGTTTGGAATGTTAGTTGATTTTGTGTTTGCTTGATTGACTTGTAGTGAATTTAGCAAAGTGTGAGACTAGCAAGATCAAGGAGTGAACCACCATTCCCTACCAAAAAGGCAAGTTACACTATCATCCAAAGTCCTACTATTTTCATTATACTTAGTGGATTTTGAAACATGCATGAAAAGAATTTCTATACTTATGCTATGCTAAATCCTAATAGGATACCCTATATATTCCTTAGTGAAAACAATGTAGTTGTAGTATGCTTAGCCCAGCTATATATTGGGATGGGATACATGTTATGATTATATGAAGTATTGAAAAGACTTATGTTTTATATAATAAAACAAGTACTCAATGAACCACCTGGGTGGACAAGGATACTCAAGGATGGACAAGGTGGCAACAAAAGGAACCATGTTTATATGGCTATCTCTTTTTGTTGTGCACTAGAAGAAAACCACCCAGGGACTTAGAGATTGAACATGTTTCTCGTACAGTGGCTTCCGTGTACAACCACATGCTAAATGGGCTCTGGCTTAGTCAACTACATAGTGGAAGACCCATGCATTGGCATCTTCAGGTTAACTGGATTTGTGCTAGGGAACGTTAAAACCCTACATTGGTGCCTGATAGACAAGCTAGCATTTTGTATTGGGAGGACTCCTATGGAAAGACTTTGTCACATTCTCGATCTGCCGGTACTCCATTTTGGTGAGTACTTATCCAGCGGCCACTGGTGGCGTTAAGACGAGATTGTGTCATGTGGGTAAAGTGTACAACTTCTGCAGAAGATCAAATTCTAAGTACTTAGCCGTGTCCCCGGTTATGGACAATACTGAGCAACTAAGGCCTGAAGCTATGGAAGATCTCGACACTCTAATTTCTAAAAGAAAACTTTTAAAACTTGATGCACTTGGGGTTACCCAGGTGCTCAAGAGATTTTGACAAGGACTTGAACACTTGAGTTTTTACCAAGGAGTTCAAGGGATTTTGAAAGGAGATTTGACAAAGGACCAAAACCATTTTGAAAATATAGGATAAAACATTGCTTTATGCAAATGAGCCTAAAACTCTACTTAGCCAAATTTGCATGTAATGATAGGATCCACTTATATTATACATAGTAGTGAAACTTGCCAATACAATTCAAATGTATTGACCCTTGTGGCTGTAACTTGTAATGTTGCAGGTTTGATTGATTTTAGTGAAGATTGTTTGATTAGGATTACAAAGTCTACAACCAACATCTGCCTGTGGCACTTTGAACATGAAGGACCCCATGATTATAGTTATTCCGCTGCAATGTAATGTAATAGCCAAATGAGATATGTATTGATGTAATAAAATTATGTTATTCCTGGTTATAAAGTTATAATATGACCCTTGTTTCTTGATATTACATCTAAACTGTGGATGCTAGCTATTGATCCAGGGACTAGCATTGTAAACACAGGGGACACCACCTTATGTTAATAAAGGTTGGGACACTCCCTCTACAGATGGTATCAGAGCATTGTGTTGCCTGTAGGATTTGTAAACCTAGGATTGGACAAAAACCCTTAGAAAAAAATAGGAGTTGTATTTGTTCCAAAACTTATTTACAAACAATCTTGTATACTCTTTCCTCAACCATTTTGGTTTTTAACTCTACATCTTGTCTATTTCAAACTTGATGGATAAAGCCTACCCCATGGCCAAAGACTTCACCATGTGCAAAGGACTTCTTCAACTCTAATGACTTCAACTCTAATGACTTCAACATCTTCAGCATTTTCACCAAGGACCTCCAACTTGGATATCACTGAGGACTACAAGTGAAACAAGGAAATCTTACTCAAGATTTAGAGACTGAGGGAATGCAAAAGTTAGAAGGAGCCTACATCATTTGAAGTATTGCAACCAAGAGATTTTCTCAAGGAAACCATGATCTCATACAAGAAGAATCAAGAAGGAAAGAAAGATCACAAGTGAACCATGTAGATGGACCACCATTTATAGTTAAGGTCAAACACACCAACTTATATGGTGTAACAAAAATATTTTGTTGCCTAAGTATGTGCTTGAACTTTGTTTGAGTGAAATGTTTGGTTTGTGACTGCTTGCACTTTGCTTGTGTGAATTGTGATGTGTGTGAATAGAATTATTTCCTTAGAAATATCTTGCCTATTCTAACCCCAACCCAACCCAAACAGATGACTACTCCAGGAGACTCCAACATCAAGGTTGATGACAACAACAACAACCAAGAGGCCAACATGAAAGAGCTCATAGCAACCCAACACCAGTTGAGCCAAGAGACAACTCAGCTTTTAGCCAACAACAATGGATTAGACCCAGCCATACAAAGGATTTTGAAGCTTCAATCCTAATTATTGCAAGGACTGGTTACTCAAATGATCAACAAGGATGGCAAAGATGTTATTCTAGAAGGAACCCAAGCTAGCAAAATTTGTGAAGACAAGGATCATGCATCCAAGGAGCATGAAGATCAATGCCCTAATGGTAAAGAAATTCATATCTCTAGTAACTGCCCCAAGAAGAGAGAAAGATTTTCCACCTTTGAAGAGCATGAACTAGAAGAACTCCTAGTTTTGGAGAGATCCAAAAAGAAGAAGAAGAAATGCCCCAACACTAGCAAGAAGGATATTACACAAGTGCAATGTTTCAAATGCAAAGAGATGGGACACTATGCCAATGAGTGCCCAGAAAAGAAGAAGAACCAAGGAAACAAACAAAGAGGCAATGATACCAAAAGAAAAGAAAGATATCAGCCAAGTGAAGTGTTTCAAATGCAAGGAACTAGGCCACTATGTGAAAAATTGTCCAGAAAAGATGATGAACAAGTTGAACAAGCCAATGGAGAAACTCAACCTTGGCCCATGAGTCAAGTGGGAAAACAAGGGCACTATGCAAAAGTTTTCCAAGAAGAAGTTTTCCAAGATTCCAAGCAAGCCAAGATGTAATTTAGTTAGAAAATTTTTAAGGGTGGTAGTACCCTAGATGTTTTGAGCCTATTTGTAAACCTATCCTTCCCAAATCTCGGGACGAGATTTATTTTAAGGGTGGTAGCCTGTCACATCCCAAGATTTTCCAAATCTTGTAATGTGAAAAATAAATGAATAAAATAAAACTTTGTTGATTTTCAGGGCCAGAAGAAACCTTTTGAATCCCAATAGGAATCTTCAAACCTATTTTGAACAAATAAATCCTAAAGGGATTAAAAAGATAAATATTTACTAAAGGAAAAATAAACATATTTTATTACTACTTTGAAATCTTTTTATAAAAGGTTTTGGTTCTCAAACTGAAAAGAAATATTTTAAATAAAGATTATTTTATAAAGCGAAATTAAACCTTGGCCAAGACTTTGAAACAAAAGGTTTTGCTTTGAATAAAATAGTAGAGGTTTATTTAAAAATAAAATAAAAAGGATTTAAATATCCAAGTTTTATTAATAAAGGTTTTACTATTTCCAAAACATCAAAACTTATTTATTTATTTATTTAAAATAAGTTTTCCCAAGTATTTTATATTCTCAAAATAAAACCTACTGAAGTGTTTTGGTTTTATTCTAGATTTCAAAATAAAGTTTTTAATAAAACAAATCCTATTTGATTTAATAACTAAGGTCCATTCTATTTAATTATTAATGGACCCCAAAATAAAAGGTTATTTTGTTTTAAACAAGTTTTCCAAATATCTTTTACTTTCAAATAAAACCTACTGATTTGGTTTTGAAAATATTTGGATTTCAAATGAAAATTTTTATTAATTAAATCAAACCCTATTTTATTAAATAACTAAAGATCCATTTTATTTAATTATTGAATGGATCCTAAAACGAATAAAATATTATATTATTTTGGAATTTGGTTTATGTTGGTAAACAGAACCAAGTTCAAAGTTGTGAAGTTTGGTGATTGTTTGAGTCAATTTGAATGTTGGTTGAATGTTTGAATAGTTAATTGAAATTCAAAACAGAAAAATAGAAAATAGAAAAAGATAAATCAAAGCAGACAGAAAAAAAATAAGAGTAAACCGACCCAACCCAGCAGCCCAGTCTAGGCCCAACTCCAGCCCACCTTTCTTTCCCTCAGCGAAACATTTCTTACTGTAGAAAGAACCCGCGAAGCAACTGACATGTGGACCCTACCCCACTTCTTCCACCTCGCTGACACCAGACCCCACCGCCACGTCCCTCTTCGTCCTCACCCGCCACTGACCGAGCCCCCCTCTCTGGCCATTACTGCCGTTGAATGCCGGCGTGAATCCGCTTTATTGGCCGAGTAACCCCCATCGGTGACCACTCTCTCTTAACCGCCTCTCCCTCCTCTCTCGTTCCCCTCTATCTCCTCCCCCAAGCACGCCCCCAGGCTGTCGTATTTTGCCAGACACTCCCTCTGTCTCCGACGACCCTTCTCGCCGATTCCGGTCAGCACACGCCCCCTCCTGCCTCCTCGAGCACGCAGATGTGATCAGCATCCCCCAGCGGACCTTTCTGCAGCCGCAACTCACCCGCGGGCGCCCCAGAGCGTTGGCTCCGCCCACTTCTGAGCACCACCGCGTCTACTGCAAACTCCGGCGAGTCTTCCTAGTAAGCTCGGACCTCCCCGATGCCATTCAGTGATGCTCACATACTCCTTAGTACCAGGCGCGTCTAACACACCCTCTGCCTTGCTTCGGCGAGCCCTGTAGCCTCGCCCCTGACAACGTCTGATCGCACCCGAGAACCAGAGCATCTCCGGCGAGGAATTCCGACGACACCCGTGCGCCCCTTGCCTTCTCGCGAGTACCTTGAGCTTCACCACGATCCCGCGATTCTGGTGAGCATCTCCTTCTTCTCCCTCGCTTCCTGCATCATCGACAACCTCGCCGATAGAGCACCGCCGCCGCACAGCCGCCGTCAGCGCCGCTGCTTTTAGGTCAAACGCGCAACGACCGTTAGATGCAGATCCATTGGCTACGAAAGAATCACTTAACGCGAAGGGGTATGCGTTCAGGGTCGCACGATCGGACTTGATCCAACGCGCTAGAATAGCCAATCCAGACGAAACGGTATGGGCGAATGAGATTAAGACGCGTGGCACCAGACGTTTGAGAATAGAGTTTGAAATCAGATTTAAATGCCATTTTAAAACCTTTGTAACTTTCAAACCACACGTCCAAAAATTACAAATTTTATGTCGTTGGATTCAGGAGAGCAAGACCTAGCCAGACATGCCCTTAGTTTAGCAAATAGTATCTGTTAGTTTGCTTGTTTTTGCAGATTCTTTTGTGAGCTTGTTTAGAGTATAAAAATTGTTTAAAAATGCTTTTAGGGTTAAAACCTTTGCAAAATGGTTTGTTGTGACCTTACTGACCCTAGGAACCAACCCATGGTTTTGAAAATGAAATTGGAAAAATTTAGAATGGATTAATTGAATTAGTCTATTTCTAGCTAAGTAAAGATAATGGTTTTATTATGAAAAAGATTTTGGAATAAAAACTTTGGGAAAATATTTTGATTCAAAGCTACTGACCCAAAACACCAAGTCTTGAGAGTTAGAAACTTTTGGTGAGAAACCTAAAGATATTTGATTTGATAAAACCATTTTCCACCACATAAAATGTTGAATGGATTTTAAAATAGTTTTTGGGCAAAACCCTCTAACTAATGACTTTGCCATTTTGGTAAATGACCAATTTGGACCTTACAAAGTTTAGAAACCTAGTGGAGACCATCCTTGCAATAGAACCATCCTTTGCATGACTTAGATTCCATTGCATTGTGAGTGGGAAATTGTTTGTTTAACTTTGGTTTGGAATGTTAGTTGATTTTGTGTTTGCTTGATTGACTTGTAGTGAATTTAGCAAAGTGTGAGACTAGCAAGATCAAGGAGTGAACCACCATTCCCTACCAAAAAGGCAAGTTACACTATCATCCAAAGTCCTACTATTTTCATTATACTTAGTGGATTTTGAAACATGCATGAAAAGAATTTCTATACTTATGCTATGCTAAATCCTAATAGGATACCCTATATATTCCTTAGTGAAAACAATGTAGTTGTAGTATGCTTAGCCCAGCTATATATTGGGATGGGATACATGTTATGATTATATGAAGTATTGAAAAGACTTATGTTTTATATAATAAAACAAGTACTCAATGAACCACCTGGGTGGACAAGGATACTCAAGGATGGACAAGGTGGCAACAGAAGGAACCATGTTTATATGGCTATCTCTTTTTGTTGTGCACTAGAAGAAAACCACCCAGGGACTTAGAGATTGAACATGTTTCTCGTACAGTGGCTTCCATGTACATCCACATGCTAAATGGGCTCTGGCTTAGTCAACTACATAGTGGAAGACCCATGCATTGCCATCTTCAGGTTAACTGGATTTGTGCTAGGGAACGTGAAAACCCTACATTGGTGCCTGATAGACAAGCTAGCATTTTGTATTGGGAGGACTCCTATGGAAAGACTTTGTCACATTCTCGATCTGCCGGTACTCCATTTTGGTGAGTACTTATCCAGCGGCCACTGGTGGCGTCAAGACGAGATTGTGTCATGTGGGTAAAGTGTACAACTTCTGCAGAAGATCAAATTCTAAGTACTTAGCCGTGTCCCCGGTTATGGACAATACTGAGCAACTAAGGCCTGAAGCTATGGAAGATCTCGACACTCTAATTTCTAAAAGAAAACTTTTAAAACTTGATTCACTTGGGGTTACCAAGGTGCTCAAGAGATTTTGACAAGGACTTGAACACTTGAGTTTTTACCAAGGAGTTCAAGGGATTTTGAAAGGAGATTTGACAAAGGACCAAAACCATTTTGAAAAGATAGGATAAAACATTGCTTTATGCAAATGAGCCTAAAACTCTACTTAGCCAAATTTGCATGTAATGATAGGATCCACTTATATTATACATAGTAGTGAAACTTGCCAATACAATTCAAATGTATTGACCCTTGTGGCTGTAACTTGTAATGTTGCAGGTTTGATTGATTTTAGTGAAGATTGTTTGATTAGGATTACAAAGTCTACAACCAACATCTGCCTGTGGCACTTTGAAGATGAAGGACCCCATGATTATAGTTATTCCGCTGCAATGTAATGTAATAGCCAAATGAGCTATGTATTGATGTAATAAAATTATGTTATTCCTGGTTATAAAGTTATAATATGACCCTTGTTTCTTGATATTACATCTAAACTGTGGATGCTAGCTATTGATCCAGGGACTAGCATTGTAAACACAGGGGACACCACCTTATGTTAATAAAGGTTGGGACACTCCCTCTACAAGTTGCTTCTTCAGCTCCACTAATTCAGACGGGTTCATACTATAAGGTCTTGGGGCTATGGGTCCGGTTCCAGGGATTAGTTCAATGATAAACTCGATATCCCGATCTAGGGGCATACCGGGCAAAACATCTGGAAATACGTCAGGGTATTCACAGACTACTCTGACTTGGTCAATGGTTGGTTGGGCTAGACTCTTGTTGCACTTGAATTGACGTGGCAAGGTTTCAGATACATGCTCTACTGATACTCCAGTGGTACTGGTCATGGTTATGGATTTCTTGGCATAGTCAGGGGTTAGTATTAGTACTCTCTTGCCCTAGTAGCCAGACATCCTTCATGGCCTCACCCACCACCCCTCCCCCGTAGCTCCCAAGCCGGCGGTCTCACATCTCCGGCCAAAAAATCTCTTTTCCAACCCGATCATTCTACTCACCACATCCCTAATCCTCAACATCTCTGATCATGGATCTGCCATCCATGTTCCACCCTTTGGATCGATCACATGTACAGGCCTTTGCGACTAAGGTTAGTAACATGTTGTCAACCCCGGTTCACCCGATCTCACCCACATCTGGTTTCTCGCTTGTGATTTCATTTGGGCGTGCAAAATTTGAAATCAACACGATCAATGTGTGCCCCGCCATCTAGGCATGTTTGGGAGCTAATGGAGACAAGATTAGAGTATCTCCCCTATGGGATCGTACATTCATATTTGATGTTTGCTCGAAAGCAGTTGGGCTCCTTATAGTCAAAATGAGATCCTACAAGTTTGATAATTTCGTATGCTACTTCGATCTATGGAGCAATGGAGGACCCAACTGGAAGCGAGAAGAACAACTATGGTATGCTAAACAAGATAATGCCTGGACCATAGTTAAGCCACTAAGAACCAATAAGTCGACTGCTCACGTTACATTTTCTTCCCGATCTTTTTCTTCTAGAAATAATCATGTCCTCACTGGTGCAAACTCGATCCATATTAGACAAAAGAGATCTATCACTAAGTCAATCGATCATGCATCACCTAGATCTAATCCTGATGATCACCAATATTGGCCCGATCATGTTTCTCCGTGGTCAGCGAGAAACGGTCAAAAGAATCATCATTATTCAAAATTTCATGCGCCTAATATCACGCGTGCCATTTCGACTTCTGGCGGCACCGATGGGACAACATCACATTAGTTTAAATGCGCTAGATGCCTGCCGGACAATGCGCACCTGACACAGGCCTGCACAAACCCAATTCGCTGCAGAAAATGCTATAATTACGGTCACATTGCCCGATATTGTCTCTCGTTGAAAACAAAAACTCGGATTTATCGGCGCAAAACAATCCCAACCCAACCTACCACCCAGATAACGCCTCCCTCTTCGTCATCGCCATCTACGCCTCCCCTATTTCCCCTGCCTCCACCAGAAGAAACCCTACCACCTCCACCCCCACCCCCTTCAGAGCACCCCGATCACCACAATGGCGAACTATCCAGTCGATCCCTTGCCCCATGTGCCGGCAGGCATGCATGCCCCTCCTCCTGGACCACTTCGAACTCAACATGGATATGTTTTCCTTGGTGGCGACGCCCCTCTATACCCGAACGAGTGGGCGATTGCAACCTTGACACCTGAACCAGTTGCTGCAGACTTCATCGGCACAGCGGCTATCATTGGTGAGTTTCTGCATGGACTTAGTCTGCAAGTTAGGAGCACGTCTAGATGCGCAATGAGATATGCTCTCTTCCGTTTTGCGACTATTACTGATAGGGATGCTGCAGTTGGAGGTAGCCCGTACCACATTGGGGACAGTGTTCTTAGGATTGTGAATGAGGATAGTGGCATCAATCGACGCTCTACAATTTTTACACATGATGTCTGGTGCATGCTACTAAACTACCCCCAACAACTTTGTGATCCTAATACTGTTATGCGCACATTCACTCCATATGGTCGTTTCCTAGTGTGGAACAAGGATCTGTCCAACAGAGCTAGGATCCTGGTTAAATTTCGTGCACAGAATGTAGACACCCTACCACTCAGCATTGTGGTTGGAATAAATGTGGCCGAAGATGGAAGTGGTGACACTTGGACATGCCTGATGGTGATTCTATCTACAACTATGTTGGGTGGTAATGCAGGTGATGAAGACCCCCTGCCACCAAATGGTGGAAACCCACATCCTCCACCTCTGGTGCACCATGGGTTCTGGCATGACAATCAGTTTAATCAAGACTTTGGTGGAAATGTTGCACATGCTCAGATCAATGTTGCAGGCATGGATGTTCCTATGGATAATGATGAACATGCTGCACCTGCTGCACTTGCACATGAGGCTTCTGCTGTTGCCATTATTGAGCCTCAAACCCCACCAATGCAACCTGAGGTGCTAGTACATCCCAACAATTCTGTACCTAATCCTATCAACAACCTTGCTTTGTTGCTCACAAGTCTCATGGGTGATGAGCATGTGCAAATCCCCAGTCTAGCTGGCGGTAGCATCACTGGAGCCACTATGAAGATAACTGAAGCTGATGACATGGACAATGTTGTCAAGTATACACTTGAGATCTCTACTGTCAACCCCAATTATCAGTCCGTCACACCTCTGAGCATTTCATCAAGCAAAAACTTTATCCCCCTTCCTGCACAATCTGAAAGCTCTAATAGTGAGATTGCTCTGATCCCCAAGCCAGATAATTTCCCCAGCTCCAAGCGCAAGAAGCCTGAACCCAACACTGTCAAGTATGTGAGGAGAAGCCACAGGATTGCCAGCCTGAATGCTGGCTTCAAAACCGAGAAGGCTGCTGATGACCATGCTGAGAGCTCCAAGATGGCTGCACAAAACTTGTCTGGTCACTTTGAAGACATTATGGTGGAGAATGACAGGGCCCCACCTCCTGTGCTACTTGTGAACACCATTCAAGCCATTGGGATTGGATTCTGTCAGATACCCCCTAGTGAGGTGTGAGAGGAAAATCTTACCAAGGACAGGTCAAAGAATGATGTGTAATCACCCTTCTATGTGGCCCAAGTGTAGGGGCAGATGCTGCACTATTATCTATCTTAGCTACTTTGCTCAGTTAAACTATCTCAAGTTTTATTGTATCAGACTTATCTGTTATCTGGATGTCCTCTATATTTGGCATGGCAGACTTATATCTATTCTGGGTTGTAATAATCTTGTGTGGCTTTATTTGAACACAATTATCTGTCTTCAACTAGATTCCCTGTTATGTACTTCCCTCAGCTCCATATATAAACCCCAGTCATCTGGCCCATAATCCCATGGCTTACAACACCTAGACTCTATTTCACTTTGGTTGTCAGTACCTGGCACCCAGACAACATCCACCACTCCAGTAAACATGAATAGATCAATTTATATTATGGATTGGAATGTTAGAGGCATCAACTCACATGATAGGTGTGATGATCTTGCTGATAAGATAAACCAAAGTAATTGTAACATCATCTGTTTGCATGAAACAAAGAGGGAACACTTTGATAGCAGCTACATCAGAAAATTCTGCCCCAGAAGACTAAACCAGTTTGCATACCAACCATCTCTGGGTAATTCTGGTGGTCATATTGTTATCTAGAATGGTGGACAATTTAATGGACAAATTATCAACCAATCACACTTCCAGATGACAATTAAATTTGAGAGCTATCTGACTGCTCCAACTTGGTATCTCACCAATATATATGCACCATGCACCAATGAAGGAAAACACCATTTCTATGATTGGTTTATGCAACTAGACTCATCTTCATTTGATATATGGATGGTTATGGGGGATTTCAATATGATAAGAAGCACTGAAGATAGAAATAAACCTGGGGGAAACATTGCCAACATACATAGCTTTAATGCTCTCATTCAGGAACATGATCTTGAGGAAATCCCACTAAAGGGGAGAGCATTTACTGGTCTAACATGCAAGCCGAACCACTTCTTGAGAAACTTGACTGGATATTTACATCACACAAATGGACCACTGAATATCCCAATACCATTGCTACACCCATGGCCAGACTTGGATCTGACCATATAGCCATTATCATCAATGTTGGCACTGACATCCCAAGATCCAACATTTTTAGATTTGAGGAACACTGGATGGAATTTGATGGTCTTGCTATAGTTGTGAATAGCTGTTGGATCATCCGAGGCCCATATAAAAAATGCTGCACAAGACATAGCTGCCAGATTCAAAAGCCTCAGATAGGGCATCAAAAAATGGAGCAAAAACCTATCCAACCTTGAAAAAATCATTGGCAACTGCAACTTTGTCCTCTCTCTGCTGGATGGACTGGAGGAACAGAGACTACTTACAGTCCAGGAAAAAAACTTCAGGAATATTGTCAAAAACCATCAATACAAGATGCTGGAAGACAAAAGAATTTACTGGAGGAGAAGGGCCAATATCAGATGGGCCAAGCTGGGTAATGAAAACACCAAGTTCTTTCATTCTATAGCTACCAGAAACTACAGGAAGAATTTTATTTCCACCCTGACCAATGAACAGGATGCCACTTTGATAGAGCATGATCATAAAGCTGCTCTACTTTGGAACTCATTCAGAGAGAGACTTGGTGTATCCATTGACACTAATATTCAATTTGAACTTGATGACATGATCACTCCACAGGACCTATCTGAAGTGGATGCTGCTTTTACCCATGAGGAAATTGATGATATCATAAAACATATGCCACCTGATAAATCCCCTGGGCCAGATGGCTTTAATGGTATGTTTATGAAAAAATACGGGCACATTATGAAACACCAATTTTACAATCTATGTGATTAGTTCTACAATGGCTCTCTGGACCTGCTTAGCATCAACACTGCATACATCACTCTCATACCCAAGACACAACATCCCTGTAGACCTTCTGACTTCAGGCCCATCTGACTAGTCAGTATGGCACTCAAAATAATCACTAAACTGATTGCCAATAGAGTTCAGAAAGTTATCATTTCCATTGTGAGCAAAAACCAATATGGGTTCATTAAATCTAGAACTATCCAAGACTGCCTTGCTTGGGCATTTGAATATCTGCATATATGCCACAAGTCAAAGAAAGAAATCATCATCTTGAAACTTGATTTTGAAAAGGCATTTGACATGGTGGAATACAAATCCATCCTCACCATGCTCAAGAAATTTGGATTCAATGACAAGTTCATTGCCTGGATAAGGAAGATTTTGCACAGTGCTACAACATCTGTTATTATGAATGGTGTACCAGGGAAGACCATTACTTGCAAGAGAGGATTCAGACAAGGTGATCCCCTTTCACCTCTTCTGTTTGTGGCCACAGCTGAACTGCTAAAGATCATTGTGAATCATGCCTGGCAAATTGGTGAGCTTTCACTCCCCATTGATAATTCCTATGGGAAAAACTACCCAATCCTCCAATATGCTGATGATACACTTTTAATTTTGCCCGCTGATGCTGAACAATTGTGCAAATTAAAGGAATTGCTCAAAAAGTTCACTGAAGCTACTGGATTAAGGATCAATTATCACAAGTCATACATGATCCCAATCAACACTACACCTGAAAAGATGGACAGTCTAACTGAGCTTTTAGGATGCAAAATAGAAGCTTTACCATTTACATATCTGGGCCTACCCATGGGCACTACAAAACCTAGTGTTGAAGACCTGTCTCCCATGATTAGCAAAGTGGACAAAAGACTAGCTAGTATATCCAATCTACTGTCATACTGCTCCAGAGTTATTGTGATCAAATCTGTCTTATCAGCCATGCAAAATCACATTATGTGTGCAATAAAAATGCACTACACTTACACTGATCATATAGACAAAACTGCCAGAACCTTCTTATGGAATGGTAAGGATATTGAGAAGAGAGGAAAATGTTTGGTCCAATGGGATAAAGTATGCTTAACTAAGAAAGCTGGGGGTCTTGGCATTATTAATCTCAGGGAGCACAATAAAGCTATGATGATGAAGAACTTATTAAAATTCTACAATGGAAAGGATATACCATGGGTCAATCTGCTCTGGCAAAAATACTACTGCAATGGTGCACTCCCTGATGCTCAAGCCAACAAATGCTCCTTCTGGTGGAGAAACTGCCTTTCCTTCCTGCCAGAATTTAAGGAGATGACCACAACTATTGCTGGAAATGGGATTAGTACTCTGCTCTGGTATGAAAAATGGAATGGATCAACCCCACTCAGATTTAAATTCCCTGAACTTTTCTCATTTGTCAAAAATGGAAGAATATGTCTCAACTCTGCATCCAACACCATTGCTGAAGATGGATACAATTTATTCCAACTGCCCCTGTCCATGACAACTAATGATCAACTTGAGGAGCTTAAGGACATGATCAGTAGCTACACGAACACTGACACACCTAACATGTGGTGCTTTCCTTGGGGAGGTAGTAATTTCTCTACCAAAAAAGTTTATGAACACATCATCAAAGCACCTGAGGCACCCATCCCATATAAATGGCTATGGAAAACACCATGCCTACCAAAGCACAAATTCTTCTTCTGTCTTTTATTGCAGGACAGACTAAACACCAGAGACCTACTTCAAACAAAGAACTTCCATCTGGAGGAATACACATGTGTACTATGTGAGGAAAACATCAGGGAGACTATGGATCATCTGTTCTTTGAATGCGAGTTCAGCAGAAACTTCTGGTGGAGCCTAGGAGACGAATGGAATATGGACCTTGGAATTATTGATGCCAAAGAAAGATCCACAAACCAATATTACAAAATATCTATGATTGCAGGATGTTGGAGCATTTGGTCACATAGAAACCAGATCATATTTGAGCATGCACAGAAGAGTAATGATCAATGTTATGCCATTTACAAATTATCTGTGTAAGATCCCTCCTTTATAAAGGAAAAAGGATCCCTATGATTGCAATGCTAGTCCCTGGATCATTGCTAGCATCCACAGTTTAAGATGAAGTACATAGATACAAAGGTCATTATTACAGGCATTCCAGAGACAAACATAGTCTTTACAACTCCAAGGCCACATGCCTAATACAAGAGTTTTAATAAGTAAATAAATAAAAGTCTTCATCTTCATGTGCCACAGGCAAACATGTTTTGTGTAGACTCATGACTCCTAATCCTCATCAGAGTAACCTGCAACATCACAAGTTACAGCCACAGTGGGTCAATACATTGGAATAGTATTGGCAAGTGATACCTTAGTATAATTTAGGTGGACTATATTACTATATGCAATTTGGCTAAGTGTAGCTTGGCTTGCTTTGCTCAAAATAGGTTTTGCCTATTAGTTGAAAACACTAAGTTTTTCTTTGTCAAAACTTTTCCCAAGGAGCCACCAATAGACATTGAGGTCCTTCACCCTTGTTCACCCACAAGTTTTACTTAGAAGTTGGGATGAGGAGATTCTTGATAGCTTCCATGTCTTGATGCTCAAGTTGTCCTTTTCCAGGGACATGGCTAAGTACTTAGATTTTTCCATCTGCAGAGGTTGTGCACTTTCCCCACCAGACTTGATTTTCACCAAGACAGGACCTTTCAGAAGCCTTCCCTTAGACCAAATGGACGTGCTCCAACCTATCATTCCCACTACCACCAACTGTCCAAATGGCTAAGTTCTAGCAACCTATGTGATCCAGGCAGAGCCCATATTGCCAAGTGGCTGCACTAGAAGCTTCTCAACACTTGGCCTCTAAAATCTCTTTGTTCCTGGGTGGCTTTCCACAAGTGAGATACACAAGGTTCACCAGTCCCCTGGCCTTGCGTAACCACTCAACACAAACCATTCCTTCCATTCCACCCAGGTGTTTCATTTACGTAGTTGTTTTATTAGGCAAAACACAAGTCCAAAGACATAGAAATATTTTCATCATAGCATGTATATATTTCACCAACCCTTGGTTGCTACTAGCTAGGCTAAGCATGGCATAGATAGTATCTTAACCTAGAAATTTTCTAGCAATTCTACATCTACTAGGATTTCCCAACATGGCATATAAGCAAAATATAACATGCAAGTCTAACAAAATATTTCTAATGCTTAGTAAAAACATGGGGATAGACATATTCATGAAGTACCACTTGCCTTGGTAATTTGGAGAGTAGTTACACTCTTCACAATCACAATCACTAGCACCAAAATCTACACAAAGAATTATAGCAACAAATTACATACAAAACATATACAACCAAAAATATATGCATGCATGCAAGATGGTATGTGATTATTTTTAAAACGCAACCAAGCAAGTAAACAGTACTAGTTCATTAACAAGTTAAAAACTTGCCAAACAACATTTATTTAAACCCTAAATAATTTTCTAAACATTTCATATACTCAAATTAGCCCTACACAAGTTTCTGCCAATAAAGCCATTTTAACAGAAGCAAAACATTAAACACATTGCATATATAGAAAGATCTTGCTCTCCTGATTCCAACGGTATAAAATTTGTCAAATTCTAGCGTGGGGATCAAAAGTTATAGCCAAAGTAAAATCAAACTTCTAATAGATTCTAATTCTGTCTTTTAAATCTAACTGCTGCCACGCGTCTTGTTCTAATTGGCCCGTACCGCTTCGTGTAGGATCACGCTTCTGAGCCGTTAGATCTACTTAAACCGCACGGCTCAGATCTACTCGTAACGATTCGTTAAGTGATCTAATCCTGCACGCTGGATCCAGATCTGACGGCTCTGGATCAAACAACCAAAGTTGGGCGGCACTGGCGGTGGCTACTGGTGGCGGCGAGCTCTGCCTACGGCGGCGCGGTGCTACAGATGGTCCTAGGGTCGTCGGAGGGGCTTACCAGAAATGTGACGGCGTGCTGAAGCTCAACCTGGCGACGACTTGGCAAGGGGCGCACGGATGTAGTCGCTGGAGCTCGTCGGAGTTGCGGGCGGCGTCTACTGCTTGCTGTCGAGGTCGTTGCCGAGGCTCTGCGTCGACCCAACACAAACCAGATGGTTCAGGAGATGCGCAAAGATCTGGCGATCAAGTCAGTACTAAAGGGAAGGCAAGGGGCGCACTGGCTTTACCTGAATCGCACGTCGGAGTTGAGCGGCGGCGCAGGTGCTTGCGGGTGAGAACGAGGACGTCGCTCTGGGTCATGGAAAAGCAAACGGAGGGCATTAGCAGATGCGCAAGATCATGCTGGTCGCAGGGGTTTGAACGAGAGACAAAGGGGCGGTCCGTGCTTACCGAGATTCGTCGCTGGAGCGCGTCTGTCTGCGGTGGCGGAAGTGCGATTGTGGGCAGCCTGGTGGCGATGTGGAAGCGCTGAGTGAGGGGAAATGGTCATAGAGAGGTAGGGGTTAAGTAGGCGGAGCAGGGGCGAGGATCGCGCGGCGTATCAATGGCAATTAAGCGCGCAGTAACAGCGGCGAGGTAACGGCGGAGCGAGCGGCGCTAGCACGCGTGATTGACGACGAAGGCGACGTGGTCGCAGGGTCCACTCGTCAGCGGGTTTAAATAGCGAGGGGGTGGGGTCGTGCGGTCAGTGACTCTGGGGGTGTGTCTGTGGGTGAGCGAGAGAGAGAAGGACCCCGGGTGGGCTTAGTGGGCTGGATTAGTAGTTGGGCTCAAATGCTGGCGCTAGCCTTTTTCTAATTCTTTTCTCCTTTTCTTTTTCTGTTTTGATTTTCTGGAATGATTTTCAAATCCAAATCAATTGAGTTTGAATTCAAAACTTCTCTAGGTTTTTATACTGCAACCTTGCATTCCAATGTGTGTTTAAACACTGCTGTCCAATCCAAACACTTTGTTCAAGTGAAAATAAAAATAAAACCAAGCCTTTATGATATATATTCAATAGGCACAGTATTGGTTTTTATTATTCATTTTGTTTTGAAACTTGTTCAATCTTTTGGTGGTGCCTAAGTTTAAATACACAAACTTTACTGAATCAAAACAAGTATTCTTCTCATTGGAAGATAGCACTGAGGCTTAGAGCAAGTTCACATAAAATAATAGGCATAAATGCTTCTGTTTTGAATCGATTTGTTTGAAATGAAACTGATATGTATAAGTTTGAAACATGATTTTGAGGATGTTACAAATCCAACCCCCTTAAGGTGAATCTCGCCCTCGAGATTCGGATTGGCTAGCAAATAGGTGAGGGTGGTATTTCCGAAGATCATCTTCTCTTTCCCATGTGGCTTCCTCTTCGGAATGATGGTTCCATTGAACCTTGCAAAACTTGATAGTCTTAGTCCTTGTGACTCTTTCTGCAGTCTCAAGAATCTTGATAGGATTCTCCTCATAAGTGAGGTCACTTTCCAATTAAACCTCCTCCAAAGGTATAGTATCCTTCAAAGAAGTTTCTTCCATTTCTGGATGACATTTCTTAAGCTGACTCACATGAAATACATTATGAACAGCTGACAAAGACTCCGGCAATTCAATTTCATAAGCAACTTCTCCTTTGCGACTCAGAATCTTGAATGGTCCAACATATCTTGGGGCCAACTTTCCTTTGACTCCGAACCTCTTCACTCCACGAAGTGGTGACACTCTAAGATAAGCTCTATCACCCACTTCATAGGTGACTTCCCTACGCTTAGGATCTGCGTAGCTTTTCTGTCGGGACTGTGCTATCTTCAATCTGTCTTTAACCAACTTGACTTTCTCTTTAGATTCTTTGATAAGTTCCGGTCCGAACAAACTTCTTTCTCCCACACCATTCCATAACAATGGGGTGGTACACTTTCTCCCGTAGAGAAACTCAAATGGTGCCATCTCAATGCTGGCTTGATAGCTGTTGTTATAAGAAAATTCTGCGTTGGGCAGACTTTTGTCCCAACTGGCTCCGTAGTCTAGGGCACATGTCCTCAACATGTCTTCAAGAATCTGATTAGTTCTTTCTGTCTGTCCATCAGTTTGAGGATGAAAGGCAGTGCTGAATTCCAACCTCGTTCCCAATGACTCATGTAACTGTCTCCAAAAATGGGAAGTGAATTGAGTTCCCCTATCAGACACAATACTCTTGGGCACTCCATGTAGACATACAATAATACTCATGTAGATTTTGGCCAACTTAGCACTTGTATAGGTTGTTTTCACGGGTATGAAATGATCCACTTTAGTTAGGCGATCCACTACTACCCAAATAGAATCATATCCTGATCTGTTCCTTGGTAATTCGGTAATGAAGTCCATACCAATCTTGTCCCACTTCCAATCAGGAATAGGTAGTGGTTGAAGTAAACCTGCTGGTTTCTGGTGTTCTGCTTTCACTCTACTACACACATCACACAAAGAAATATGTTCGGCGATGTCCTTCTTGAGGTTATTCCACCAAAATCTTTCCTTCATGTCCATGTACATTTTGGTGTTACCCAGATGAATGGAATATGGTGAGTTGTGTGCTTCTTGCAAAATCAGTTTCCGAAGCTCCGGATCTTGTGGAACACAGATACCTTTCCCATGCCATAAAGTACCCTGTTCGTCTTCACGGAACCCTTTGGCTTTTCCTTTTCCAATCTTTTCTTTAATCTATTCGATTTCTTTATCAATCTTTTGGGCTTCTTTGATCTTGTCCAACAAAGTGGGTTGAACATCCAAAGACATGAGATGTCCTTCGGGCACAATCTCCAATCAGAGATCTCTAAATTGGGCACACAAATCATCTGGAAATTCTCCTTTTGTAAGGCCATTCACAAAAACCTTACGACTTAAGGCATCCGCTACAACATTTGCTTTACCGGGATGGTATTGCAAACTCAAGTCATAGTCCTTGATGAGTTCTAGCCATCTTCTTTGTCTCATATTAATTTCCTTCTGGGTGAAGATATACTTCAAACTCTTGTGATCTGTGAACACTTCACAACGCTTACCCAAAAGGTAGTGTCTCCATGTTTTGAGGGCATGGACAACAGAGGCTAACTCCAAATCATGAGTAGGATAGTTCACTTCATGAGTTTTGAGTTGTCTCGAGGCATATGCCAAAACTTTTCCTTCTTGCATAAGTACTGCTCCCAAACCATGATGAGATGCATCACAATATACTTGGAAATCTTTTTCCAAGTCTGGCAAACACAATACTGGTGCTGTCACAAGTCTCTTCTTCAATTCCTAAAAGCTGAGTTCACAACCTTGAGACCAAGCGAACTTCTTGTCTTTCTTTAGCAATTCCGTCATGGGCTTAGCTACCTTGGAGAAATTTTCAATGAACCTTCTGTAGTAACCTACTAATCCAAGGAAACTACGAACTTCTTTCACTGACTTGGGAGATTCCCATTCAGTTATAGCTGAAACCTTAGCAGGATCAACTGCTACACCATCCTTTGTCATAACATGTGCAAGAAAACCAACTTCATTTAACCAGAATTCACACTTGCTGATTTTGGCATATAGTTTATGCTCTCTAAGTTTCTCGAGTATCAAACGCAAATGTCCTTCATGCTCTTCCTTGCTCTTGGAGTAGATTAAAATGTCATCGATGAAAACGACAACAAACTTGTCAAGGAATTCCATGAACACCTTGTTCATCATATTCATACAGTATGCTGGAGCATTGGTCAAACCAAATGGCATCACGGTATACTCATACAATCCATACCTTGTGGTGAAAGCTGTTTTAGGTATGTCTTGTTCTATTATCCTGAGTTGAAAATAGCCCTAGCACGTGAAGGAGGAAGGAGAGAAAAAGGGTGGCCGAGCCACCTTTTTCATCTACCCCACCTTCCCACGGCATCTCCCCTCTCTGCTACCTACCACCACCCCACCACCTCTCTGCCTCGCCCAGCTACCCCTAGATCTACCCCAAGGGCGCCCTCCCCTCCTCCCTTCTTCTCCATCGTCGACCACGCTCTCTAGCCGGCACCCTCGGCCTCCTCTCGGCTACACCGTACCAGGCGACCTGTGCGACGTGGAGGTGATCGAGGAGTACAAGGAGATCCCCTGCAGCAGCCCCGTACACGGAGCCGCGAAGAGGAAGCACCAGAACTGCTGCACCAGCGCGAGCCCGACGCCAAACCCTAGATCGCCCGGCCTCTGCCTCGACGTCGATCGCCTGCGCCACGAGCCGAACCACCTCCACCGACGCCCTCGCGGTGAGCCCCTAACCCTCCTGGACATGGTCTGCCTCCCTGTACCACCCTAGCATCGCCGGACCAAACGTCGAACGCCCTCCGCGCGCCGCCGCTCGTTTCTGTGTGCTCGCTTCCGCCCGCATAGCAGCCCTATCTAGTCCTCGCCCACCTCCCAGACACCAACGCCAAGCCACCGCAGCGGTAGCCGCCTCCGCGCGCAAGCCCCAGGTCCAGGGATCGATCCCCGCTCCGCCCGCGCCGCGCACCGAACTGTCGTTCGAGGCAGAGGAAGAGAAACAGTACCGCGGGCGCTGTTTTGCTCATACCCCCCTGCACTTTTTGTTGCATCAACCCGCGCTCCGCTAGGCCCACTTGTCGGCTACCGTGGCGTTTTTGCAAAAAGGATCCCGAAGTTTTGTATACTTAACCCGCGATCCCAGCTGGGCCACGTGGCTGGGCACGGTTCGACCACTGTCACGTGGACCCGCGTGTGCTCTGGCCCCGCATGTCACTCTCAGAGGCTAGGTTAGTTCGCGGTGGGAAAATCTTTCCTGCGCGTGTGATGCCCAGTCAGCAGAGGGTCTGCCTTTCACGGACTGTGGCTAGCTTCCTCTGAGTAACAAAAGTTTCTGTCTGTTTCTGTTTTAATTCAAATCTTTTCCAAATTATTTCAAATTCAAAATTCAAATCTGTTTTATAATAACTTTTAAATTATAAATCCAAATTAAACAAATAATATATGTTTTGAACTCAGAAAAATATGAGGAATTCAAATATGGCCTTAAAAATATATTTTGGACACTTTAATTTTCAAGTTGACTAAAATTACCATAAAATGCCCTTTTGACTTAATTAATTAATAACTTTTGTTTTATAAATCCAAATTTAATAAATGATATGTCTAAAATGATTAGCTCGACGAGACCTTTCTGTTTATGCATTCCATGTTTTGATTTGAAGCATGCATCATATAAATATATTGCGTACAGCAACTAATATGGGGATAAAATGGGGCCAAAATTCAATAAAATGATTTATTCTTGTATTCCACACCTCACCCATGCCATGCTACTTTATTGCCATGCAAATTGTGCACCATTCATCATGGCATGATTGTTTGCTTGATGCATTTATTCATATGCTTGCACACTTTATTTATGTTGGCCCTTGTTTATTTGGTTCTTCTTCGAATAGACGCTGAGCAGGGGATATATCAAGAGAACTAGGAGCACTACCCAGATCAATCCCTTACTTCAACTGAGCTGCCAGGCAAGCACTACCACATGCTTGCATACATATAGTACCTATTGCCTCTTTCTTATTCTTGCATCATTGAGTCGCGATTGCATTAAATTGAATCCCAAGTATTGCATAGCCTTTACTTTTAAACCCCACCGAAGCTTGTTCCTCCATCCCATGAGCCATTACTACAGGAGTTGTTTGAGCCATGCGAGTCGTAGAACAGCATGTGTAGGGTATGTGAGTGTCTGATGGATAACGAGGTACCTAAACAACTTAACCTGAGTAGTAATGGGATAACTAATGAAAGTGGCATCGGTGAGCCATATTCACTATTTGGTTTTTCAGGCTCACTTGTGTCCCGTAGGACCCCGAGTACTTGATTCCTGTTCCTTGAATATTCGCGCTATCCACATCCGGGAGGCTTATGAACCCTCCTGAGCCAGAGCTTGATTCATTCTTATTTCTTGGGGCCACAAACTAGTTTGAGGTTTTATTTACTATCATGTACTTATGCCATGCTTTACTGCTTTATTTAAATTGTGCGAGGTACTGCACACTGTACTGTTTAGGTCCGTGACCCGTTTTCGCTGTATCGACAAGCCCAGTCACACTTTCGGGTTCCCAGTCGTTTACAGCCGGCCACACAAACCTTGAGTCTGTCTCGTAGCCGGCCAGCTTCGTTGCGGTAGCTTAATGGGGTGCCCCCCTGAAATATTTCTGAATCCTGTAATTGCTTTGTCGTGACTGCCTCGTTGGGTTTTGATTTGGTTTTTCCGAGGCATATCGAGTGTGTGTTGCTATTTGTGCACCCCTGCAGGGTAAAACTTTCTGAAAGCTGTGTCCGCGGTTATGGACGACTTGGAGCACAGTTTCTCGATCATAGACAAGCATAACTAAAGTACCACTTTTAATTTGACTAGACTAGGTACCTGACTAGTAAATAGTACAACACTCATGGAATGGTTAATAGAACTGCCAACGGATGGGGGGGTTGTTCGTCCGCTTCCTCGTCGGTAAGCGAGGAGGAGGATGGATCTGTTAATATTACCATTATAATTGTTGTTATTAATTCACGGACATCCGTCTATCTCTGGTTAGGCGGATGGTTAGCGAGTATCTATAGAACTGTTAGGGTTTATCTTTTGCTGCAATTGCGTCACCCCAGGTTGTGTCCCCTTTAGAGGCATAAAGACTTGCTGAGTACCCCTAGGGTCTCACACGATAAATTATTGGTTCAGATGAACAGGTACACTCGCAAGATGGATACTGGGTGGAAGAGACGGACGATGTGGGCAACGATCATTCGGTGTAGAGATTCCGGGAACGGGGATCCGTGAGATCTGTGGGCGGGATGTGTTTATTTATGGGGCATCTTATGCCAATTTGCTTCTTATCCGTACTCGGATTTTGTCTTTCGCTTCCGCTTGATACTCTGATGTTTGATGTATGAGGAGATATCCTAAACTATTATATCTATCTAGGATATTTGGATCTTGCCGTATGGCGTTGCTATATTTCCTTTCTTTTTAGATGGAATGGCTCTGATGTACTATTGTATGGTGGCTTGCATACATACTCATTTGTGTATGTAGTTGATCCCTTCGCCTGCCGATTACGCCGCCCGTTCTTGTCCCGATGTTTGGAAATGGTTGGGACGGCCGAAAGGTCTACCTGTGAGTGGCATTTGGGCTCCACCGTACTATTTCAACCATTTCTGCTCATCCAGGCTTGTAACTAGGAGCGTAATTCACCGAGGTAGTTACACCTTAGCTCAAACCTCGGCCGCAAGGGAACCCATTGTAAGGTTCCCAACCTTTAATAAGGTAGAGATCCCCGTGTTTACAATGCTAGTCCCTGGATCAATAGCTAGCATCCACAGTTAAGATGTAATATCAAGAAACAAAGGTCATAATACAACTTTATAACCAGGAATAAAATAATTTATTACATCTTACATAGCTCATTTGGCTATCTCATTACAATGCAGCAGAATATAACAATAGCATGGGGTCCTTCATCTTCAAAGTGCCACAGGCAGACATGTTGGTTGTAGACTTGTAATCCTAATCATTAAACTTCACTAATATCAAACAAACCTGCAACATAACAAGTTACAGCCACAAGGGTCAATACATTAGAATTGTATTGGCAAGTGATACTATGGTAGTATAGTGGAGTCTATCATCTATATGCTTTTGGCTAAGTGGAGCTTAGGCTTGCTTTGCTCAAAATAGATTTTCCTTATCATTTGAAAACACTAAGTTTTTGCTTGACAAAATCTTTCCCAAGGCATCTCCCATAGAAATTGGTGATCCTTCAACCCTTGTTCAACCACAAGATTTTAACTTAGAAATTGGGATGAGGAGATTCTTGATAGCTTCCATGTCTTGATACTCAAATTGTCCTTTACCAGGGACATGGCTAAGTACTTAGATTTTACACTCTGTAGAGGTGGTGCACTTTCCCCACAAGACTTGGTTTCACCAAGACAAGATCTTTCAGAAGACTTCCCTTAGACCAGAATGGACGCGTTCCAACCTATCATCCCCTACCACCAACTGTCCATTTGGATAAGTTATTGCAACCTATATGATCCAGGCAGAGCCCATAATGCCAAGTGGCTACACTTGAAGCTTCTCAACATTTGACATCTCAAATCTCTTTGTTCCTGGGTGGCCATCCACAAGTGAGATACACAAGGTAAACCATAAAAATGGGCCTTGTGAACCACTCAACACAAACCATTTCTTCCTTTCCACCCAGGTGATTCATTCACTTAGTTGTTTTATTAAACAAAACACAAGTCCTTGACTTAGAAATATTCCATAGTATTAATATATATTCCACCCTTGTTTTCTACTAGCTAAGCTAAGCATGATAGTAGTAGGAATCTTAACTTAGGAGAATTCTACTAAGGTTTCATCTACTAGGATTTCCCATGGCATAGTTTACACTTAGCAAAATTCCATGCAAGTCCTACTTAGAAATATCACTAATGCATAGTGAAAATAATGGGACAAAAGTATGAAGCATAACTTGCCTTTTTGGTAGAGAATATAAGTTCACTCCTTGTCTTTGCAATGATCACACTCTTCAAATCACTACAATTCAATCAAGCAAGGGCACAATTTCAAACTACCATTCAAGCAACATCACATGAAATAATAGGAACAAAACAATGCATGCAAGCATGCCAAACTTTGTTTTATTTACAAAAGTGGTTTATAACAGGTTACAAACATTCTAAAACACTTATTGGTCATTTTATAAAGTGGCAAAACTATTTGCAAAAATATTTTACTTATAAGCCATTTTTAAACCAAGTCATTATTTTATGTGGTTGAAAATGTCTTTAGCAAAGTAATAATTTTTATAGGGTTCACCAAATACATTTTAAAATCATAAAACTTGGTGTTTGGGATCAGAGAGTTTAAATCAAAACATTTCCCAAAGGTTTTCCTCCAAAAGCATTTTTAATAAATAAACATTATT
Organism: Avena sativa; assembly: GCA_916181665.1. Lineage (NCBI taxonomy): Eukaryota > Viridiplantae > Streptophyta > Magnoliopsida > Poales > Poaceae > Avena > Avena sativa. The sequence goes on along the minus strand of OV702299.1, from coordinate 94,264,382 downwards.
TTTATTTGACTAGAAATGGTTTAAATCAAAAGTTTATTCTTTTGCTTCACCAAATATGTTTTTGAAACCACAAATTGATTTATATGGTCAGTAGGTTAAAAAAAACCATTTGCCAAAGATTTCATCTCAAAATTCATTTTAGAACAAATTTTATATTCTAAACATGCATACACAAGTTTCTGCAAAAATAATCAATTTAACAGAAGCAATTTACTAAACAAAGTGCATGGTCAGAAAGTACTTGTCTTGCTGATTCTATTGATATAAAATTTGAAAAATTTGGACGTGTGGTTAGAAAGTTATGAATTTTTCAAATTGGAACATATAATAGACATTTCTGTTTTTATTTCAAACGGACAGGGCCATGTGGCGTGTTCTTATTCGCTGATACCGTTTTGTCTGGATCAGCTTCTCTGGCGCGTTGGATCTAAAGCAGATCATGTGGCTCAGAAGCAAACATACCCCTTCGCTTAATCAATCTATCGTGGCCATGCGATCAAGATCGGACGGTGCACAGCGCGCTTGCCAGAGATGGGCGGCGCTGGCGGTGGTAGGTGGTGGCGGAGCGGTCAGACGGTGGCGGTGTCGATGCTACAGGAAGCGAGAGAGTGAAAGAAGATGCTCACCGAGTTCATCGTGGTGTGGGGAAGCTCGAGGCGGTGGTAGCTCGTCGAGGGGCGCACGGTGGTGACGGCAATCGCTCGCCGGAGTAGCTCCTGGCGACGGGTGCGCTCGGCTGTCGTTGTTGGCGATGTTTCGAACCATCATAAGACAAGTTAAGGAATGCATTAGCTGTGCACAAGGTTGTCGATCATGTGTGCATCAACGAGAGGAAGAAAAGCAGTCAGCACTCACCGGGAAAGGTTGACGGAGCGGAGGCAGACGGTGGCGAGGTGCTGTGGTCGTTGTTGTCGAGGTTCTGGGGCGCGCGGGGGCGAGCTGATGCCACTGGGAGGTGCGCCAGGGTCTGAGGGTCACGCTTGTGTTCTCGAGGAGGCGAGGGGCGACGTCGACTGGCCGGAATCGCTCGCGAAGCTCGCCGGAGCAGAGGGCGATGCAGGGGGAATTGGGGACAGCCTGGGGGCTCCGGTGGTGTGGCGTCTGGGGGGAATGGAGAGCGGATGCTGGCGATTAAGAAGGCGTGGTCAGGGGGAGGATTAACTGTGCCATTTACGCGAATTCATCCGAGCAAATCAATGGCAGAAACTGCCAGGCGTGTTCAACGCGGGGTGAAGAAGATGATGACCTGGCTGTGGGGTCCGTTTGGCAGCGAGTGAAAGAGAGTGGGGGTGGGGTCCATCTGTCGGTGTCTCTGCGGGTGCAAGGTTGAGTGGAAAAACGATTCGGCAGAGGGGGTGTAGGTGGGCTGCGAGTTGGGCTTAGTGGGCTAGCTGGGCTGGGTTGGCCAGATTCATTTTTTTTGATCTGTTTTGTTTTTCTTTTTCTATTCTTATTATTCTGTTTTGATTTTATTTAACTAATTCAAACAACAATTTGATTTCAAACCTCAACCAAAATTTGTGTAAATTCATAATCTGATTAATGGTTCATTTTAAAGTCAAAATTTTGAATATTTCTTTTATTCTCTTAGGGTCTTTTAATTATTTAAAACTAGGCCCATGCATTTAAATTTAATTAATAACAACTATATTTTAAACCCTTATTTAATTTCAATTCTCACAAAATCTTTTCAGTAGGTTTATTTATTTAATAGGGTGTCAAATATTTCACCTTGACTTATTTGGAAAATGATTTATTAATCATTTTTAATTTGGTATTTTTCCTTTATTCTCATGAAATTGAATATAGTTTTAATTGCATAAATTTTATTTGGAAGTTTTCTTTGATCTTATTTAGGTCAATTGATCCACTTTATTTCCACTTGGGTAAATTCCAAATATATTTTCCCATGATTTAATTAATCATTTCTAATAGGGTTTTGTCTTTATTCAAATGGAATTTGGTTTAAGCCATTTTTTATTTTGGAAATTCTTTATCCTTTTATTTTATTTGGATTTGGATTAAATTCATTCCATTTGCTTATGGTCTTGGCCAAGATTTAATTTGGTCTTTAAATATTCCTTATTTAATATTTCTTTCTTCATCTTATAAAATCCATAACTTTTTATTTATAGATCCAAACTTGGTGATTCCAATTTGTAAAATCTTATTTGATATTTATTTATCCTTTTAAATCCCTTTAGGATCATTTTCTCACCATTTTGTATGGATTTTAGATAAGTGCTTTATTAGCTTTGGAAATTTAATTTCCTTATCTTATTATATTTATAAGATTTTATTTATGGCTCCAAATTAAGTGAAACCAATTTATATGGTCTTATAACATTTATATTTGTCTTTCTTGATCATTTGTGAATGTTTGTTAACAACTTTTTATATGGATCAAATCCATAGGCTTGGAGATAACTTGGAAATGATTTTTATTCCATTAGGGTTTAGGGTTTGGATTTATTTTCCAAGTGTTTAACTTTCTAGATGCATTTTATGAGGAATGCATTTCTCTTGATTTGGATTTTGTTGAATTCAAACTTTAATTAAAGTTTGTTCAAGATGGGATTTTTAAGTTTCCAATTAGAAACAAAAGTTTCTTTTCACCCTAAAATTAAACAATCATTTATTTTGTTTATTTATTTTTCACATTACAAGATTTGGAAAATCTTGGGATGTGACACCCATACTAAGGTATATAAACTTCCAATCAAGCCCTACCCAATTTTGGATATTGTGGTTGTATAGTAAAATTGGAATGGTATCGCATCTAGACAACCATCAGTTTTGTAAAAGGGCTAAGGTTCATGCCTTAACATTTTTATCATAAAAAATCATCTGGGGCTCATAGCACATGTCAAAACATCTCATTAGAATGACTCATCATTCTAATGTTTTCGTAATCCTTTTCACCAAGTGTTCCCATCTAAAGTGATCAAGTTTTAATCTTAGGACTAGCCACTAAAGTTGGGGGTAAGCACTAATGAGGGGTGATAATCAAGTGTGACTTATCTAAGTTCAATCTCATGCCTCAGGATGACATCAAGTTATACCTAACTTAGGTCAAGTTTTATGCTCTTTATGCTACCTTTAATATTTTTCCAAAAATTCACAAGTCACTTACTAAACACAAATAGAAAGATTTGATAAAAAAATCAAAGAGTAAAGCTTGCAAGTAAAACTAGGATTGGGTATAATCAAGGGGTATAATCACACGTGCCTAAGGCATCTAGTTTGCATAGTTAACATGCAAGTGTTAACTTGCAAGGTTCTAGCTTGCTTGGATGGCTTGCCTTGTGTAGTGTAGTGGTTGAAATTCTCCTCTACTTCTTCCTCGTAGTAGTCTCCTTCCTCTTTGTATCATTGGTCGGTACTAGCGTCTATGAATAAATATGAAGTACACAGTCACCAAACAATACTTAACTATCTCTATTTAGCACACAAAGGTTCACACTAGATGATCTAGCATCATCACAATCATCACAAGGTTTAAGGCAATAGTCTTATTTATTTTATTTTAGAAAAGTAATTTCTACTCATTGAAAAACTACTTAAGATTTAATATTCTCCAATTAAAACATGGGATCATGTTGACAAATGTCATCACCACATATTTCAATACTTGGAATGTGATTTAAAGTGGTGTCACAATTTAATAAGGTTTAACTTTTTTATTTACTTAATTAAGTGACTAGAAATGCTTAGGGGGCATTCTTTTATTACTTGTCCATTATTACTGCAAGTAAACCTAGATATATTTATATATTCAGAAAGGTCTTATCAAATGTGAATTTTGAGAGTTGGAATCAACTCAAAAGCATTTATGGTTGAATTTTGAAAAATGTTTGAATGCAGAAAAGTCTCTGCCTTGTTATTTTTACTATAGGTGATCTATAAATCCAAATGGTTTGAATCCAACGGGCTTGGATTAATAATTTCAATATCTTTCTATAAAAATTAGTTTCATGTCATTTGGTTCAATAAAACTCTCTAAATTGAATTTTAAACCTACTTCCAGAACTAGGTTTGAAATTAAATAGATAAACCTAAATTCAAACTAACTGGGTCACGCGGGAGAGCTAGCTGGGCCGGTCCACTGCGCACAGTGTGCGCGAGCTGGTTAAGTGGTTGTCCCCACGCGTCAGTGATACAGGGGGGTGCGAAGGGGTACGGGATAACTACGACTGTAGGATTAGACTAAGGATCTACGGCTCACGGCCGGCGTCCTCGTCGAACAGAACACGACGGGCTGGAACACTAGCCGGCCAGTCGAGGTCTGTGGCGGCTCACCGGGGCTCAGGCGATGGTTGGCGATGGGGGCGAACGACAAAGTCGACGATGGCGGTTCTCTTGGTACTTGTGGTTCCTCCTGGGTGCCTCCAATCGATGACGCCCTTCTCCTCCAGCAGCGGCATGCTCCGGCGAAATTCTGGTGATGCTGCTCGCGCCTTGCTCCGGGAACGTGTGGGAAGGATCAGTGAGAGGTGGGGAGTGTGATGGTGTGAAGAAAACAAACAGGGAAGGCCTCTATTTATACTACGACGAGGGAACCGAAGGGTGCGGGAAGAGCTCATCGGGGTCAGCTTTACAGCGAGCTACAGGCATGGCTGATGGTAGGGGACGGTGCGCGGTTCCCTGGTGGTGCTCAAGGAAGTAATGTCGCAACAAGGGACGGTGCGGTTCGGTCGGAACGCGTCAATGCTCTGAGCGGCACCAACGTCGGTTTTGATGACGCAAAGTGGCTACGGGTCGGGCGGCGGCGAACGGGGTTGTCTGGGAGGTTCCTGGGATGGTGGTGATCACGTAGACGGGCGGCGAAGGCGAGGTGTGGTCTGTGCGAGCGTGTCGAGCGCGGCGCTCTGGCGTGCTCTGTACATGGTCACAGAGAAATGGGCGCGTGCATTCTTGGTGGTCCAGTGCTTGGCAAGGGTCGAGGGCTAGATAGCGGTGGCGGTGGACGGTGGTGTGCTTCCTGGACACGGTGGCTAGGCTCGGCGCTTGCTCCTTCTAGCTAGCCATGGTCGGCTGGAAAGGGTTCTCTCGGGAAGGCATGACATGGGACATTGGGTAGGGGCTAGGTTGGTTCATTGCGATGGTTGTCACTAGGGGAGACAGGGATGATCAATGGTGAACAATGTTTGCAAAGACACTGCTCAAAACAGTGAAGTTTGGCCAATTTGATTTTCTGTCTCCAAGTGTTTGATGAAATGGCCGCAAGAAATTCATATTTGAATTTTTTGTTGAAACTTGGTGGATGTACTGGTCACATACTAGGTAGTCTCTGGTTGATTGGATTTGTCAAGGTGCACTGGTTTGGTTGGGTTTTGAGAAATGGTGATCTTACCATATGAATTAGATTAAATTTTCAAATGTCATTTGAATAGGGTTTCCAAATGTTTCTGTGGGTTTGCAAGGTGGGCTTGGGTTCACTTTTACTTGGTCTAGCAAGGGGTTGAAAGAATTGTATTAGTTTCTGTTTGAAATATTGGACTAGAAACACTCAAAGTGGTCTAGTGAGCAAGATTGGCAAAAATGACCATTTGCTTGTTTTGTTTGTTTTTGAATTTATCTTGATTTAATTCTGCTTGGAAATGATTTAGATGATGTTTTTTCATATTTAAACCAATCCTTGCCATTCATAACAATCAAACAAGTTCATTCAAGGATTCATCACATACACACATGCATTCATAATGATTTTAATTAAAAAAAGTTATTGTTAACCGTAAATTTGGGTGATTGGAATTGATAAACTAGATTAAGATTTTTGGGATGTTACAAACCTTCCCTCCTTAAACAAAATCTCATCCCGAGATTTGAGAAAAAGAGAAAACTAGGATTTAAAGAGATCTGGAAACTCCGTCCTGATGTAGTCTTCTTGCTCTTAGGTAGCTTCTTATTCATTGTGGTTACTCCATTGGATCTTGAGAAACTTGATACTCCGGGTCCTGGTGGTTCTGAAAGCTTCCTCTGAAATACGAATGGGTACTTTGGGATATTTCAGGTCATCGTTGATCTCAATAGTTCGGTGATCTATATTCTTGAAAACTTCGGTCTTCTCCGGGACTTCTAGGCATTTACGAAGTAACGAGATATGAAACACATTATGCACGGCTGACATCTTTTCTGGCAGTTCGAGTTATACGATACTTCTCCTCGACGATTCAGAATCTTGAAAGGTCCGATATATCTAGGGGATAACTTTCCTTTGAGTTGGAAACATTGCATTCCCTTCAAAGGTGACACTTTGAGATACACAAAATCTCCGATATTGAAGGCTAGGTCTCGACGTCTCTTGTCGGCATAACTCTTTTGTATGGATTGGGGGGTCTTGAGGTGCTCACAGATCTTGTGAACTTTCTCTTCGGCTTCTCGTAGGATGTCGGGTCCGAAAATCTGACTCTCTCCTACTTCCGACCAATTCAAAGGGGTATGACACTTCCTTCCATACATGAATTCAAATGGGGCCATTTGCAAACTGGCTTGGTAACTGTTGTTGTATGAAAATTCTGCGAAAGGAAGACTGTCTTCCCATTTAGGTCCATATTCTAACACATAGGCTCTCAACGTATCTTCGAGTATTTGATTTACTCGCTCCGTTTGTTCATCGGTCTGAGGGTGATAAGCTGTGCTGAAATCCAGTCTTGTTCCTAATCCTTCTTGTACTTTGTTCCAAAATCTCGAGGTAAACTGAGTTCCTCGATCCGACACAATGTTCTTGGGTACTCCATGTAAACTAACTATTCTAGCAATGTACAACTCTGCTAGCTTTGAACTCTAGTAAGTGGTATTGACAGTTAAGAAATGGGCGAATTTGGACAGTCTATCTATGATAACCCAGATAGAGTCATTTCCCCTACTAGATGTAGGCAAACCAGTGATAAAATCCATTCCTACAGAATCCCATTTCCATTCTGGAATCTGCAATGGTTGCAATTATCCTGTGGGTCTCTGATGTCCTGCTTTGACTCTCTGACATATATCACACTTGGCTATGTAGCTTCTGATTTCTCTCTTCATCTTATGCCACCAAAATTGCTCCTTCAAATCTTGGTACATCTTCGTTCCTCCGGGGTTGATAGAATAAAGAGTATCATGGGCTTCTTTCAAAATAGCTTGCTTCAATTCTGAGTCTGCTGGCACACAGATACGTCCCTTATACCACAGTACTCCTTCTTCATCTTCAGTGAATCCGGGTACTTTCCCTGTACCAATACGATGTTTGATTCCATTGATACTGGCATTTCCTTTCCGCGCCTCCTTGATCTGACTGATCAAAGTGGGTTGAAGTTCTATGCTAGCAAAAAATCCTTCACTTACTAATTCTATTCCGAAATCTTCCAACTCCTTGTGCAGACTTTGGTTGCTACTTCAGAATCATAGAATTTAAGCGACATGGCAATCTGCTAAGGGCATATGCTACCACATTGGCTTTATCGGGTTGATAGTGGATGTCTAGATCTTTGTCCTTGATTAGCTCTATCCATGTCATTTTCCTCATATTCAGCTCCTTCTGAGTGAAAATGTACTTCAGGCTCTTGTGATCCGAATAAATCTCACAACGGTTAACCATAAGGTAATGCCTCCATGTCTTCAAGGGTAAAACTACGGCTGCTAGTTCGAGGTCATGGGTAGGATAATTCTGCTCAAGTTTCTTCAGTTGTCGGGATAGATAGGATATGACTTTGCCTTCTTGCATTAGCACACATCCGAGATAGATCTTGGATGCGTCACAATACACATCAAAAGGCTTCGTGATATCCGGCATGATCAAGATTGGGGCTGAAATCAATCTCTTCTTAAGCTCTTGAAAACTTGCTTCACATTTGTTCGTCCATTCAAACTTCTTATCTTTCTTCAACAATTGGGTCATTGGCCTTGCGATGCTCGAGAATCCTTCTACGAACTTGCAGTAATATCCCGCTAATCCGAGAAATGCACGAACTTGGGTTTGAGTGGTTGGGTCTTGCCATTCTTAAACATCCTTAACCTTTGCAGGGTCAACAGCAATTCCTATGGCTGACACAATATGTCCGAGGAATCCTATTTGATTTAATAACTAAGGTCCATTCTATTTAATTATTAATGGACCCCAAAATAAAAGGTTATTTTGTTTTAAACAAGTTTTCCAAATATCTTTTACTTTCAAATAAAACCTACTGATTTGGTTTTGAAAATATTTGGATTTCAAATGAAATTTTTTATTAATTAAATCAAACCCTATTTTATTAAATAACTAAAGATCCATTTTATTTAATTATTGAATGGATCCTAAAACGAATAAAATATTATATTATTTTGGAATTTGGTTTATGTTGGTAAACAGAACCAAGTTCAAAGTTGTGAAGTTTGGTGATTGTTTGAGTCAATTTGAATGTTGGTTGAATGTTTGAATAGTTAATTGAAATTCAAAACAGAAAAATAGAAAATAGAAAAAGATAAATCAAAGCAGACAGAAAAAAAATAAGAGTAAACCGACCCAACCCAGCAGCCCAGTCTAGGCCCAACTCCAGCCCACCTTTCTTTCCCGTAGCGAAACATTTCTTACCGTAGAAAGAACCCGCGAAGCAACTGACATGTGGACCCTACCCCACTTCTTCCACCTCGCTGACACCAGACCCCACCGCCACGTCCCTCTTCGTCCTCACCCGCCACTGACCGAGCCCCCCCTCTCTGGCCATTACTGCCGTTGAATGCCGGCGTGAATCCGCTTTATTGGCCGAGTAACCCCCATCGGTGACCACTCCCTCTTAACCGCCTCTCCCTCCTCTCTCGTTCCCCTCTGTCTCCTCCCCCAAGCACGCCGCCAGGCTGCCATATTTCGCCAGATACTCCCTCTGTCTCCGACGACCCTTCTCGCCGATTCCGGTCAGCACACGCCCCCTCCTGCCTCCTCGAGCACGCAGATGTGATCAGCATCCCCCAGCGGACCTTTCTGCAGCCGCAACTCACCCGCGGGCGCCCCAGAGCGTTGGCTCCGCCCACTTCTAAGCATCACCGCGTCTACTGCAAACTCCGGCGAGTCTTCCTGGTAAGCTCGGACCTCCCCGATGCCATTCAGTGATGCTCACATACTCCTTAGTACCAGGCGCGTCTAACACACCCTCTGCCTTGCTTCGGCGAGCCCTGTAGCCTCGCCCCTGACAACGTCTGACCGCACCCGAGAACCAGAGCATCTCCGACGAGGAATTCCGACGACACCCGTGCGTCCCTTGCCTTCTCGCGAGTACCTTGAGCTTCACCACGATCCCGCGATTCTGGTGAGCATCTCCTTCTTCTCCCTCGCTTCCTGCATCATCGACAACCTCGCCGACAGAGCGCCACCGCCGCACAGCCGCCGTCAGCGCCGCTGCTTTTAGGTCAAACGCGCAGCGACCGTTAGATGCAGATCCATTGGCTACGAAAGAATCACTTAACGCGAAGGGGTATGCGTTCAGAGTCGCATGATCGGACTTGATCCAACGCGCCAGAATAGCCAATCCAGACGAAACGGTATGGGTGAATGAGATTAAGACGCGTGGCATCAGTCGTTTGAGAATAGAGTTTGAAATCAGATTTAAATGCCATTTTCAAACCTTTGTAACTTTCAAACCACACGTCCAAAAATTACAAATTTTATGTCGTTGGATTCAGGAGAGCAAGACCTAGCCAGACATGCCCTTAGTTTAGCAAATAGTATCTGTTAGTTTGCTTGTTTTTGCAGATTCTTTTGTGAGCTTGTTTAGAGTATAAAAATTGTTTAAAAATGCTTTTAGGGTTAAAACCTTTGCAAAATGGTTTGTTGTGACCTTACTGACCCTAGGAACCAACCCATGGTTTTGAAAATGAAATTGGAAAAATTTAGAATGGATTAATTGAATTAGTCTATTTCTAGCTAAGTAAAGATAATGGTTTTATTATGAAAAAGATTTTGGAATAAAAACTTTGGGAAAATATTTTGATTCAAAGCTACTGACCCAAAACACCAAGTCTTGAGAGTTAGAAACTTTTGGTGAGAAACCTAAAGATATTTGATTTGATAAAACCATTTTCCACCACATAAAATGTTGAATGGATTTTAAAATAGTTTTTGGGCAAAACCCTCTAACTAATGACTTTGCCATTTTGGTAAATGACCAATTTGGACCTTACAAAGTTTAGAAACCTAGTGGAGACCATCCTTGCAATAGAACCATCCTTTGCATGACTTAGATTCCATTGCATTGTGAGTGTGAAATTGTTTGTTTAACTTTGGTTTGGAATGTTAGTTGATTTTGTGTTTGCTTGATTGACTTGTAGTGAATTTAGCAAAGTGTGAGACTAGCAAGATCAAGGAGTGAACCACCATTCCCTACCAAAAAGGCAAGTTACACTATCATCCAAAGTCCTACTATTTTCATTATACTTAGTGGATTTTGAAACATGCATGAAAAGAATTTCTATACTTATGCTATGCTAAATCCTAATAGAATACCCTATATATTCCTTAGTGAAAACAATGTAGTTGTAGTATGCTTAGCCCAGCTATATATTGGGATGGGATACATGTTATGATTATATGAAGTATTGAAAAGACTTATGTTTTATATAATAAAACAAGTACTCAATGAACCACCTGGGTGGACAAGGATACTCAAGGATGGACAAGGTGGCAACAAAAGGAACCATGTTTATATGGCTATCTCTTTTTGTTGTGCACTAGAAGAAAACCACCCAGGGACTTAGAGATTGAACATGTTTCTCGTACAGTGTCTTCCGTGTACAGCCACATGCTAAATGGGCTATGGCTTAGTCAACTACATAGTGGAAGACCCATGCATTGGAATCTTCAGGTTAACTGGATTTGTGCTAGGGAACGTTAAAACCCTACATTGGTGCCTGATAGACAAGCTAGCATTTTGTATTGGGAGGACTCCTATGGAAAGACTTTGTCACATTCTCTATCTGCCGGTACTCCATTTTGGTGAGTACTTATCCAGCGGCCACTGGTGGCGTTAAGACGAGATTGTGTCATGTGGGTAAAGTGTACAACTTCTGCAGAAGATCAAATTCTAAGTACTTAGCCGTGTCCCCGGTTATGGACAATACTGAGCAACTAAGGCCTGAAGCTATGGAAGATCTCGACACTCTAATTTCTAAAAGAAAACTTTTTAAACTTGATGCACTTGGGGTTACGAAGGTGCTCAAGAGATTTTGACAAGGACTTGAACACTTGAGTTTTTACCAAGGAGTTCAAGGGATTTTGAAAGGAGATTTGACAAAGGACCAAAACCATTTTGAAAAGATAGGATAAAACACTTTATGCAAATGAGCCTAAAACTCTACTTAGCCAAATTTGCATGTAATGATAGGATCCACTTATATTATACATAGTAGTGAAACTTGCCAATACAATTCAAATGTATTGACCCTTGTGGCTGTAACTTGTAATGTTGTAGGTTTGATTGATTTTAGTGAAGATTGTTTGATTAGGATTACAAAGTCTACAACCAACATCTGCCTGTGGCACTTTGAAGATGAAGGACCCCATGATTATAGTTATTCCGCTGCAATGTAATGTAATAGCCAAATGAGCTATGTATTGATGTAATAAAATTATGTTATTCCTGGTTATAAAGTTATAATATGACCCTTGTTTCTTGATATTACATCTAAACTGTGGATGCTAGCTATTGATCCAGGGACTAGCATTGTAAACACAGGGGACACCACCTTATGTTAATAAAGGTTGGGACACTCCCTCTACAGATGGTATCAGAGCATTGTGTTGCCTGTAGGATTTGTAAACCTAGGATTGTACAAAAACCCTTAGAAAAAAATAGGAGTTGTATTTGTTCCAAAACTTATTTACAAACAATCTTGTATACTCTTTCCTCAACCATTTTGGTTTTTAACTCTACATCTTGTCTATTTCAAACTTGATGGATAAAGCCTACCCCATGGCCAAAGACTTCACCATGTGCAAAGGACTTCTTCAACTCTAATGACTTCAACTTCTTCAACTCTAATGACTTCAACATCTTCAGCATTTTCACCAAGGACCTCCAACTTGGATATCACTAAGGACTACAAGTGAAACAAGGAAATATTACTCAAGATTTAGAGACTGAGGGAATGCAAAAGTTAGAAGGAGCCTACATCATTTGAAGTATTGCAACCAAGAGATTTTCTCAAGGAAACCATGATCTCATACAAGAAGAATCAAGAAGGAAAGAAAGATCACAAGTGAACCATGTAGATGGACCACCATTTATAGTTAAAGTCAAACACACCAACTTATATGGTGTAACAAAAATATTTTGTTGCCTAAGTATGTGCTTGAACTTTGTTTGAGTGAAATGTTTGGTTTGTGACTGCTTGCACTTTGCTTGTGTGAATTGTGATGTGTGTGAATAGAATTATTTCCTTAGAAATATCTTGCCTATTCTAACCCCAACCCAACCCAAACAGATGACTACTCCAGGAGACTCCAACATCAAGGTTGATGACAACAACAACAACCAAGAGGCCAGCATGAAAGAGCTCATAGCAACCCAACACCAGTTGAGCCAAGAGACAACTCAGCTTTTAGCCAACAACAATGGATTAGACCCAGCCATACAAAGGATTTTGAAGCTTCAATCCTAATTATTGCAAGGACTGGTTACTCAAATGATCAACAAGGATGGCAAAGATGTTATTCTAGAAGGAACCCAAGCTAGCAAAATTTGTGAAGACAAGGATCATGCATCCAAGGAGCATGAAGATCAATGCCCTAATGGTAAAGAAAGTCATATCTCTAGTAACTGCCCCAAGAAGAGAGAAAGATTTTCCACCTTTGAAGAGCATGAACTAGAAGAACTCCTAGTTTTGGAGAGAGCCAAAAAGAAGAAGAAGAAATGCCCCAACACTAGCAAGAAGGATATTACACAAGTGCAATGTTTCAAATGCAAAGAGATGGGACACTATGCCAATGAGTGCCCAGAAAAGAAGAAGAACCAAGGAAACAAACAAAGAGGCAATGATACCAAAAGAAAAGAAAGATATCAGCCAAGTGATGTGTTTCAAATGCAAGGATCTAGGCCACTATGTGAAAAATTGTCCAGAAAAGATGATGAACAAGTTGAACAAGCCAATGGAGAAACTCAACCTTGGCCCATGAGTCAAGTGGGAAAACAAGGGCACTATGCAGAAGTTTTCCAAGAAGAAGTTTTCCAAGATTCCAAGCAAGCCAAGATGTAATTTAGTTAGAAAATTTTTAAGGGTGGTAGTACCCTAGATGTTTTGAGCCTATTTGTAAACCTATCCTTCCCAAATCTCGGGACGAGATTTATTTTAAGGGTGGTAGCCTGTCACATCCCAAGATTTTCCAAATCTTGTAATGTGAAAAATAAATGAATAAAATAAAACTTTGTTGATTTTCAGGGCTAGAAGAAACCTTTTGAATCCCAATAGGAATCTTCAAACCTATTTTGAACAAATAAATCCTAAAGGGATTAAAAAGATAAATATTTACTAAAGGAAAAATAAACATATTTTATTACTACTTTGAAATCTTTTTATAAAAGGTTTTGGTTCTCAAACTGAAAAGAAATATTTTAAATAAAGATTATTTTATAAAGCCAAATTAAACCTTGGCCAAGACTTTGAAACAAAAGGTTTTGCTTTGATTAAAATAGTAGAGGTTTATTTAAAAATAAAATAAAAAGGATTTAAATATCCAAGTTTTATTAATAAAGGTTTTACTATTTCCAAAACATCAAAACTTATTTATTTATTTATTTAAAATAAGTTTTCCCAAGTATTTTATATTCTCAAAATAAAACCTACTGAAGTGTTTTGGTTTTATTCTAGATTTCAAAATAAAGTTTTTAATAAAACAAATCCTATTTGATTTAATAACTAAGGTCCATTCTATTTAATTATTAATGGACCCCAAAATAAAAGGTTATTTTGTTTTAAACAAGTTTTCCAAATATCTTTTACTTTCAAATAAAACCTACTGATTTGGTTTTGAAAATATTTGGATTTCAAATGAAATTTTTTATTAATTAAATCAAACCCTATTTTATTAAATAACTAAAGATCCATTTTATTTAATTATTGAATGGATCCTAAAACGAATAAAATATTATATTATTTTGGAATTTGGTTTATGTTGGTAAACAGAACCAAGTTCAAAGTTGTGAAGTTTGGTGATTGTTTGAGTCAATTTGAATGTTGGTTGAATGTTTGAATAGTTAATTGAAATTCAAAACAGAAAAATAGAAAATAGAAAAAGATAAATCAAAGCAGACAGAAAAAAAATAAGAGTAAACCGACCCAACCCAGCAGCCCAGTCTAGACCCAACTCCAGCCCACCTTTCTTTCCCTTAGCGAAACATTTCTTACCGTAGAAAGAACCCGCAAAGCAACTGACATGTGGACCCTACCCCACTTCTTCCACCTCGCTGACACCAGACCCCACCGCCACGTCCCTCTTCGTCCTCACCCGCCACTGACCGAGCCCCCCCCCCTCTCTGGCCATTACTGCCGTTGAATGCCGGCGTGAATCCGCTTTATTGGCCGAGTAACCCCCATCGGTGACCACTCCCTCTTAACCGCCTCTCCCTCCTCTCTCGTTCCCCTCTGTCTCCTCCCCCAAGCACGCCCCCAGGCTGCCGTATTTCGCCAGACACTCCCTCTGTCTCCGACGACCCTTCTCGCCGATTCCGGTCAGCACACGCCCCCTCCTGCCTCCTCGAGCACGCAGATGTGATCAGCATCCCCCAGCGGACCTTTCTGCAGCCGCAACTCACCCGCGGGCGCCCCAGAGCGTTGGCTCCGCCCACTTCTGAGCACCACCGCGTCTACTGCAAACTCCGGCGAGTCTTCCTGGTAAGCTCGGACCTCCCCGATGCCATTCAGTGATGCTCACATACTCCTTAGTACCAGGCGCGTCTAACACACCCTCTGCCTTGCTTCGGCGAGCCCTGTAGCCTCGCCCCTGACAACGTCTGACCGCACCCGAGAACCAGAGCATCTCCGGTGAGGAATTCCGACGACACCCGTGCGCCCCTTGCCTTCTCGCGAGTACCTTGAGCTTCACCACGATCCCGCGATTCTGGTGAGCATCTCCTTCTTCTCCCTCGCTTCCTGCATCGTCGACAACCTCGCCGACAGAGCACCGCCGCCGCACAGCCGCCGTCAGCGCCGCTGCTTTTAGGTCAAACGCGCAGCGACCGTTAGATGCAGATCCATTGGCTACGAAAGAATCACTTAACGCGAAGGGGTATGCGTTCAGGGTCGCACGATCGGACTTGATCCAACGCGCCAGAATAGCCAATCCAGACGAAACGGTATGGGCGAATGAGATTAAGACGCGTGGCACCAGACGTTTGAGAATAGAGTTTGAAATCAGATTTAAATGCCATTTTCAAACCTTTGTAATTTTCAAACCACACGTCCAAAAATTACAAATTTTATGTCGTTGGATTCAGGAGAGCAAGACCTAGCCAGACATGCCCTTAGTTTAGCAAATAGTATCTGTTAGTTTGCTTGTTTTTGCAGATTCTTTTGTGAGCTTGTTTAGAGTATAAAAATTGTTTAAAAATGCTTTTAGGGTTAAAACCTTTGCAAAATGGTTTGTTGTGACCTTACTGACCCTAGGAACCAACCCATGGTTTTGAAAATGAAATTGGAAAAATTTAGAATGGATTAATTGAATTAGTCTATTTCTAGCTAAGTAAAGATAATGGTTTTATTATGAAAAAGATTTTGGAATAAAAACTTTGGGAAAATATTTTGATTCAAAGCTACTGACCCAAAACACCAAGTCTTGAGAGTTAGAAACTTTTGGTGAGAAACCTAAAGATATTTGATTTGATAAAACCATTTTCCACCACATAAAATGTTGAATGGATTTTAAAATAGTTTTTGGGCAAAACCCTCTAACTAATGACTTTGCCATTTTGGTAAATGACCAATTTGGACCTTACAAAGTTTAGAAACCTAGTGGAGACCATCCTTGCAATAGAACCATCCTTTGCATGACTTAGATTCCATTGCATTGTGAGTGTGAAATTGTTTGTTTAACTTTGGTTTGGAATGTTAGTTGATTTTGTGTTTGCTTGATTGACTTGTAGTGAATTTAGCAAAGTGTGAGACTAGCAAGATCAAGGAGTGAACCACCATTCCCTACCAAAAAGGAAAGTTACACTATCATCCAAAGTCCTACTATTTTCATTATACTTAGTGGATTTTGAAACATGCATGAAAAGAATTTCTATACTTATGCTATGCTAAATCCTAATAGGATACCCTATATATTCCTTAGTGAAAACAATGTAGTTGTAGTATGATTAGCCCAGCTATATATTGGGATGGGATACATGTTATGATTATATGAAGTATTGAAAAGACTTATGTTTTATATAATAAAACAAGTACTCGATGAACCACCTGGGTGGACAAGGATACTCAAGGATGGACAAGGTGGCAACAAAAGGAACCATGTTTATATGGCTATCTCTTTTTGTTGTGCACTAGAAGAAAACCACCCAGGGACTTAGATATTGAACATGTTTCTCGTACAGTGGCTTCCGTGTACAGCCACATGCTAAATGGGCTCTGGCTTAGTCAACTACATAGTGGAAGACCCATGCATTGGCATCTTCAGGTTAACTGGATTTGTGCTAGGGAACGTGAAAACCCTACATTGGTGCCTGATAGACAAGCTAGCATTTTGTATTGGGAGGACTCCTATGGAAAGACTTTGTCACATTCTCGATCTGCCGGTACTCCATTTTGGTGAGTACTTATCCAGCGGCCACTGGTGGCGTCAAGACGAGATTGTGTCATGTGGGTAAAGTGTACAACTTCTGCAGAAGATCAAATTCTAAGTACTTAGCCGTGTCCCCGGTTATGGACAATACTGAGCAACTAAGGCCTGAAGCTATGGAAGATCTCGACACTCTAATTTCTAAAAGAAAACTTTTAAAACTTGATTCACTTGGGGTTACCAAGGTGCTCAAGAGATTTTGACAAGGACTTGAACACTTGAGTTTTTACCAAGGAGTTCAAGGGATTTTGAAAGGAGATTTGACAAAGGACCAAAACCATTTTGAAAAGATAGGATAAAACATTGCTTTATGCAAATGAGCCTAAAACTCTACTTAGCCAAATTTGCATGTAATGATAGGATCCACTTATATCATACATAGTAGTGAAACTTGCCAATACAATTCAAATGTATTGACCCTTGTGGCTGTAACTTGTAATGTTGCAGGTTTGATTGATTTTAGTGAAGATTGTTTGATTAGGATTACAAAGTCTACAACCAACATCTGCCTGTGGCACTTTGAAGATGAAGGACCCCATGATTATAGTTATTCCGCTGCAATGTAATGTAATAGCCAAATGAGCTATGTATTGATGTAATAAAATTATGTTATTCCTGGTTATAAAGTTATAATATGACCCTTGTTTCTTGATATTACATCTAAACTGTGGATGCTAGCTATTGATCCAGGGACTAGCATTGTAAACACAGGGGACACCACCTTATGTTAATAAAGGTTGGGACACTCCCTCTACAAGTTGCTTCTTCAGCTCCACTAATTCAGACGGGTTCATACTATAAGGTCTTTGGGCTATGGGTCCGGTTCCAGGGATTAGTTCAATGATAAACTCGATATCCCGATCTAGGGGCATACCGGGCAAAACATCTGGAAATACGTCAGGGTATTCACAGACTACTCTGACTTGGTCAATGGTTGGTTGGGCTAGACTCTTGTTGCACTTGAATTGACGTGGCAAGGTTTCAGATACATGCTCTACTGATACTCCAGTGGTACTGGTCATGGTTATGGATTTCTTGGCATAGTCAGGGGTTAGTATTAGTACTCTCTTGCCCTAGTAGCCAGACATCCTTCATGGCCTCACCCACCACCCCTCCCCCGTAGCTCCCAAGCCAGCGGTCTCACATCTCCGGCCAAAAAATCTCTTTTCCAACCCGATCATTCTACTCACCACATCCCTAATCCTCAACATCTCTGATCATGGATCTGCCATCCATGTTCCACCCTTTGGATCGATCACATGTGCAGGCCTTTGCGACTAAGGTTAGTAACATGTTGTCAACCCCGGTTCACCCGATCTCACCCACATCTGGTTTCTCGCTTGTGATTTCATTTGGGCGTGCAAAATTTGAAATCAACACGATCAATGTGTGCCACGCCATCTAGGCATGTTTGGGAGCTAATGGAGACAAGATTAGAGTATCTCCCCTATGGGATCGTACATTCATATTTGATGTTTGCTCGAAAGCAGTTGGGCTCCTTATAGTCAAAATGAGATCCTACAAGTTTGATAATTTCGTATGCTACTTCGATCTATGGAGCAATGGAGGACCCAACTGGAAGCAAGAAGAACAACTATGGTATGCTAAACAAGATAATGCCTGGACCATAGTTAAGCCACTAAGAACCAATAAGTCGACTGCTCACGTTACATTTTCTTCCCGATCTTCTTCTAGAAATAATCATGTCCTCACTGGTGCAAACTCGATCCATATTAGACAAAAGAGATCTATCACTAAGTCAATCGATCATGCATCACCTAGCTCTAATCCTGATGATCACCAATATTGGCCCGATCATGTTTCTCCGTGGTCAGCGAGAAACGGTCAAAAGAATCATCATTATTCAAAATTTCATGCGCCTAATATCACGCGTGCCATTTCGACTTCTGGCGGCGCCGATGGGACAACATCACATTAGTTTAAATGCGCTAGATGCCTGCCGGACAATGCGCACCTGACACAGGCCTGCACAAACCCAATTCGCTGCAGAAAATGCTATAATTACGGTCACATTGCCCGATATTGTCTCTCATTGAAAACAAAAACTCGGATTTATCGGCGCAAAACAATCCCAACCCAACCTACCACCCAGATAACGCCTCCCTCTTCGTCATCGCCATCTACGCCTCCCCTATTTCCCCTGCCTCCACCAGAAGAAACCCTACCACCTCCACCCCCACCCCCTTCAGAGCACCCCGATCACCACAATGGCGAACTATCCAGTCGATCCCTTGCCCCATGTGCCGGCAGGCATGCATGCCCCTCCTCCTGGACCACTTCGAACTCAACATGGATATGTTTTCCTTGGTGGCGACGCCCCTCTATACGCGAACGAGTGGGCGATTGCAACCTTGACACCTGAACCAGTTGCTGCAGACTTCATCGGCACAACGGCTATCATTGGTGAGTTTCTGCATGGACTTAGTCTGCAAGTTAGGAGCACGTCTAGATGCGCAATGAGATATGCTCTCTTCCGTTTTGCGACTATTACTGATAGGGATGCTGCAGTTGGAGGTAGCCCGTACCACATTGGGGACAGTGTTCTTAGGATTGTGAATGAGGATAGTGGCATCAATCGACGCTCTACAATTTTTACACATGATGTCTGGTGCATGCTACTAAACTACCCCCAACAACTTTGTGATCGTAATACTGTTATGTGCACATTCACTCCATATGGTCGTTTCCTAGTGTGGAACAAGGATCTGTCCAACAGAGCTAGGATCCTGGTTAAATTTCATGCACAGAATGTAGACACCCTACCACTCAGCATTGTGGTTGGAATAAATGTGGCCGAAGATGGAAGTGGTGACACTTGGACATGCCTGATGGTGATTCTATCTACAACTATGTTGGGTGGTAATGCAGGTGATGAAGACCCCCTGCCACCAAATGGTGGAAACCCACATCCTCCACCTCTGGTGCACCATGGGTTCTGGCATGACAATCAGTTTAATCAAGACTTTGGTGGAAATGTTGCACATGCTCAGATCAATGTTGCAGGCATGGATGTTCCTATGGATAATGCTGAACATGCTGCACCTGCTGCACTTGCACATGAGGCTTCTGCTGTTGCCATTATTAAGCCTCAAACCCCACCAATGCAACCTGAGGTGCTAGTACATCCCAACAATTTTGTACCTAATCCTATCAACAACCTTGCTTTGTTGCTCACAAGTCTCATGGGTGATGAGCATGTGCAAATCCCCAGTCTAGCTGCCGGTAGCATCACTGGAGCCACTATGAAGATAACTGAAGCTGATGACATGGACAATGCTGTCAAGTATACACTTGAGATCTCTACTGTCAACCCCAATTATCAGTCCGTCACACCTATGAGCATTTCATCAAGCAAAAACTTTATCCCCCTTCCTGCACAATCTGAAAGCTCTAATAGTGAGATTGCTCTGATCCCCAAGCCAGATAATTTCCCCAGCTCCAAGCGCAAGAAGCCTGAACCCAACACTGTCAAGTATGTGAGGAGAAGCCACAGGATTGCCAGCCTGAATGCTGGCTTCAAAAATGAGAAGGCTGCTGATGACCATGCTGAGAGCTCCAAGATGGCTGCACAAAACTTGTCTGGTCACTTTGAAGACATTATGGTGGAGAATGACAGGGCCCCACCTCTTGTGCTACTTGTGAACACCATTCAAGCCATTGGGACTGGATTCTGTCAGATACCCCCTAGTGAGGTGTGAGAGGAAAATCTTACCAAGGACAGGTCAAAGAATGATGTGTAATCACCCTTCTATGTGGCCCAAGTGTAGGGGCAGATGCTGCACTATTATCTATCTTAGCTACTTTGCTCAGTTAAACTATCTCAAGTTTTATTGTATCAGACTTATCTGTTATCTGGATGTCCTCTATATTTGGCATGGCAGACTTATATCTATTCTGGGTTGTAATAATCTTGTGTGGCTTTATTTGAACACAATTATCTGTCTTCAACTAGATTCCCTGTTATGTACTTCCCTCAGCTCCATATATAAACCCCAGTCATCTGGCCCATAATCCCATGGCTTACAACACCTAGACTCTATTTCACTTTGGTTGTCAGTACCTGGCACCCAGACAACATCCACCACTCCAGTAAACATGAATAGATCAATTTATATTATGGATTGGAACGTTAGAGGCATCAACTCACATGATAGGTGTGATGATCTTGCTGATAAGATAAACCAAAGTAATTGTAACATCATCTTTTTGCAAGAAACAAAGAGGGAACACTTTGATAGCAGCTACATCAGAAAATTCTGCCCCAGAAGACTAAACCAGTTTGCATACCAACCATCTCTGGGTAATTCTGGTGGTCATATTGTTATCTGGAATGGTGGACAATTTAATGGACAAATTATCAACCAATCACACTTCCAGATGACAATTAAATTTGAGAGCTATCTGACTGCTCAAACATGGTATCTCACCAATATATATGCACCATGCACCAATGAAGGAAAACACCATTTCTATGATTGGTTTATGCAACTAGACTCATCTTCATTTGATCTATGGATGGTTATGGGGGATTTCAATATGATAAGAAGCACTGAAGATAGAAATAAACCTGGGGGAAACATTGCCAACATACATAGCTTTAATGCTCTCATTCAGGAACATGATCTTGAGGAAGTCCCACTAAAGGGGAGAGCATTTACTTGGTCTAACATGCAAGCCGAACCACTTCTTGAGAAACTTGACTGGATATTTACATCACACAAATGGACCACTGAATATCCCAATACCATTGCTACACCCATGGCCAGACTTGGATCTGACCATATAGCCATTATCATCAATGTTGGCACTGACATCCCAAGATCCAACATTTTTAGATTTGAGGAACACTGGATGGAATTTGATGGTCTTGCTATAGTTGTGAATAGCTGTTGGATCATCCGAGGCCCATATAAAAAATGCTGCACAAGACATAGCTGCCAGATTCAAAAGCCTCAGACAGGGCATCAAAAAATGGAGCAAAAACCTATCCAACCTTGCAAAAATCATTGGCAACTGCAACTTTGTCCTCTCTCTGCTGGATGGACTGGAGGAACAGAGACTACTTACAGTCCAAGAAAAAAACTTCAGGAATATTGTCAAAAACCATCAATACAAGATGCTGGAAGACAAAAGAATTTACTGGAGGAGAAGGGCCAATATCAGATGGGCCAAGCTGGGTAATGAAAACACCAAGTTCTTTCATTCTATAGCTACCAGAAACTACAGGAAGAATTTTATTTCCACCCTGACCAATGAACAGGATGCCACTTTGATAGAGCATGATCATAAAGCTGCTCTACTTTGGAACTCATTCAGAGAGAGACTTGGTGTATCCATTGACACTAATATTCAATTTGAACTTGATGACATGATCACTCCACAGGACCTATCTGAAGTGGATGCTGCTTTTACCCATGAGGAAATTGATGATATCATAAAACATATGCCACCTGATAAATCCCCTGGGCCAGATGGCTTGAATGGTATGTTTATGAAAAAATACGGGCACATTATGAAACACCAATTTTACAATCTATGTGATTAGTTCTACAATGGCTCTCTGGACCTGGTTAGCATCAACACTGCATACATCACTCTCATACCCAAGACACAGCATCCCTGCAGACCTTCTGACTTTAGGCCCATCTGACTAGTCAGTATGGCACTCAAAATAATCACTAAACTGATTGCCAATAGAGTTCAGAAAGTTATCATTTCCATTGTGAGCAAAAACCAATATGGGTTCATCAAATCTAGAACTATCCAAGACTGCCTTGCTTGGGCATTTGAATATCTGCATATATGCCACAAGTCAAAGAAAGAAATCATCATCTTGAAACTTGATTTTGAAAAGGCATTTGACATGGTGGAATATAAATCCATCCTCACCATGCTCAAGAAATTTGGATTCAATGACAAGTTCATTGCCTGGATAAGGAAGATTTTGCACAGTGCTACAACATCTGTTATTATGAATGGTGTACCAGGGAAGACCATTACTTGCAAGAGAGGATTCAGACAAGGTGATCCCCTTTCACCTCTTCTGTTTGTGGCCACAGCTGAACTGCTAAAGATCATTGTGAATCATGCCTGGCAAATTGGTGAGCTTTCAATCCCCATTGATAATTCCTATGGGAAAAACTACCCAGTCCTCCAATATGCTGATGATACACTTTTAATTTTGCCCGCTGATGCTGAACAATTGTGAAAATTAAAGGAATTGCTCAAAAAGTTCACTGAAGCTACTGGATTAAGGATCAATTATCACAAGTCATACATGATCCCAATCAACACTACACCTGAAAAGATGGACAGTCTAACTGAGCTTTTAGGATGCAAAATAGAAGCTTTACCATTTACATATCTGGGCCTACCCATGGGCACTACAAAACCTAGTGTTGAAGACCTGTCTCCCATGATTAGCAAAGTGGACAAAAGACTAGCTAGTATATCCAATCTACTGTCATACTGCTCCAGAGTTATTGTGATCAAATCTGTCTTATCAGCCATGCCAAATCACATTATGTGTGCAATAAAAATGCACTACACTTACACTGATCATATAGACAAAACTGCCAGAACCTTCTTATGGAATGGTAAGGATATTGAGAAGAGAGGAAAATGTTTGGTCCAATGGGATAAAGTATGCTTAACTAAGAAAGCTGGGGGTCTTGGCATTATTAATCTCAGGGAGCACAATAAAGCTATGATGATGAAGAACTTATTAAAATTCTACAATGGAAAGGATATACCATGGGTCAATCTGCTCTGGCAAAAATACTACTGCAATGGTGCACTCCCTGATGCTCAAGCCAACAAACGCTCCTTCTGGTGGAGAAACTGCCTTTCCTTCCTGCCAGAATTTAAGGAGATGACCACAACTATTGCTGGAAATGGGATTAGTACTCTGCTCTGGTATGAAAAATGGAATGGATCAACCCCACTCAGATTTAAATTCCCTGAACTTTTCTCATTTGTCAAAAATGGAAGAATATGTCTCAACTCTGCATCCAACACCATTGCTGAAGATGGATACAATTTATTCCAACTGCCCCTGTCCATGACAGCTAATGATCAACTTGAGGAGCTTAAGGACATGATCAGTAGCTACACGAACACTGACACACCTAACATGTGGTGCTTTCCTTGGGGAGGCAGTAATTTCTCTACCAAAAAAGTTTATGAACACATCATCAAAGCACCTGAGGCACCCATCCCATATAAATGGCTATGGAAAACACCATGCCTACCAAAGCACAAATTCTTCTTCTGTCTTTTATTGTAGGACAGACTAAACACCAGAGACCTACTTCAAAGAAAGAACTTCCATCTGGAGGAATACACATGTGTACTATGTGAGGAAAACATCAGGGAGACTATGGATCATCTGTTCTTTGAATGCGAGTTCAGCAGAAACTTCTGGTGGAGCTTAGGAGACGAATGGAATATGGACCTTGGAATTATTGATGCCAAAGAAAGATCCACAAACCAATATTACAAAATATCTATGATTGCAGGATGTTGGAGCATTTGGTCACATAGAAACCAGATCATATTTGAGCATGCACAGAAGAGTAATGATCAATGTTATGCCATTTACAAATTATCTGTGTAAGATCCCTCCTTTATAAAGGAAAAAGGATCCCTGTGATTGCAATGCTAGTCCCTGGATCATTGCTAGCATCCACAGTTTAAGATGAAGTACATAGATACAAAGGTCATTATTACAGGCATTCCAGAGACAAACATAGTCTTTACAACTCCAAGGCCACATGCCTAATACAAGAGTTTGAATAAGTAAATAAATAAAAGTCTTCATCTTCATGTGCCACAGGCAAACATGTTGAGTGTAGACTCATGACTCCTAATCCTCATCAGAGTAACCTGCAACATCACAAGTTACAGCCACAGTGGGTCAATACATTAGAATAGTATTGGCAAGTGATACCTTAGTATAATTTAGGTGGACTATATTACTATATGCAATTTGGCTAAGTGTAGCTTGGCTTGCTTTGCTCAAAATAGGTTTTGCCTATTAGTTGAAAACACTAAGTTTTTCTTTGTCAAAACTTTTCCCAAGGAGCCACCAATAGACATTGAGGTCCTTCACCCTTGTTCACCCACAAGTTTTACTTAGAAGTTGGGATGAGGAGATTCTTGATAGCTTCCATGTCTTGATGCTCAAGTTGTCCTTTTCCAGGGACATGGCTAAGTACTTAGATTTTTCCATCTGCAGAGGTTGTGCACTTTCCCCACCAGACTTGATTTTCACCAAGACAGGACCTTTCAGAAGCCTTCCCTTAGACCAAATGGACGCGCTCCAACCTATCATTCCCACTACCACCAACTGTCCAAATGGCTAAGTTCTAGCAACCTATGTGATCCAGGCAGAGCCCATATTGCCAAGTGGCTGCACTAGAAGCTTCTCAACACTTGGCCTCTAAAATCTCTTTGTTCCTGGGTGGCTTTCCACAAGTGAGATACACAAGGTTCACCAGTCCCCTGGCCTTGCGTAACCACTCAACACAAACCATTCCTTCCATTCCACCCAGGTGTTTCATTTACTTAGTTGTTTTATTAGGCAAAACACAAGTCCAAAGACTTAGAAAATTTTCATCATAGCATGTATATATTTCACCAACCCTTGGTTGCTACTAGCTAGGCTAAGCATGGCATAGATAGTATCTTAACCTAGAAATTTTCTAGCAATTCTACATCTACTAGGATTTCCCAACATGGCATATAAGCAAAATATAACATGCAAGTGTAACAAAATATTTCTAATGCTTAGTAAAAACACGGGGATAGACATATTCATGAAGTACCACTTGCCTTGGTAATTTGGAGAGTAGTTACACTCTTCACAATCACAATCACTAGCACCAAAATCTACACAAAGAATTATAGCAACAAATTACATACAAAACATATACAACCAAAAATATATGCATGCATGCAAGATGGTATGTGATTATTTTTAAAACACAACCAAGCAAGTAAACAGTACTAGTTCATTAACAAGTTAAAAACTTGCCAAACAACATTTATTTAAACCCTAAATCATTTTCTAAGCATTTCATATACTCAAATTAGCCCTACACAAGTTTCTGCCAATAAAGCCATTTTAACAGAAGCAAAACATTAAACACATTGCATATATAGAAAGAACTTGCTCTCCTGATTCCAACGGTATAAAATTTGTCAAATTCTAACGTGGGGATCAAAAGTTATAGCCAAAGTAAAATCAAACTTCTAATAGATTCTAATTCTGTCTTTTAAATCTAACTGCTGCCACGCGTCTTGTTCTAATTGGCCCGTACGGCTTCGCGCAGGATCACGCTTCTGAGCCGTTAGATCTACTTAAACCGCACGGCTCAGATCTACTCGTAACGATTCGTTAAGTGATCTAATCCTGCACGCTGGATCCAGATCTGACGGCTCTGGATCAAACAACCAAAGTTGGGCGGCGCTGGCGGTGGCTACTGGCGGCGGCGAGCTCTGCCTATGGCGGCGCGGTGCTACAGATGGTCCTAGGGTCGTCGTTGGGGCTTACCAGAAATGTGACGGCGTGCTGAAGCTCAACCTGGCGACGACTTGGCAAGGGGCGCACGGATGCAGTCGCTGGAGCTCGTCGGAGTTGCGGGCGGCGTCTGCTGCTTGCTGTCGAGGTCGTTGCCGAGGCTCTGCGTCGACCCAACACAAACCAGATGGTTCAGGAGATGCGCAAAGATCTGGCGATCAAGTCAGTACTAAAGGGAAGGCAAGGGGCGCACTGGCTTTACCTGAATCGCACGTCGGAGTCGAGCGGCGGCGCAGGTGCTTGCGGGTGAGAACGAGGACGTCGCTCTGGGTCATGGAAAAGCAAACGGAGGGAATTAGCAGATGCGCAAGATCATGCTGGTCACAGTGGTTTGAACGAGAGGCAAAGGGGCGGTCCGTGCTTACCGAGATTCGTCGCTGGAGCGCGTCTGTCTGCGGTGGCGCAAGTGCGATTGTGGGCAGCCTGGTGGCGATGTGGAAGCACTGAGTGAGGGGAAATGGTCATAGAGAGGTGGGGGTTAAGTAGGCGGAGCAGGGGCGAGGATCGCGCGGCGTATCAATGGCAATTAAGCGCGCAGTAACAGCGGCGAGGTAACGGCGGAGCGAGTGGCGCTAGCACGCGTGATTGACGACGAAGGCGACATGGTCGCAGGGTCCACTCGTCAGCGGGTTTAAATAGCGAGGGGGTGGGGTCGTGCGGTCAGTGACTCTGGGGGTGTGTCTGTGGGTGAGCGAGAGAGAGAAGGACCCCGGGTGGGTTTAGTGGGCTGGATTAGTAGTTGGGCTCAATTGTTGGCGCTGGCCTTTTTCTAATTCTTTTCTCCTTTTCTTTTTCTGTTTTGATTTTCTGGAATGATTTTCAAATCCAAATCAATTGAGTTTGAATTCAAAACTTCTCTAGGTTTTTATACTGCAACCTTGCATTCCAATGTGTGTTTAAACACTGCTGTCCAATCCAAACACTTTGATCAAGTGAAAATAAAAATAAAACCAAGCCTTTATGATATATATTCAATAGGCACAGTATTGGTTTTTATTATTCATTTTGTTTTGAAACTTGTTCAATCTTTTGGTGGTGCCTAAGTTTAAATACAC
Organism: Avena sativa; assembly: GCA_916181665.1. NCBI lineage: Eukaryota > Viridiplantae > Streptophyta > Magnoliopsida > Poales > Poaceae > Avena > Avena sativa. The sequence continues at coordinate 94,236,940 of OV702299.1, read as the reverse complement.
AAACTTTACTGAATCAAAACAAGTATTCTTCTCATTGGAAGATAGCACTGAGGCTTAGAGCAAGTTCACATAAAATAATAGGCATAAATGCTTCTGTTTTGAATCGATTTGTTTGAAATGAAACTGATATGTATAAGTTTGAAACATGATTTTGAGGATGTTACAAATCCAACCCCCTTAAGGTGAATCTCGCCCTCGAGATTCGGATTGGCTAGCAAATAGGTGAGGGTGGTATTTCCGAAGATCATCTTCTCTTTCCCATGTGGCTTCCTCTTCGGAATGATGGTTCCATTGAACCTTGCAAAACTTGATAGTCTTAGTCCTTGTGACTCTTTCTGCAGTCTCAAGAATCTTGATAGGATTCTCCTCATAAGTGAGGTCACTTTCCAATTAAACCTCCTCCAAAGGTATAGTATCCTTCAAAGAAGTTTCTTCCATTTCTGGATGACATTTCTTAAGCTGACTCACATGAAATACATTATGAACAGCTGACAAAGACTCCGGCAATTCAATTTCATAAGCAACTTCTCCTTTGCGACTCAGAATCTTGAATGGTCCAACATATCTTGGGGCCAACTTTCCTTTGACTCCGAACCTCTTCACTCCACGAAGTGGTGACACTCTAAGATAAGCTCTATCACCCACTTCATAGGTGACTTCCCTACGCTTAGGATCTGCGTAGCTTTTCTGTCGGGACTGTGCTATCTTCAATCTGTCTTTAACCAACTTGACTTTCTCTTCAGCTTCTTTAATAAGTTCCGGTGCGAACAAACTTCTTTCTCCCACACCATTCCATAACAATGGGGTGGTACACTTTCTCCCGTAGAGAAACTCAAATGGTGCCATCTCAATGCTGGCTTGATAGCTGTTGTTATAAGAAAATTCTGCGTAGGGCAGACTTTCGTCCCAACTGGCTCCGTAGTCTAGGGCACATGTCCTCAACATTTCTTCAAGAATCTGATTAGTTCTTTCTGTCTGTCCATCAGTTTGAGGATGAAAGGCAGTGCTGAATTCCAACCTCATTCCCAATGACTCATGTAACTGTCTCCAAAAATGGGAAGTGAATTGAGTTCCCCTATCAGACACAATACTCTTGGGCACTCCATGTAGACATACAATAATACTCATGTAGATTTTGGCCAACTTAGCACTTGTATAGGTTGTTTTCATGGGTATGAAATGATCCACTTTAGTTAGGCGATCCACTACTACCCAAATAGAATCATATCCTGATCTGTTCCTTGGTAATTCGGTAATGAAGTCCATACCAATCTTGTCCCACTTCCAATCAGGAATAGGTAGTGGTTGAAGTAAACCTGCTGGTTTCTGGTGTTCTGCTTTCACTCTACTACACACATCACACAAAGAAATATGTTCGGCGATGTCCTTCTTGAGGTTATTCCACCAAAATCTTTCCTTCATGTCCATGTACATTTTGGTGTTACCCGGATGAATGGAATACGGTGAGTTGTGTGCTTCTTGCAAAATCAGTTTCCGAAGCTCCGGATCTTGTGGAACACAGATACCTTTCCCATGCCATAAAGTACCCTGTTCGTCTTCACGGAACCCTTTGGCTTTTCCTTTTCCAATCTTTTCTTTAATCTATTCGATTTCTTTATCAATCTTCTGGGCTTCTTTGATCTTGTCCAACAAAGTGGGTTAAACATCCAAATACATGAGATGTCCTTCGAGCACAATCTCCAATCAGAGATCTCTAAATTGGGCACACAAATCATCTGGAAATTCTCCTTTTGTAAGGCCATTCACAAAAACCTTACGACTTAAGGCATCCGCTACAACATTTGCTTTACCGGGATGGTATTGCAAACTCAAGTCATAGTCCTTGATGAGTTCTAGCCATCTTCTTTGTCTCATATTAATTTCCTTCTGGGTGAAGATATACTTCAAACTCTTGAGATCTGTGAACACTTCACAACGCTTACCCAAAAGGTAGTGTCTCCATGTTTTGAGGGCATGGACAACAGAGGCTAACTCCAAATCATGAGTAGGATAGTTCACTTCATGAGTTTTGAGTTGTCTCGAGGCATATGCCAAAACTTTTCCTTCTTGCATAAGTACTGCTCCCAAACCATGATGAGATGCATCACAATATACTTGGAAATCTTTTTTCCAAGTCTGGCAAACACAATACTGGTGCTGTCACAAGTCTCTTCTTCAATTCCTAAAAGCTGAGTTCACAACCTTGAGACCAAGCGAACTTCTTGTCTTTCTTTAGCAATTCCGTCATGGGCTTAGCTACCTTGGAGAAATTTTCAATGAACCTTCTGTAGTAACCTACTAATCCAAGGAAACTACGAACTTCTTTCACTGACTTGGGAGATTCCCATTCAGTTATAGCTGAAACCTTAGCAGGATCAACTGCTACACCATCCTTTGTCATAACATGTGCAAGAAAACCAACTTCATTTAACCAGAATTCACACTTGCTGATTTTGGCATACAGTTTATGCTCTCTAAGTTTCTCGAGTATCAAACGCAAATGTCCTTCATGCTCTTCCTTGCTCTTGGAGTAGATTAAAATGTCATCGATGAAAACGACAACAAACTTGTCAAGGAATTCCATGAACACCTTGTTCATCATATTCATAAAGTATGTTGGAGCATTGGTCAAACCAAATGGCATCACAGTATACTCATACAATCCATACCTTGTGGTGAAAGCTATTTTAGGTATGTCTTGTTCTATTATCTTGAGTTGAAAATAGCCTGACCGGAGATCAATCTTTGAGAACACACAAGCTCCTTCTAGCTGATCAAACAAGTCATTGATTCTAGGCAAAGGATATTTGTTCTTGATAGTTACCTCATTGAGTGAACGGTAATCTATGCACAACCTTTGACTTCTATCCTTCTTCTCCACGAACAAAACTGGGGCTCCCCAAGATGAAGAACTTGGTTGAATAAATCCTTTTTGTAGCTGTTCCCCAAGTTGTTTCTTGAGTTCTTTCAGTTCATCCACTGACATCTTGTACGGTCTCTTTGCTATTGGTCCAGATCCTGGTACCAAATCAATAAGGAACTCCACATCTCTATCTGGTGGCATTCCCGGTAATTCTTCCGGAAATACATCCGGATATTCACTCACAACTGGCACATTGTCTATGCTAACCCCCTTAAGAGAATTTAGCTTACTCCCTTTTGATTCAAAGTTAGACTTGAATTTAATCTGTTTTCTTTCCAGGGTTGTGAGTGCGACAATATGATTAGCACAATCTAGTATTCCTTCATACTTAGCCATCCAATCCATTCCCAATATTACGTCCAGTCCTTGGGAATCTAGGATTATCAGACTCACTGGAAACTTATGCTTTCCAAACTCTATTACTAGATCCCGTCATCCAAGACTTACTATCATATCTCCACCTGGAGAACTAACCTTTATTGGACACCCAATGTTTTCAGTTGGAAACCCATTTCTATCAACAAATTCTTTTGATATGAATGAATGCGATGCTCCAGTATCAAAAAGAACAAATGCTAGAATAGAATTGAGTTTGAACTTACTAGCAACAGCATCAGGCTCCTCATATATTTCCTCCACATTGATGTGGTTCACTTGTCCCTTCTGAAAAGGGTTGGGCTTGTTGGGTCCTTCAACTTTCTTTTCTGGGCATTCATTTGCATAATGCCCCATCTTCTTGCACTTGAAGCATTCAACCTGACTGATGTCCTTCTTGACAGGCTAGCTTCCACTGCCACTTCCGTTTCCACTGTGGTGGCTCTTATATCCACCCTTGTGGTTCTTGTACTTGTCATTGTCATGACTACGGTGATGCTTGTTGTCATGACGGTTGTGGTTGTGGTGCTTGTTGAATTTCCCATGCTTGTGGGATCCTGAGCTTCCACTGTCATCATAATGGGAACGTTTGTGAGACGATCCCGAGCTGTGCTTGTCCGAGTGCTTTCTCTTCCTGCTCTCAACTTGCTTCATTTTGTTCTCCAAAATAGCAGCCTTATCACAAAGAGACTGGTATGTGGGAACATATGCCACAGTCAATTGCAGGTTCAGCTCATCATTCAAGCCTTCAAGAAAATTTTCCTTTCTCTTAGCATCGGTGTCAACTTCATCCGGTAGATAACGCGCCAGATTGTTGAACTCCTCAATATATTCAGCCACGCTGCGGTGGCACTGCTTCAGATTATGGAACTCTTTCTTTTTCAGACTCATCACTCCAGATGAGATATGAGCAGTGCGAAAGCCATCCTCAAAGATAGCCCATGTCACATCTTCTATGGGAGTGGTGATCTGGAAGTTATCCCACCAAGTGGCGGCTGGTCCTTCCAGGAAATGTGCTGCAAATCTGACTTTTTCTGCATCAGTACAACCCACAGTTACCAAGTCTTTGTTCACAGAGCATAGCCAATCATTGGCCACCATGGGATCAGTCGTTCCTGAGAACTTTGCTGGCCTCAATCTCAAGAACCTGGTAAGCATGTCAAAACCTGGTAAGCATGTCAAAACCTGGTGGGTTGTTGTTGTTGTTGTTATTGTTGTTGTTATTGTTGTTGTTGTTGTTGTTTTGGTTCTGGATGAGCGTCGTCATCATTTGCATCAGCTGAGTGTGTGCTGTCATCATTTGTTGCATTTCTGGAGTGATGTTGTTGTTGTTGTTGGGGTTGGGGTTTGCACGACGAGGAGGCATCTGTGGTTTGTTCAATAGATATAAGAATGAGATACCCATAGATGCTTTCATGCACAATACATCACATAAACAATCACAAAGCATGCAACATACTAATAAAGGTTCAACAACCAGATAACAAGTTCGCAAAATAAAACACACAAAAATAACAAGCCATCCACATGTCGGATGGTCAAATAACAAGTTCTCAATCAACAAGTACGATAATATATGATAAATGAGTAGTCAAATCTACTCCTCGGCATCAACCTACTCCTTGACAAAGGTAAGACCTGCATTCTCCATTGCGGTCTTATATTCCTCGACGCTGGTGGTCAAGGTCTCTATCTTGGCTTTGAGAGCCCTCTTCTAGGAACGAAGCCTCTCAATCACCGTCTGCTGATGCTCGAGCTCGAAGTCCTTGGCCTGCAGTTCTTCAGTCATGTCCCGGATCTTCTTGTTCCTATCCTGGACTCGCTTCTCCTGACTCTTGAACTTTCTGTCTTGGCTCTCGAACTTCGCCTCCATCTCCTTGACTATCTCGTCCTGTTCCGTGAAGAGCTTGTCCTTCTCGCGAAGCTGCACCTGGAGTTCGTCATTACTAAGCATGATGTTGGTCCTATCAGAGTCCACGTGCCTAATGAGAGCCTCTAAGTCCTGGAGGTATAGACGAATCGGCTCCGCTGTGTCCCTTGAATCGTCCTCGAAGTCGATGGACTCTCCATCCTCATCACGTCTACCAAAGACGTGGAAGTGAGTGCCTCTAACCTGTCGGGAGTGTCTCCCTAGCAGACGTCCTATCAGATCCTGCATGACTACCTCAAGGCCTCTCTCCTTGTCATCGTGCATGAGCTTGAATACAATGGCCTCTGTGGTAGGCTCAGTCTGGCGTCCGGGCTAGTTGACCTTGAAGCCCCAGAGGTCTTTCCTCTCAAACTTGGTGAGGGGAAGCACCATGATGGTAGGAAGAGGGAGATTGAGCAAAGTAGTAAGCTCAACAATACGAGGAACAAAGCGAGTTCCCTGGAACTCCTCAACAGTGTTGATGGTAACAGTAGGCATCTATTTATAAGATAGAAAAAGTTAGAACAACACAATTCAAGATAAATCACAAGGCAAAACATCACTTACATATCCTTGGAAATCAAAACACACAAGTCATGGCACACATGGTTCCATTACAACAACCAAGGTTCAACTTATTTTTAAAGCAACATTTGTAAAATAAGGTGATAAGTGGTGGTCCAACTAACGTAGTACGTTTACAATCCTATCTCACTGGATCTGTTGGCTAACACAATGTTTCTAGAAGCAATCAGCCTATCCTGCTCACTTGACTCCATCACTAAGTCTATAATGTCTCCTCTTAAGGTTTGGTTGGTAGGTTCCAACTCTTGGGTGTGTTTCTTCTCTTCCTTTAGATCATTTTGGAGGTTGAGCATTCTGCACTTGACTCTATCACCAAGTTCTTTGATGGTCTTCCAAGCTGCATCCCTTGCTGATTCAAAGAATGTAGTGTGCACCACTGAATTGGTGAACATGCAGAATCCTTTTTCCTGGTGGTTGTCTTCCTTGTTTTTATACAAGTGAAGTTGCACCCACCAGTATTCAACTCCTTCATCCATCATAGGAAAACCCTTGTACACAGCTGCACCTTGTATCTCTAATGCAACCATGAGGTCCTTGAGAGCCTTGGGGAATTCTGTCTCACACTCCAAGGTCATTGTCATGAGTGGTCCTTTCCTTACATCTTTGTTGATGGAGTTCATCTACAAATAGAGATGAGAAGAAGATTAGAAAAGTTTATGAGAAGAATAGACAAGTGTAGAAGTTGCTGAAAAATTTTCCTTAATGGTTTCCAATCCTAGGGTCATAATCCTACAGGCAACACAGTGCTCTGATACCATCTGTAAGATCCCTCCTTTATAAAGGAAAAAGGATCCCTGTGATTGCAATGCTAGTCCCTAGATCATTGCTAGCATCCACAGTTTAAGATGAAGTACACAGATACAAAGGTCATTATTACAGGAATTCTAGAGACAAACATAGTCTTTACAACTCCAAGACCACAGGCCTAATACAAGAGTTTGAATAAGTAAATAAATAAAAGTCTTCATCTTCATGTGCCACAGGCAAACATGTTGAGTGTAGACTCATGACTCCTAATCCTCATCAGAGTAACCTGCAACATCACAAGTTACAGCCACAGTGGGTCAATACATTGGAATAGTATTGGCAAGTGATACCTTAGTATAATTTAGGTGGACTATATTACTATATGCAATTTGGCTAAGTGTAGCTTGGCTTGCTTTGCTCAAAATAGGTTTTGCCTATTAGTTGAAAACACTAAGTTTTTCTTTGTCAAAACTTTTCCCAAGGAGCCACCAATAGACATTGAGGTCCTTCACCCTTGTTCACCCACAAGTTTTACTTAGAAGTTGGGATGAGGAGATTCTTGATAGCTTCCATGTCTTGATGCTCAAGTTGTCCTTTTCCAGGGACATGGCTAAGTACTTAGATTTTTCCATCTGCAGAGGTTGTGCACTTTCCCCACCAGACTTGATTTTCACCAAGACAGGACCTTTCAGAAGCCTTCCCTTAGACCAAATGGACGCGCTCCAACCTATCATTCCCACTACCACCAACTGTCCAAATGGCTAAGTTCTAGCAACCTATGTGATCCAGGCAGAGCCCATATTGCCAAGTGGCTGCACTAGAAGCTCCTCAACACTTGGCCTCTAAAATCTCTTTGTTCCTGGGTGGCTTTCCACAAGTGAGATACACAAGGTTCACCAGTCCCCTGGCCTTGCGTAACCACTCAACACAAACCATTCCTTCCATTCCACCCAGGTGTTTCATTTACTTAGTTGTTTTATTAGGCAAAACACAAGTCCAAAGACTTAGAAAATTTTCATCATAGCATGTATATATTTCACCAACCCTTGGTTGCTACTAGCTAGGCTAAGCATGGCATAGATAGTATCTTAACCTAGAAATTTTCTAGCAATTCTACATCTACTAGGATTTCCCAACATGGCATATAAGCAAAATATAACATGCAAGTGTAACAAAATATTTCTAATGCTTAGTAAAAACACGGGGATAGACATATTCATGAAGTACCACTTGCCTTGGTAATTTGGAGAGTAGTTACACTCTTCACAATCACAATCACTAGCACCAAAATCTACACAAAGAATTATAGCAACAAATTACATACAAAACATATACAACCAAAAATATATGCATGCATGCAAGATGGTATGTGATTATTTTTAAAACACAACCAAGCAAGTAAAAAGTACTAGTTCATTAACAAGTTAAAAACTTGCCAAACAACATTTATTTAAACCCTAAATCATTTTCTAAGCATTTCATATACTCAAATTAGCCCTACACAAGTTTCTGCCAATAAAGCCATTTTAACAGAAGCAAAACATTAAACACATTGCATATATAGAAAGAACTTGCTCTCCTGATTCCAACGGTATAAAATTTGTCAAATTCTAACGTGGGGATCAAAAGTTATAGCCAAAGTAAAATCAAACTTCTAATAGATTCTAATTCTGTCTTTTAAATCTAACTGCTGCCACGCGTCTTGTTCTAATTGGCCCGTACGGCTTCGCGCAGGATCACGCTTCTGAGCCGTTAGATCTACTTAAACCGCACGGCTCAGATCTACTCGTAACGATTCGTTAAGTGATCTAATCCTGCACGCTGGATCCAGATCTGACGGCTCTGGATCAAACAACCAAAGTTGGGCGGCGCTGGCGGTGGCTACTGGCGGCGGCGAGCTCTGCCTATGGCGGCGCGGTGCTACAGATGGTCCTAGGGTCGTCGTTGGGGCTTACCAGAAATGTGACGGCGTGCTGAAGCTCAACCTGGCGACGGCTTGGCAAGGGGCGCACGGACGCAGTCGCTGGAGCTCGTCGGAGTTGCGGGCAGCGTCTGCTGCTTGCTGTCGAGGTCATTGCCGAGGCTCTGCGTCGACCCAACACAAACCAGATGGTTCAGGAGATGCGCAAAGATCTGGCAATCAAGTCAGTACTAAAGGGAAGGCAAGGGGCGCACTGGCTTTACCTGAATCGCACGTCGGAGTTGAGCGGCGACGCATGTGCTTGCGGGTGAGAACGAGGACGTCGCTATGGGTCATGGAAAAGAAAACGGAGGGCATTAGCAGATGCGCAAGATCATGCTGGTCGCAGTGGTTTGAACGAGAGGCAAAGGGGCGGTCCGTGCTTACCGATTTTCGTCGCCGGAGCGCGTCTGTCTGCGGCGGCGCAAGTGCGATTGTGGGAAGCCTGGTGGCGATGTGGAAGCGCTGAGTGAGGGGAAATGGTCGCAGAGAGGTGGGGGTTAAGTAGGCGGAGCAGGGGCAAGGATCGCGTGGCGTATCAATGGAAATTAAGCGCGCAGTAATAGCAGCGAGGTAACAACGGAGCGAGCGGCGCTGGCGCGCGTGATTGACGATGAAGGCGACGTGGTCGCAGGGTCCACTCGTCAGCGGGTTTAAACAGCGAGGGGGTGGGGTCGTGCGGTCAGTGACACTGGGATTGTGTCTGTGGGTGAGCGAGAGAGAGAGAAGGACGCCGGGTGGGCTTAGTGGGCTGGATTAGTAGTTCGGCTCAATTGCTGGCGCTGGCCTTTTTATAATTATTTTCTCCTTTTCTTTTTCTATTTTGATTTTCTGGAATGATTTTCAAATCCAAATCAATTGAGTTTGAATTCAAAACTTCTCTAGGTTTTTATACTCCAACCTTGCATTCCAATGTGTGTTTAAACACTACTGTCCAATCCAAACACTTTGATCAAGTGAAAATAAAAATAAAACCAAGCCTTTATGATATATATTCAATAGGCATAGTATTGGTTTTTATTATTCATTTTGTTTTGAAACTTGTTCAATCTTTTGGTGGTGCCTAAGTTTGAATACACAAACTTTACTGAATCAAAACAAGTATTCTTCTCACTGGAAGATAGCATTGAGGCTTAGAGCAAGTTCACATAAAATAATAGGCATAAATGCTTCTGTTTTGAATTAATTTGTTTGAAATGAAACTCATATGCTCATGGATGCATGGATGATATGTATAAGTTTGAAACATGATTTTGAGGATGTTACAATCTGTATTTGAGATTAGACATAGGGTTAAGCCCAGTCTTATTCAGGGCATGACTAATTGGTTAGATACTTTGTAATTGAGAGATTGAGCCAGATCAGGGAGCATGCACATGCTCTCTAGCTTGTAAATATTATGTCTAATATATAAAAATGACACAGTGGGGGCCTTCCCTACTGTATTTGTGTCAAAAAAAAAATTCTTGGCACAGTCGATTAATCCTTTATGTTTCAACATCCAATCCATTCCTATTACTACTTCCAAACCTTTTGTTTCGAGTACTATTATATTAGCATAAAAATATATGCCATGGATTCTGATAGGTACGGCCTTGCAAATTTGTCTAGCTTTGGTGGTTGAACCAGGTATTTGAACTATCATAACATCCTTCAATTTTGTTTGTTGAATCTTACTAGTGCATGCAAATTCTTCTGTAACAAACGAGTGCAATGCTCCAGAATCAAACAACACTCTTGAAAGCACTGAGTTAACAGAAAACATACCCAGCACGACATCCGGTATTTCTTGGGCTTCTTCAGCATTCATGAGAAACATACGGCTGTTGCGGTTGAGCGAGTTTCCTAGGGCAAATCTTCTTCCAGGCTGCACACAACGCTGCTGCTGAGCTGAGGCATTCACATTGGGGGCTGCTGCAAGCTTCTTGGGGCACTCATTGGAATAGTGACCCATGGTTCCACATTCATAACAAGTCACCTGAGACTTGTCCTTTCCTACAACAGGCACAACACTGCTTCCAGTCCTTGTGGCAGTATTGGTGTTGGTGGCGACATTGTTGTTGTTGAAATTGGGCGGTGCACGATTGAAATTGCTGGAGTTGCCGGGGTGGTTTTTGTTGTCTCCTCCGGGCCTTGGATTTCCTCCTCCATGGTTGGGATAGGTTGGACGGTTCATCGGGGGTCTATTGATTCTGGGGGCAAATCCTATAGACGGGTTGGGGCGATACTTTGGGGTATGGTGGGTTCCTGGTTGATGCATCATTCTATGCTTGCGATTCTCATTGGCTTGGTTTATCTTGCCTTCCATCTGAATGACAGAATCCACTAAGGCTTCAAGGTCAGCAAACGGAATATTGACTAGCACTGTCTGCATATCATCATGCAGACCATTCAAGAATCTCTCCTTCTTCTTGGCTTCAGTACTAATATCATCGGGGGCATATGTAGACAGCGATAGGAATCTGTCACGGTACTCTACTACAGTCATTCTTCCCTGCTTCAGTTCTTTGAATTCATCTCTCATCCATAGAATCAAACCCGGTGGCACATGGGTTCTGCTGAACTTGAGTTTGAATTCATCCCAAGCCATCATCCGTCCTCCATTCATGGTGCGAACGCTGTTCCACTAAGATCTTGCATCTCCTGCCAGATAATGGGTGGAAAACAGTACTTTCTCATTGGCCTCCACTCCTGCTACTTCTAAGTTGTTCTCCATAGTCTGCAGCCATTCATCAGCATCTAAGGGCTCTTTAGATTTACTAAAGATGGGTGGATTGGTGTTCTGAAAGTTCTTGAGCTTGGATCCATGGTTGTCCTGGTTTCCATGGCCTTGATTGTTGTTGGCCATCTGACCTATGTGCTGAAGGGTGGCTAAGTTGTCTTGACGTTCGGCTATTTCAGCTTCGTGGTCCGAAACCAACATTTGCAAGATTTGCAGCATTGGGTCCGGGGATGAACTCCTTCCTCCGTGAGGCATCTGAAGATTGAGATAGATCATGAGACGAGAGGGGAATTTCTAAGGTTCATGGGTTTGTTTTTGAAATTTTTTTGAAGTTCGACTCAGATTTTGCTAGCAACTTGCTTTTCATTCATAGAACACAATACAAACACACACCACAACAAGGAAACATATGGTTTTAAGAACCATTCTGTGAAAATACGATGCAGTGGGACCGGATACATCTTCACTAACGTTAGTGCTCAAGTGCTACTACTCGGAATCGATGGATTCATCATCATCATCATCATCATCATCATCATCATCGTCAATGAAGGCGAAGTCATCCTCATCGGTGAAGAAGTCCATGGCTTGATCCTCCAGGAAGTCATCATCATCACTAAGGTAAGAGTAGGGGTCTCCACGGATATCTTCTCCTGCATTCTCCCTCTCCTCAAGCTGCATGTCCCTCTCATGGATGGTCTCCTCCAAGTCTGTCACTCTGTGACGAAGGCGAGCAACAATGCGATCCTTCTTGTCAAGATGACAGCGACAATACTGGCGATCCTTTACTAGCATGGCAATGGTCTGGTCCTTATTGACAACGATGGCATAGTTGTGGTTGGCGTAGGAGCGGGCATTGTCCAACTCCTTCTGCCAGTCGTACATCATGAAGCTGAGATGGTCCACTTGGTGCTTCAGCTGTAGGTGACATGGTACCTCCAGTGGATGTCCCATAGCATCACGCCTTGGGTAGAACTCAAAGTGGGTGCCCTTGATTGGATTGATGCTTTGCCCACACAGACGGGAAGCACTTCCTGCATGGCCCTGGCAAGTCCATCTAGCCAGTTGTTCTCTCTTAAGGTGAACTGGACTCCCTCTGAGGTGGGGGCTTCAATCTTCCCTCCGAGACTTGCAACAATCAGCCATTGCAATTCTCCTCCCTGCTGATCGTTGAGCTGGGCTCCGAAGAACTCGGGGTGCGGGTTCTCCAGAAGTTCCGAGAGTTGGTCCAAATCACGCTCAAAGATGAGATATCCTCCATTGCCCAACTGATAGAACTTGCTATACTTCACGTCCATCTATAAGAATGTAGGATGAGTAAGTTAGTAGAGTGATCAAGTGTGTCAAATTTTATGTAAGTTTGCAAGAATTTTTGAGGAACATGCATTTTCATGAAAGCACCTAAGTGATAAGAATGGGAATAGGTTTTCATAAATACTCACTTATTTTGTTTTGAAACTAAGTTTTTGGTTCAAGTGTCCATTCTAACTAGGGTCTCCTATGGCCAGGATGGCTCTAATACCAACTTGTCAACACCCGGATTTTTAATCCCAGATGCCTGTTATGCCATACATCGCAATCCCAAGATTACCATTTTTGCGAGACATAACAGATTGGTACCATAGTTCATCATCCATTACAAACCACAATAAAGGTCTTACAAATAAAGGATCTCATGATCCAGTCTTAATACAATCAATGCAGCGGAATAATATAATAACGATAGCATGGGCGAAGCTCCATCTTTAAAGTCACAGGCAATGCTAACGATCGGAGATGATCCTAGTTGTTGTAACCTTCCTGCGGTCAATCTTCCTGATAGTCCTCATCATAGTATGACCACAGGAATAGCCAGGGACAAAGCCATGAGTACTCTTTAAGTACTCGCAAACTATCACTAACAATTAAAGTGGTTTCAAGTAGGAATCCTAAGATCTAGGTTGTTTTGCAAAAAGCCAGGTTTACCTTAACTGAGTTCAGAAGCAAAGAAAACTAGTTTAATATTCTATAACACTTAAGTGGGAACTTAAGTTTTACTTTCACAACCCTGATGTGGTCAAGTCAAAGTCATGATTCATTTCACAAGTCATTTTGAAAACATTTGACGACGGAACAGTATGGCCACTCCAACTGTCCATAACCGTGGATGCGGCTATTCAAATAGTTTGACACTCTGCAGAGGTGGTACACTTTCACCACAATATTCGATACATCCGTCAGGAACAATCCTAAATTCACCATAGTCAGTATGCGGATAATCAATCCTAACCTTTCAATTACACACCCTAGTATAGGCACCTCTCCTATGAGTTTGGCCTCCCAACCATGACCATCTGTCATCTTGGGAACTGCGCAGGTGATCAATCCTCACGAGGTAGCCTCAGCTCAAACCTCGGCCACAAGGGAACCCATACTAAGGTACATAAACTTACAGTCAAGACCTACCCAATTTTGGGTATTGTGGTTGTACGGTAAAATTGGAATGGTATAGCATCCAGACAACCATCAGTTTTGTAAAAGGGCTAAGGTTCATGCCTCAACATTTTTATCATAAAATATCATCTGGTCCTCATAGCACAGGTCAAAACATCTCATTAGAATGACTCATCATTCTAAGGTTTTCGTAATCCTTTTCACCAAGTGTTCCCATCTAAAGTGATCAAGTTTTAAGCTTAGCACTAGCCACTAAAGTTGGGGGTAAGCACTAATGAAGGGTGATAATCAAGTGTGACTTATCTAAGTTCAGTCTCATGCCTCAGGATGACATCAAGTTATACCTAACTTAGGTCAAGTTTTATGCTCTTTATGCTACCTTTATTATCTTTCCAAAACTTCACAAGTCACTAGGTAAACACAAATAGAAATCTTTGATAAAGAAATAAAAGAGTAAAGCTTGCAAGTAAAACTAGGATTGGGTATAATCAAGGGGTATAATCACATGTGCCTAAGGCATCTAGTTTGCATAGTTAACATGAAAGTGTTAACTTGCAATGTTCTATCTTGCTAGGATGGCTTGCCTTGTGCAGTGCAGTGGTTGAAGTTCTCATCTGCTTCTTCCTCGTAGTAGTCTCCTTCCTCTTCGTATCCTTGGTCGGTACTAGTGTCTATGAATAAATACGAAGTACACAGTCTCCAAACAATACTTAACTATCTCTATTCAGCACACAAAGGTTCACACTAGATGATCTAGCATCATCACAATCATCACAAGGTTTAAGGCAATAGTCCTATTTATTTTATTTTAGAAAAGTAATTTCTACTCATTGAAAAACTACTTAAGATTTAATATTCTCCAATTAAAACATGCGATCATGTTGACACAGGTCATCACCACATATTTAAATACTTGGTAATGTGATTTAAAGTGGTGTCACAATTTAATAAGGTTTAACCTTTTTATTTTAATTAATTAAGTGACTAGAAACGATTATGGGGCATTCTTTTATTACTTGTCCATTATTACTGCAAGTAAACCTAGATATTTTCATATATTCAGAAAGGTCTTATCAAATTTGATTTTTGAGAGTTGGAATCACCTCAAAATAATTTATGGTTGAATTTTGAAAAATGTTTGAATGCAGAAAAGTCTCTGCCTTGTTATTTTTACTATAGGTGATCTGTAAATCAAAATGGTTTGAATCCAATGGGCTTGGATTAAGAATTTCAATACCTTTTTATAAAAATTAGTTTCATGTCATTTGGTTTATTAAACTCTCTGAATTGAATTTTAAACCTACTACCAGAACTGGGTTTGAAATTAAATAGATAAACCTAAATTCAAACTAACTGGGTCGCGCGGGAGAGCAAACTGGGCCGGCCCACTGTGCACAGCGCACACGCGGGCTGGTTAAGTGGTTGTACCCATGCGTCATTGAGACAGGGGTGCGAAGGGTTACAAACTAACTACGAATGTAGGATTAGACTAAGGATCAACGGCTCACGACCATCATCCTCGTCGAATAGAACACGACGGGATGGAACCCTAGCGCGGCCAGTGGGGGTCTGTGGCGGCTCACCGGGGCTCAGGCGATGGTCGACAATGGTGGCGACCGATGAAGTCGACGACGGCGGTTCTCCTGGTACTGGTGGATCCTCCAGGGTTGGATCCAATCGACGACGCCCTTCTCCTCCAGCAGCGGTAGGATCTGGCGAAATTCTGGCGATGCTGCTCGTCCCTTGCTCCGGGAACGAGTGGGAAGTATCAGTGATAGGTGGGGAGTGTGATGGTGTGAAGAAAACAAACAGGAAGGCCTCTATTTATACTGCGATGAGGGAACCGAAGGGTGTGGGCCGAGCTCATTGGGGTCGGCGTTACAGCGAGCTACGGGCATGGCTGATGGTAGGGGATGGTACGCTGTTCCCTGGTGATACTTAAGGAAGTAATGGCACGGAAAGGGGCAATGCGGTTTGGTCAGAACGTGTCGACTCTCTAATCGGCACCGATGGCGGTTTTGATGACGCACAGTGGCGAACGGGGTTGTCTGGGAGGTTCCTGGGATGGTGGTGATCACGTAGACGGGCGGCGAAGGCGAGGCGTGGTATTTGCGAGCGTCTGGAGCGCGGCGCTCTAGCGCGCTCTGGACATGGTCGCAGAGAAATGGGCGCATGCGTTCTCGGTGGTCCAGTGCTTGGCAAGGGTCGAGGGCTGGACAGGGGGTGGCGGTGGATGGTGGTGTGCTTCCTGAACATGGTGGCTAGGCTCGGCACTTGCTCCTGCTAGCTAGCCATGGTCGGCTGGCAAGGGTGCTCTCGGGAAGACACGACATGGGGTATTGGGTAGGGGCTAGGTTGGTTAATTGCGATGGTTGTCACTGGGGGAGACAGGGATGATCAATGGTGAACAATGTTTGCAAAGATCACTGCTCAAAATAGTGAAGTTTGGCCAATTTGATTTTCTGTCTCCAAGTGTTTGATGAAATGGCTGCAAGAAATTCATATTTGAATTTTTGGTTGAAACTTGGTGGATGTACTGGTCACATACTAGGTAGTCTCTGGTTGATTGGATTTGTCAAGGTGCACTGGTTTGGTTGAGTTTTGAGAAATGGTGATCTTACCATATGAATTAGATTAAATTTTCAAATGTCATTTGAATAGGGTTGCGAAATGTTTCTGTGGGTTTGCAAGGTGGGTTTGGGTTCACTTTAAATTGGTCTAGCAAGGGGTGAAAATAATTGGATTTGTTTCTGTTTGAAATCTTGGACTAGAAACACTCAAAGTGGTCTAGTGAGAAGATTGGCAAAAATGACCATTTGCTTGTTTTGTTTGTTTTTGAATTTCTCTTGATTTGATTCTGCTTGGAAATAATTTAGATAATGTCGCTTTCATCTTTAAACTAATCCTTGCCATTTATTACAATCAAACAAGTTCATTCAAGCATTCAAGCATTCATCACATACACACATGCATTCATAATGAATCTAACGTTTTTGTTAACCCTAAATTTGGGTGATTGGAATTGATAACCTTGATTAATATTTTTGGGATGTTACATGCAGACGCTTACATAACTCAATAGCCGAAATCAAGTGGTTTCCGACATTTAGATCGTTCATTGGCCAGCGGAGTTAATAGTTCCCCGTGGAGTACGACAGTGTTGTAATGACACCCGTAAAGCAATATCTTACTTTAATTATTAGAAAAGCAGTGGCATAATCTCTACTACTTCAAAGCGTCCATTTTATTAGACAATTTCATTCAAGAGTGCTATCAAGTCTATTAATATTAAGCTCAATGGGGTTGAGTAGTTTCTAAAATCAAATCTTTTGGGCTAAAGCTGGACTCAAGTCATGTTTTGGATGCTTTTTCTTGTTGTAAAAATGTCGGAAATATTTTAACCAAGTTCATTGCTCATTATTTCAAAGCTAAAGAGGAAACTGGCAAAGGAATAGAATTTATAGGATAACATGCTAAGTGGGGAGTGACTCAAGTGCAAGCGAGTAAATAATTATAGTGTCGTGGTATTGCCGACGAGTATGCCATGGAAGGGTCCTCATAGTGCGTGTTTAGAGACGTGGGATAAGGCGGAAGGTTGGCAGGTACGAGGTAACACAGCTTACCTAGGTTCAGATCCCACAATGGTGGCGGAATCCTACTCCTGCTATAAACCACTATAACGGCAATACGTCAGATTACAAGGATCGGTTCACTATGCATGATATGAGTTGAGTTATTTGATTATTTCCCTAAAGGCTAATCTAGGTCCGGCTTATAAAGACACCAGATCCTAGGGTTATAGGGAAATTCCTAGCCGGAAAGGTTACAGAGTCCTACACGGTATATAACTAGTCTAACGTGTCTTGCACTCCAAGGCTCCGGGTACGTTGATGACTCCACCGTAGCCTTCCTTCATCCAGCATGGGACTCCCTTCTGCATCCATCTAACTGGGCCGCCCAGCAAGCCATAGGACTTTCTACCAACTGTGGGCCACCCGGGTTATCTGGATTAGAGACATGCAATGGTGGTACCCATTTAGAATATCCCCAATAGTAGCCCCCGGAGAACTCCAAGATCTCGCGCCATCTTGCCTCTTCAAGTTGAATGCTCCATCTAGATGGATGTCGGCAAACCGTCAAGCAATATCTTGTAGTCCTCTCAAGAACCCTGCGATATTCTCTGTCTTTGATATGTAAGTCGGAGAATTACTAAGCTTTCCATCGTACTCTTATCGTAACCGGACGTGATCCGTCCATGCCGGAATCTTTAGATGGGACCGTTCACCTGCCTATGCCAGTAGAGTGACATAGACCATAGGTCAGCGATGCCTCGTAACACACATGCAGAGAACGTAATCATAGCCGTTTTTCCCAAGTGAAGGATACGAAACATTGGCGGAGGCAGTGGGAACATGGCGAAATTTCCGTGCACGCTCGCGCACGCGCTGTCCACGCAGCAATCGTCCGATCAACTTGCACGAATCTTGATGCCGAGTACTATATATTATAACCATGGTACCTTTTATCTTTTCACCTCATTCTTCCTTGTTTCATCTTGTTCCTCTTACAACGTCTCCTCGAGCTCCTCTCGCGCATAGAGAAAAACACTAGCTTTTTCTCCAATCCACAGCCATCTCCCATCTGCTCCAATGGCTAGCAGCAGCAGCACCCCATCCATGGCGACCTCAGGAGAGGCCACGGCCAGGTCGACTGGCTTTGTCCATGTCCCGCCAGAGGGCGTGGTGGTGCCGCATTCTGCGGTGGTTGAATCCACCGCGGCGAACATGTTCCAGCGGGTCTAGAACCACTGGAGGAGGAGGCTGATTCCCACAAAGGGGAGTGGCGCGACTCAGACATCACCGAAAACAACATCAAGCAAATTCCCGCCGAAGGATACCTCCCCGCGACGGAGGGTCTGATCTGGCGGGCGGCATCGGCCGGCGAGGTCGTCCCTTCTCCCTAGCCGGAGAAAAGGTATACATCAAGGCTCAATTTGTGCGTGGCTTCTCCCTCCCAATCTCCGACTTCTTCATAGAAGTCCTTAGAAACTTTCGAGTTCAACCTCACAGCCTTTATCCAAATAGTATCCTCGCGCTTAGCAACTACGCGGCTCTGTGCGAGGGTTACCTAGGGATTAGGCCTAGGTTAGATCTGTTTATTTATTTCTTCACCGTGAAGAGTGAGCAAGGAGGAGATCAGGAATTGCGGAACCATTAGTTTCAAGATCCGGCTTGGTCGGCGGTTCCCCGACATTGTAGGTCACGAATCCTGCAAGAATTGGCAAAGAATGTATTTCTGTGGCCCAGATATCCCTCTGGCTGGCCAAGAAAGAACGTAACCGGACTTTATCAATGGAGCTGCCGCTGAAGCCCCGACATGGAGATCCCAAGCCCTTATCCCCTCCGATAACGAAGCCTCCCGCGCTGTAAGGCGGATTAACTGGCTTGTAGAGACGGGTTTGACCGGGTTGGACCTAGCCATGTGCTGATTCATCAGGCGAATCCAGCCTCCGCAGCACCGCGTGAAGCTCATGCAGCAGTACACCAAGGATAGGAAGCATAGCCTCCGTATCTCCGAGGACAACTTTTCCAATGACTCCGTCAAGCTTCGCCTCAAAGACATAGTTAAGGTGAAGGACCGGAAACGTGGCTTCACCATCACCTATGACATTTTCGAGGGCGGCACGTGCCTAGAGGTACTCATTTATTTTCCGTGTATGACATATACTCCAGTTCTTCCGTCTTGCATATACTTTTGCATCTAACACTTTCGAATTCACTTAACAGCTGAAGAATCTAGACAAAGGTAGCATGGCTGCCCAAGTCTACGATCCCAAGATGAAGGAAGTCACCGCCGTGTCCGGCGATGAGGTCCCGTTGGCGTGAAAGCGAGATCCACCTCTAACGCTGCCGACGAAGGCAAGAAGAAGAAGACGGAGGGTGGAGCCTCCAAGAGATCCACCGCCTCCCTAGAGGCGGAGAAAAGAAGAATGACTGGGATCCCATTAACCAAGGCACCAACCGTTGTGTAAGCTTCTTATCATTGATGATTGCAGCAACACTTCGTTGGGAGATCCCAAGTGGAAGGTATGATGCAGTTCAGCAGGCAAGTTTCCCTCATTAAGAAACCAAGGTTATCGAACCAGTAGGAGGAAGGAAATGCCCCAAAGGTGCTGTAAGCAACGTGGAGACCTGCACAACACAAACTCAAGACTTTTCCCCAAGTAATAGTGAGGTTGTCAATCTCACCGGTTGCTATAACAAAGGATGAAACGTATGGTGTGGAAGGTAATGGTTTGCAGCAAGTAAACAAGTAACAGTGGAAGATGTATCAATGGTAAAGATTGGACCGGGGTCCATACTTCACTAGAGGTGCTCTCCTTAGATAAACAACATGACATGAAGGGTAAACAATATACAGCAGGGCAATTGACAGGAACTGAGCAAGGCATAACAATGCATACCAGAAAAAAAGCTCCTATGAGATTTGATTGGGCAATACAACAATATACATAGACCGCCATCCAACTGCATCTATGACTAGAAGTCCACCTTCAGGTTATCATGCGAACCCCCTCCAGTATTAAGTTGCAAGCAATAGACAACTGCTTTAAGCAAAGTGTGTAAGGTAAATAATCCAATTGTTCCATGAACAAGATACCGTTGTTTTCTCCCTAGTAGCAACAACACATCTACAACCAAAGAGATTTCTGTCACTTCCCTTGGAAACTAGAGGCATGAACCCACTATCGAGCATAAATACCCCCTCTTGGAGTCACTAGCAACTACTTGGCCAAGATAGCTACTAACAACGGAGAGCATGCAAGATCAAAAACAACACAAACATGATAGAATCATAAAGACAAAACCATTAATCAATCTGACATAGTAATCTCAATATCCATCGGATCCTCGCAAACACAACATGCATTATTACAAATAGATTAGATCTTGATCATGAATGGATCTCACAAGATCTATACATGAAAAGCACAAGGAGGATATATAACCATCTAGCTACTACATGGACCCATAGTCCAAGGTGGAACTACTCACGCTTCATACAGGAGAGAAGGCCTCCAGGATGATTTCCCCTCCGGCAGGGTGCCAGGAATAACTTTAGATCCCCCTGATCTAGGGACGATGGTGGCGGTGGCTATAGAAGGTTTCATGGAGTTTTGATCGGGTGCCTAGGGTTTCTACATAGGGGGGTTCTTATAGGCGAAGAGGCAATGCTGGGAGGCGTCTAGGGGGCCCACACCCTACCCAGGCGTGGGGTGGGCCCACCCGTGCCTAGGAGGGGTGCGGCCGCCCTGGTTTGCTTCTCCGTCTCGTCTTTTGGCTTCGTGTCCCCCACGGTAAAATATTGACTTTGGCTTTTGTCCCGTCCAATTCTGAGAATATTGATTTTCTGCCTTTCTGGAACCAAAAACAGAAGAAAACATGCAACTGGAACTGTGGCAACTTGTTAATAGGTTAGTTCCAGAAAAGATATAAAAACACCTCAAAGTGTAGACAAAGCAAAGCAAAGTAGATAATAAACAAGCATGGAGCATCAAAAATTATAGATACGTTTCCGACGTATCAATCATCCGACATTTTCTCTTGCTCATCTTATTACTGTACTTATACTTTTGCATGTTTTAGGAAGAAGGCTAGTGTGAGTTTGAAGAAAACCTCCAAAACATTGGGGGCTTCTAAAAACATCAAAAAAAATGTTTGTCCAAGCGTCTCCCGCCATCGCCCCTCCGACTCCGAGCGTCCAACCTTCAGCCGCACCAACAAGTTCTCCGGCAAAGGTAGCGTCTGAACCTTCTGCCATGGAGTGGACCCAAATCCTTCTTAGGAGGTCCCAGACATTTCCGTGGAGCCCCACGTTGTCGGTGAGCAGGCAACACAAGAAAGCACGTCCTCTAAAGTGGCTGAAGCTCCGGCTAAGGATGCCACTGGTAGCGGTAAGGCGGTGGTGGAAGGCGGAACTTCTGCCGTAGGCGGAGCCATTGCACCCAAGATGCCAACAGAGCTTCCCAAGATCGTCTACCCGGTGCTTACACCGAGTAGCTCAACTCTGGCTCCTGGTGCGGCGCCGACTTCTCCCACATGCGGCCTTGAGGATTAATGACCCACAAGTGTAGGGGATCGCAACAGTCTTCGTGGGTAGTATTACCCAATTTATTGATTCGACACAAGGGGAGCCAAAGAATACTTGCAAGCCTTAACAACTGAGTTGTCAATTCAGCTGCACCTGGAAATAGTTCTTGCTCACATAAGTTTATCAGTAGCAACAGTTTGGTAGTAGCAACAGCAAAGCAACAGCAACAGTAAATAGGAGCAATAGTAACAGTAATAGTAAACAGTGGGATTCGAGTGCGGTAGGCATAGTGATGGATGGACGGGCGTTGCATGGATGAGTCTAAACATGTAACTTCAAGATCTACGACATTGTAGATCAATAATAACAAGCATCCAAGTACTAAACAATCCTAGGCATGTGCTCCATATATAGTCATACGTGCTCGTAATGAGAACTTGCACAACATCTTCTGTCCAGCCAGCCCGTGGTAGCGGGGCCTCTAGGGAACTACTGACAATTAAGGTTCTCCTTTTAATAGAGCACCGGAGCAAAGCATTAACACTCCGTGAACACATGTGATCCTCACACCACAGCCATCCCCTCCGGTTGTCCCAATTTCTGTCACTTCGGGGCCTTTGGATCTGGACAATGATATGTGTACACAATTTGTAGATAAGATCACAAACAATACTATCATAATGATTCAATAATAAGTTCAGATCTGAGATCATGGCACTCGGGCCCTAGTGACAAGCATTAAGCACAACAAGTTGCAACAAAGTCAAATAGCACTAATAGATATACTAGGAACTATGCCCTAACAATCTTATTCGGTTACATGATAGAACTCATCCAATCCCTACCATCCCCAAGCCTACAACGGGGGATTACTCAGGCATGGATGAGGGAAACATCGATGGTTGATGGAGAGGCGTTGGTAATGACGATGGCGATGATCCTCTCCAAATTCCCCGTCCCGGCAGGGTGACAGAACGGAGTTTCTAGATCCGAATCTTGGTTTCTGATGGTGGCGGCGGAGAGGAACTTTTTCTGGAAAAACATCCAACCCCCTAGGTTTTTAGGTCAAGGGGTAACTTATAGGCACATAGGGAGCCCGACGGGGTGCATGGGGTGGCCGCACAGCCCTAGGCACGGGGCACGGCCCACCCACGCCTGGCAGGGGTGTGGGCCCCCCAGGCCTCCACTCCGTTTCGTCTTTTGGCTCCGTGGGTCTTCTAGTGAAATATACTTTTTGGCATATTTTCTGGGATTTTTCCTGATAGTTGATTTTCTGCACAAAAACTAGACACCAAGGTAATTCTGCTGAAAACAGCGTTAGTCCGTGTTAGTTGTATCCAAATCACACAAGTTTAGAGGAGAAACAATAGCAAAAGTGTTCAGGAAAGTAGATACGTTTTGGACATATCAACTCCCCCCAAGCTTAGCTTATTACTTGTCCTCAAGAAATTCAGTTGAAAACTGAGTGCGATAAAAGAACTTTCACGAACACATTTGCTTCATATGATGTATACATTCTCAGCATAGGAGTAGATACTTAAACCATTCATAATAAGAAGTATGCAACCAAGTCTACTCAATAATAAATGCAAGCTATGAAGAGAAACCAACTCAATAATAATAAGTTGCATGGAACACAAACATAAGCAACATTGCAATGCTCATAGTAAGGTATGATAGAGTGGTATCTCGCTTGCCTTTGTTTGTAGAGCACAATATAAATGTCAAGGCACCTCTGAAATTCAAGTGAAGACTAGAGGTAAAAATATCAGAGATACAATCATCAAAGTCATGACATAATTAACCAAGTTTTGGAACAAACACAAGAATGACAACTATGCTCTCAAGAAGGTGCTCAAAGAATAAGTGGTGACTCAACAAGGGAGTGAAAATGGTTTTGAAAAGTTTGAAAGGCTTCCAAATGCTGAAAGGAAGGTATTCACTAACTTTGAGCTCTCATTGCCCCTATCATAGGCATATTCATGTGGTTAAGGTGAAAGTGAGGTCCAGTATGAGTTATATGCTTGACAAACCATAAACTGGAAATCCCAAGTCCCTTGAGTACGAGGGTCGCTCCGTATGCTACTCAACTTTGGTTACCTGCAAGTTCTTATCATTCTTCATACATGCATATCATAGAGAACCGCCAACGGGGTACCCCTTGCACATGATACAGGAGCTATCCCATGATCAAAATGACAAGGCAAGCAGACAATGAGAATCTCAGCAATCTTTTTATTTACTATGTGCATATCTTTTTATTGAGGATACTTCATAGAATGCTCATTATGGTGATGATGCAAGTTTCCACCATGATTAGGCATGGCTTAGGCTAGCGGCCCAGGCCTTTCTATAACACAATGTATAGACTCCATGAACTCACAAATACCCCTTTTGTTTCACACCATCGACATCCGCAAACAAAAGAGCAACGTATCAACTGGATATGTATCAAAAAAGTGTTGAAAGCGTTCCCCGTGTCAACACGTGTAGAGGTCCCAACCTTCAATAAGGTAGAGATCCCTGTGTTTACAATGCTAGTCCCTGGATCAATAGCTAGCATCCACAGTTTAAGATGTAATATCAAGAAACAAAGGTCATAATACAACTTTATAACCAGGAATAAAATAATACATTACATCTTACATAGCTCATTTGGCTATCACATTACATTGCAGCAGAATATCTATAAGCATGGGGTCCTTCATCTTCAAAGTGCCATAGGCAAACATGTTGGTTGTAGACTTGTAATCCTAATCAACACAGTTAACATCAAACAAACCTGCAACATAATAAGTTGCAGCTACAAGGGTTAATACATTTGAATTGTATTGGCAAGTTTCACTACTATGTAGAAATAAGTGGATCCTAACATTACATGCATATTTGGCTAAGTAGGGTTTTAGGCTCATTTGCAGAAAGTAGTATAATTTATCCTATCTTTTCAAAATAGTTTTGACCTTTTGTCAAATCTTTCTAAACTTCTTGGAAACCTCCAAGTGCTTCAAGTCTCTTGTTGTCACTTTCAAGTTTTACTTTTAGAAATTGGAATGTCGAGATTTCCCATAGCTTCAGGCCTTAGCTGCTCAGTATTGTCCATAACCAGGGACACATCTAAGTACTTAGAATTTGATCTTCTGCAGAAGTTGTACACTTTACCCACATGACACAATCTCATCTTGTTGCCACCAGTGGCCGCTGGATAAGTACTCACCAAGATGGAGTACCGGCAGATTGAGAATGTGAGGAAGTCTTTCCATAAGAGTCCCCCCAATACACAATGCTAGCTTGTCTACCAGGCACCAATGTAGGTTTTCAAGTTCCCTCATTCTAGTTAACCTGGAGAGGCCAATGCATGGGTCTTCCACTATGTAGTTGACTAAGCCAGTGCCCATTTAGCATGTGGCTGTACACGGAAGCCACTGTACGAGAAACATGTTCAATATCTAAGTCCCTGGGTGGTTTTCTTCTAGTGCACAACAAAAAGAGATTGCCATATAAACATGGTTCCTCTTGTTGCCACCTTGTCCAAAACTTGAGTATCCTTGTCCACCCAGGTGGTTCATTGAGTACTTGTTTTATTATATAAAATACAATTCTTTTCAGTACTTCATATAATCTCAACATGTATCCCTTCTCAATATATATAGCAGGGGTAAGCATATTACAACTACATTGTTTTCACTAAGGAATATATAAGGGTATCCTAATAGGATTTAGCATAGCAAAATATAGTAGTCCTTATCATGCATGTTTCAAAAATCCACTAAGTGTAATGAAAAAAATAGTAGGACTTGGATGATAGTGTCACTTGCCTTTTTGGTAGAGAATGTTGGTTCACTTCTTGATCTTGCTAATATCACACTCTTCTAACTTCAATACAAATCAATCAAGCAAACATAGATTCAACTAGCATTCCAACCAATATTCAAACAATTCATCACACACCTAAAATAATAGAAACAAAGTCATGCATGCAAGCATGCAAAAGATAATTTCATTTGCAAGAGTGGTTTCTACTAGGCTCTAAACATTGTAAGTTCCAAAGTGGTCATTTACTAAAGTGGTAAAACCATTTGAAAAAGGGTTTTATCTATAAACCATTTCTTAAATCAAATCATTATTTCATGTGGTGGAAAATGCTTTTAGCAAAGCAATATTCTTTTAAAGGGTTCACCAAATACATTTTAATTCTCAAAGCTTGGTGTTTAGGGTCAGTAGGTTTGAATCTAATCATTTACCAAAGGTTTTATTCAAAAAAAATCATTTCCATATCAAAATCAATGTTTTTATTTGACTAGAAATGAGATAATTCAGTTATTCAATCCTAAACTTCACAAAATACATTTTTAAATCCATAAGTTGGTTCCTAAGGTCAGTAGGTTCACAACAAACCATTTTGCATAGATTTCAACCCCAAAATAATTTTGGAATAAATTTTATATCCTAAACAAGCATATACAAGTTTCTGCAAAAACAAACATTTTACCAGAAGATTTTTACTAAACAAAGTGCATGGTTGGCTAGGCCTTGTTTTTCTGAATCCATTGATATAAAATTTGTAAAAATTGGACGTGTGGTTTGAAAGTTATGTAATTTACAAGTTTGCATATAAATCATATTCTAAATTCTGTTTTAAACAGATCCAGTGCCACGCGGCGTGTTTCTACCGGTACCGGTTCGCACGGATCAGCCTCTGTGAGGCGTTGGATCTAAACAGATCGTGCGGCGCAGATCAACTCGTACCCCTTCAATAAGTGATATGTTACTACGCGTCGGATTGAAATCTAATGGTGCAGATTCATGCGACCAAATAGTGGCGGCGCTGCGCGACGACTGGCAGCGGCGACGCTCGGCTAGCGGTGCTGCGGCGGCTACAGGAAGAGAGGGAGAGGGGGAGAGGGCTCACCGTGCTCGCGCGGTCGATGTGAAGCTCAAAGTGGCGCTGGCTTGGCGAGGGGTGCTCGGGGCTGCAGCGGCGGGTGGTTCTGTTTGATGACGAGGGCGACGTTGCGGTTCACCCCAAGGCAAAACAAAGGCATGGTCAGATGCGTACAGTCCTGGGGTTCTTAGGAGTATCAATAGGGAGGCTCGGGGTGGTCGGCTCTTACCAGGAAAGCTCGTCAGAGGCGAGACAAACGACGGTGGCGAGTTGAGGTCGTCCTTGCCGACGCTAGGGAACGCGCGCGGGCGAGCAGAACACACGGGGAGGTACGCCTGGAGGTGGAGGACAAGCTTGTGTGCAGTGGAAGGCGAGGGGCAGCGAAGTATGGCCGGAATTCTCTGGAGAAGCTCGTCGGAGCAGTGGCGGTGCAAGGGGAATTCAGGGCAGCCTATGGATGGAGGGAAGGAGCTGTCTGGGGGAAAAGAGAGAGGGGAGAGGGGCGATTTAACGGGCGTAGTCACTGCGAGGAATTAAGGCCGTCTTCAACGCGTATTCATCGCCGGAATTACTCGGCTGCAACGGCAGGGCGAGTTCACCACGAGGAGGAAGAAGCTGACGTGGGTGTGGGGTCGTCTGGCAGTGAGAGAGAGAAGGGTGCGGTGGGGTCCAGCTGTCTGCGACTCTGTGGGTGTGAGTTCGAGTGGAAAACGATTCGCGCGTGGGGGGTTTAATTGGGCTGGAGCTGGGCTGCTGGGCCTGCTTAGTTGGGTTACTGTTTGTTTCCTTTTTTTGTACTGAATCTTTTTCCTTTTCCATTTGATTTTCTGTTTTGAAATTCAATCAAACAATTCAAACAACAAGTGGAAACAAACTACCACCAAACTTTGCATTATTTTTAGTTCTATTTAACAACATAATTCAAAGTCAAAAATAAAATAATATTTTTATTCTTTTTAGGATCCATTAATAATTAAATAACTAGACCTTAGCCATTAATTCAAATAGGATTTGTTTTATTTAAAATCTCCATTTGAAATCTAAATAATATCAAAACCATTTCAGTAGGTTTTATTTGAAAATACAAAACACTTGGAAAACCTGTTTAAAATAAAATATCAAGTTTTAGTGTTTATTTAAAATAGAAAAGCCTTTACTTTAAAATTGGGTATCAATAAACCCTCATCATTTATTTAAATAAACCTTTACTCCTTTAATCAAAACAAAATATTTTATTTCCAAAAGCTTGGCCAAGATTTAATTTGGTCCTTATTTATATTTCTGCCTTTTCATTTGAAAACCAAATCTTTTTATTAAATATCCAAAATTAGTAATTTCTCTTATTTAAAATTTTCTTTATTAATTGTTTATGTTTTCAAATCCCTTTAGGATTTGTTTGATCAAAAATAGGTTTGAAGGTTTCCAATTGGAATCAAAAGTTTCTTCTCACCCTGAAAATCAACAAAATTTTATTTTATTCATTTATTTTTCACATAACAAGATTTGGAAAATCTTGGGATGTGACAGGCTACCACCCTTAAAATAAATCTCGTCCCGAGATTTGGGAAGGCTAGGGTTACAAGTAGGCTCTAAGCATCTAGGGTACTACCACCCTTAAAATTTTTCCAACTAAATTACATTTTGGCATGCTTGGGGTCTTGGGGAAACTTCTCTGGGCAAACATCTGCATAGTGTCCCTTGTTTCCACACTTGAAACATGTGACAAGGCTGAGATCCTTCATAGGCTTGTTTATCTTGTGCTTCATATTTTCTGGACAGTTGCTTGCATAATGTCCTTGGTTACCACAGTTGTAACATGTGATAAGATTGAGTTCATCACGTATCTTCTGTGGACAAGTTGCTACATAATGGCCTAGCTCTTTGCAGTTGTTGCACCATACTTGGCCAATCTCCTTATACTTATTCTTCTCTGGGCATTCACTGGCATAATGTCCCATTTCTTTACAATGATTACATTGCACATGGCTTTTGTCCTTCTTTTTCCTGGGTTTATCCAAAGCTAGGAGTGCTTCTAGTTCATGTTCTTCATATGTTATCTCATAGGTAGGAATGTCTACTGGTTTCTTTGACCTTCTATTTCTCCTTGGATAATTCATATGCCTCTTCTTTGGTCCTTTAAATTGGGTCATATTGCATGGAGGTACAAGTGGAGATTTTCCTTTGTCCTCATCCTTCTTGGTAGACTTGGCTCCCTCTTGATAGTCTGCAATCAGTTGTTGCACTCCACCTTGTTTCCTTTGTTCAACTATGGAATAGATGGGGCATTGGATAGGGACATGATTATTTCCTTCACATAGGTAACAAGTAGCTTGAGATGTGGGGCATTGGTCAGCTGGGTGTTTCTCTTCACAGTTGGGGCATTGATCTCCATGCTCCTTGGAAGTGTGATCCTTGTCTCCACAAATATTGCAAGCTTGGGTTCCTTCTAGAATAACATCTTTGTCATCTTTGTTGTCACAAACTCCTTTGGAAGAGTTGCCTTCCATGTTGATCATTTGATCTGTCACCCTATGCAACAATTGGGCTTGGGTTTCAAAAAACTTTGCATGGTTGGATCTTCCCCACTGGTGTTGGCTATGAATTGAGCTGTCACTTGGTTCAACTGGTTTTGGGTTGCTATAAGTTCTCTCATGTTGTCTTCTTGGTTGTTGTTGGTGTCATCAACCTTGATGTTGGAGTCTCTTGGAGTAGTCATCTGTTTGGGTTGAATTGAGATTAGAATAGCAAGATATTTCTAAGGAATCAATTCTAATCACACACATCACAATTCACACAAGCAATGTGTAAGCAATCACAAACAACATTCCACTCATATAACAAGTTTCAAGCATATTTTTAGGCAACCAAAAATATTTTTGTTACACCACATAAGTTGGTGGGTTTGACTTAAACAAAATATGGTGGTCTATCTATATGGTTCACTTGTGGTCTTTCCATCCTTCTTGGTTGATTTCCCTTGATCAAGATGTTTGTATCCTTAGAGAATTTCTTGCATCTTGGTCTCAAACTTCAAGGTGATGATGGCTCCTTCTAAGTTGTGTTTCCCTAGTCTCCAAATCTGAGCAAGATTTCTTGTCTCACTTGTCCTTAGTGATATCCAAGGTTGAAGTCCTTGGTGAAAATGCTGAAGATGTTGAAGTCATTAGAGTTGAAGATGTCCTTAGCATATGGTGAAGTCTTTGGCCATGGGGTAGGCTTTATCCATCAAGTTTGAAATGGAAGAGATGTAGAAATAAAACCAAAATGGTTGAGGAAAGAGTTTACAAGATTGTTTGTAAATAAGTTTTGGAACAAATACAACTCCTATTTTTCTAAGGGTTTTTGTCCAATCCTAGGGTTACAATCCTACAGGCAACATAGTGCTCTGATACCATCTGTAGAGGTCCGAACCTTCAATAAGGTAGAGATCCCTGTGTTTACAATGCTAGTCCCTGGATCAATAGCTAGCATCCATAGTTTAAGATGTAATATCAAGAAACAAAGGTCATAATACAACTTTATAACCAGGAATAAAATAATACATTACATCTTACATAGCTCATTTGGCTATCACATTACATTGCAGCAGAATATCTATAAGCATGGGGTCCTTCATCTTCAAAGTGCCACAGGCAAACATGTTGGTTGTAGACTTGTAATCCTAATCAACACACTTAACATCAAACAAACCTGCAACATAATAAGTTGCAGCCACAAGGGTCAATACATTTGAAATGTATTGGCAAGTTTCACTACTATGTAAAAATAAGTGGATCCTAACATTACATGCATATTTGGCTAAGTAGGGTTTTAGGCTCATTTGCAGAAAGCAGTATAATTTATCCTATCTTTTCAAAATAGTTTTGATCTTTTGTCAAATCTTTCTGAACTCCTTGGAAACCTCCAAGTGCTTCAAGTCTCTTGTTGTCACTTTCAAGTTTTACTTTTAGAAATTGGAATGTCGAGATTTCCCATAGCTTCAGGCCTTAGTTGCTCAGTATTGTCCATAACCGGGGACATGGCTAAGTACTTAGAATTTGATCTTCTGCAGAAGTTGTACACTTTACCCACATGACACAATCTCATCTTGTTGCCACCAGTGGCCGCTGGATAAGTACTCACCAAGATGGAGTACTGGCAGATTGAGAATGTGACGAAGTCTTTCCATAGGAGTCCCCCTAATACACAATGCTAGCTTGTCTACCAGGCACCAATGTAGGGTTTCAAGTTCCCTCATTCTAGTTAAACTGGAGAGGCCAATGCATGGGTCTTCCACTATGTAGTTGACTAAGCCAGTGCCCATTTAGCATGTGGCTGTACACAGAAGCCACTGTACGAGAAACATGTTCAATCTCTAAGTCCCTGGGTGGTTTTCTTCTAGTGCACAACAAAAAGAGATTGCCATATAAACATGGTTCCTCTTGTTGCCACCTTGTCCAAAACTTGAGTATCCTTGTCCACCCAGGTGGTTCATTGAGTACTTGTTTTATTATATAAAACACAAGTCTTTTCAGTACTTCATATAATCTCAACATGTATCCCTTCTCAATATATATAGCAGGGCTAAGCATATTACAACTACATTGTTTTCACTAAGGAATATATAAGGGTATCCGAATAGGATTTAGCATAGCAAAATATAGTAGTCCTTATCATGCATGTTTCAAAAATCCACTAAGTGTAATGAAAAAAAATAGTAGGACTTGGATGATAGTGTCACTTGCCTTTTTGGTAGAGAATGTTGGTTCACTTCTTGATCTAGCTAATATCACACTCTTCTAACTTCACTACAAATCAATCAAGCAAACATAGATTCAACTAGCATTCCAACCAATATTCAAACAATTCATCACACACCTAAAATAATAGAAACAAAGTAATGCATGCAAGCATGCAAAAGATAATTTCATTTGCAAGAGTGGTTTCTACTAGGCTCTAAACATTGTAAGTTCCAAAGTGGTCATTTACTAAAGTGGTAAAACCATTTGAAAAAGGGTTTTATCTATAAACCATTTCTTAAATCAAATCATTATTTCATGTGGTGGAAAATGCTTTTAGCAAAGCAATATTCTTTTAAAGGGTTCACCAAATACATTTTAATTCTCAAAGCTTGGTGTTTAGGGTCAGTAGGTTTGAATCTAATCATTTACCAAAGGTTTTATTCAAAAAAAAATCATTTCCATATCAAAATCAATGTTTTTATTTGACTAGAAATGAGCTAATTCAATTATTCAATCCTAAACTTCACAAAATACATTTTGAAATCCATAAGTTTGTTCCTAAGGTCAGTAGGTTCACAACAAACCATTTTGCATAGATTTCAACCCCAAAATCATTTTGGAATAAATTTTATATCCTAAACAAGCATACACAAGTTTCTGCAAAAACAAACATTTTACCAGAAGATTTTTACTAAACAAAGCGCATGGTTGGCTAGGGCTTGTTTTTCTAAATCCATTGATATAAAATTTGTAAAAATTGGACGTGTGGTTTGAAAGTTATGGAATTTACAAGTTTGCATATAAATCAGATTCTAAATTCTGTTTTAAACAGATCCAGTGCCACACGGCGTGTTTCTACCGGTACCGGTTCGCA
Organism: Avena sativa; assembly: GCA_916181665.1. Classification (NCBI taxonomy): domain Eukaryota; kingdom Viridiplantae; phylum Streptophyta; class Magnoliopsida; order Poales; family Poaceae; genus Avena; species Avena sativa. The sequence goes on along the minus strand of OV702299.1, from coordinate 94,204,718 downwards.
CGGATCGGCCTCTGTGAGGCGTTGGATCTAAACAGATCGCGCGGCGCAGATCAACTCGTACCCCTTCAGTAAGTGATATGTTACTACGCGTCGGATTGAAATCTAACGGTGCAGATTCATGCGACCAAATAGTGGCAGCGCTGCGCGGCGACTGGCGGCGGCGACGCTCGGCTAGCGGTGCTGCGGCGGCTACAGGAAGAGAGGGAGAGGGGAAGAGGGCTCACCATGCTCGCGCAGTCGATGTGAAGCTCAAAGTGGCCCTGGCTTGGCGAGGGGTGCTCGGGGCTGCAGCCAATTCCTCGCCAGAGTAGCTGCGAGCGGCAGGTGGTTATGTTTGATGATGAGGGCGACGTTGCGGTTCACTCCAAGGCAAAACAAAGGCACGGTCAGATGCGTACAGTCCTGGGGATCTTAGGAGTATCAATAGGGAGCCTCGGGGTGGTCGGCTCTTACCAGGAAAGCTCATCGGACGCGAGACAGACGACGGTGGCGAGTTGAGGTCGTCCTTGCCGACGCTAGGGAACGCGCGCGGGCGAGCGGAACACACGGGGAGGTACGCCTGGAGGTGGAGGACAAGCTTGTGTGCAGTGGAAGGCGAGGGGCGGCGAAGTATGGCCGGAATTCTCTGGAGAAGCTCGTCGGAGCAGTGGCGGTGCAAGGGGAATTCAGGGCAGCCTATGGGCGGAGGGAAGGAGCTGTCTAGGGGAAAAGAGAGAGGGGAGAGGGGCGATTTAACGGGCATAGTCACTGCAAGGAATTAAGGCCGTCTTCAACGCGTATTCATCGCCGGAATTACTCGGCTGCAACGGCAGGGCGAGTTCACCGCGGGGAGGAAGAAGGTGACATGGGCGTGGGGTCGTCTGGCAGTGAGAGAGAGAAGGGTGCGGTGGGGTCCTGCTGTCTGCGACTTTGCGGGTGTGAGTTCGAGTGGAAAACGATTCGCGCGTGGGGGGTTTAATTGGGCTGGAGCTGGGCTGCTGGGCCTGCTTAGTTGGGTTGCTGTTTGTTTCCTTTTTTTGTACTGAATCTTTTTCCTTTTCCATTTGATTTTCTGTTTTGAAATTCAATCAAACAATTCAAACAACAAGTGGAAACAAACTACCACCAAAATTTGCATTATTTTTAGTTCTGTTTAACAACATAATTCAAAGTCAAAAATAAAATAATATTTTTATTCATTTTAGGATCCATTAATAATTAAATAACTAGACCTTAGCCATTAATTCAAATAGGATTTGTTTTATTTAAAATCTCCAATTGAAATCTAAATAATATCAAAACCATTTCAGTAGGTTTTATTTGAAAATACAAAACACTTGGAAAACCTGTTTAAAATAAAATATCAAGTTTTAGTGTTTATTTAAAATAGAAAAGCCTTTACTTTAAAATTGGGTATCAATAAACCCTCATCATTTATTTAAATAAACCTTTACTCCTTTAATCAAAACAAAATATTTTATTTCCAAAAGCTTGGCCAAGATTTAATTTGGTCCTTATTTATATTTCTACCTTTTCATTTGAAAACCAAATATTTTTATTAAAAGATCCAAAATTAGTAATTTCTCTTATTTAAAATTTTCTTTATTAATTGTTTATCTTTTCAAATCCCTTTAGGATTTGTTTGATTAAAAATAGGTTTAAAGGTTTCCAATTGGAATCAAAAGTTTCTTCTCACCCTGAAAATCAACAAAATTTTATTTTATTCATTTATTTTTCACATAACAAGATTTGGAAAATCTTGGGATGTGACATCACCGTTCACTGACTCCTAGCATATAATTTGCAAGCATATAACTTTCATCTACAGGTCACAATGGTTCAGGATTATTAAGTGCAAGTAATAAAGTGTGCCATCAAGTTCGTGAGAGCTTTACTAACTAACTTTCTCAAAACAGACAAACATTTTATTTGGAAGAAAACAAGGCATATTGAATATGCATTGGAATAGCAAATGATGCTAATAGGTAGGTATGGTGGACACAGTTGGCAATATTGGTTTTGGGGAGTTGGATGGACAAGTGGAGATCATACTCAGTGCAAGAGAAGGCTAGCAAAAGAGAGGAAGCGACAAACGAGAGAGCAATAATTGTCATAATCATGCTTGCAACAAAACATGACTAGTTATGACATGAAAGTGATACAAGAACTCTAAGGAAAAATAAATCATCGAGGCTTACTGACTATTGTTTAGTCATATGCATGCGTGAGCATGTGCCAAGTCGATTCACATGAAACTTCCAGAGGAGGATACCACACCAAAATATGAATAAAACAATGCAAGCAAACATTCATATGACATGCTACAAACTATTAGCAGGATGGAGCTAATCATAGACAAGAAAGAACTACTAAGCATCCATCAGTAACATACGCCTTACAATGAACAAACTAAGCATGCTCACAATGATGAGTATATGTACAAAAATGAAAACAAATAGAGTTCGTTACCATCCTCTTACCACACCCCAAGTTGTCTTAATCTTCATTATTGCCCTTCACTTGTGTGACTTGTATAATAACATGAAACCAAATCCACTGAGGACGGCTGAACCCAGCAAAGAAATCACAAAACCAAAGAAGAACAACAAATATTTTTGGTGTTTTCGATTTTGAAAAGAAAGCAAACAAAGCAAAACCAAACAAAGAAAAGGCAAACCAAACAAGAAGCAAACAAAGCAAGAGAAACAATGAAAATATTTTTGGTATTTTTGTGTTTTTGAGAAAGAAACAACAAGAACCAAAAAGAAAGCGAAACAATAGATATACAAAGAATTGACCGAACATGATATATAGATGAGTGTGATGTCGGTATACCTCCCCCCAAGCTTAGGCTTTTGGCCTAAGTGGGGCTCAATCTCAAGGTTCCCAAGTAGGTGCACCTCCGTAGTATGATGACGAGGTTCCCTCGTCCTGATACGGGCTCGAGGACTCCCCTCTGTAGTGTACAACGGGGTCATACGAGGGTGCTTGCTCCTGATAGTGTCCATAGAAGCTAAGAGAGTGCATCTTGTCATCCATCTCCTCCTTGGAGCGTGACAAAGGTCCCTGATAAATACTAAACAAAGTGGTTTGGGGTAGAGGGATCTCTCTCTCTTCCCCGTCAATAAACAACATTTTATAAACCAAGTTCTCAAGGGTAGAGCCATTAGTGACAAAGTGGTGCGCCTTCATGGCAGTAAAATCAAGCCTCTAAGGAGCCAAAACTGTATCATTTGGATCAACAGCAATGTCCAAGGCAGTAGCAACACGCGTAGCAATAATTCCCCCATAAATGGGTCCCTTAGCAGTTAAGCGACGAGCAATGAGAGAACCAAGATTGCACTTGGTATCATTGTTGAGCGCAGCAGCTAAGAAAGCCACATGATAGCTGGAAATATTACTAGTGTTATCCCTACCAAGAACACTAGTGGCAAGATAGTAAGCAAAGTATCTGATGGCTGGAAGCTGAATATTTCTTATCTTTCCCTGTTGAGCTCTACAGTTATCATCATTAGTTATCCCGCGGTAGAGCTCCAACAAATCAGCTGGTTGAGCTGGAATCTTCTTTCTTGACCCAGCTGTACCAAGTCCCAGAGCCTCACAAAATTTCTTCAATGTCATATGGTAAGACCTGCCATAAATTTTGAAAGAAACATCTGGATTGAACATGCTGTTAGTAAAGGATAAGATCTCCACAAATGATTTAGTGAGCATAGAATATTGCACGCTCTCATCATGCATAAGGCTTGTTAGCCAGCCCTCCGAACCAAGGTCATAAAATCATCAAGAATCCTAGCAGCCCACAAGAAGGTTTGGCAAGGAAAGGTGGAGGGGTGCGCATCCACCTCATCCCTCTCATCTCCCTCGTCACCGAATCACAGAGTGATGAGATCCTCATTGTATGAGGGCCTAGCACGGGAGGATTATCTTGAAGGCCTTGCCCTTCTAGGTGCATCACTCTCAAATATCTCTCCAAATGTGTGGTTGTCCATGAGCACTATTTTCTGAAATTTTTAGACAAACATCAAACCAAGTGATTTCCAAGTTGATAAATGATGAGAAACTACTATAGGAACTTGCTAGAGGGCTACACATGCATCAAAATGAAATCTCTAAGCATAGAACAAGCATGCAAGCACACACAATCTGTCACCTATAGCATCAAAATACTGAAGGTACAGTCTACAGATCACAAATCTAATTGGACAAGTGGAGGAGGCACATACCAAGGAGCAATCCCTCCAAAATTCAACAGCAAAGAGGGGCTGAGCAAGGAGATCAAAAACCACGAGCAATAACAGCAAGAACTCAAGCTTGATCAAGTTTTCCGGTGTTTTTCGGGAGAGAGAAAGAAGATGGCTGTGAAGGGGCACTTTGGAGGGGCCCAGGTGGGCCAGACCCCCCCCTAGGCGCCACCCATAGGCAGGCCGCGCCTACCTGGGGTGTGGGTGCCTGGGGTGGCCCCCAGGGTCACTCTAGGTACCCCTCTGCCCCTTTTTTCGATGAAAAATTTATTTTGAATTTTCTGGGATTTTTCGGGAAACTTTATTTTTGGCCAATTTTTAGGGAATGAAAATTGATTTTATCACAGAAACAATTTTTCGGAAGAAGCAAAAGCAAACAAAAACCAAACTACAAAAGTTCTAAGACACTCTAACAAACAAGCAACTAACAAAACCAAATCTAGCAAAAGAAAGGGCAAATACTAGGAAGGAGAAAAATAAAAGAAAGCAAGTAAAACCATAGTGAAAACATTATTTTGTTCATAAAAATCCTTTTGTTAACAAGGTTGATCAAGTCTTGTTACCAAAAACATCTTATATGAAACAAAACTTTGCATTCCACAAGGTTATTATGTTACCTCATAATGGATAGCAATGGTCCCAATCATAATAGTTTCAAAATTTTCTTGTGGAATGGGGCATTATATTTCTCCAACCTTGATGCTCTCAATATTTTGAATGGAATTCAGGCAATAGCTCTTAACAACCTTCTTGGGGAAATAAATAGTATGCTCTTTGTCATCAATATTGAATGTTACTTTTCCTTGATTGCAATTAATAACAGCACCTGCAGTATTAAGAAAAGGTCTCCCAAGAATAATAGACATATTATCATCTTCAGGCATCTGAAGCACAACGAAATCAGTTAAAACCAAGCAATTATGAGCCACTTGAATAGGAACATCCTCACATATACCAACATGTATAGTAGTTGACTTATCAGCCATTTGCAAAGATATATCAGTTGGTATCAATTTTCTCTAGCTGGAGTCTCTTGTAGAGAGAAAAAGGCATAACACTAACTCTAGATCCCAAATCACATAAAGCAGTTCTAACATAATTATTCTTAATAGAGCAAGGAATAGTTGGTATACCTATATCACCAAGTTTCTTTGGAACCTTACCATTGAAGGAATAATTAGCAAGCAAAGTAGAAATCTCCTCATTAGGAATCTTCCTTTTATTAGAGACAATATCCTTCATATACTTTGAATAAGGAGGCAATTTAATAGAATTAGTCAAAGGAATTTGCAAAAATAAAGGTTTCATCCACTCACAAAACTTGTTGTAGTGTTGTTCCTCCTTTGACTTGTGTTTTTTACCTGGAAAAGGCATAGGTTTCTGCACCCAAGGTTCTCTCTCACTACCATGTTTCTTAGCAATAAAATCTTCCTTAGTGTACCTAGTGTTCTTAGTGTGCTTCTCAGGTTCTTCCTCAACTTCCTCCTTATCAGGAGCATCATTTTTATCATTACCACTCTCAGTTTTAGCATGAGAGACAGATATACTATTAGGATCTACAACAGGTTCAAGTGGTTCCTCAACTACCTTATATTTCTTTTTCTTTCTCTTACAAGGACTACCACTACTTTCACCTTGTTGAGAATCCTGCTCAATTCTTCTAGGGTGTCCTTCAGTATATAACGGATCTTGAGTAGCTATACCACTCCTAGTTCTAATTCCGTAAGCATGTTTATCTCCTGAAGCATTAACTAGCATATCTTTTTGTACCTTAGCAAGTTGATCAAGTTGGGTTTGAACCATTTGAAAGTGTTTACAAAGCATTTTAATATCATTAGAAGTTCTTTCCACAATATCTTTCAACTCATTTATAGCTCTAGAGTTTTCCAATAAATGATTCTAAACTTGTTTATTAAAATTACCTTGTTTAACAATAAATGTGTCAAGTTCCTCTAAGCATTGATCGGGAGGCTTACCATAGGGAATATCATCTTCATTAAAGTGGAGAGAGTGTACCTCAATAGTAGATGAGTGGGGAATTGGCTTACATAATTCTTCTATAGGAGGTAGATTCTTCACATCTTCAGATCTAATACCTTTCTCCCTTAGACACTTCTTAGCTTCCTTCATCACTTCATAATTTAATGCAATAACTCCCCTCTTCTTTGGTGTTGGTGTTGGATCTGGTTCAGGCACAACTGGTTCAGGAGTAATAGGCTCAGGTGTGGGTAGAATGCTAGATGCCCGAGACCACATCACTATTGTTTCTTTCTCCTCCTTCATATTTACCTTTTCTATTTTTTCCAATAAATGATGAGCTACAAAAGGATTCGTTTTTTTTCGTGTCACAGCTGATTAGTCCTTTTTCCTTTTTAAAGAGTGGCATTCTATGTATTTAGCTCAGTTGAAGTCCAATCATCATAATTATTGCTTATCTTAGACATTAATTCTTCAACATCTGTAGGAGTTCTTTTCTTGAAAACACAATCAGCAAAGCTATCTAGGTAGGTCCTAGAATCATCAGTTAGTCCATTATAATAAATATCAAGAAGCTCATTTTTAGGCAATGGACATCCAGGATGTGCATGAATCAAGGCACAAAACCTTGTCCATGACTCAGGCAATTTATCTTCTTCTCCCTGTTTAAAATCAAAAAGTCTCTTCAAAGCAGCATGTCTAGCACTGGGAGGAAAATATTTCTGGAAGAAAGAAGCAATCAAGCAATCAGGGCTATCAATGGAACCAGGAGGTAATCTATTAAACCAAGACCTAATTTCTCCTTTTAGCGAAAAAGGGAAGATCTTAGTAACAAAATACTTGCGCATCTTAAAATCATCAGAGAACAAAGCACTCATAGTAGAAAGCTCATTCATATGAGCCACAACACTCATATTTTCAGTCCCACAAAAAGGTTCTTTCTCAACAATGTCCAAATAGGATAAATCAAGAGAGAACTCATAATCTTTATCTTTAATATCTATGGGAGAGGTGGCAAACTTAGGATCAGAGGACAGATTAGGCATAATAGTACGTCTAGCAAGGAGACTCTTAATAGCACTAATACCATGTGTGTTTCGGCACTCTTCAACAAATTCATCAGTGAACTCAATGTAAGCATCATTAATATCATAACTCGCTCTAGACTCAGGTGAGCTAACAGGTGTAACAGTCTCTTCACTAGGAGTTTCAGTATTTCCTAGACTAGCCATAGTGGCATCTAGGAAAGGGCCTAATGAACCACTCGCATCAAGCACAACAGAAGTAACATCATGGGCATCAAAAGCAGTTTCAGATTCAGCAGTAGTAGAAGTGTGTGTAGCATGAGTATGTGGTGGTGGTGTGTAGGACCCCGGGTAAAACCACTGCTAGAATCGCTTGATTTTATCTTTGTTCATCATCATCATATCATCATGCATATTATTTGCCAAAAATTATTTCATCAAAGTCTCTCTTTGTTTTCCAAATAATCCTCATATTTATTTCAAATCAAACCCCGGATGTTTCCAGATATTTTGTTTGTATAAAACTAATTACAAAATCTTTTACTAAATTAAAAGAAACATTTTTTTAATAAAACTGTTTTGATCGGGGGAGGCAGCCCGACCCGACATCCATGCCACCTACCACCCCGATCGGGTAAACCCAACCCAGATCAGCCAAACCCTAACCCTAATACCATCTAACCCTAACCTCCCTCATCCCGCAACGCCGCAGCCCACACCCCGCAGTCGCCCGCTCCAACCGAAGACACGCGCGTCGAGGAGACCCCGCGTGCACCTGACGCTAACTACCCACCTGCTCGTGTCCCACCCCACACAGCCGCCCCGCTCCCTTGGCCCACCACCCCTTGCAACAACCGCGTCCACCCCGCATGGAACTCACGCGGTCAAACCGCGGCCCACCCGTGGGCCCCACCTGCCGCGTCGTCCCCACCAACCCCTCACCGCTCCCTTGTCCTGTTTCCCACCCCGACGCGCCAACCTCCTCTTCTCTAAACCGCGCCGCCATCTCTCGCTGCGAACCACCCTGTTCCCCTCACGAATCCCCGCGGCCAGGAACCCCTTTGTGGCCGCGTCGCCCTCCCCTTTTACTCGCTCACCCACCAAGCTCCGGTTCGGCGACCCTCGTCGTTCGTGCCCTCCCTATGCATGCTCGAGCCGTCCGTCCTCGCGCTTCCTCGTCGGCGCCCCATCTCCGGCCTCCCCTGGTCCCTGTTTCCGGCCACCGCACGGGACCCTGCACCGCCGTTGCGCCTGCTTGCGTCCACCGCCGCTAGGGGCGCCCTAGCCTCCTCTAGCCCGTACCGCGTCGGCCACATGTCCTTATCCTCGACCGCCGCCGCCTCCGGCCACGGGCCGTGCCGCCCCACCTCCTTGTCAAGCTCCGAGGCCGCTGTCGGTGCCGCCCTCGATCTCACCTCCGCCCGAGCCCTCCCTGGCCTCACCTGCGTTTGCCTCGCCGCCACGAGAGCCTCGCGCCGGCCAGCACCCGCGCACGCTGGTGTCCTCCCCGCCTAGGAAATCGTCGCCAAGGCCCCTACAACGCATGCGCTAGTGCCACCTCTACCTGGTGCTAGCGCTGGGTGTTCTGTTGTTCGCGTGTGTCTTCTGTTTCAGGACACGCACAAGCCTCTTTGTTTTGCTTCTCCTGTAGCTCTCTGATCTACTCTTGGGGGTGTTGTTTGGTAGCGATGCTACTCCATTTCTGGTACAAGCTGGTGATGTTGCCCAAGACCTCCCTGGTGGACAAGATCTACACTTTGGGAAAGTACCTGCCAGGGTCCACCGCGATGCCAATCGAAGACCTTTGGTGTCGTTCCAAGTTCATCATCGACAAACGGCGCCGGGACTCCAGGATCTTCATCGCAAACCCCAAGATCGTCGAGAGGGGACCGATGGCCCCGGTCTCTAGGATCGAAAGCCCCGAACCAAGATCGCCTCCCCGGAGCGCCAATATCGCCACACGGATTTCGAAGCTTTGTTCCCAGCGTCCGAAGACCGATCGCGTCGAGCCAAAACTCTCGAACCCTCGGACCCCCAAGACCTTCGCTCATAAATGTGTGACCCCTTTTCCCGAGACCAATATTTTTATACTATATAATGTATACTTGTTGCATATAAAATGTTCATATCGCATACATATTGCATGGGTTGGGGGCCTTATGCCGATTCACCTCATAATTGAATATGGAGACCATATGCGGGAAAATCTAGCCTAATATTGGCCCCATTTAAATTTGGGTAGCGAACCGGTGATATGTTTTTTCTTGTTAAGCCAAAATTTAATTTGCGGGGTACCTAAACAACATGAACCTATTAATTAATTGTCGGGGCCCCGGTTTCGCTTAATATTGCCTAATTTCATGGCATCTTTGCCATGTCATACATCATATATGCATCATGCCTGATCTTCTGCCGTAGTATTAAATAGTGTATCTGGTGTTTCTTCTAGTGCTTTGCTTATTCACGGGTTAGACCGATGAGTTGATGAGAGTGTTGACTCGATCTTCGGATGAACCTTCGGCAATGTTTTCAGGCGAGCATCTCCCCCCTTTCTACCTATTTTACATTTCTAGTCTTTGTTTCCTCCTATTGATCTATTGCTATCTGTGTTGCGATGCTCTAGTTTGTGTACCCGTGATATCCCTTGCAGCCTTATATTGCCTTGGACACATCCTATTACCTGTTGTTTGGTAGATAGTTGGACATGCGTGTCGTAGTCGCTTGCTCAAGTGCTGTTGCGTGTCGTCAAGTACCACAGTTGTTAGAAGACTACCATATGCTTTATGTTGGAGATAATCATGGCTTTAATTACAGTTTAATAACTAAAATTGAAGTAGGTAAATAATGCAGAGGCACATGTGGGAAATAGATGTTATTTGGTTTTTAACCGTCCACTTGTGTCCCGTAGGACCCCGAGTACTTGATACATGTTCTTTGAATATTCACACTATCTGCATGTGGGACCATGAATCCCCCTAGCCAGAGCTTGAGTCATATATTATTTCTTGCGACCACAAACTAGTTTGGGGCTTTATTACTATCCTGTACTTATGCCATGCTTTACTGCTTTATTTACGATTGCGCGTGGAGCGCATGTACTGTTTAGGAATTGTGATACGTTTATGCGGTATCGACAAGCCCAATCACACTTTCGGGTTCCCAATCGTTTACAGTCGTCGACACAAACCTCTGGGTCTGTCTCGGAGCCGGCCAACTTCGTCGCGGGTAGCTTAGTGGGGTGGCCCCCTGAAATATTATATGAATCTTGCAATTGCTCTGTCGTGATGCCTCATTGGGTTTTCATTTGGTTTTTCCCGAGGTTGATCGTGCATGTGTTTCTATTTGTGCCCCCTATAGGGTAAAACTTTTTGAAAGTCGTGTCCGCGGTTATGGATGACTTGGAGCACAGTATCTCGATCATAGACAACTATAACTAAAGTAGTGCTATAAATTTGACTTTATAATGACTAGTAATCAGCTTCACTATAATGGAATGGCTAAATAAAAGTGCCAACAATTGCTGGTTTGGGTTGTCACCTGTTACCATTGTATCTGACTAGTAAGTATTGCAACTACAACGAAATGGCTAAATAAAAGTACCAACAACTGCTGGGTTTTGGGATGCCTCATGCTATATGTATCTGACTAGTAAGTACTACAACTACAACGGAATGATTAACTAAAACTGTCCACTGCTTATTATATCAGGATGACTCATGCTATCTATATCTGACCAGTAACTATTGCAACTATAATGGAATGAATAAAAGTGCCAACTGTGTGATTTTCCTTGGTATGACTTCCTCGGTAGGTATCGAGGGGGAATACCTGGATGGGTATGTTTGGTGTTAGAATCAGGTTGGATCCGAATAGGTCTTTCTTACCCCTCTCTGATAGCCGCCAGTTGTATCGAGTCTCTATAGGTTGTTTAGTGCATGCTTTGCTGCCGCTTCAGTCCATCATACCTATGTAGGAGAGGACCGCCGAATTCTAGTCTCGCCATGTACTGGCCTCATTACTGACCGCTCTTTTTTTCCTTTGCCCTTTGTCGGCACCCCTTTTGTTTAAGAAGGTTTTGAGATCGACGTCGTTAGCAGGGTTACCCTTCCGGCTTGGCCTGGGAAGGGTTATGGACGCCATTGGTTATCCTTCAGGGCTCTTAGCCCAATTTGCATCTTGTCCGTAGTCGGACGTTGTATCGTTTTCCAGGTGATTTGGATCTTTGTATTGTATATCTGTATTCTTGACCCTTGGAGTTGTTGTTGTTGTTGTATATATCTGTTCTGTGGGTTCCATCATGGACTATTGTGTAATGATATTACTTCGTTTCCCACCCGCACGCAAGTGCCTGGTGGGCACCTTTGAATCGTTTCTATGCGGGTTTGGCAGGAATCACTAAAACTTGCATAGGGTCGATTATGAGGGTGTTACATGGTGTAACAAGCTTACTTATAACAGACGGTGAATCAAGAGCAACAAAGGTGTTTAGGACTGTACCTCTTCTTGTAGTGGATGGTAAAATAGGAAACTTTCCATCACGAGACTTACCCATGATGAAAGGAGTAGCAGTGAACAATAATAGATCCAAGTGAACTTACAAATAAAGATATGCTCCCCGGCAATGGCGCCAGAAAATAGTCTTGACGACCCACAAGTGTAGGGGATCGCAACAGTCTTCGCAGGTAGTATTACCCAATTTTATTGATTCGACACAAGGGGAGCCAAAGAATACTTGCAAGACTTAACAGCTGAGTTGTCAATTCAGCTGCACCTGGAAATAGTTCTTTCTCACAGAAGTTTATCAGTAGCAATAGTTTGGTAGTAGCAACAGCAAAGCAACAACAGTAAAACAGGAGCAATAGTAACAGTAACAGTAAACAGTGGGATTCGAGTGTGGTAGGCATAGGGATGGATGGACGAGCGTTGCATGGACACTTCTAAACATTTAACTTCCAGATATAGGGCATTGCAGATCAATAATAACAAGCATCCAAGTACTAAACATTCCTAGGCATGTGCTCCATATATAGTCATACGTGCTCGCAATGAGAACTTGCACAACATCTTCTGTCCAGCCAACCCGTGGCAGCGGGGCCTCTAGGGAACTACTAGCAAGTAAGGTGCTCCTTTTAATAGAGCACCAGAGCAAAGCATTAACACTCCGTGAACACATGTGATCCTCACACCATAGCCATCCCCTCCGGTTGTCCCAATTTCTATCACTTCGAGGCCTTTGGATCCGGACAATGATATGTGTACACAACTTGTAGATAAGATCACAAACAGTACTATCATAATGATTCAATAATAAGTTCAGATCTAAGATCATGGCACTCGGGCCCTAGTGACAAGCATTAAGCACAACAAGTTGCAACAAAGTCAAATAGCACTAATAGAGATACTAGGAACTATGTCCTAATAATCTTATTCGATTACATGATAGAACTCATCTAATCCCTACCATCCCCAAGCCTACAGTGGGGGATTACTCACTCATGGATGAGGGAAACATTGATGGTTGATGGAGAGGCGTTGGCGATGACGATGGCGATGATCCTCTCCAAATTCCCCGTCCTGGCAGGGTGCTAGAACGGAGTTTCTAGATCCAAATCTTGGTTTCTGATGGTGGCAGCAGAGCGGAACTCTTTCTAGAAAAACTTCCAACCCCCTCGGTTTTTAGGTCAAGGGGTAACTTATAGGCACAGAGGGAGCCTGAGGGGGTGCCTGGGGTGGCCGCACCCCCTAGGAGCGGGGCAGGGCCCAACTGCGCCTGGCAGGGGTGTGGTCCCCCCAGGCCTCTACTCCATTTTGTCTTCTGGCTCCATGGGTCTTCTAGTGAAATATAATTTTTGGCATATTTTCCGGGATTTTTCCTGATAGTTGATTTTCTGCACAAAAATTAGACACCAAGGTAATTCTGCTGAAAACAACGCCAGTCCGTGTTAGTTGTATCCAAATCTCACAAGTTTAGAGGATAAACAATAGCGAAAGTGTTCAGGAAAGTATATACCTTTTGGACGTATCAAGGATCTTCTCAAACAAGCGGAGATCGTCCATGTAAACACGCTTGCCTTTAGCATGATATTCTCCGAGAGAGCCAGCAACCTCAAGATCATCGCACTTCTAAGTTTTATATGCCTTTTGCATTTCATATGTAGTATCCCACTGTAGCCCAATGACCCACAAGTATAGGGGGTGTATGGTAGTACTTTTGATAAATAGGAGTGTTGATCCCTGTCGTGGTGGTTTCACGATAGATGCCATGGGTAGGCTTAAGTTGGGGGCCAAATGGACGCTTGAGGTAACCGGGGAGGGAGTGCACGGTCTAGCCGCGCACGAAGAACAATATGAACTATCCACACTTAGGATTTCTATTGATCCAAGAAGTTTACAAGTGCTCCAAGAGCTGTTTGTGCATAGCCTTAGGGCACTAGTTTCCTACTTGGTCCAACCTCCTCAAACCCTAGCTACGCCCCTCCTTATATAGGGGATGGCTAGCTAGGTTACACCCCTTTGGGTTCTAGGGTTATTGTTTGGATCTTGGTCCTTACTGTGCGGGCCGGGTCGTGGGCTAGCCCTGAGCCCCTTGACCCAGTCCACAAAGTCATACAGCTAACGGTCTTCTCGTATGTAGCCTCCAGCTCTTTTGGCGTCATACGATTACTTTGTACGTCGGCCCTTGCTTTGGGCGTCACCCGGCTCCTTTTGTGTAACCCGGCGTCGCCCTTCTCTTTTGACCATGCTTTACCATGGTCCCTCTTGGACCTTACTTGGAAAGATGCCACGCGTCCTTTCTGACTCGCCCTTCCCTCGTGAGACTCGGCTCGTTGCCTCCTGCAAGGTAAACAAACTTGTCTTATATGGGACGACATAATTCTTATGTCGGCCACACACGTCCTTCTTACCCGACCGTGGTTACTCTGCCTGATTTACCCTTTACTCGACATAAGCCAAGATGGGCAATGTTTTAACCTTTATGACCCTACCGGGGATTATCCCCCCAACATTAGTCCCCTAAGCTGGTGAGGCCTAGTAGTTTTTGTTGTTAGGCGTCTCCAGGTTCCTTTAATGTGCTTGGAACTTCTCTTTCTCTTAGCATTTACTACTTATGGCGCACTGTTTGGCGTAATCTCGATCTTTTCTGAGTCTATCTTGCCCCTTTCGAATCTCATCTTTGACTTTTTGGGTCATTTTTGCCTCGTGCCGAGTCATTTTCTATGCTGCCGAGTCATTTTTGGCTTGCCTTAGTCACTGACAGCTTGTAATCATGATGACTTGCCTCAAATTTTGTCCCAAATCCTGACCGCACAGTGACGGCGGTGCAGTAACTCCCCGTCACTGTGGCTGTCCCATCGCTCATCGCCTCGTGTCCTGCGCATCGTGACGTGTCCTAGGATTTTTCGTGTATTGCCTACAAGTGGCGCTCGCTGATGCGCTCACTCGGCCGGATACACGGCCACATGGTGGCTACACGGCGCAGATGGATCCCACGCTTGGGGTTTTTACTCTCCTTAAGTAGGGGCGAGGGGAACTTAACTGCCTTTGCTCGTTCAGTTTCCCCCTTGCCCTCTTCTTCTTCCTCGCGCCTCCCAAATCCTAACTACCTCGCAGTTTCTCTTTTCTGCTGGTTCTCTTCAGCGATTCTCTCCTTCCCCCTTCAATTATAAGACGGGTCCTCGCTCCTCCAAGCCTCTTCCAACAGAGGAAGAGCCAGAACCAAGCGATATCATGGATGCCCGTGACGCCGACAAGGAGGCAGAGGAGCACGAGGTCGCCGCCGGCAAGCGCGGCGGCTGGGAGGGCTCGGAGGTTTCTGTGGAGGAACTCGAGTGGCTGCGCTCCACCAGGCGCATCCCGCTCGAAGTCTATTATCGCCTTCCCTTAGGTGAGATCGTTCCAAAGCCATAGGCTAATGAGAGGGTAGTTTTCCTCTCGCACTTTGAGCATGGTTTCGCCCTGCCTCCTAGCAATTTCTTCGTGTCTTTCCTTTCCACCTTTCATCTTCAAACTCACCATCTTCCTGCCAATGCGATTGGTTCCCTTTCTTGCTTTATCTCTGCCTGCGAAGGCTATCTCGGTATTTGGCCCACCGTTCTTCTCTGGGCCAAGTATTTTAACTTTAGGATACAAGTTGTGCCCGATCCCGGCATTCCCCGCGCCGAGAAAAGGCCCACTAGGTGTGGTGCTGCTAGTATCACACCCAGGAAAGACTCGATCTTTCCTCGGGTTACTAGCATAGATTCTTGCAAAAATTGACATAGAACTTTCCTCTATGTCAAAAATAGCGGGTCCAACGACTACATCCGTCTTCCCCCCTTCAAGGACGAGGTACCCAGCAAGGAGTTTTGGAAGCTTGATCCACGCGACAAGAATGCCGCAATGAATGAGGCCCATGGGATCCTCGAGAGGCTGATCTCGCCGGATGAGAACTTCCACTTATCTGAGGAGGATCTCATGTGCGGTTTTATCGCACGCCGAGTCAGTCCCAGCCAGGCAGAAGACACATTATGTGCTTCATGAGCGGCCCGCGAGATCCTACACGACACTCCACCTTGGAGCACACCAATGACTCAGTGGCCCGCCGAGTTAGCTCGATCTTCAAGCTGACCGTAGTGGAAAACTGGGCCTGGAGCTGCCCCCCTTTCAGCTGGGATAGGCCTGTCCCCTGGGTAAGTATTCAAGTCACTGAATCGCTGCCGACATAGCTTTCCTTGCATCTACTTGTCATTCTATTTATCTATTGATTTTATTTTGTTTGTCTTACGCAGAATCTCGTTCACCAGGTTGATGACAGTACCGTTCCTCCTAGGGGTTATTTTAACGATCTCTTTGACACTGATGATGTTGAATTTGATCTGGAGTGCTTCATGCAAATCCCGCATGCCGCTGTAGCCTCTGCTTTGGGTAAGACCTCTACTTGAAATCCTTTGCGAGATTGATCTAACAATGATGATCTGGACTGTGAAGTTCTAGAGGTACTTTTCTTTTGACCTTGACTCTCTGACTTATCCGAATGATCTCGTCATTTACTTATGCAGCTGGACAGGTACATGAGGTTCCCCTCTCGCCGTGGGTGGACTCGGCAAGATTCCTGCCGCTAAGTCCAGTAAGCGGCGTGGGGCCTCCTCCAGTTTTCATCCTTCGAAGAAACGATGACTCAATCCTGCTCCTCCTCCTATTGACACACTATCCCAGACTCGCAAGGCCGCTGGGCGCCGGGTCACTCGTCGCGTCCCACGCGACCCGAACGTTTCTGGGTAACTTTATCCGTTCGTTACCTTTCATTTTATTTTCTAGTTATTTGCTTGTCCTCTTATAGGATTCTGTTTTACTTTTAGTGCGGCGGCTATGTCTGCTAGCCAAGATGCACCTAGCATGGCTTCTTAGCCATTAAGGCATGCTTCTCCTCCTTGTGCCGACACTGCTGTGCAGAGCCCCGTCCGGGACACTGCCCCCACTACTGAGACTCATGCGTCTCAGAGTGAGGCCAATCATGCGGTGCGCTCGACAGAGGAGACCCATCCTAGCTCTCCTATTGCTTTACCAGAACATCCCCTCGAACCCGGCACCATCAATATCGGCACTGATGAAACTCCTGTTGCTAGCTCCCCCAATACCAATTTGCCTACTGACCCAGTTGTTACCCCTCAGAATGTTGTTGAGCCTGCTCATTCGGCTCATGTATCTTCCCCAACCAGTTCCAGACCTTCTCCACCTGCCTTTTTGACCAAAGATCAGACTCTTCCTGCTTCCCAAGGCCTCGCTCACTTTGCATCCAGCAAACCATCAGTGACCAAGCAATTTACTCTGATCCATGCTCCAGGCACTGCTCCGTAGATTTGGCCCACACCATCAACAACGACACCCGCTCCGACATGTCAGTTGGGCGAGTCTACAGCTGCTGGATCAGGCAGTGCTTCCAGGGGTGGTTCCTTGCATACCAGCGCTGCTACTGCTACCCGTGCCGGGATGGGAACTACCCTGAAGAAAGGGAAAGTCCTGACTCGGACGCTCAGCGGGCACGACCTTGGTTCCGCGGAGCGCTACGCCGTTTCCTGGAACGCGACCGGTGAGCAAGAGGTGAGCTCCAGTGCTGGCAAGAAGATGAAGCTGGGCCCCAAGGTCGTCTCAAATATGACTCAATAGGCCATCGCCTTGATGGCCAAAGCAGATCAAGTGAACGAGGTATGCCACTTACTTACTCTTTTGCGTACTGAGTATCTTTATATTATGCATGATCCCTAGTACCTGAGGTTACTGCCGAGTAAGAAACTTATTCGGCTATAAGATCTGAGTTAGAACCCAATTTTTATTTTTTCCAGCCAAGTTTATATGTCGAATTTTCGATCCCTAGCCCCCAAGATTACTGCCGAGTAAGGAACTTAGTTGGCTGTAAGCTTGATCGTACACCTTCTGACTATATCTTTTTTGTGTGTCTTACGCATAATGAGCGCACCAAGGTGCATCCGGCTCTCCTCTGGGATTTTCACAAGCTCGAGCTCGCTCACCAAGATCTAAAGGCTGAGGCTCGGGGCCAAGGTACTTTTTTCTTACTCGGCTTGTTTTCATTCGGCGAATCTTCTCTGTTTCATTTCCCTGAATTTTTGTCGTTGTTTTTCCATAGCTTTTGCCCAATCTACCATTGATGCGCTGGACTCCCAGATCATCGAAGCTGAAAGTAAGTTCTTAGAAACTTGTCATTGCTCTGCATTTATGCTTATTACTTTTACATCTTTATCTCAACGGATTCAAGTTATCTTGTTGTTACTGATGAGTCACACGCTTCGAATAAGCACAGAGGCACCAAGTCGGACTCCAGAAGGAGCGAGACGAGGTGACCTGGCTGAAGCAGCAGATGGCGGATATGCAGCAAAAGCACCAGTCTGAGCTGAAGGGCCCACGAGAAGAACTTGCTGAGAAGGATGTCCAGCACGCTGCCAGTGCCGAGAAGACCAACCAGCTGTTCAAAGAGGCCGAGTTGGCGGTTCAGTCGGCGCACCAGGACCTGGACACTCTTCAGGCCAAGGCTAAGATCTGGCAGAGCAAGCTTGGAGCGATCAACTCATTCCTCGGTAGTGAGTTCTTACTCTTTTTACTGTACTCCTATCCTTATTCTTTGCCTCTTTTCCATTGTTTTTGATGTTCCTTTGGGTTTGCAGAGAACTTTCCTGAAGCTGAGATGTTCGCGCTAAGGGCTATGAAGAAGGTTAGAGCCGAATCTGGAGCTCCTGCTGACGGCGAGATCACCATCGATGAGCATCTGGCAGCGCTGTCAGAGCGTGCAACCACTCTGAAGTCATGCGGTGTTGACTTGCTTAATTCGGCAATCCATGCGTTCAGGATGCTCTGGCCGGATGAGGATGTGCCCGCGCTTATTGAGCCCTTGGCTGCCAAGCTTCTTCTTACCGAGGATAGGCTGGATCAATGGCATGAGTCGGCCGGTCGAGATGCAGTGGACAAGGCCCTTGGCTTTGTGCTCTCATGGTATGAGGACATCAACATTGATGTTCTCGAGCGCATGAGGGCCGAAGGCAAGTGGATCCACGATACTGAGCTCATCAAGAAGCACCAGGAGAGAGCCTATGCCATGGTTGAGTATGCTCTAATGCACGCTTGGTGTGATGGGCCCAGCTTCCTCGACCTTGGTGAGCCGCTTGCCGAGACTATCGATGATGACGACGCTGACAGCGAGGCCACCGAGTCAGACGACCCTGAAGACTCGACTGATGCTCCTGACTCGGCCGACGCTCCATACGATGCTCCCAGCTCCAGCCCCAAGAATGCTCCTCCGAGTCCAGCTCCTTCTTAAGATGGTTATGAAAAACACTAACTTTGATGAGATCCCTGGTATGTCGGGTGCAGATGTAATATACAATGCACTTATTTTGGGTATGTGCCTTTTGTTAAGGCTTAAAATTATATTCTGCTCTGAATGCCAATCATCCAGGGGCAAGTCCCCAAGTTTCATTTGTCGTTTCCGTTTTCCTTGAATTTGGCTCTTGTCTACCTTTTTTGGCATTCGACTTTAGAGTCTCAAAGGTCTAAGGATTCAGTTAGCAGACATGAAACTAGGCGACTTGACCTAGGGTCATTCGACATACAAACCAATATATCCTGCAATGGGTTAATTAAAGGTATACATAGAGCCGACTCGCGTTTCTCCCTTTACTTATCCGGTGTTCATGTTTACTCGTCGTTGATCTTTTCCTCTTGCTTGCCATGAAGCCGTGTTTTTGGACAACAACATAGTCGAAGAGTTGATTCTATCCGAGTAAACACTACTTGTTCCGAGATAAGTCTTAAGTGTCAACGCCAGCCGACATAGAATTTTCAAGAATAAACATAAGGGGTAGTCCCCGAGTCAGTTTTTCGAGTCATACCATTTTATTATCAGCACATAGCCGGCATAAGTATCCGACATATGAGAGTTTGAGAGATACATACACTACTTCTCCTAAGTGTAGAAAGGACGTAGAAGTGCCACATTCCACGGCCTTTTGGTCTCATCACCTGATCTGTCCGCCTTGTTCTTTTGTGCTTCATGAGCATCTATTAGGTAATATGAATCATTGTGCAATGCTTTGCTTACAATGAATGGTACGTCCCATGGGGGTGACAGTTTATGCATCCTAGTTATGCGTTGCACTAGTCTGAGCACCATATCCCCTTCTTAGAAAACACGAGGTTGGACCTTCTGGTTATGATAGCATCGGAGATCTTGTTGGTATATGGCGGATCTGGACAATGCCAATTCTCGTGCTTCTTTGAGTAAATAAACTCCATCTTCTCGAGCCTCTTTTACTTCGGCTTCCGAGTATTGTCTTACTCTTGGCGAGTCATACTCTACGTCGGCAGGCAGAACTGCTTCTGCCCCATACACAAGGAAGAATGGCATATAACCTGTTGATCGATTCGGAGTTATCCTTAAACTCCACAGCATTGGGGGTAATTCCTTGATCCAGCAACCAGGTGATCTCTGGAGTGGTTCCATTAGACGGGGTTTTATCCCGGATAAAACTAAGCCATTAGCTCATTCAACTTTTCCATTTGATTCTGGATGAGCGACTGATGCTACGTCAAGTCTTATTCGGTTTTTCCCATAGAAGCGAGCGAAAGCTCCTTCGGCAAAGTTTGTGCCATTATCTGTGATCACACTATGCGGGTGACCAGATCTCAAGATTATGTCTTTTAGGAATGTGACAGCTGTTTTTCCATCCAATCTTTTGATGGGCTTCACTTCTATCCATTTGGTGAACTTGTCAACCATTACTAGTATGTGAGTCATGCCACCCCTCGCTGGTTTGAATGGTCCTACCATATCCAGGCACCATACTGCGAATGTCCAAGTGATTGGTATAGTTTTTAACTCAGATGCTCACAAGTGTGACTTTGACGCATAACGCTGGCAACCGTTGCATTTAGTACTAGATCATGTGCCTCGACCAGTGCACTTGGCCAGTAGAATCCATGTCGGAATGCCTTGGCTACCAATGCTCTTGACGATGCATGGTGCCCACATTCTCCTTGGTGAATGTCCAACAATATTTCTTGGCCTTTCTCTGGACTTATGCAACGTTGCAGTACACTCGTCACACTTATTTTGTATAGCTCCTTGTTTATTATCGTGTATGATTTTGCTCTTATCTCTGTTTGTCTTGCTAATATGTCATCATCAGGCAATGTTCCATCTCTCAAGTATTTAAATATTGGTTGCGCCCAGGCTGGTATCACTGGTGCCGGGTCTATTTCTCCATCATTTTCCATTAGCTCAGCTGACATATGTTCTGAGGACATAACCTGAGGAGTTCTTGAGTGTGATTCGACAGCCCCTGGGTCGAGTAGAACAGTCCCCGAGTTACTCGAACCTTCTCGTGAGTCAATCTCCATTGGCATAGCGTCTGACTCCTGGCTTGCCAGGATGAGCCTAATTGACTCGGACTCTGGTGATAGCTTGATCGATGGTTTTCTGAGATGTTCCAATGCTACTCCTGGCAGAATTGCTTGCCGAGATGAGCCTAACTTGGATAGTACGTCAGCTGCCTCATTCTCTGCTCTGAGTATGTGATGAAATTCACACCCGTCAAAGTATCCCGAAATCTGTTGCACATGAAAATGATATAATGTCATGTTTGCATCCAATGCATCCCAATGCCTAGATACTTGATGGATAACCAAATCTGAGTCACCAAAACACATGATCCTTTTGATACCAATTTCATTGGCCACTTTTATGCCATGGACAAGCGCTTCATACTCGGCTACATTGTTGGATGCAGCGAAGTGGATCTGCAACACATACTTGAGCTGATCCTACTTTGGTGATGTGAGTACTATCCCGGCACCCAGACCCATCTCTGTCTTAGACCCGTCAAAGTGCATCTTCCAATAATTTGGATCCGGCAATGGTGGATCATATTGCATCTCCATCCAATCCACGAATAAATTAGCTACGACTTGAGATTTAATTGCATCTCTCCTATCATATTGTGGAGTGTATGGTGCTAGCTCTATGGCCTATTTTGCCACTCGACCACTAGCATCTTTGCTACCCAATATATCCGATATAGGTGCCTCGCATATTACCCGGATTGGGTGTTCTTGGAAATAGTGCTTCAACTTCTTTGCTGCCATATACACCCCATATGTCATTTTTGGTAATGGGGGTAATTTCGCTTTGATATAGAGAGCACTTCGATCAAGTAATAAACTGGCCTTTGGACTGATTTGCCCTCTTCTTCGCGTTCTACCACTATCACTGCACTGACAACTCTATTGGTTGCCGCGACATAGAGCATCATTGGCTCTTTGGATAATGGTGACGCTAATATTGGTGTTGTTGCCAACATCTTTTTGAGTTCATGGAAAGCGCGATTAGCTTGCTGTGTCCATGTGAATCTGTCTGATTTTTTCATCAGTTGATTTAATGGTAAGGCTTTTTCGCCTAACTGACTAATAAACCTACTCAACGAGGCCAGTCACCCTATAAACTTCTGGACATTGTTGAGGGTTTTCGACAATTCCATTATTTCGATGGCCCTGATCTTTGTCGGGTTAGCCTCAATTCCTCGGCTGGACACAAGAAATCCAAGTAATTTTCCAGCCGGGACACCAAATGTGCATTTTTCCGGGTTAAGTTTCATCTGAATCTTATTAAGTTGGCGAATGTTTGACACATGTCCTCAATTAGAATATGACTTTTTTTGGTTTTTATCACCACGTAATCGACGTATACTTGAACATTTTTGTCCAGTTGTTCTTGCAAGCATTTTTGCATGCACCTTTGGTATGTTGCACCTGCATTTCTCAATCCGAATGGCATAATACGATAACAATAAGCCCCATACGGAGTGATAAAAGCTGTCTTTATTTGATCATCCGGATTCAGTGGTATCTGGTGGAAACCAGAATACGCACCCACAAATGACAACAACTCACACCTGGTAGTAGAGTCAATGACTTGATCGATCCGTTGCAGGGGGAATGGATCTTTTGGACACACCTTATTGAGGTTTGTGTAATCAATACAAATGCGCCACACCACTACCACGTTCGGGTCATCATTTTTCTTCTCGACCAAGACTGGATTTGACAACTAATTCAGGTGCAGTACTTCCATGATAAACCCGGCAGCCAAGAGCCTAGCTATCTCGACGGCTATCACCTTCCTCCTATCTTCGGCGAAGTGGCGGAGGGGTTCCTTCACCGGCTTGGCATCTGGCCTTAAATGAAGAGAGTGCTCAGCCAGCTCCCCCGGAACTCCTTACAGGTCTTGTGTGGACCCTGCAAAGATATACCGATTCTCACAGAGGAAGCTGGTGAGATCGCTTTCCTATTTGTCAGTCAGCCTAGCACCAATGGTAACTGTGCGCTCTGGGAAAGTCTCATCAACCTGTATCTTCTTTGTTTCCTTGGTAGCTTGGAAAGATACACTTCCATGCGGATTAGTGAGTGTCGGCATAGACATTTGTGCTGCCTTGGCCGGTGCTGCAACTTCTGTCATTTGATACTTCTCCTACGCTATAACCAGTGACTCGGCCAGCGAAGATCTGGCTGAGGCGCATGCAATAGATCTCTTGTAGTCTCCCTCAACTGTGATAACTCCGCACGGACCTGGCAGCTTCATCTTTAGGTAAGCAATATGAGTGGCCATAAACTTTGCCATAGTTGTCCTGCTGAGTTAGGCATGGTATGAGCTTACTAGGTCAACCACTTCGAACTCTATGGCTTTAGTGCAACAATTTTTTCTGTTGCCGAATAAGACGTCAACCCAGATCTTGCCAATTGACTAACAGGACAATCCCGACACAATACCATCGAAAGTTGTCTTAGTCGGCTCTAACATGTTCATAGTGATGCCTAACTTGAGAATGTTATCCTTGTACATGATGTTGATGCTACTGCCATCATCTATCAGTACCTTGGAGAACTTCACATTGATATCTGGGCCCATGAATGTTGGATCCAAGACAAGAGCATAACCTCCTTGTGTTGGCATGATCTTGGGGTGATCCTTTATGCTCCAAGTTATCTCCTGTTCAGACCAATGCATGTACTTTGGTATTTCTGGCATTCACTTCCATCATCCGTCTCTGCTGACTCTTTTTGTCATTCGGCTCTGTGAAGAATACCACATAGCTCTCATGATGCTCCCTGTACTCATTTCTAGTTCCATGGCCGACATGAGCGTCATCACCTCTTGGGTTATGCACCTGATGCACAGCCTCCCTTCTTTTTTGGTTATGATATCTCGGCTGCCTGTTCTCATATCTATGCTCCGCTCCAACAGCTTGAGCATTTCCTCCTGTGAGCGGTGGAGGGGGAGGTGGTGGTAACTGCTGAGTCGGCGACTCCACTCTGTCTCCCTTCTGAAACCAAGTGCATTGTCTTGTTGTGTGATTTGCCGGCTTACTCAGACTTGGCATGGAACTTACACGGCTTATCCAACATCATATCATAATTATACTTCTGCCAGTCTTGGTATGGCTTTCTTTGTTCATATGGCTTTTTGCCATCATTCTTTGACATCCACTGCTATTGCCCATTCGTCCTTTGACATTGGCTGCTTCTAGCGTCTGTATGATCCTAACTCACAGCTGCGACTTGTGTCAAACGATACCTGTAATATGGTCTCTCGTCCCTTCTCCTGATTCTATACTCGGCCCTTTCCTGGTGCCTTTGCGACCCGGCAGCGTCATAGATCCGAGTCTCAGGCATGCCATCTACTGACATAAGCAGAGGATGAGTCAGATCTCCTAACGCATACGGGTTGGTGATTCTTATTGTTTCTGCCAAGCTTGGCGGCATATCTCTCTGTAACCTTTGCCACAGTACACTTCCATGCTTGCATCCTTGTGCAAACCATGCAATGGCCTGAGACTCGATTACCCCTTCATAAGAGCTGCGCATTGTGCACCATCTTGTGAGGAATTACATGTCCGTTTCATTCGGCCTTTGCTTGCACATAGCTAGCTGTTGTGGGTGATTCGGCCTCTTGTACGTGCTTGTGAAGTTGCTCACGAAAGCTTCCTAAAAATCAATCCAGTTGTTGATGCTTCCGGGTGGCAAATTATTTAGCCACACCCTTGCTGGTCCTTCTAGCATCTGTAGTACATACTGTACTGCCCATCTCAGATTTCCTTGTGCGATTTTTATTGCTGTTCCATAATCTATGAGCTAGTCATTTGGCTTTGTGCTTCCATCATAGGTTTTTGTTCCTCTGGCCAGATAAAAATTTGGCACTGGCGGTTCCTTCATGATCCTTGGGCCAAATCATGGTGGACCCTGTGAACCTTGCGATTCGATCAGCTCTGCCATCTTTATCCGATCGAGCTTTAGCCTTGCATCATCCGACTAGAGATTTTTGCCTCCGAGTCTTGCTCTCATTGCTTGGTATACATGATTCGGCAATTCATACCCATCATTGACCATTGCCAAGTAACCATCATTGTATTTGTTGGCGTTGCAGTGTGCAGGTTGTTGCACTGTTTTCCCCGCGCTTTGATGTATCTTTTCGGGTTGGGCTGGCGGAGCATTCGGAGCTGGGTTTGCTCCTCCTGCTGAGTGAGTTCCACGCCTAGGTTGAGGTGCAAAGTTTTGCCCCCATTGTCATTTCTTTGTGCTGTTTGCCTTTCTCGGCCAGCACTTTCTTGGTTCTGATTCCCCTGCATGACATTTCTTCTTGTTCCCTGCGCACAGGCCGGGTTTCCTTGAACCATTGCCTGGTCATAAGCTACCATCTGCTTGTTCCTTCCTGAATCCACGCTCTTTTATTTTCTCTGTCTCGGCGCCACTCCTAGTGAAGATGCTGTATGGCCTGCTGATCTCGCCGAGATTGGTGTTGCCGAGTGAACCAGCTGTGACCTTCTAGCTACACCCGGATTCGCCCTGTAGTACGCTTAATTCAACATTCCTGCTGCTCTTACCAAATCATTGACTTGTTCGTGTTGTTTTCTCTGCTTCACCTGTCAGATGGGGAAGCTCAACCATTGCTGCTTCTGCGGCTCTCAAATTTGCCGCGACAGTGTTGTATGTAGGCGGCATGGCTGTTTCGTTGCTGTTTTCTGGTGTTATCTTTGACGTTGCGTCCGCCAATTCCTCATTGAGGTTTCTGCCTCTTAGCCTTGTTGCATCAAGTCGGGTCTTAGCGCCCTTGACTTGATTTGCCGAGTTGAGCTCTCGAATTGTGATATCCACATCTTGCTATCACTGTGCTAATTCCTTTGCCTTCTCCAAGACTTTTATCATGGTTTCCTCTAACTCGGCTTGCACGAGCGTCGGATCAGCTGCTAACTCTACTGGCTCTTCTAACTTCTCTATTGCTTCTTGCAATTCTTTGGCTCTCTTACTCCTATCTATGTTCTCTGGCTTTTCTAGCGGTGCTTTTGTAGTTCTTGCCGCCCTTGGTGTTTCCTCTGGATTTCCTCCCTTAGCATCCTCATTCACCACAGGGACTACTGGAGGTGCTGGGGGATTCAGAGTTGTCATCATTACCTCAATGGAGACGAGTTGATGAAGTTTTCCTGCGGTAGGAACCGCAGGTGGATCCGGAGCCAGGACAACGCGCTCCGGGTATGCGCGCTCCACGCTCACCACGATGTAGACCTAGTGCTCGCTGAACTTGATGAAGCGACCTCCCCTTGGGAACGGCTTGGTACTGAAGCAACCTACATTGTCACTGACGAAGTTGAGTGCTCCAAACCTCTGGACGAGGCCGGAATAGACGCGTTCGCCCGTCTTGGTGATTATGTTGCCTGTTTGGATGAAAACTCCAGCAAGCGTCTGCTTCTTCCCCATGGTGAGCGCCAACTGTCGTTGTGGTGTCACGACAGATGTCATGGATAGGCTTAAGTTGGGGGCCGAATGGACGCTTGAGGTAACTTGGGAGGGAGTGCACGGTCTAGCCGCGCACGAAGAACAAGACGAACTCTCCACACTTAGGATTTCTATTGATCCAAGAAGTTTACTAGTGCTCCTAGAGCTGTTTGTGCATAGCCTTAGGGCACTATTTTCTTACTTGGTCCAACCTCCTCAAACCCTAGCTATGCCCCTCCTTATATAGGGGATGGCCATCTAGGTTACACCCCTTTGGGTTCTAGGGTTACTATTTGGATCTTGGTCCTTACTGCGCGGGCCGGGTCGTGGGCTAGCCCTGAGCCCAGTTGACCTAGTCCACAAATTCATACAACTAACAGTCTTCTCGTACGTTGCCTCTAGCTCTTTTGGCGTCATATGGTTACTTTGTACGTCAACCCTTGCTTTGGGCATCACCCGGCTCCTTTTGTGTCACCCGACATCGCCCTTCTCTTTTGACCATGCTTTACCATGGTCCCTCCTAGACCTTACTCAGAAAGCTGCTAGGCGTCCTTTCTGACTTGGCCTTCTCTCGTGAGACTTGGCTCGTTGCCTCCTACAAGGTAAACAAACTTGTCTTATACGGGCCGACATAATTCTTATGTCGGCCACGCGCGTCCTTCTTACCCGGCTGTTGTTACTCGTCCTGAGTTACCCTTTACTCAGCATAAGCCAAGCTGGGAAATGTTTTACCCTTTATGACCCTACCAGGGGTTATCCCCCCGACAATCCCAACGAGGAGCAGAAGGTGTTGACTAGTGGTTTGGAGCAGGAACTCTCTGTAAATACTTAGCAAACATATTTTTAGGGTTTTTTGATAATGCAAGCAAATAAAGTGCAAGTAAATAAAGACAACAAAAATGCAGAGAGTGGCCCAATCCTTTCTTAGCAAAGGACAAGCCGGTTGTATTACTTATGAGGACCAAACGTTCTCAAGGACACATGGGAATACTGTCAAGTGCTTTCGCTTCATATAGTTGATTAATCTTCTTTGGTTTGATAAGTGTTGTGTGGGTGAACATGTGTTAATGTACCGAACTTACTTGGAATAATACATACTTGTGATTAAACCCTTTGCAAGCATCCGCAACTACAAGAAAGTAATTAAGATAAAAACCTAACCACAACATTAAACTCGAAGATCCTACACTCCCTTGTGCAAAGGTTTCCTAATGGGGGTTCAGGTTTCTGTCACTCCGACAACCCCACAATTAGTATCCAAATACACAATGCATTCCCCTAGGCCCATAAATGGTGAAGTATCATGTAGTCGACGTTCACATGACACCACTAGAAGAATAGCACCACAACTTAAATATCAAACCATTGAATAATACTTCAACACAATTCTACTACTAACAACATGGCTTCTCCCATGTCCTCAAGAACTAAACTAACTACTCACGAGACATCATATGGATCAAGATCAGAGATGATATAATGATGAATAACAATCTTAACATAAACAATAATTCAATGGTTCCACTCACAAGCATCAACTACAAAAGTAATTAACACCAAGAAAGTTTCCCCTAAGAACTATGCAATATTGAACACAATTGTTATAGCGAGATGGAGTGGTGATGATGGTGTTGGTGGAGATGGTGGTGAGGATGTTGATGATGATAATCCCGATGAAGTCTAGCTTGATGACGGTGTTGATGGCGATGATATCCCCTCCTCGGGAAGGAATTTCCCTGGCAGAAATCTGTCTACCAGAGAGCTCTTTCTCTCTCTGTAGTTTCCGCCCCGTAGAGGCGGAGGAATCTTTCTATGGTTGCTCTCCTTGTATTAGGCTTTCGAGGAGAATATATAGGAAAAAGGGCGGAGCAGGAGGTGGGCCAGGGTGACTACACCCCCTAGTGGCGCAGCCTAGGGTGGCCCGCGCATGGGGGGGTGTGGGCCCCCTGTGGCCCATCTCAGCCTCCCCTTCTAGCTTCCTTCGTCTTCTGGAAAAATAGGATTTTCCATGTCTTTTCTAGTATTTTCTGATCTTCGCAAAAATTGCATCAAAACACTGCTTTTTCCATCAGAATCCTAACTCCAGTAGTTCATCCTCCAAAAGTCATCCAACATGCAAAAATAGATGACAACATAAGGATCACCTCTTAATATGAAATATATCAATGAATAACAATAAATTATGATATAGAATAGTGATGCAAATTGGACGTATCATAGCCCCCAAGGATTTAGACGGAAAATCATAGGTCTTTGGGTCTGAATGCTCTAAGAGTGACTAAGCTAGAAACTTTGCACTATATCCCAAAGTATTTAGTTTGAATGAACTATTCCGACTAGATACTTTTAGAGTAGAATAAACAGTGTTTGTAAACTTCAATACTGTATCCCCCAAGCCTCTAGTTGAAACATAATTAGTTCCGACTAGATGCTTAAAGAAAGACTATTGATAGCGCTGAGTTAAAAACTCGTACTGTATCCCCCAAGCCTCTAGGCGGATACTTATCCGGCTAGATGCTCCAAGTAGACTAAGTAACTTTGATCTTTTTTGCATAATGAGAATACTCTAAGGGATGCCACCAAGAGCAAGAGTCTGTTTTTCTTTTCAATTTCACGCCCAACTTGTTCCTGTGCCATTAATTTCCGACTACTCATTGTGCTTTGTCATTTCTCCGACTTGCAGAAGCTATCGCCAAATCCAAGGAAATTGTCGAGCAATCCAAGCACATTCAAGAGCTGGATAACGAAAAGAAAATCCTGAAGCAGGAGAGAGCTGACTCACTGAAGATGCATGAAGATGCCCTGGCTGCCATGCAAGAATCTGCGAACACATAAATCAACCGCCTTAAGGAGGAGATTGCAATCCTCAAGGAGCAGAACAAACATGCCACCGAGCAAAATACTCGCAACCTTGAGGATTACAAGACCCTCCGGACGGAACGGGATTCTATGGCGGAGTTTCTCCAGCAAGTTGAGGATAACATCTTTGGTCAGCATTCTCCGTCTTGTACTTCTGTAAACCAGGTACTCTGAACTTATGTTGTGTTGAACTCATGTACTCCAATATTTGGCCGGAAATGCAGCTCCTATTGGGTTGACCAATAATCCTCATCCGCCAAAGGAATGCATGGTTCTTGTCAGCAACTTCATCAACATCGTCATCACCCAAGCAAAGGATATTACCAAGCCCTTAGTCATCAATATTAAGGCAGTGGACTCTGTCATGAAGTACTCGGAGATCCTGCGCCAAGCCCCCAAGCGTATCGTAAGATGGAAAGCTTCATGTACTCAGGCTGGTGCAAGGATGGCTCACTCTATGGTCAAGGCCCATTACAAGGATTCCGACATTGACACGGTGACCTCTGACCTGCTGGACATAGACGATGACGGTCAAAAGATCGATCGTGGAGCTATCTGGTCTTCGCTCGCCGGCTACGACACGAGGGTCACCCAGTTGGTGGATGCAAACACCTTTGTGCCCCTTGAGATAATTGATGCTGACCAAGCCAGCTCCTCCGAGTCCCTCAAGACTTCCGACTTTACTGATGGGCAAGATGGCTCTCCTGCGGCCGACGATGCTACCTCGAAGTCTCCTGCACCAGAAGAATAAAAACACTATGTAATATTTGTCATCTCTGGATGTTTTGTATGTATGCAGAAAATAATTGGTTTATCTTAAGGCGGAAAACTATGTCTATAAGATTCCTGCTACTTAAGAACTAATTCCAGCATGTATACATTGTTTAAGCAAGTGCTGGCTTATCCATTACTCTAGTTTTTATGCTTGAATTTTTGTGAGTTAGAAGACCCTTAGTCGGAACTATGCGCTCAGGCGATGATACCCAATGGCAACATCAAAAACCTAAGCACAAAATCGCCGACTTCGAGTGTCGAAAGTCACTACTCCAGAATCCACATAAAAAGAACAAAGAACGTGTAGACCAGAAAACTTAAGCTAACGCCCGTAGGCGGAATTTTCACAAGTGCAAATGCAAAACTTGCGCATAAAGATTTTATACGATCCAAAAATGAAAACTAAAGGAGGTAAAAGACTCAAGCATATGAGTGAACCAAAGAGCTTTATTTCATTGATCATATAAGAGATAGACAGTAGATAGTAAAATATGCTAAGTGTAAAAAGGACGTAGCTGTGCTATGTTTCATGGCTGATCAAGCTCCGGGTAGTCATCATCCGGGTCACATCGCTTACGCTTATGATCCTCGTTTGGCCTATCCTCGAGCTCACGATTATCAACGATGTAATAGGAACCATTGAGTATCTCCTTGCTTATGATGAACGGTCCTTCTCATGGCGGAATAGTTTGTGTGACTTCTTCTGCTTAAGTTGGAGCACCAGGTCCTCCTCTTTAAATGAACGATGCCGAACACGGCGACTATGGTAGCTGTGTAGCTTCTGCTGGTAGATGGAGGATCTATGGCATGCCAATAAGCGCTCTTCCTCGAGAAGGTCTACATCTAGACTCCTGGACTCTTCAGCGTCATCCTCGTCGTAGGCGGCAACTCTTGGTGAATCGTGGAGGATGTCAGAAGGTAGGATGGCTTCTGCTACATATACCATGAAATAAGGGGTGTAGCCGGTAGATCTATTGGGAGTAGTTCGTAAACTCCAGAAAACTGATGGTAATTCCTCCGCCTAAGCTCCAGCTGCTCTATGTAACGGTTCTTTTAGACATGGCTTTATTCCCTGCAGAATTAATCCATTGGGTCGCTCAACTTTCCCATTCGATTGTGGATGTGCCACATATTCCAAATCAAGTCAGATGCCCTTATCCCAACAATAAGCTTCCACTTCTCCGAGTGACAAGTTGCTACCATTGTCGGTGATAATGCTATGTGGGAGACCAAATCTCACCACTAGATCCCGGACAAACCTAAGGGCAGTTGACCCATCAAGATTTATAATGGGTTTAGCTTCTATCCATTTTGTGAATTTATCAACTGCTACTAGCAAATGTGTAAACCCACAAGGTGTCGTCTGTAATGGACCAACCATGTCTAGCCCCCAGACTGCAAACGACCAAGTTATTGGCATTGTTTGCAATTCTTGAGATGGTACATGTGCTTATCGGGCATAGTACTGGCATCCCATGTATGTATCTACTAGCTTGTCGGTGTCCGCCTTTGCGGTCAGCCAGTAGAATCCTTGCCGGAAGGCTTTGGAGGCCAACGATCGAGGAGCGGCATGATGCCTGCAATCTCCGAGATGGATCTCACAAAGGATTTCAATACCTTCTTGCTGGGAGACACACTTCAGGTATACACCAGTGGTACTTCTTTTATAGAGTTGTCCATTGATTATGGTATAGCCCTTTGCTCAACGTATTATTTGCCGACTTTCGACTTTGTCGATGGGCAAAGTTCCGTGTACGATATATTCCATGAACAGTTTTGTCCAAGCCGGAGGGACCTTTGTCACTGTATGAACAAATGAGTCAACACTATCCGGGTTCTCGGGGTCCGCTCCCTTCATGGATGGGGTCCATAGATGCTCTAGAAAAACTCCAGGCGGAATTGGTTTGTGCCCTGATCCAAGCTTTGATAGCAGATCAGCCACCTCATTTTCCTCCCTTTTGACATACTTGACTTCATAGCCTTCGAAGCACTTGGCTATCTCGTCCACTTCATCTCGATATGCCACCATCATAGGGTTCTGCTTGTTCCAGGTGCCAGCCACCTGTTGGGCAACCAAGTTAGAATCTCCACAGCAAACTGTGTGCTTGATGCCAATATTCTTGGCTACACGAAGTCCGTGAATGAGTGCTTCATATTCTGCCATGTTATTTGTAGCCTCAAAGTGGATCTGCAAAACATAGTGTAGTTTTTCCCTGTTGGTGATTGTAGCAGTACACCAGCCCCCGAGCCATTGAGTAGCTTTGATCCATCAAATGCATCACCCAATATTCTGGCTGTTGTACAGGGGTAACATCTGGCATCTTCGTTCAATCTGAAATGAAATCTGCCAAGACTTGTGATTTGATAGCGTCGTGTCTCTTGTAGGTGATCTCGAAGGCGGCAAGTTCAATGCCTCACTTCATGACCCGTCCCATAGCGTCGCTGTTGTTAATGATGTCGAACAGTGGAGTCTTGCTCATAACTGTGATAGGGTGCTCCTGGAAGTAGTGCCTTAGCTTCCGAGAAGCAAGGAACACTCCATAATCTAGCTTATGGTAGTGTGGGTAACGCTTCTTGGACTCCGCCAAGACCTCGCTTACGTAGTAAACTGGTTCTTGTACTCCGTACTCATGCGTTGGTTCTTTCTGCTCCACCATGACGATGATGCTGATAACCCGGTTGGTGGCTGCGATGTAAATCAACATAGGCTCCATAGGCTCGGGTGCTGCAAGTATAGATGCCGAGGAGAGTTTCCCCTTTAGCTCCTTAAGCGCAGCATCTGCTTTGTCCATCCAAACAAATTTGTCCACCTTCTTCAGAACTTGTATAGCGGCAGAGCCTTCTCTCCAAGTCGGCTGACGAACTAGCTTACTGCCGCGATGCAGCCTGTGAGCCGTTGGATGTCCTTCAGGAATGTCGGACGGTTAATGTTTAGGATGGCCTTGATCTTATCCGGGTTAACCTCGATTCCACGCTGGGAAACAATGAAGACCATTGCCGGCTGGAACCCCGAAGACGCACTTTTTTGGGTTAAGCATCATGTTGTATTTCCGGAGATTATCAAAGGTTTCCTTTAAGTCGGAGTTTAAGTCATTTGACTTTTTAGACATCACAGGTCATATCATCCACATAGGCGTGAAAGTTTCGACCAATTTGGTCGTGTAGGAAACTCTGCATAGTCCGCTGGTATGTAGCACCTGCGTTTTTCAGCCCAAAGGGCATCGTGACATATCAAAACATGTTGTAAGGTGTGGTGAACGAAGTGGCCAATTGGTCTGACTTCCTCATTTTTATCTGGTGGTATCCTGAGTATGCATCTAGAAAATACAGAATTTCTGAGCCAGCCGTGGAGTCAATGACTTGGTCAATGCGAGGCAAAGCAAACGGATCCTTCGGACACACTTTGTTCAAGCCGGTGTAATCAACGCACATTCTTAATTCTTTGGTTCCCTTTTTGGGGACAAGTACATGATTGGCCACCCATCAGGTATGAAGGAATTCTCGGATAAAACTAGCTTTAAGTAACCTAGCTATCTCTTTGCCTATGGCGCGTCTCTTCTCGCCTCCGAAGCGTCGTAGAGGTTGTTTCACCGGTTTGCATTTTGGATCAATATTCATGCTGTGCTCGACAAATTCCCTAGGTACACCTTTCATGTCGGCAGGTTGCCAGGAGAAGTCCCTATTATCATGGAGGAACTCAACAAGCGCACTTTACTATTTGGGATCCAGGTTTGTCCCAATGGTGGTGGTCTTGGAGGTATCGCCTACCACAAGTTCCACCGGCTTGGTCTCGATGGCGGCCTTGAAGGAGGTATCAGAGTCATAAATCTACTTCTTTAATGTCGGCATCTCCGAGGCATGGTTTGGCCATGAAGGAGTGGAAGATGTCGCGTCCAAATATGACGTGGTACATGCTCTTGAAGGGGACCACTTAAAAGGTCATGCGTTCTTGGTGGTAATTGTTGACATCACCAAAAGCGACCGGAAGCGTGATTCAACCAAGGGACTGAGCCTCTCGACGAGGAACTATGCCATGAAACACGGTGATGGTCCGCCTTAGGTTGGTGTCTGTCAAGTTCATCTTATGCAGTGTATCCGGGTAGAAGATATTGATGCTGCTTCCACTGTCCACCATGCATTTGGTGAACTCATTGTCGTTAATCAAAGTGTTGATGACCATGGCATATTGGTTCTCCATTGGAACAGGGTCTAGGTGATCCTTCCTGTCCCAAGTGATTGGAACTTCTAACCAGTGCAGGTATTGGGGAACTGGGGGTAGGGTGGCCATCAGTATCCTCAGTGAGGTTTTCTATGCCCGAATAGTTGGGGTTCCAAGGAACGTGTGGTAGACGGGGGCCTTCTTCTCGAAGGGGTTATTGCCTTTGCTATCGCCCTTGTTGGCATGCTTGGGATCAACGTCCTCGTCCATGTCACTTGAATCCTTGGACTCCTCTTCCTTCTTCTTCCCTTTGCCCTTGCCTCGCGGTTGGTTCTTCCGGCTTCGTTTGTAGCCGGACTCCGGGTCTTCTTTGAGATCATTGACGAACTTGCAATGGCGATTGGTGTGTGTGGCTTTGCCATTGGCATCAAGGTGTACAGGGCACATCATATCAGCTATTCCTCATACGTTTAGGGAACATGGGGTGCTGCCGGGTAGTTTCACTACCTCGTTATTGCCCACGACAAGCCCCCCGTCCTCGGCCACGCTGTCCGCCATCACCTCTTCCTGTAAACGTCATTGCGACCATGTCGGAGGTTGGCTTTTATTCTGGTGGACTCTTCCGCTTAGTGATGTTGTTCCTCTTGGATTGGGTTGGGATGGAAATTGCCGGCAAGGAGCCGCAAGCATCGTCGTCGGCAGTAGTGAAATCATAGTCAATGAGATCATCTGATTGAGATTTAGCCTGTGATTGTCCTGCAGGCGGTTCAACTTATGTTGGAGCAATGTACCCTTTTCCAAGCCGTCAATGTAGGCGGCCATAGCGGTCTGATCATGCACTACTGCACAAGAATTTTTCATATCCATCCAGCAGGAGAGGTAGGCCCAAGATGTCTCGTCTTTCTCTTGCATGCACCGCTATAGATCGCCAACAGTA
The DNA here is from genome assembly GCA_916181665.1 of Avena sativa. NCBI lineage: Eukaryota > Viridiplantae > Streptophyta > Magnoliopsida > Poales > Poaceae > Avena > Avena sativa. The sequence continues at coordinate 94,169,453 of OV702299.1, read as the reverse complement.
CATGGATGTTTGTACGTACCCTCAAAGTTTTTAGTGAATGCTTCTTGCATGTCCAACCAGTTGCATATGGACTTCTCCACCAAGTCGTCGATCCATTGGTGGGCCGTGCCTGTCAACATCAGTGGGAGGTACTTGACGACAATGTTGGGGTTTCCCCCTGTGATCTACATCGGGTTGCCGTAATCCTGCAACCACGTAGCTGGTTTGGCGGTGCCGTCATAGGGCTTGATCGTCTTATCTGGAAAACCTTGGGGTAAGTTGCGGTCATTATCACAGGTCCAAAGCAACATGGTCCCAGGTACTGTCCTTCCCGGGCCTCATGAATCTTGTCCAAGCGTGAACGTGCGTTGTATGGCTCCGGGCTTGCTTTTTTTATTCTTTCCATCAGGGGAAGCGCTGTGTGAGCGTCGCGGCCCTCCTCCACCATGGTGGCTGTTAGGTGGCGACGGAGGCGGAGGTGGCGATGGGTTAGACTTCTTGCTGTTACCCTCATGCGACTCCTCGCGTCTGTTGCAATTGCTTGTCGGACATGGAGGGTCATGGCGTGACCTACTCTTGTGTCCTTGGTTGCCGTTGTGCTCCCCACCGTGATGGGGCTGCTCCGTGTTGTCACGAATGACAATGCCACCATGAATGTGTCTTGGCGGAGGCATGCTCGTACGATGGTGAACTTTTGATTCTTCGTGATGTCGGGGGGACCGAGGCGGTGGAGATGGGCGACGAGGATGAGCCTTGCCTCCGTGCTCAGAGGATATGGGGATAGCGTCCTTCCTGTTGCACGCGTCTCTCCGTCTTCATTCTGATGAACCCGTATGGGACCCGACATCATGAGGAGATCTCTCCCTTGGCGGCTTAGGATTGCTAGACTGGAAATATGTTGGGTCAGACTCAAGCCTTTGAGAGGTGGTCTTTTCCTGCTGTTTGACAGTCTTTGCCACAAGGTCATAGACCTGTTCCACAGCCGCGGGTGATTTATCCTGCTCCAGTAGGGTCTTGGTGAAGGCCAAGTTGAGGATAGGAGTGGGCATGACCTGCCTGCCTTCGCTGTCAATGCTTGGCTTGGCTTGTGGCGGCTTCAAGGGAGACCATTCTAAGTTGCGCCATACACCCGGATCATTGACAACGTGAGCCGGAGCTTTCCTAGCCTTCTGCAGCTTGAGCAAAGTCATGTACTCGGCTTCCATGGCCCTAGCTTCGTCAATTGATTTATGCGCCTTGGCCAGATCTCGATCTAGCTTTGCGCCCTGCTCCGTGATGAACTGCGCTACCTCCAGTAACTGCTGGCGCTTCTTGCCGAGTTGGACTACGTTCCGTATGTGGGCCACGGTCATGGGCTCGACAAGGAAATTGCCGTACATCACTCTATCCACTGGACTGGCTTGGGCGGCCGCATACGTAGATGCTGGAGGCGGCGGATTTGTGGTGTTTGGGTTACTCGGACCGATGTTGATCTCCTTCGGCTGTTGCACCGGGTTAGGCGGAGGGGGAATGGCCTTTGCGCGATCATTGTAAATAGCATCGACTGGTCCCTTCCCCTTGTCCAGCGGCTTAGGCAGAGCATGTCCGGGTTGGTCTTCTTCCATCACACTCCCAATGACGACGAACACCTCTCAGGATGTGATGGCCTTGTCGGCCTGCTCCTCACGATTGATGTCATCCTCCATCTCCTGCATAGCTAAGTCGAGTTCCTCCGGGTTGATATCCATCTCCTACGAGCACGCGCTGATGTCGGTACTAACCAATTAACAAGAAAACATATCTATAATTTTTGATGTTCCATACTTGTTTAGTATCTACTTTGCTTTGCTTTGTCTACACTTTGAGGTGTTTTATATGTTTTCTGGTACTAACCTATTAACAAGATGCCACAGTGTCAGTTGCCTGTTTTCTTCTATTTTTGGTTCCAGAAAAGGTAGAAAATCAATATTCTCGGAATTGGACGGGACAAAAGCCAAACTCATTACTTTACCCGGCACGACACGGAACCACGAAGCAGAGATGGAGGAGGACACCAGGGTGGCCACACCCTAGGTCGGCGCGGGCCAGCCCTGGTGGCACCCACAGGGGGTATGGACCCCCTGGCCCTCCACCGACCTTGCCTCCTTCGCCTATAAAAATCCCCCGACTTAGAAACCCTAAATCATCTGGCTGAAATCCATGAAAACCTCCACAGCGCCGCCGCCATGAAAGGGGAGATTTTGGGGACAGAAAGTCTCCATTCTGGCATCCCGCCGGGACGGGGAAGTGCCCCTGGAACCATCTCTATCGATCTCCATTGCCATCTCCATCGTCGTTGCTGATTCCCATGATGAGGAGGGAGTAGTTCTCCTTCGAGGCTAAGGGCTCTACCGGTAGCTATGTGTTCATCTCTCTCTCTATGCATGATCTTGTTGTGGTCATGAGCTTTGTAATCAAGTAGATCTACCTTGCTACTCAAGTGCTTCAATAGATCTCTGCTCTCCCCACGCGTGTGAAAGTGACAGCGTGTGCGCCGTGGTGGCATTTAGTCTAGAGTTTATAAATACTTGTCATGAGTTATATTTGGAGTTGGATGTCTTTATGAAATTTTGGTGTTTGTTGGAACCATCTAGCGCTCAAGGTGACAGTGTGGGGTTATTTAGATGGGGAAAGCGGACTTTGAGGTGTCCTTTTGTAGCCCTAACATGGATTAAAGTGTCCAACCGGAGAGTAGTTCAGGGTAGCATCATGAAGAGAATATATTTATTGAGAGTGTTCATTAGTGAAAGTATGATCCCTAGGCCTTGTTTCTAAGCATTTAAACATCGTTTGCATCTAGATATGTTGCATGTTTGCTTGCTTCCATCTTTATTTCAATTTGCTTTTATTCTATCCCACGTCAACAACAAGTCAGAAGCTCTTTTTTGGCACCGTTACCACTTTTATTTCACTATCTCTTCGCCGAACTAGTGCACCTATACACCTGACAAGTGTATTAGGTGTGTTGGGGACACAAGAGACTTCTTGTATCTTGATTGCAGGGTTGCTTGAGAGGGATACCTTTGACCACTTCCTCCCTGAGTTCTATAAACATTGGGTAATCCACTTAAGGGAAACTTGCTGCTGTTCTACAAACCTCTGCACTTGGAGGCCCAACAACTATCTACAAGAATAGAAGTGCGTAGACATCAAGCTCTTTTCTGGCGCCGTTGCCGAGGAGGTAAGGTAAAAGGTACTCACATCCTCCGGTGTGAGTGATCGAAGTTATTTCCTTTAGATTCTGCAATTTTGTCTTTTTGTTTCTTGTTTTCACTAGTTAGGCTTAATGGAAAACAACAACAAAATTAGAGAGCTTTATAGCATTTATCTTGAGTTAGGACATGAAGTGTTTGAAGAGAAAATTAAAAGATATGTGGAGCTTTATTTGCATGCTAATAGCAATGTTATTAGTATGAATTCTTTGGACACCATTATTGCTAATGCTATGGAAACTTCTAAGCTTGGAGAAGCTAGTTTTTATGAAAATGATATTTTTAGTTCCCCGACTTTGGAAGATAGCTATTCTATTGCTTATGATGATACCAAACCTCCAATATATGATGATTGCAATGATGAATATGATATTTTTAGTCCACATACTATTGAGGAGAAAATTAATATTGATTACAATATGCCTCCTATATTTTATGATTATGGTGATGAGAATAGTAATGATAGCTATTTTGTTGAATTTGGCCCCACTATGAGTAATAAGGATGACTATGCTTATGTGGAGAGTAATAATTATTATATGCATGTGGCTCATGATAAGAATGTTTTATGTGATAGTTATATTGTTAATTTTATTCATGTTGCTGCTGAAAGGTATGATGAGAGAGGGAAATAGGGTCTTATGCATCTCAAAAATATTAAGTTTCCCGTCTTTATGTTGAAAATTTTGAAGTTGCATTTGTTTTGTGTTCCTATGCTTGTTGCTTTGTGTTTTCATGACTTGTTTCTTTACAAGATTCCTATGGATAGGAAGTGGGTTAGACTTAAATGTGTTTTTAATTTGCTTCTTGATGCTCTCTTTTACGTCAATTCATATTTCTTATGTGAGCATCTTCTCAAACTATCAAGCCTAACTTAAAGGCGTTAAAGAAAAGTACTTATTGGGAGATAACCCAAAAGTTTTCTTGAGTCTTGGAAGTTAATACTTCTGTAATGATCTCTCTTTACCCTTTTTATTTGCTTTTTGTGCCAAGAATGACCTCGAATGAGAGGGAAGTAAGATTTGGGGAGTTGCTGTCCCGAAACAAAATTTTGTGCTCCACCATAAAAATTCGTGTAAAATCTCCGTAAGTCAAATTGAGCTGATCTTTTCCGAATAAATCCCCTGGTATGTTATCTAACTTTCGTTAGTTAAACACCTTTTGATTTGAGCAACAGAAGGTCTTCAAAAAAATCGGTTTCTACCTGCTGGTCTGTTTTGACAGGTTTCTGCCATTATTTGGATTTGCTTCTTATTGATTCCTTTTTGGGAAATTGAGCTTTTTGAGTGTCATGGTATTGCCGACGAGTATGCCATGAAGGGGTCCTCATAGTGCGAGTTTAGAGACGTGGAAGAAGGTGGTCGGTTGACGGGTACGAGGTTACAAAGCTTACCCAGGTTCAGACCCCACAACGGTGGCGGAATCCTACTCCTGCTATAAATCACTATAAGGGCAATACGCCGAGTTACAGGGATTGGTTCGTTGTGCGAGGTGACTAGAAAGTCTAAGTTATCATGTCCTAAAGGCTCCCATAGGCCCGACTTATATAGTCGCCAGGTCCTAGGGTTACAGGGAAAAGGCCTAGCCGGATAGGTTACAAAGTCCTACACTGCTTACATCTAGCCTAGCGTGTCTTGCACTCCAAGGCTCCGGGTACGTCTGTGACTCCTTCGTAGCCTTCCTTTATCTGGCATGGGACTCCCTTCTGGATCCATCTAACTGGGCCGCCCAGTAGGCCATGGGCCATGCTACCAACTGTGGGCCACCCGGGTTATCCGGATAGGAGACATGCTATGAGGATACCCATATAGCATATCCCCAACAGTATCCCCCGGAGAACTCCGAGATCTTGCGCCGTCTTGCCTCTTCAGGTTGAATGCTCTGTCTAGATGGATGTTGGCAAATCGTCAAGCAATATCTTGTAGTCCTCCCAAGAACCCTGCAAGGTTTTTCTCCGTCTTCAACTGGTAAGTCGGAGAATTGCTGAATCTTCTATCGTACTCTTCCATAGCCGGACGGGATCCGTCCATGCTGGAATATTCCGATGTGATGGTTCACTTGCCAGTGACAGCTAGGACGACATAGACATAGGTTAGTGATGCCTCGTAACTCACACATGCAAAGAACACGATCATGTCCATTTTCCCGCACAAGCGATACGAACTGTTGGCGGCGACGGTTGGGAACATGGCGAAATTTCCACGCACGCGCCCGCACACGTCGTTCACGCGCCGACCATTCGATTGTCTTGCCCGAATCTTGACGCCAGGGGTTATAAATTGTAGCAGCGGTGAATTTTTACTTTTTACCTCATTCTCCTCCAACGTTGTCTTGTTCCTCCAGCGAGAACCTCATCGAGCTCTCCGTGCATTCGTGAAAAACCCTAGCCCCTAAATCCTTCCAGTCACTACCCCAACCTTTTCAATGGCAAGCAGCAGCTCTGCTCCCTCCATGGCGGCGCCAAGTGATGCCGCGGCGAAGCCGACGAGCACCTTTCATGCGCCCCCAGAGGGCCTGGTGATCCCCAAGTCTGCGGTGGTCGAATCCACTAGCGGCAACCACAATCCAGCGGCGCTGGAGTTGCTAGAAGAGGAGGGCGATTCCCACAAAGGGTACTGGCGCGGTTCGGACATCACGGACCGCGACATCAAGGAACTGCTCGTCGAGGGCTACCTCCCTACAATGGAGGGGCTTGTTTGGCAGGCGGTGCCGGCCGGCGAGGTCACCCCTTCTCCCCAAGCCGGAGAGAAGGTGTACCTCAAGGCCCAATTGTTACGCGGCCTCAGAACCGAGTACAGCCTTAGAACCTCTCCCCCAATAGCATCTCCAATTGTTTCCTTGCCCATATCCAATTTCTTTCTAGCCGTCCTTAGCCATTATCGAGTACAGCCTCAGAACCTCTCCACCAATAGCATCCTCGCGCTTAGCAATTACACGGCGCTCTATGAGGGTTAGTTAGGGATTAGGCCTAGGCTAGATCTCTTTATTTATTTCTTCACCGTCAAGAGGGAAGCCGGTGCCGGCAAGGACGAGCTCAGGAACTACCGGGGGAGTGACCCCAGGTAGGGTCAAGATAAGGGAAAGAAGAGAGGAGTCTCCCTTGCCTTAGGCCGAATTATAAGTTAAGTCGGCCGAATCATGCAAGATCCGGCCGAGGTAAGCTGAGGCTTGGCAAATATAGAGTGATTAACACATCACTCGGCTGACGTCTGAGCTAAGTCGGCCTAATAAGATTGATTGACTCGTGTGCAGGGGGAGGCCAAGCCGAGATAAGTGAGACAAGGCCGAGTAACAGGAAGCTTGCAAAGGAAGGAGAGATCCCAGAGTAAAACCCTAGGAACTGGCTAAGAGGAATCTACGCAGGGCCAAGCGCTAAGGACAAGGAGCAGAACCGCCGAGGGCCATACAAGCGTCACGGAGGTGACAGTGGGGAGGCCCGGGGCTCACATGTGGGGGTCTCTGGCCCTTTTCCACCGATAGAAGGGGGACACGGAAAGGAGTCCGCCGAGTTACCACTTTGGGACAAGCATATTCCAAGAATATGCTTGCCACATCATCCCTAGGAGGAGCCAAGGAACCCCTTTATAAGGAGAGGCACGGGCTCCTGAGAGGGGGATCGACTCATTGGAGACAGAAGGCTAGCATAGTTACCTTCTCCCTCTACTCTATGATACAGCTCGAGGAGCACTTATAACTCTTTTGGAGGAGAAATAGAAATCTACTTCTAATCCATTGTGTGTAGAAATCACTACATCTTCCCTCCCCGGATCCCTCTAGTATCCATCGGTCCCAAACTTTAGCCTACCCATGGCATCTGCCGTGCCACCACCACGACAGTTGGCGCCCACCGTGGGGCCAGCAGCGGTGCTAGCTGGAGTCAAGACCCGGATGGGAAACTTCATCTACACCGGCGAGCGGGTTGTTTCTGGCTTAGTCCAGAGATTTGATATCTAGGACTATGTCAGCGATAACGCTGGCAGCTTTGGGAGGAAAGCACCCCCGTGCAACGACATCTTCATCAACCTGGGCGCTCACAAGGTCTATGTCAGCATCGACACCTCCTGCGTCTACCCGCGCCGAGTCATCGAGGCGGGAGACCCTCCTCTCTATGCTGCCAGCGGTCAGCATGGAGTTCGCTCCGCAGGCAGCGTCGAGGTGATGATGACGGCCCCGGCACCAGCGGCAGGAGCAGGCGCCGGACCGAGCAAAGACCTGGTGAGAGGAGGACAGGTGACGACGAAGCAAGCAGCTCCAAAGCCCACCGAGGTAGATCCACCAGCGACCAGGGTGGCCGAGGTGCAGGAGGTGACTCCAAAGGGAGCAAGGGTAAGATAGCCACCCCTAGAGAAGCCAGAGAACATCCTTCAGGCAACTATAGATAACCTAACTATGCCTGTAGCACTGATACTTGACTCGGCAAACGCACATGCAGAGTTAGAAGAAACTAGACAGAAAGTGTCAGTAGAAGCAAAAAAGGTGTCGGCCTTGCGGGAATCCTTAAACAAGACCTTGCGAGAGTATGCAAGGGCAAACAAACTAGATACAGCTCCCGACCAAGTAGATGAGCTAAGATTAAGAGGAAAGAACCTCATGAATGATATCAACAAAGAGCACGAAGCTCGTCCCGATGATTCGGTTGACCCAGGCTTGCCGAGGTACAGTACCCGGCAAAGAACCTCAGGGTGACAAATGCAGCAGCCCTAGAGTTGGAGGGGTTAAGTGGGGAAGCCCGACAAAAATAGCAAGAGAGAGTAAATGAGCTGGTACGCATTGCGAACCAGCATAATGAGTAAATTCTTAGGGCTGACCCGGCAAAGCCATGAGCTTCTCTCATGGTTCATTCGGCAGGAGCTGCCCCTGCATTATCCGTGGCAGCGGCATCCTCGCCCGGAAACAATGCGCGAAGAGACAGAGCAGTGACCTCGGGAAAAAGAAACAAGCAGATTGTCCAATATGATCCGGCGGTGGCTAGGAAGGTCAATGAAAATAGAGGCAATGGGAGCCGAGGTAACAATGGTGATAGAAACCCTGGCCGTGCAAACAGAGAGCACAGAAACCTTCGAAGAGGAAACAATGAGAATAATAACCCGGCAGAAGGGAGGAGGTACCCTCCGCAGGATCCCCAGCCGAGGTATGAACCTCGGCAAGAGCGGGAAGATAGGCCAGCTCAACATAATCAGGCAAATGACAGATATAATGATAGTTACTCGGAAGTATAGTATGCAAAAAATGGTGGGAAAAACCACTATGGAGTACATGAGAGAGTTATTTACAGGAACTTGCCATCAACTGACGCAAGATTGAAGCTAGACAGGCTGTATTGGTCCGAGCTGTTGGAAGAACAGGGTCCACCTGGCTCGGCATGTTTTGGACCTCGGATCATGGGCGAACCGCCCATGCCAAACTTCCAGTTAGCAAGAGGCACCAAAACATACAATGGAAGTACAAAGCCACAAGATTGGTTAATTGATTATGCCACGACAGTAAAAATAGCTGGCGGAAATCTAAGATGAGCGGTGAGATATGTCCCACAGATGTTGGAAGGTGTTGGGAATATGCCCTAGAGGCAATCATGTATGATGATGTTTCCCATTGTATTCATAAAGGTATTAAGTAGTCCTTGTATAAACATCTGATGTGTATTATTGAATATGTGATTTGGTTGTAGAACTATACATTCATGTTGTTTGTACTAAATATCCTTGGTCATCGAGGTTGTGCTGGACACACAACTTAGACCAATGTGAAAGTCGTCTTGATGACTCGGTTCCACTTGTCATGAGTATGGAGATGCTATTCCGACTTACACAGATTTGGCTAAAGAGTTTAGCGAGTCGGATTGACCCATATTGAAGTACAACAAACAATTTGTCATTTGTATATCTCAATTAATGTAATACTTAGACCTGAGGTTATTGCATAGTCCGAGTTGAGGATCACTGACTTAGGTTCTGTCAAACGCTGATCCGTAACTAGGCAGTTATAAAGGCAGAGTTCGGGTAGACTGAGAATCAAGTTGCGTGATGTGAATAACTAAGATGGGATTTTGCCTCTCCACTCGGAGAGATATTCTCTGGGCCCTCTTGGATGATATGATTCAGAAAGCATGGCCATGCACGACTCAGTTAAGTGTTAACTGAGGCGATCGACTAAGAGTTAGTTGGGTGAATCACTTATCTCGGATGGAGAAGAGAGTCGGACTATTTAAGGGATGACAATTATTCGCCTATAGTCTGACAAGGTATATCGTGAGGCAAAAGGGACTCAGACGCAAGTCACATTTGAAAGGCTAGTCGTCATGACTCCTTGGTACTTGGGAGTTGGCACGTTCTGCTAGGAGCCGCTACCGAATGATCGATTGAGAGTGGGACTCTAATAATCTCCAAGTAGCCATGAGCCTGCGGGGTCACACACTTAAGAGCGGGAGCAAGTTTGGATTGGATCTGAACCGTAAATCTCGTTGGGTTGGACCCAAGCCGGATTAGGACTGAGTTAGTGAGTCGGACTCACGGTGACTAGTGTTATATGGGCTTTAGTGAATGGGCCACGAGAGTGGAGCACACGTTCACTCCCTATATATAGTTGAGCGCAGTAACCTAGAGGGGTTAATCATTGTTCGGTTATGTCATTCCATGTGTTGGAAACCCTAGCTCCATAGCAGTCCTGCCGTCGTTACGAACCTAGAAGTTCGCCGCCGGTGCTCCTCCTTGTACGTGTGGATACCAGCAGAGGCGCTGTACGATCAGCACCAGGACGATCGGATCGCAAAGGACTGCACTACATCAACTGACGCGCTTCATCAGCAATCCGCAACTGCATGTCTAGTGGTAAACCTCATGGCCTTCTACCTCATCTAGATCTTGGGATCACCATGTTAGATGGAAAAGTTTTGTTTTATCTCTACGTGGCCCAACAGTGGTATCAGAGCGATAGCTTCTGGTTTTAGGCTCGAGATCTCGCATATGTGATATGCGGTTGGCTGTAGATGAGATCTATGTGCTGTTTGGTGGTCGATCTATGAGATAGATCGGTTTTGTACGAGGTTGATTGGATCAACTGTACTCGGTGAATGGTAGATCTGATTTCCGTGATCATACTCCTGAGGTCGTGGAACAACATACCCCTACCGGCCGGCTTCCGCCATCCGGGTAGACTGTGACACGTAAATCTAGAAGCGGTGATCGAAGATCAAAGAGTTTGATCAAATCGGAACGATGGTCGGAATCCATGTTTGGATCGTAGATGAGATCCATGTTCAAACCGCCGGCTTCGCCCTGTCGTAGCGCCTTAGATGACGTTGCGAGTTTCACATGCTGGTAGATATTGTATCTATGCATAACTTGTTTTTGCAGGAAGTTGTGAATGGTATGGTTCATGTGCATGTGATGTATGTGTGTAATCCATACGTGATCTGCAAATCACGGTTTTTGTTAGCCGGCTGGAGCCTAGGTGCTGTCATTTTATTGTATAACGACATGTGTGTCGGATTCTCCATGTAATTTACTTTACTAAGCTGGTGTAGCTGTATGGAGAACCCGAATAGCTTGCAAGGCGATATACATGTCGGCGACATGGAGTAAGACGGCAAGTGACAAGAGTTGGCACGAGTCAGATTACAGGCTCTATAGAGATGGAGATCGCCATGAAGAGAGCCATACCATTTCACATTATAATTGCTTTATTTTGTGTTATTGATAGGTCTCCATTTTACCTCTATTAGATAGTCGGTAAAATTTAATCCCTCAAAGAAGGTCTAGTCGGTTTTCCCGCCAGTGTTTGCACCATCACAATTCAGACATTTTTGGTAGTGGGCTCATAAAATTGAGGTGCTGCCAATTCTTTCCGACTAGGTGGGTTCGAGTTGGACTCTTACTGCGGAAACACTCGGTAAGCTAGACGGGTCTATCACAACGGTTTTGGGGCTCGGGGAAAAGTTGGACGGGAGCCGGGGCATGTGATGCCACCCGTCCAACAGGAGTCGTATGAGATGCGATTGACAAGGAGTTGTCTACCTAGATCACTTGGCGGCTAGCGGTGATGCTAAAGCTCACTAGCCGACTTGCTTACTTAGGATCCTGAATCACTAAGTAACCATCAGAGGGGTGTTGGTTTTAGTGGGAGCATAAAATATTGAAGTCTTTAATATGCTTGCTCTTTTATGAATACATGTCTTAAGTGTTTTTGCATATTTTCTGTTGTAGATCATGGCACCAAGTAGCAGTCACTCTCAAATATCTGGTTTTGCGTTGAGAACCATTCTTGCGAAAGATAAACTAAACGACACTAATTTTACCAACTGGTATCGAAATCTGAGAATTGTTCTTAAACAAGAAAAGAAGGACCATGTCCTAGACAACCCACTTCCAGATGAGCCGAATGATAATGCGGCTGTCGCTGCCACCAATACCTACCGTCGGGCTAAGGATGAGTACACGAATATTAGCTGTATTATGCTTGCTCACATGGAACCGGACTTGCAAAAGCAGTTCGAGCATGTTGAGGCCTACGATATGATCGAAAGCCTCAAAAGTATGTTCCAGGCTCAGGCGAAGACTGAGAGGTATCAAGTCTCTTAGGCTTTGCTGAGTTGAAAGCTTAAGGATGGTGATACACTGAGTCCGCATGTGATCAAAATGGTGGGTTATGTGCAGTCTCTGGAGAGGCTTGGCTACCGCATTAGCGAAGAATTCGCTTCGGATATAATTCTGAACTCTCTTCCTAGTGCATCTGGGCAGTTCATTTCGAACTACCACATGCATGGTATGGATAAGAAGCTCACTGAATTACATGGGATGCTCAAGCAGGCAGAGACGGATCTCAAGAAGGGAACCAGCCAAGTGTTGATGCTGCAGAATAAGGCTAAGTTCAAGAAGAGTTCTTGGACTAAGAAGAAGGCTAAGTCAGGAGGAAAGCAGTCTCAGGACCCGGTCTCAAGAGCTTCCTCAGGGACTAAGCCATCTCCTTCAGCCGGATCCACTTGATTCTACTGCAAGGCGGATGGCCACTCGAAGAGGAATTGCAACAAGTATTTGGCTGATAAAGCCAAGAGTGGAGGTATGACTTCTGACTCAGGTACACTTGTTTGCAATGTTATAGAAATATATCTTGCTAATGCACCTAATAGTTCTTGGGTATATGATACCGGATCATTTATTCACATCTGCAACTCATTGCAGGGACTGGTAAGAACTAGGAGCGTAGCAAGAGGCGAGGTTGATATTCGAGTCGGCAACAAAGCAAGAGTTGTTGCGTTGGAAGTCGGCACGATGCAGCTTCATTTACCTTCCGGATTCATTATGGAACTGAATAATTGTTATTATGTTCCAGTGCTCAGTCGAAACATTATTTCTGCTTCATGTTTGATGAGGCAAGGCTATGAGTCGAATATCAAGAATAATGTTTGTTCTTTGTATTTGAATAATATGTTTCACGACTTTGCACCCGTCCAGGACGGGTTATTTATTTTGAATCTTGATGGTGAGTCGGTTTATAACATAAATGTTAAAAGGTTGAAACCAAATGATCTGAATATGACTTACTATTTGCACTATCCGCTTGGTCATATAAGTTGGAAACGCATGAAGAAGCTCTATGATGATGGACTCCTAACTTCGTTCAACTTGGAGTCGTTCGAGACATGCGAATCTTGCCTTCGGCAAAATGACCAAGACACCTTTTGCAAAGAGTTGTGAAAGGGCGTCCGACTTGTTGGGGCTAGTACATAGTGATGTATGTGGACCAATGAGCACGACAGCCAGGGGTGGTTATGAATACTTCATTACCTTCACTGATGATTTGAGTAGGTATGGATATATCTACTTGATGAAACATAAGTCAGAAGCCTTTGAAAAGTTCAAAGAATTCCAGAATGAAGCACAAAATCAACTTAGCAAGAAAATAAAGTTTCTTCGGTCGGACCGAGGAGGCGAGTACATGAGCCATGAGTTCGATTACCATCTGAAAAGTTGTGGAATAGTTCCTCAACTTACGCCGCCAGGAACGCCATAAAGGAATGGTGTTTCGGAAAAGCGGAATCGGACCTTGTTGGACATGGTACGATCAATGATGAGTCAGACAGATCTGCCTTTATCATTTTGGGGTTATTGTCTAAACAACGGCGTTCACACTAAACAGAGTACCATCAAAATCGCTAGAGAAGACACCACATGAGATGTGGACAGGCAAAAAGCCGAGTTTGTCTTTTCTTAAGATTTGGGGCTGTGAAGCATTTGTCAAGCGACTTCAGTCGGACAAGATTACGACCAAGTCGGATAAGTGTATTTTCATGGGGTATCCAAGGGAAACCTTGGGTTACTACTTCTACAACCGAGAAGAGGGCAAAGTGTTTGTCGCTCGGAACGGTGTCTTCCTTGAGAAAGAGTTTCTCAGTCGGGGAGTAAGTGGGAGCACGGTGTAGCTCAAAGAAATTCGAGAGGAACCGGCTAGTAGCGAGTCGGCAAAAACCTTGGAGGTTGAGCCGGTCGTGGTAGCTAAGCCGGCAGTAGCACCTGTACTACGAAGATCGGCGAGATTACGAAGTGTTCGTGATGTGTTATTATTAGACAGTGATGAGCCGGCGATTTATTTGGAAGCGATGGTGGGATCTGATTCCGAGTCATCGCTTGGAGCCATGAGATCCGAGGTAAAGTCCATGGATGAAAATCAAGTTTGGAACTTGGTTGATCTGCCAGACGGTGCAAGACCCATCGAGTGCAAATGGGTCTTTAAGAAGAAAACTGACATGGATGGAAATGTTTCCGTCTATAAAGCACGTCTTGTCGCGAAGGGATTCTGACAAGTTCAAGGAGTTGATTACGATGATACTTTCTCGCTCGTAGCGATGCTTAAATCAGTTCGGATCATGTTAGCTATAGCGGCCTATTTTGACTATGAGATATGGCAGATGGATGTCAAAACGGCTTTCCTTAACGGAAATTTAACCGAGGACGTGTATATGATACAGCCCGAGGGTTTTGTGGATCCGGCTAATGCTGACAAGGTATGTAAACTTCAGAAATCCATTTATGGGTTGAAGCAAGCATCTCGGAGTTGGAATAGTCATTTTGATGAGGTAGTCAAATCGTTTGGCTTCATCAAGAGTGATCATGATTCTTGTTTATACAAGAATTTTAGTGGGAGCAAAGTAAACTTTCTAATCTTATATGTGGATGACATATTATTGATTGGAAATGATGTCCAGACATTGCAAGAAACCAAGGAATCATTGGAAAGGAGTTTCTCAATGAAAGACTTGGGTGAGACAACATACATCCTCGGAATCCGGATCTATAGAGATAGATCAAGGAGGCTCATTGGATTGAGTTAGGGTACTTATTTGGACAAAGTGTTGAAGAAGTTTAACATGGAATCGTCTAAGAAGGGGTTCTTACCGATGTCCCATGGTGTAAAACTTAGCAAGACTCGGTGTCCTTCGATAACTGATGAGGAAAGTCGGATGAGTGCGATTCTGTATGCTTCTGCAGGCGGATCCATCATGTATGCCATGATTTGTACTAGTCCGGATGTTTCATATGCTCTAAGTGTTGTGAGCAGATACCAGGCTGATCCTAGAGAAATCCACTAGACAACGGCTAAAAATATCCTAAAGTACTTAAGAAGGACTAAGGATATGTTCTTGGTTTATGGTGGTGAAGATGAACTCAGTGTAAAGGGTTACACGGATGCGAGTTATCTTACCGACTCTGATGATTCTCGTTCGCAATCCGGATACGTGTTTATTATAAACGGAGGTGCTGTGAGCTGGAAGAGTTCCAAGCAAGAGACTGTGTCTGCATCTACAACAGAGGCTGAGTATATTGCCGCCTCGGAGGCAGCAAAGGAAGTTGTTTGGATGAGGAATTTCCTCATGGATCTTGGTGTGGTCCAGGGCTCGTCCAATCCGTTAGACATGTATTGTGACAACAATGGTGCTATTGCACAAGCCAAAGAACCTAGACAACACCAGAAGAACAAGCACATACTCATGCGGTACCATCTGATTCGCCAGTTCGTGGATCAGGGTGATATCAAGTTATGCAAGGTACACACGGATGCAAATATTGCGGATCCGTTGACAAAGTCGTTACCACAGCCAAAGCATGAGGCGCACCTGAGAGCCATGGGCATTAGATGCTTAGACATGTGATTTCGGAAGATTGACTCTAGTGCAAGTGGGAGACTGTAGGGAATATGCCCTAGAGGCAATCATGTATGATGATGTTTCCCATTGTATTCATAAAGATATTAAGTAGTCCTTGTATAAACATCTGATGTGTATTATTGAATATGTGATTCGGTTGTGGAACTATACATTCATGTTGTTTGTACTAAATATCCTTGGTCATCGAGGTTGTGCTGGACACACAACTTAGACCAATGTGAAAGTCGGCTTGATGACTCGGTTCCACTTGTCATGCGTATGAAGATGCTATTCCGACTTACATAGATTCGACTAAAGAGTTTAGCGAGTCGGGTTGACCCATATTGAGGTACAACGAACAAGTTGTCATTTGTATATCTCAATCAATGTAATCCTTAGACCTGAGGTTATTGCATAGTCCGAGTTGAGGATGACCGACTTAGGTTCTGTCAAACGTTGATATGCAACTGGGGAGTTATAAAGGCAGAGTTCGGGTTCACCGAGAATCAAGATGCGTGATGTGAATAACTAAGATGGGATTTTTCCCCTCCACTCGGAGAGATATTCTCTGGGCCCTCTCGGATGATATGATTCGGAAAGCATGTCCATGCACGACTCGGTTAAGTGTTAACCGAGGCGATCGACTAAGAGTTAGTCGGGTGAATCACTTATCTCGGATCGAGAAGAGAGTTGGACTATTTAAGGGATGAAAATTATTCGCCTATAGTCTAACAAGGTATATCGTGAGGCAAAAGGGACTCGGACGCAAGTCACATTAGAAAGGCTAGTCGTCATGACTCCTTGGTACTTGGGAGTCGGCACGTTCTGCTAGGAGCCGCTACCGAATGATCGATTGAGAGTGGGACTCTAATAATGTCCAAGTAGCCATGAGCCTGCGGGGTCACACACTTAAGAGCGGGAGCAAGTTTGGATTGGATCTGAACCGTAAATCTAGTTGGGTTGGACCCAAGCCGGATTAGGACTGAGTTAGTGAGTCGGACTCACGGTGACTAGTGTTATATGGGCTTTAGTGAATGGGCCACGAGAGTGGACCACACGTTCACTCCCTATATATAGTGGAGAGCAGTAACCCAGAGGGGTTAATCGTTGTTCGGTTAGGTCATTCCATGTGTTGGAAACCCTAGCTCCATAGCAGTCCTGCCGTCGTTACGAACCTAGCAGTTCGCCGCCGGTGCTCCTCCTTGTACGTGTGGATATCAGCAGAGGCGATGTACGATCAGCACCAGGACGATCGGATCGCAAAGGACTGCACTACATCAACTGATGCGCTTCATCAGCAATCCGCAACTACACGTCTAGTGTTAAACCTCATGGCCTTCTACCTCATCTAGATCTTGGGATCACCATGTTAGATGGAAAAGTTTTGTTTTATCTCTACGTGGCCCAACAGTGGTATCAGAGCGATAGCTTCTGGTTTTAGGCTCGAGATCTCGCATATGTGATATGCGGTTGGCTGTAGATGAGATCTATGTGCTGTTTGGTGGTCGATCTATGAGATAGATCGGTTTTGTACGAGGTTGATTGGATCAACTGTACTCGGGGAATGGTAGATCTGATTTCCGTGATCATACTCCTGAGGTCGTGGAACAACATACCCCTACCGGCCGGCTTCCGCCATCCGGGTAGACTGTGACACGTAAATCCAGAAGCGGTGATCGAAGATCAAAGAGTTTGATCAAATCGGAACGATGGTCGGAATCCATGTTTGGATCATAGATGAGATCCATGTTCAGACCGCCGGCTTCGCCCTGTCGTAGCGCCTTAGATGACGTTGCGAGTTTCACAATGCTGGTAGATATTGTATCTATGCATAACTTGTTTTTGCAGGAAGTTGTGAATGGTATGGTTCATGTGAATGTGATGTATGTGTGTAATCCATACGTGATCTGCGAATCACGGTTTTTGTTAGCCGGCTGGAGCCTAGGTGCTGTCATTTTATTGTATAACGACCTGCGTGTCGGATTCTCCATGTAATTTACTTTACTAAGCTAGTGTAGCTGTATGGAGAACCCGAATAGCTTGCAAGGCGATATACATGTCGGCGACATGGAGTAAGACGGCAAGTGACAAGAGTTGGCACGAGTCAGATTATAGGCTCTGTGGAGATGGAGATCGCCATGAAGAGAGCCATACCATTTCACATTATAATTGCTTTATTTTGTGTTATTGATATGTCTCCATTTTACCTCTATTAGATAGTCGGTAAAATTTAATCCCTCAAAGAAGGTCTAGTCGGTTTTCCCGCCAGTGTTTGCACCATCACAATTCGGACATTTTTGGTAGTGGGCTCATAAAATTGAGGTGCTGCCAATTCTTTCCGACTAGGTGGGTTCGAGTCGGACTCTTACTGCAGAAACACTCGGTAAGCTAGACGGGTCTATCACAACGGTTGTGGGGCTCGGGGAAAAGTCGGATGGGAGCCGAGGCATGTGATGCCACCCATCCAACAGGAGTCGTATGAGATGCGATTGACAAGGAGTTGTCTACCTAGATCACTTGGCGGCTAGCGGTGATGCTAAAGCTCACTAGCCGACTTGCTTATTTAGGATCCTGAATCACTAAGTAACCATCAGAGGGGTGTTGGTTTTAGTGGGAGCATAAAATATTGAAGTGTTTAATATGCTTGCTCTTTTATGAATACATGTCTTAAGTGTTTTTGCATATTTTCTGTTGTAGATCATGGCACCAAGTAGCAGTCACTCTCAGATATCCGGTTTTGTGTTGAGAACCATTCTTGCGAAAGATAAACTGAACGACACTAATTTTACCAACTGGTATCAAAATCTGAGAATTGTTCTCAAACAAGAAAAGAAGGACCATGTCCTAGACAACCCACTTCCAGATGAGCCGAATGAGAATGCGACTGTCGCTGCCACCAATTCCTACCGTCAGGCTATGGATGAGTACACGAATATTAGTTGTATTATGCTTGCTCACATGGAACCGGACTTGCAAAAGCAGTTCGAGCATCTTGAGGCCTACGATATGATCGAAAGCCTCAAAAGTATGTTCCAGGCTCATGCGAAGACTGAGAGGTATCAAGTCTCTTAGGCTTTGCTGAGTTGCAAGCTTAAGGATGGTGATACACTGAGTCCGCATGTGATCAAAATGGTGGGTTATGTGCAGTCTCTGGAGAGGCTTGGCTACCCCATTAGCGAAGAGTTCGCTTCGGATATAATTCTGAACTCTCTTCCTAGTGCATATGGGCAGTTCATTTCGAACTACCACATGCATGGTATGGATAAGAAGCTCACTAAATTACATGGGATGCTCAAGTAGGCAGAGACGGATCTCAAGAAGGGAACCAGCCAAGTGTCGATGGTGCAGAATAAGGCTAAGTTCAAGAAGAGTTCTTGGACTAATAAGAAGGCTAAGTCTGGAGGAAAGCAGTCTCAGGACTCGGTCTCAAGAGCTTCCTCAGGGACTAAGCCATCTCCTTCAGCCGGATCCACTTGATTCTACTGCAAGGTGGATGGCCACTCGAAGAGGAATTGCAACAAGTATTTGGCTGATAAAGCCAAGAGTGGAGGTATGACTTCTGACTCAGGTACACTTGTTTGCAATGTTATAGAAATATATCTTGCTAATGCACCTAATAGTTCTTGGGTATATGATACCGGATCAGTTATTCACATCTGCAACTCGTTGCAGGGACTGGTAAGAACTAGGAGCGTAGCAAGAGGCGAGGTTGATATTCGAGTCGGCAACAAAGCAAGAGTTGCTGCGTTGGAAGTCGGCACGATGCAACTTCATTTACCTTCCGGATTCATTATGGAACTGAATAATTGTTATTATGTTCCACTGCTCAGTCGAAACATTATTTCTTCTTCATGTTTGATGAGGCAAGGGTATGAGTCGATTATCAAGAATAATGTTTGTTCTTTGTATTTGAATAATATGTTTCACGGCTTTGCACCCGTCTAGGACGGGTTATTTATTTTGACTCTTGATGGTGAGTCGGTTTATAACATAAATGTTAAAAGGTTGAAACCAAATGATCTAAATATGACTTACTTTTTGCACTATCAGCTTGGTCATATAAGTTGGAAACGCATGAAGAAGCTCTATGATGATGGACTCCTAACTTCGTTCGACTTGGAGTCGTTCGAGACATGCGAATCTTGCCTTCGGCAAAATGACCAAGACACCTTTTGCAACGAGTTGTGAAAGGGCGCCCGACTTGTTGGGGCTAGTACATAGTGATGTATGTGGACCAATGAGCACGACAGCTAGGGGTGGTTATGAATACTTCATTACCTTCACTGATGATTTGAGTAGGTATGGATATATCTACTTGATGAAACATAAGTCGGAAGCCTTTGAAAAGTTCAAAGAATTCCAGAATGAAGCACAAAATCAACTTAGCAAGAAAATAAAGTTTCTTCGGTCGGACCGAGGAGGCGAGTACATGAGCCATGAGTTCGATTACCATCTGAAAAGTTGTGGAATAGTTCCTCAACTTACGCCGCCAGGAACGCCACAAAGGAATGGTGTTTCAGAAAGGCGGAATCGGACCTTGTTGGACATGGTACGAGCAATGATGAGTCAGACAGATCTGCCTTTATCATTTTGGGGTTATTGTCTAAACAACGGCGTTCACACTAGACAGAGTACCATCAAAATCGCTAGAGAAGACACCGCATGAGATGTGGACAGGCAAAAAGCCGAGTTTGTCTTTTCTTAAGATTTGGGGTTGTGAAGCATTGTCAAGCGACTTCAGTCGGACAAGCTTACGGCCAAGTCGGATAAGTGTATTTTCATGGGGTACCCAAGGGAAACCTTGGGTTACTACTTCTACAACCGAGAAGAGGGCAAAGTGTTTGTCGCTTGGAACGGTGTCTTCCTTGAGAAAGAGTTTCTCAGTCGGGGAGTAAGTGGGAGCACAGTGTAGCTCAAAGAAATTCAAGAGGAACCGGCAAGTAGAGATTCGGAAAAAACCTTAGAGGTTGAGCCGATCGTGGTAGCTGAGCCGGCAGCAGCACCTGTACTACGAAGATCGGCGAGATTACGAAGTGTTCGTGATGTGTTATTGTTAGACAGTGATGAGCCGGCGAATTATTCGGAAGCGATGGTGGGATCTGATTCCGATTCATCGCTTGGATCCATGAGATCCGAGTTAAAGTCCATGGATGAAAATCAAGTTTGGAACTTGGTTGATCTGCCAGACGGTGCAAGACCCATCGAGTGCAAATGGGTCTTTAAGAAGAAAACTGACATGGATGGAAATGTTTCCGTCTATAAAGCACGTCTTGTCGCGGAGGGGTTCTGACAAGTTCAAGGAGTTGATTACGACGATACTTTCTCGCTCGTAGCGATGCTTAAATCAGTTCGGATCATGTTAGTTATAGCGGCCTATTTTGACTATGAGATATGGCAGATGGATGTCAAAACGGCTTTCCTTAACGGAAATTTAACCGAGGACGTGTATATGATACAGCCCGAGGGTTTTGTGGATCCGGCTAATGCTGACAAGGTATGTAAACTTCAGAAATCCATTTATGGGTTGAAGCATGCATCTCGGAGTTGGAATATTCATTTTGATGAGGTAGTCAAATCGTTTGGCTTCATCAAGAGTGATCATGATTCTTGTTTATACAAGAAGTTTAGTGGGAGCAAAGTAAACTTTCTAATCTTATATGTGGATGACATATTATTGATTGGAAATGATGTCCAGATGTTGCAAGAAACCAAGGAATCATTGGAAAGGAGTTTCTCAATGAAAGACTTGGGTGAGACAACATACATCCTCGGAATCCGGATCTATAGAGATAGATCAAGGAGGCTCATTGGATTGAGTTAGAGTACTTATTTGGACAAAGTGTTGAAGAAGTTTAACATGGAATCGTCTAAGAAGGGGTTCTTACCGATGTCCCATGGTGTAAAACTTAGCAAGACTCAGTGTCCTTCGATAACTGATGAGCAAAGTCGGATGAGTGCGATTCCGTATGCTTCTGCAGGCGGATCCATCATGTATGCCATGATTTGTACTAGTCCGGATGTTTCATATGCTCTAAGTGTTGTGAGCAGATACCAGGCTGATCCTGGAGAAATCCACTAGACAACGGCTAAAAATATCCTAAAGTACTTAAGAAGGACTAAGGATATGTTCTTGGTTTATGGTGGTGAAGATGAACTCAGTGTAAAGGGTTACACGGATGCGAGTTATCTTACCGACTCTGATGATTCTCGTTCGCAATCCGGATACGTGTTTATTATAAACGGAGGTGCTGTGAGCTGGAAGAGTTCGTAGAATGAGGAATTTCCTCATGGATCTTGGTGTGGTTCAGGGCTCGTCCAATCCGTTAGACATGTATTGTGACAACAATGGTGCTATTGCACAAGCCAAGGAACCTAGACAACACCAGAAGAACAAGCACATACTCATGCGGTACCATCTGATTCGCCAGTTCGTGGATCAGGGTGATATCAAGTTATGCAAGGTACACATGGATGCAAATATTGCGGATCCGTTGACAAAGCCGTTACCACAGCCAAAGCATGAGGCGCACCTGAGAGCCATGGGCATTAGATGCTTAGACTTGTGATGTCGGAAGATTGACTCTAGTGCAAGTGGGAGACTGTTGGGAATATGCCCTAGAGGCAATCATGTATGATGATGTTTCCCATTGTATTCATAAAGATATTAAGTAGTCCTTGTATAAACATCTAATGTGTATTATTGAATATCTGATTCGGTTGTGGAACTATACATTCATGTTGTTTGTACTAAATATCCTTGGTCATCGAGGTTGTGCTGGACACACAACTTAGACCAATGTGAAAGTCGGCTTGATGACTCGGTTCCACTTGTTATGCGTATGGAGATGCTATTCCGACTTACACAGATTCGGCTAAAGAGTTTAGCGAGTCGGGTTGACCCATATTGAGGTATAACGAACAAGTTGTCATTTGTATATCTCAATCAATGTAATCCTTAGACCTGAGGTTATTGCATAGTCCGAGTTGAGGATCACCGACCTAGGTTCTGTCAAACGTTGATCTGTAACTGGGAGTTATAAAGGCAGAGTTCGGGTTGACTGAGAATCAAGATGCGTGATGTGAATAACTAAGATGGGATTTTGCCCCTCCACTCGGAGAGATATTCTCTGGGCCCTCTCGGATGATATGATTTGGAAAGCATGGCCATGCACGACTCGGTTAAGTGTTAACCGAGGCGATCGACTAAGAGTTAGTCGGGTGAATCACTTATCTCGGATCGAGAAGAGAGTTGGACTATTTAAGGGATGAAAATTATTCGCCTATAATCTGACAAGGTATATCGTGAGGCAAAAGGGACTCGGACGCAAGTCACATTGGAAAGGCTAGTCGTCATGACTCCTTGGTACTTGAGAGTCGGCACGTTCTGCTAGGAGCCGCTACCGACTGATCGATTGAGAGTCGGACTCTAATCGTGTCCAAGTAGCCATGAGCCTGTGGGGTCAAACACTTAAGAGCGGTAGCAAGTTTGGATTGGATCTAAACCGGAAATCTAGTTGGGTTGGACCCAAGCCGGATTAGGACTGAGTCAGTGAGTCGGACTCGCGGTGACTAGTGTTATATGGGCTTTAGTGAATGGGCCACGAGAGTGGAGCCCACGTTCACTCCCTATATATAGTGGAGCGCAGTAACCCAGAGGGGTTAATCGTTGTTCGGTTAGGTCATTCCATGTGTTGGAAACCCTAGCTCCACAGCAGTCCTGCCATCGTTACGAACCTAGCAGTTCACCGCCGGTGCTCCTCCTTGTACGTGTGGATACCTGCAGAGGCGATGTACGATCAGGACCAGGACGATCGGATCACAAAGGACTGCACTGCATCAACTGACGCGGTTCATCAGTAATTCGCAACTGCGTGTCTAGTGGTAAACCTCGTGGCCTTCTACCTCAGCTATATCTTGGGATCACCACGTTAGAGGGAAAAGTTTTGTTTTTGTCTCTACGTGGCCCAACAGAAGGACTAGCCAGGGTATGGTTGAATAATTTGCCAACAGGAAGTATCAACTGTTGGTTAGATTTTGAAGAGATGTTTGTCAGCAATTTCACTAGTACATATAAAAGGCCAAACAGGCCACAACAGCTCGCTATGTGCAAGCAGAGACCAAATGAGACAGATAGAGAGTTCCTGAATCGGTGGTGTAACCTCAGAAACTCATGCGAAGGGGTCATCAAATCTCATGCAATTGCTTGGTTCGCTCAGGGCTGCAGATATGCAAGCGTATTGTGGCAGAGGTTGCAGAGAGATATGCCAACCACATTGGCCGAAACCATCAGAATAGCGGATTCATATGCTTTAGGTGATCCGACTCAACCAGAGTTAATGTCGGCACAGCATCACGAGTAGCAGGATCGTTATGCCAGAGATGGTGCCGTATCATCGCGGCGCAATGATTACCGAGGTAGAAGAAGGGATGAGAGGCCAGATTACATATACGCTTCCAATCAAGTGGAAGCGGTTGTGTAGGATCAGCCGAGTCATGGGAACAATCATTGACAGAATGGTCCTCAGCAGTGGACACAGAGGAATGAAGGAAAAAAAGCAGTGGACGCCTGAGCAGAAGAAGCAATGGCAGGAAAGGCCAAAGTACACATTTGAATCCATGCTGGATCAACCGTGTAAGTTCCCCACACCTAACCCAGCTAAGCTAGCAAATCATACTACTCGCCAATGCGCTTGGATGAAAAGTGCAATGGGAAACCCGGCGGGCATACAAGCACCTCTGCATCAAGGACATCAACAGCAGCAGCCATAGTTAACCGGGGGGAATGCACATCAGCTAATGTCACCACCACCCCTCCGAGGTATGATAACCCGGACCAGAGGGATGCAGTGCACCAAGTGGTAAATCACAATCAGGACAGAAGGGGAAACCCCGGGAACAATGGACGCAATGATTACAGGGAGCACCATCAATCATACTGTGTGTTCACGACAGAGCAGCAAGATAGACAAAGCGTACAGCACCGGCATATGGAGGTGAATACAATTATGCCGGCAGTACCAAGATACCTTCCATGGTCCGATCAAGAGATAACCTGGAGCATAAAGGATCACCCGAAGATAATGCCGAATCTAGGGTCATATGCCTTGGTCCTAGATTCGACATTCGTCGGGCCTAGCATCAATGTGAAGTTCTCGAAAGTACTCATAGATAATGGAAGTAGTATCAACATCATGTACAAAGACACGATGCACAAACTCAGAATAACACAGAATATGCTGCAGCCAACAAGGACCACTTTCCATGGGATTGTTCCGGGGCTCTTGTGCGAGCCCATTGGAAACGTCCGAGTAGATGTGCTATTCGGCACAAGGGATAATTATAGAGCCTAGAATCTGGAGTTTGAGGTGGTGGACCTAGAAAGTTGTTATCATGCTTTACTCGGACGGCCAGCATTGGATAAATTTATGAGCAGCTATCATATTACTTACTTGAAAATGAAGATGCCAGGACCTCAGGGAGTAATAACAGTAACTGGGGATTACAGAAAATCAATGGAATGTGCTTCAGCCGGGTCAAACCTAGCCGAGTCATTGGTAATTGCAAGAGAGAAAATAAGAATTCAGGAAGTAGCAACTCTGGCTCAGTCGACACAGCTTAATATGCTGGCATTAGCCAACCCGCATGGAAGTGTATCTTTCCAGCCGACTAAGGAGACGAAAAAGATCCATATTGATGATCAGTTTCCAGAGCACACCATCACGATTGGTGCTGGCCTAGATGCCAAATAGGAAAGAGAGCTCACCAACTTCCTCCGTGAGAATCGGGATATCTTTGCATGGTCAACACAAGACCTGCAAGGTGTACCGAGTGAGTTGGCTGAGCACTCTTTGCATGTGAGGCCAGGAGCAAGGCCGGTGAAGCAACATCTCCACCGCTTTGCCGAAGACAGGAGAAAGATAATAGGAGATGAGATAGCTCGGCTCCTCGCAGCTGGGTTTATTATGGAAGTGCTTCATCCGGATTGGCTATCAAATCCGGTATTAGTAGAAAAGAAAAAGGATGACCCAAATGTAGCCATCGTATGGCGAATGTGCATCGATTACACGAACCACAATAAGGCGTGTCCCAAAGATCCTTTTCCTTTACCTAGGATAGACCAAGTCATTGATTCGACCGCAGGCTGTGAGCTATTGTCATTTGTAGACGCGTATTCTGGTTTACACCAGATACCGTTAAACCCGGCTGATCAAATAAAGACTACGTTTATCACCCCATATGGGGCTTACTGCTATCGCACCATGCCATTCGACCTGCATAACACAGGAGCCACATACCAAAGATGCATGCAAAAATGTCTACATGATCAAATTGGGAAAAATGTGCAAGTATATGTTGATGATGTGGTTATAAAAACCAAAGAGAGAAAAACGCTCCTAGAAGATATTCGGCAGACATTCGCGAACCTGAGAAGGTTCCGAATGAAGCTTAACCCGGAGAAATGTACCTTTGGTGTGCCGGCTGGAAAATTACTCTATTTCCTTGTATCCAGCCGAGGTATAGAGGCAAACCCAACTAAGATCCGAGCAGTTGAAAGAATGGAACTGCCGACTTGCCTAAATGATGTACAAAAATTTACAGGGTGTCTTGCCTCACTGAGTCGGTTCGTATGTCGGCTAGGGGAAAAGCATTACCTCTATATCAACTGATGAAAAATACTACTAGGAAAATGGCTATAGGTAATCAGCACATCTGGGGCTCACATGGTTGAAGTGCCCCACGGCTAAAACAGGAGTGGCTCACCTGTCGGCAGTGCCCTACTAGTAACTAGCACAACCGTGGCGCACATGGTCATAGTGCGCCACAAATATGTGTGGGCCAGGGCCCTGCTGGCCGCATGCCGCATACCCGTAGCGCACATGAGGGAGGTGTGCTACGGTTGTTATGGTTAACTGTGGCGCACATGCAGGTGGTGCGCTACGCCTAAGTGAAGGACCCTCTGTTCTGTAAATGGGCAGAAACATGCGTGGCGCACTCTGGCATGTGCGCCACGGTTGTGATTATTCCCTGTGGCGCACTAGTGCCATGTGCACCACGGATGTGTCGACCAGTATTTTTTTGGCAGCTCCATGTTGTGCACATGTGTGATCATCCACCACCCCAAACTTCACTTTCCCCTTCTTCTTCCTCCTTATATCTAGTCGGGATCCTTCTCCTTCCCACCTCAATTTCTCCACTCATTCACCATTTTTAGCATGTAGAACTTTCCTTGGATGTTACATACGTAATAGAGGAAGCTCTTCGGTCTCTCATCTCCTTCTTCGATCTCGCGCGCACCTCTCCTTTCCATCTTCTCGCGATCGGTCTCTCATCTCAGTAAGTTGTCCATGTAAGGATGTGTTCATGTGTATATGGATGATATGCTCATATGTATGTAGATGATCGATGCTCATGATGTGTGTATGGAGAGGATCGCTGGTCATGTGTGTGTATATGGAGAGTATCGATGATGCTCATGCATGTGTGTATGGAGAGGATAATGATATGTTCATGTGTGTATGGATCGGTCTCTCTCTCTCTTGTGTTTGTGTGTGAACAAGTTGCCATTTGTTTTGCCAAAATGTTGATTCATTTCCCTTTTGGCAAGACTTTGGCATTTCGCAAAGGTCCTTATTTAAGATAGGTCATGCCGAAATTTTCTATCGACCATTGCATGCATGCATTGATTATGTGGTTCTAATAGACTTCTAATTGTACCATGTACACCGTGCAGGCAAAAATGGTGTTCATAATGAGCGAAGGCATTGTGGCTAGATTTTTGAAATGTGCGACGGCCGACATGATACGAAATAACAAGACAGAGATAAGATGTCTGTGCAGAAGATGCAAACTCAACTGGGTGATCGACCCAGATTTCGGGAATATACAGACGCACCTGCTCCGCCATGGTTTCATGGATGGATACACTCGTTGGATAAGCGATGACGAAGACGATGGAGACAGTTAAGGTGGGAAACATGACGATGATCATCACGGCTAGAACGGGCGAGATGATGAAGAGTCTCCTAGAGATGGTGAAGGTGCGGACGCAGACCGGGATGATGATGATCTAGATGTCGGAGGAGCAGACGACGATGGAAAAACGTCAGGCTAGGTGTGTGACCCTTATGTGCAAGAGCGGCTTCTCAACCAGACGAGTAATGCCAGGGCTGCCGCTAGAGAGAAAGCCAAGCTTGCGCAACTTGAGAAAGACGCGGTTACTCCATTGTATGAAGGATGCAGGCTCGATGATACCCGGTTGAATGTAACGCTCAAGGCTATGGAGATGAAGGCAAAACACAAATTGAGCGACGCAAGCTTTGACGATATGATGGCATTCTGGCACGGTTGTCTCCCGGAGGGGAACACGTGTCCAACTAGTATCGAGGACGCCAAGAAAATCGTCTGTCCTCTCGATCTATCGCACATTAGATATCACATATGCATCAACTATTGCATCATTTTTCGGGGCGAGGACGCGGAGAAAACCACATTACCGGTGTGCGGCGTGAGTCGATACAAGAAAGGGAAGAAAGCACCTCAAAAAGTGGTATGGTACTTTCCTATCACTCCTCATCTGCAGCGCTATTTCCTGGACCCTAAGGAAGCGAAGCTCATGCGATGACATGCAGAAAGGAAGAAGCCAGGAGATGACGATGACCCCGGAAAGGATGAGCTGCTGACGCACCCTTCAGATGCTAGCCAGTGGAAAGCATTGGACCTTGAATTCCCAGAATTCGGTGGAGATTCGAGGAACATCAGGCTTGGTGTGAGCACCGATGGACTCAATCCGTTCGGTAGCTAGAGCAGCAGGCACAGCACTTGGCCCGTGTTTGTATGGATGTACAACCTCCCTCCATGGTTGTGCATGAAGAAGAAGTACATACAAATGAGTATGCTAATTCAAGGGCCGAAACAACCTGGTACCGACATCAATCTGTAAGATCCCTCCTTTGTAAAGGAAAAAGGATCCCTGTGATTGCAATGCTAGTCCCTGGATCATTGCTAGCATCCACAGTTTAAGATGAAGTACACAGATACAAAGGTCATTTATTACATCCATTCCAGAGATAAAACATAGTCTTTTACAACTCAAGGCCACAGGCCTAATACAAGAGTTTTGGAATGAGTAAATAAACATAAGTCTTCATCTTCATGTGCCACAGGCAAGCATGTTGAGTGTAGACTCATGACACCTAATCATCATCGAAGTAACCTGCAACATCACAAGTTACAGCCACAGTCGGTCAATACTTTGGAATAGTATTGGCAAGTGATACCTTAGTAAATTTTAAGTGGACTATATTACTATATGCATTTTGGCTAAGTGTAGTTTGGCTTGCTTTGCTCAAAAATAGGTTTTTCCTAGTAGTTGAAATCACTAAGTTTTTATTTGTCAGAAACATTCCCAAGAAACCTCCAATAGACATTGGGGTCCTTCACCCTGGTTCACCCACAAATTTTTACTTAGAAGTTGGAGTGATGAGATTCTTGATAGCTTCCATGTCTTGATGCTCAAGTTGTCCATTGCCATGGACTTGGCTAAGTACTTAGATTTTCCATCTGCAGAGGTTGTGCACTTTCCCCACCAGACTTGGTTTCCCAAGATAGGACCTTTCAGAAGCCTTCCCTTAGCCAAATGGACGCGTTCCAACCTATCATTCCCACTACCACCAACTGTCCAAATGACTAAGTTCTAGCAACCTATGTGATCAAGGCAGAGCCCATATTGCCAAGTGGCTGCACTATAAGCTTCTCAACACTTGGCCTCTAAAATCCCTTTGTGCCTGGGTGGCATACCACAAGTTTGATACACAAGGTAAACCATATCCATGGGCCTTGTGTAACCACTCAACCAAAAACCACCATTCAAGTCCCATTCCACCCAGGAGGTTCATTGACTTAGTTGTTTTATTAAGAAAAACATAATTCCAAAGACTTAGAAATATTTTCACCATAGCATGTATATACTTTACCAACCCTTGTTTGCTACTAGCTAGGCTAAGCATGGCATAGTAACTTAACTTAGGAAATTTCCTAGCAATTCTACAACTACTTAGGATTTCCCAACATAGCATTTGGCAAAATAGTAACATGCAGGACTTAGCAAAATATTTCTAATGCTTGTACAAAATATAGGAATGGAAATATTCATGAAGTACCACTTGCCTTGGTAATGGGGAGAGTAGCACTCTTCACAATCACAGTCACTAGCAAAGTCTACACAAAAATGGTAGCACAAAATTACACACAATTCATATACAAACATAAACATATATGCATGCAATGCAAAAATGCTAAGTGATGATTTTTAAAACTCCACCAAGCAAGTGCATGATACTGAAACATAACCAAGTCAAAAACTTGCTAAACCAAACTTATTTAGCACTAAAACAAATTACTAAACAAATTCTATACTCAAAATAGTCTTAACAAGTTTCTGCATAAAAAGTCATTTTAACAGAAACTTTTCACTAAACACATTGCATAAGCAGAAAGGGCTTGTCTCCTTGATTCCAACGATATAAAATTTGCAAAAATCTAACGTGGAAATCAAAAGTTATAGCCATTTCAATTTTGGATCTAAATCTGATTTCAAATCTGCTTTTGAATCAAACCCTAGCCACGTGTCATGTTCTTACTAGCGCGTACCGCTTCGCTCCGGATCGCGCTCGCTATCCGTAGGATCTAACTAACGATGCACGGTTGAGATCTAATCATACCGCTTCGCTAAGTGGTTCTATTGCACGCGTTGGATCTAGATCCAAGGGCTCTCGATCAAGCGACCACGATCTGGCGGCGCGCGGCGACGGCGAGCGGCGGAGCGCTCAGTCAGTGGCGGTGCTAGCGTTCTAGATCGCTCGGGGCAAATCTATCAGAAACTCCACGTCTCTATCCGGTGGCATTCCTAGCAATTCTTCCGGAAACACATCCGGATACTCACTCACAATTGGCACACTGTCCATGCTAACCCCTTAAGAGAATTAAGCATACTCCTTTTTGCTTCAAAGTTGGTCTTGAATCTGATCCTTTTATTTTCTGGAGTTGTGAGTGAGACAGTATGGTTGGCACAATCTATCACTCCTTTGTACTTAGTCATCCAGTCCATTCCCAGAATGACATCCAGTCCTTGGGAGTTTAGTATTATCAAGTTAACGGGAAACTTATACTTCCCAAATTCTATGACTAGATCATGGCATCCTGAATTCACTATCATTTCTCCACCAGGAGAACTTACTTTAATAGGACACCCAATAGTTTCTACCGGCAGTTCATTTCTTTCAACAAATGCTCTTGATATGAATGAATGAGATGCACCAGTATCAAAGAGTACAAATGCTGGAATAGAATTGAGTCTGAACTTACCAGCAACAGCATCAGGCTCCTCATAGACCTCCTCCACACTGATGTGGTTCACCTGTCCTTTCTGGAAAGGATTGGGCTTGACAGGTCCTTCAACTTTCTTTTCGGGGCACTCGTTTGCATAGTGTCCCATCTTCTTGCATTTGAAGAATTCAACCTGACTGATGTCTCTCTTAGCAGGCTGACTTCCACTCCCATTACCATTACCACTGTGGTGGCTCTTATGTCCACTCTTGTGGTTCTTGTATTTGTCATTGTCATGACTGCGGTGATGCTTGCTGTCATGACGGTTGTGGTTGTGGTGCTTGTTGAATTTCCCATGCTTGTGGGATCCTGAGCTTCCACTGTCATCATAGTGAGATCGTTTGTGAGACGATCCCGAGCTGTGCTTGTCGGAGTGCTTTCTGTTTCTACTCTCGACTTGCTTCATTTTGTTCTCCAATATAGCAGCCTTGTCACAGAGCGACTGATAAGTGGGAACATATGCCACATCTAGCTGCAGATTCAGCTCATCATTCAAGCCTTCCAGAAATTTTTCCTTTCTCTTGGCATCTGTGTCAACCTCATCTGGTGCATAACGCGCCAGATTGTTGAACTCTTCAATGTATTCAGCCACGCTGCGGTGGCGCTGCTTTAGATTGTGGAACTCTTTCTTTTTCGGGCTCATTATTCCTGATGAGATATGAGCAGTGCGAAAGTCATCCTCAAAGATAGCCCAAGTCACCTCATCTATAGGAGTGGTGATTTGGAAGTTGTCCCACCAAGTGGCGGCTGGCCCTTCCAGAAGATGTGCTGCAAATCTGACCTTTTCAGCGTCCGTGCAGCCCACGGTCACTAAGTCCTTGTTTACAGAACGTAGCCAATCGTTGGCCACCATGGGATCAGTCGTCCCTGAGAACTTAGCTGGCCTCAATCTCAGAAATCTGGTGAGCATATCAAAGCCCGGAGGGTTGTTGTTGTTGTTATTGTTGTTGTTATTGGGGTTGTTGTTCTGGTTCTGGATGAATGTTGTCATCATCTGCATAAGCTGTGTTTGAGCAGCCATCATTTGCTCCATTTCTGGAGTGATGTTGTTGTTGTTGTTGGGGTTGGGGTTTGCGTGACGGGGAGGCATCTGTGGTTTGTTCAAATAGAGATAAGAATGAGATACCCATAGATGTTTTTATGGACATTACATCACATAAGCAAACACATAGCATGCAACACAAAGATAAAAGTTCAACAACAAGATAACAAGTTCACAAAGTAAAACACACAAGTAGCAAGCCATCCACATGTCGGTTGGTCCAATAACAAGTTCACAAATAACAAGTACGATAATAAAATATAAACGAGTAGTCAAGTCTACTCATCAGCATCAATCTCCTCCTCGACAAAGGTAAGACCTGCGTTCTCCATCGCGGTCTTGTTCTCCTCAATGGTAGTGGTCAAGGACTCAATCTTGGCCTTGAGAGCCCTCTTCTGGGAACGAAGCCTCTCTATCACCGTCTGCTGCTGCTCTAGCTTGAAGTCCTTGGACTGCAGTTCTTCAGTCATATCCCAGATCTTCTTGTTCCTATCCTGGACACGCTTCTCCTGACTCTTGAACTTCCTGTCCTGGGTCTCGAACTTCGCCTCCATTTCCTTGACTATCTCGTCCTGCTGCGCGAAGAGCTTGTCCTTCTCGCGTAGCTGCACCTGGAGCTCGTCATTGCTGAGCATGACATTGGTCCTGTCCGTGTCCACGTGCCTAATGAGAGACTCTAAGTCCTGGAGATACAGACGTATCGGCTCTGCTGCGTCCCTCGAGTCGTCCTCGAAGTCGATGGACTCCCCATCCTCATCACGCCTTCCGAAGACGTGGAAGTGGGTGCCTCTAACCTGTCGGGAGTGTCATCCTAGCAGACGTCCTATCAGGTCCTGCATAACTACCTCCATGCCTCTCTCCCTATCATCATGCATAAGCTTGAAGACGATGGCCTCCGTAGTAGGATCTGTCTGGCGTTCGGGCTGGTTCACCTTGAAGCCCCAGAGGTCCTTCCTCTCGAACTTGGTGAGTGCATGCACCATGATGGTGGGAAGAGGGAGATTGAGCAAAGTGGTAAGCTCAACGATACGAGGACCAAAGCGGGTAACCTGGAACTCCTCAACAGTGCTGATGGTAATAGGCATCTATTTATAAGATAGAAAAGTTAGAACAACATAATTCAAGATAAACAAAAGTCATAACACACATACACATCCTTGGAAAGCAAAATCACACAAGTCATGCATACATGAATCCATTACATCAACCAAGGTCCAGTCTTATTTTAAGGTAACAATTTGGAAAATAAGGTGATAGGTGGTGGTCCAACTAACGAAGTACATTTACAATCCTATCTCACTGGATCTGTTGGCTAACACAATGTTCCTAGAAGCAATCAGCCTCTCTTGCTCACATGATTCCATCACTAAGTCTATAATATCTCCTCTTAAGGTTTGGTTGGTAGCTTCCAACTCTTGGGGTATGTTCCTTCTCTTTCTCTAAGTCTTTTTGGAGGTTGAGCATTCTGCACTTGACTCTAGCACTAAGTTCTTTGATAGTCCTCCAAGCTGCTTCTCTTGCTGACTCAAAGAATGTGGTGTGCACCACTGTGTTGGTGTACATGCAGAATCCTTTTTCATTGTGGTTGTCTTCCTTGTTTTTATACAAGTGAAGTTGCACCCACCAGTACTCAACTCCTTCATCCTTCACTGGAAAGCCTTTGTACACGGCTGCACCATGTATTTCCATTGCCACCATGAGGTCCTTGAGAATTTTGGGAAACTCAGTCTCACACTCCAAGGTCATGGTCATGAGTGGTACTTTCTTTACGGCTTCATTGTTGGAGTTCATCTACAAATAGAGATGAGAAGAGAAGATTAGAAAAGTTTACGAGAAGAATAGACAAGTGTAGAAGTAGTTGAAAATTTTCCTTAGTGGTTTCCAATCCTAGGGTCATAATCCTACAGGCAACACAGTGCTCTGATACCATCTGTAAGATCCCTCCTTTGTAAAGGAAAAAGGATCCCTGTGATTGCAATGCTAGTCCCTGGATCATTGCTAGCATCCACAGTTTAAGATGAAGTACACAGATACAAAGGTCATTTATTACATCCATTCCAGAGATAAAACATAGTCTTTTACAACTCAAGGCCACAGGCCTAATACAAGAGTTTTGGAATGAGTAAATAAACATAAGTCTTCATCTTCATGTGCCACAGGAAAGCATGTTGAGTGTAGACTAATGACACCTAATCATCATCGGAGTAACCTACAACATCACAAGTTACAGCCACAGTGGGTCAATACTTTGGAATAGTATTGGCAAGTGATACCTTAGTAAATTTTAAGTGGACTATATTACTATATGCATTTTGGCAGAGTGTAGTTTGGCTTGCTTTGCTCAAAAATAGGTTTTTCCTAGTAGTTGAAATCACTAAGTTTTTATTTGTCAGAAACTTTCCCAAGAAACCTCCAATAGACATTGGGGTCCTTCACCCTGGTTCACCCACAAATTTTTACTTAGAAGTTGGAGTGATGAGATTCTTGATAGCTTCCATGTCTTGATGCTCAAGTTGTCCATTGCCATGGACTTGGCTAAGTACTTAGATTTTCCATCTATAGAGGTTGTGCACTTTCCCCACCAGACTTGGTTTCCCAAGACAGGACCTTTCAGAAGCCTTCCCTTAGCCAAATGGACGCGTTCCAACCTATCATTCCCACTACCACCAACTGTCCAAATGACTAAGTTCTAGCAACCTATGTGATCAAGGCAGAGCCCATATTGCCAAGTGGCTGCACTATAAGCTTCTCAACACTTGGCCTCTAAAATCCCTTTGTGCCTGGGTGGCATACCACAAGTGTGATACACAAGGTAAACCATATCCATGGGCCTTGTGTAACCACTCAACCAAAAACCACCATTCAAGTCCCATTCCACCCAGGAGGTTCATTGACTTAGTTGTTTTATTAAGAAAAACATAATTCTAAAGACTTAGAAATACTTTCATCATAGCATGTATATACTTTACCAACCCTTGTTTGCTACTAGATAGGCTAAGCATGGCATAGTAACTTAACTTAGGAAATTTCCTAGCAATTCTACAACTACTTAGGATTTCCCAACATAGCATTTGGCAAAATAGTAACATGCAGGACTTAGCAAAATATTTCTAATGCTTGTACAAAATATAGGAATGGAAATATTCATGAAGTACCACTTGCCTTGGTAATGGGGAGAGTAGCACTCTTCACAATCACAGTCACTAGCAAAGTCTACACAAAAATGGTAGCACAAAATTACACACAATTCATATACAAACATAAACATATATGCATGCAATGCAAAAATTCTAAGTGATGATTTTTAAAACTCCACCAAGCAAGTTCATGATACTGAAACATAACCAAGTCAAAAACTTGCTAAACCAAACTTATTTAGCACTAAAACAAATTACTAAACAAATTCTATACTCAAAATAATCCTAAACAAGTTTCTGCATAAAAAGTCATTTTAACAGAAACTTTTCACTAAACACATTGCATAAACAGAAAGGGCTTGTCTCCCTGATTCCAACGATATAAAATTTGCAAAAATCTAACGTGGGAATCAAAAGTTATAGCCATTTCAATTTTGGATCTAAATCTGATTTCAAATCTGTTTTTGAATCAAACCCTAGCCACGCGTCATGTTCTTACTGGCGCGTACCGCTTCGCTCCGGATTGCGCTCGCTAGCCGTAGGATCTAACTAACGATGCACGGTTCAGATCTAATCATACCGCTTCGCTAAGTGGTTCTATTGCACGCGTTGGATCTACATCCAAGGGCTCTCGATCAAGCGACCACGATCTGGCAGCGCGCGGCGACGGCGAGCGGCGGAGCACTCAGTCAGCGGCGGTGCTAGCGTTCTAGATCGCTCGGGGAGGGGAGGGTGTGCTTACCAGAACCGTGAGGTCGAGGCGAAGCTCAACGTGTAGGTGGCTGGGCAAGGGGCGCACGGCTGGGGCTGCTGGAGCTCGTCGGAGTTGTGCACGGCGTCGGGAGGTTGCTATCGAGTTGGTTGCCGAGGTTTTGCGTCGCCCTAGCATGAACCAGAGGGATTAGGAGATGCACAAGATGAAGGCGAACATCCTCGTATGCAAGAGGGGGCAAGGGGCGCTCGGGACTTACCGCTATTGCTCGCCAGAGTCGAGCGACGGCGCAGGTGGTTGCGGGCGTGAACGGAAACGATGTCCGGGGTCACAAGCAAGCAAAAGAAAGGTGTCAGGAGATTCCCGAGACCACGCTGTACACGATAGTTTGAACCAGAGAGAGGGGGGCGGTCGAGGCTCACCGGAATTAGTCGCCGGAGTCGTCGGTACTGCGGGGTTTCGAGGTCAAATGCGCGCAGCCTGGTGGCGGAGTGAGCGAGGAGAGTGGGGGGAAATGACCGCGGTGCAGAGGGGATTATGTAGGCGAGAGGGGATCGACGATTAAGCGCGGAATCAAGGCAATTAAACGAAGAATCAATCGCGGCAGTGATGGGCGGAGGAAACAGCCGGCGACGGGGTCGGGCGCGATTTGGGGAAGACGAGGGTGAGCTGGCAAGGTCCACCAGTCAGCGAGTGAGACGGAGCGGGGGTGGGGTCCGAGTGTCAGCGACCGCGTGGGTGCGTCTGCGCGTGCGAGCGAGCGAGAGAGTGGCCAGGTGGCTAGTTGGGCCGGTTCTGCTGCTGGGCTAGAATAGGAGCGCCTGGCCCTTTTCTTTTCTTTATTCCTTTTCTTTTTCTGTTTTGATTTTCAGGAATGGTTTTTTTAAATGAATTCAAACTCCTTTTGAATTCAAATCTTTCTGGGTTTTTTGTAGTGTGCAACAGTCTCAAATCTAGACATAACACCATGTGGTTACTTTGTAAAGGCTTGGTCATTTTTGGAGAAACAAAAAGACAGGGACTTTGCACTTGATTTGCAAATGTTTGAAAAATGGTTTTTGAACCATTTCCATTTTGTAAAGCTTGGTTCAAATTTCACACTCAATCCATTCAACAAGGGAGACAAACAATCTAGGTTTAAAACATTCAAACCTTCAAATGGGGATGGCCATTTGATTTAAGTTTGCTCACATAAAATGATAGCACTATGTGCTTCTGTTTTCTGAAATGAGTTTTGAAATTGATCCCAATTCTATATGCATGCATGATGATATGCAATCTTTGAAATCATGATTTTAGGGATGTTACACAATCTGTATCTCGGGCTGTTGAAAGAGGAGCTAGCCACGTTATGGGAATCTGGAGCCAATACTTACGACGCCGTTCCACAAGATTATTTCACTATGAGAGCCGTGTTGGTCACTACGGTGCAAGACTATCCAGGTTGCGGGTATATCTCGGGGCAGGTTATCCAAGGATTCTGCGCATGCGTTAGGTGGCATGAAGTCTCACGACTATGTCGTGCTAATGACGTAGGTACTTCTGGTTGCACTAAGAGGGATAATGGACGAGCACGTCCGTGAAACGTTATTTGGCCTCTGCAAGTTTTTCGACGTCACCTCTAGGAAGTCGATTGGCGTGAATCAGCTCGGGAGGCTACAGGAGGAGATCGTGGTGAGACTATGAGAGCTTGAGGTCTACTTCCCGCCCGCATTCTTTGACATTATGGTGCATCTGCTGGTCCATGTCGTGGAGGACATCATCCGACTCGGGCCGATGTTCCTCCGCAGCATTATGGCATTCGAAAGGATGAACAGACACATCAAAGGATACGTTCGCAACAGGTCCCGTCCAGATGGAAGCATAGCCAAGGGCTTTCTGGCCGAAGAGTGCATCTCTTTCTGCACGAATTATCTAGACATCGAGAACCCTGTCGGTCTTCCTGTCAACAGGCACCTTGGCAAGCTTGACGGATCTGGTCACCAAGAGGGTCGTCGCATACTGCATGCAGACTTCGATTTTCAACGCGCAGACTTTGATCGAGCAAACCTCGTCGTGCTACAGCATTTAGAACTGGTTGATCCTTGGGTACAGAAGCACAAAAGGTTAATCGAGAAGAAGTACAGTGACGGGGCATACAGAGGACGCAGGGAGAAATAATCAAAGAGCACAACTCAGATTTCACGTGTTGGTTTAGGCAGACGCTCCTTGATAATCCCCCGCGATGGCATTCTTATGACACGGAAAAGATCATATTCACCTTGTCGCAGGGACCGATGCAAAAACTGGTGACCTATCAAGCGTATGATATCAACGGCTACACATTCTACACGGAGGAAAAAGATAACAAGTGTGATTATCAAAACTCAGGCGTAATGTCCAAATTCTACACCGATGACAACGTGAAGGAAAGATTCTACGGAAGGATCGAGGAGATCTGGGAGCTCGACTACTATGGAGAAAAGGTGCCGATGTTCCGTGTCAGATGGGCAAAGAGCATTGAAAGATAAGACCGGTATTTCACAACCATAGTTATACCCAAAGCAGCCAAATCCAAGGCCGCCGGTGCGAAAGTGGCCGCGAAAAATGAACCGTGGGTACTGGCTACCAAAGTGGACCAATGTTTTTTCATTACCGACCCAACAAAGCCTAGCCGTGTTGTCGTGAGGAGAGGAAAAAGAAACATCATCAGAATGGATGGAGTCGCCAACGAGCAAGACTTCGACTAGTACGGCGATCCAAAGATTGAAGATGACGATGACTACGATGCAACAACATACATCACAAGAATAAAAAGGATAACCCTACCCAAAAAAGGTAGCCCGTTCCAAGGAAGAAACATTAAAGTGCCGGGGCTAAATTATTCAACCGCGACAAAGAAGGGAAAAAAGATTGTAAAACGCTAGCTCAAAAAATATTGTAAAACGCGTGGTCGAAAAGGATTGTAATATTCATGGACAAATTATTATGACATATTTGTATCATGGACAAATTATTATGACATATTTGAATCATATTTAATTTGTACCACTTTTATGACATTTATTATCACTTTTGGGCATTTTTGGATTATTTAAAAGTATTTTAAAAACAAAACAAAACAGAACTTTTATGGCATATATCACCACTTTTGGGCATTTTTTGGAACATTTAAAAGTATTTTTAAAATAAAAATAAAAAATGTGGGCACCAATATTCGAACCTGGGTGCTCACAGGTTTAGAATAGAGCAGTGGGCAGAACCAGTGGGATAAGGCAGTGCTAGTGTTAATGTAACATCCCAAAAAGTTTCCTATTTTGGAATGTTATAAATAAAATCAATAGCTTGATTGATTGTTTGACTTTGTTGAAAATTCTCAAAGAGAAGAAACTTTTTGAATAGAAAATCCTCTCAACCTTGAATTCAAAATCTTATATTCTTTTGTTATGACCTAAGTAGCCATATAAGCAAAAGGGCATGGATTGATTATGGATTGTAGAATTGGTGTGCAAGATTTCAAAATGAAAATCATGAAGCATTCATAAGCATTTCATTACATCCATGCAAAGTTCTCACAAACTGAATCCAAATCCTGGTATCTAAATCCTATAGTTGATTCGCCTAAATGTGCCTAAAGGTAATTAAATTGACTTTATAAAACCCATTGTTGCTAAGGCATAAATTATTGATAATTATAGCCTAAAGAGATCCAATTAATATTACAAAATTTTAGAAACAAAATTGAGCTCATTTGGAGCTATTATGAAAAAGTTATGGAATAAATACAAACACATAAAGATATAAATAAAAATGAAATATATAAGGATTTATAAACTCACTACTTCCAAACTAGTAAAAATATTACAAATTTGATCTTATAATAATCTATTCGATCTTAGAAAATTTTAGAAACAATAATCATGTCATTTGGAGTTCGTATGCAAAAGATATAAGAGAAACAAGTAAATAGAAAAAGAAAAAGAAAAAAAAACCTAACGGGTCGGACCACCGGACCGAGCCAGTCACCGCAGCAGCACGCACGTACAAGCACGATCCCAGGTTTGCTTTAATTTCTGTGCAAAACAGTTTTTGTCAAACCTATCTCTATTCAAACTCTTATAACTTTTTATCTACAAATCCAAATTAACTTCCGTTTGTTTCTACTTGTTCCCTACTACAAGACCTATCTCTACACCATCCTAAATCTTCGTATAAACTCGTGGAGCTATAGCTGTACGAGTTTCTATTCCCGAAATCCCGAATCTACACATGCCCGAATCTTATGTCGCTTTTTGACCCATCTAGACTTTGTTGTTTGCCTTAGGCCAAAAAACGAAAGTTGTAGAACTCGTCGAAATCTCTCAATCCCGACAAACCTCACCTCTTTTCATCGACCACAGCCGGAGAATTTCTCATCACAATATTTCAGATCTGACGGTGTAAATCCAAGATGTACTCGCTCTCGTTTCTTCAAATCCAAATTCCTTTGGTGAGAAGGTAGGACTAATGATTCCCCACAACTTTTATGTTCTAAGTTTTTCAATTTGACCTACGGATTCGTCTCTCTAACCCAGATCTATTTCTTGTCTATTCTGAGCCAAAATCGGGTCAATCTTCTCTCGTAACCACTGGATCTCATCCCAACGGCTAGGATTAGATCGATTCCTCGAAGGGGTACGAGCCAACCGGATCTCGCCACGTGTCAATGTTAGGTCAGCATCTAATCCCAGTCAGCATGCAAAGTCAACCTGTCCAGTCAGCGGAATATTCTCTGGAATATTCCGTTTGAATTTAAAATTGCACATTATAGATCTAACTTGTAAAATTTATTAGAAATTCATACAATGTCCAAAAATTGCGTATAATATATCAAATTGAAGATAATTTTACGTAGAATCATCTTATCAGAATAGATCCAACTTTTACTGTACGTGGTTATTGCTGTAATTTAAATAGTTTTAATGGTCTTTTAGGTTAATAAATTCATAGGAAATTATCTGTAACTCCAAAAAATATGAACAATATATCAAATTGAAGCTACTGTAATGTAGATTAATAATATCTGGTTGGATCCAGAATTTGCGGAATATTTACCCTGTAGCAATTTAATTAGCTTTAATGTCTTTATAAATCATTAAATTCATAGTAAATTATTTGCATATCACAAAAATATAAATAATATACCGATGGAAAGCAGGTTCCATTTAGATCTTCAATATGCAATCAGTTCAGTCTTTGACTGTAAGGTTTTGCCGTGAAGATTTAAATGGTTTAATGACCTATTTAGAGTAATAAATTCATAAGAAAATAAATACTGCTCATAAAATTACAAATAATATGTCCCTGGAATCACAATTCCGTGGAGATTACAGATATAATTTTAGTTTCATTTTTGGCAACAGAAACTGTATGAATCATTTAAAACCCATTAAACACTATTTAAATCATACAAAAAGATCTATAACTCCGATTAGGGTGAATCCAACGCCTACTGGTTCGTATTAACGTCCTCTATCCAGTAAACCCAAGAAACAAATTTAATTCGAATGTTATAACAGGCGTTACAACAGAACTATCAAAACCCTTATATTCGCAAGTAATTATTAATAACAAGTACCCTATTGCTTTAATTGATCTCATACATGCATCATATGATCTATTAATGATCAGAGAACTAAATGTAAGCATTGTAACATATTAAACCATCATGCATGTTTTTGATCATCCTTGTTGTGTTTGCTATGTTTGTAATTGTTTTGATTGGAACTACCTTGTCCTTGTATTAGATTGTTCGGAGAGTGCGATTGCCGCAGAGAAATACAATCAACACCCATATTATCAACATAAGGCAAGTTACACCACTTGTTCATAATTTTTGTCCCAGTTTTGATTCTATGCATGTGATCTTCAAAATTCTGTAGTATGCATGTGTAGGATGCTCTAGTAGAATTTTTCCTTAGTATTATTTTGCAAGTGCGATGATTTTATAGTATGCCATGAGTAGCTCTATACTTAGGATTTACCCTCCTAATAGGTTCCCCTGTTTTTGCTAAGTATTGCTTGCTATGCTATATATACAAAGTACCATTGGGGGGGGGGGTTCGAAAGACAATGAATTTTTCTAAGTATAAATGCTCTCTTGAGCAGACTTTTCTTCTCAAATCCACTTCAAAATAAAACTAAGTTTTCTTCTAGGCAGAATGGTTGTCGGGACAACGAGTGAGATTTTGGTGGAGGACGGCCGCCCAGGAATCAAAGAAGTCTGCCATGTTTCAGAATTCAGAAGCTTCCAGTGCAACCACAATACATATGGGCTCTGTCTTGGCCTAGTACTTAGTGGGAAACCTCACCTGGGTCCCAACATTTGGAGGTTCTTGCCACGATTGGATTCAGAAGGTAGAGGGGCTACTAAGGGAAAGCCTCGCCATGGTCTTGTCTGTAAAAGGACTTGATCGTGGATTGTGGGTAAAGTGCACAAACTCTCGAGAGTATTGCAATCTGATCGATCAGCCGTGTTCACGGAAACAGAACAACATTGAGCTTCTGAAGGATGGAGCCTCAGAAGGATCTTCCTCTCTCTTTTATAAACAGAGTTTTGAAACCCCATGGCATGAGTAATATCGCCAATGTGTGGGATTTTGGGAACTTGGTGCATAATATCCAAGTGTCACTTTGTGAGTAATATCCAAGTGTTTGGTTGTTTGGACACTTGGTGAGTAATATCCTCGTGTGCCATTCGACCCTATTTTATCTAAGCAAATGTTTACAAAGTAGGGTAAAACTCTCTCTCTCTTTTCTCCATACTTAGAGAAAAATAGCTTTATGCAAATGAACTCTAAAGCCTAAACTAGCCTTGCATGTAGAGTTAGTCTTTCCTTCCTTGGTGTAATTTGTCAATACATTCAAAGTATTGACCCAACTTGTTGGCTGCACGTTTCATGTGCAGAATTTTGGAGATCGTTGAAAGGTGCGCTAGGATCACGGGTCTTCACTCAACCTGCCTGTGGCATTGACGGGACTCCAAGTTGTATTTATATCGCTTATGTTGTAATAATGTAAACTCTGGATTATTAGATTCATGTAATAAAGACTTGTGTTTTACATGATATTTCATCGACTGTGAGTACTAGCTATTGATCCAGGGACTAGCATGTTAATCACAGGGACTTAGGATCTTACTTGATCCGAGGTCACTACAGTTAACTATGTGGGTGGCAGTCCTCTTATTTGACTAGTCCTACCCACTTAGGCGTAGCGCACTTGGCCAAGGTGCGCTACGCCTAAGTGGGTAGGACTAGTCAACCCGCCACGTCGTCCCTACCCTCCCCATCGTCCTCAGCCGCATCCCATCCGCATCCCATCCCCATCCACATCGCCACCGCCACCGCCGCCTCCGCATCGCCACCACCGCCGCATCCCATACGCATCGACGCCACTGCCGCCGCATCCCAGCCATGCCAGGAGGAGGAGGAGGCCGCCTCGCCCGCGCGCTCATCGCTCTAGGAGGAGGTCGTGGAGGATCCCACCCGCACGCGCACCATCTCTCGAGGAGGAGGAGACCGCCCGCACGCGCACCGTCGCTCGAGGAGGAGGAGGCCACTGCTGCTCGAGGAGGAGGAGGCCGTGGAGGAGACCGCTGTCGTCCTCGTCTCAGAGGTGAGCCTCGCCCCTCCCCTCTCTCCCCTCTCTCTGCATCCATTCCTGGGCAGAGGATTAGGGTTAGTTTGTGTAACATTAAGGATTAGGCCGTGGATTCAGAGGATTAGGGTTAGTTTG
Organism: Avena sativa; assembly: GCA_916181665.1. Lineage (NCBI taxonomy): Eukaryota > Viridiplantae > Streptophyta > Magnoliopsida > Poales > Poaceae > Avena > Avena sativa. The sequence goes on along the minus strand of OV702299.1, from coordinate 94,126,075 downwards.
TGTAACATGAAGGATTAGGCCGTGGATTCAGAGGATTAGGCCGTGGATTCAGAGGATTAGGGTTAGTGTTCAGAAAATTCTAGTGTTAGTGTTGTAGCAGTTTGAGCTTGTCCATTTAATTCTAGTGTTAGTGTTAGTGTTCAAAAAATTCCTGGGCAGTAGCTTGCTAGTGTTAGTGTTCCGAAAATTGTTAGTGTTAGTGTTCTAGTGTTAGCAGTAGCTTGAACTCCTAAATTGTTAGTGTTAGTGTTCTAGTGTTAGCAGTAGCTTGGATTAGGGATGAATCCATTTAATGTAGAATCTAAATAGAAGCCCAAGAAGTAGCTTGAACTCCTGAATTCATCAGCAAACAAAGTGTTGTTTCTGTTGGAGAAGCCCTATTAGTTTGTGTAACATGAAGGGACACCAAGGTACTATATGATGTAGTAGTACTGTCTCCTGTCTATTTGCTGGTCAACTAAACCTCAAAGTAGAAACTGTCTATTTGCTTGCTAGTCAATTACTTGCCAATTGTTGTGGTTGTGATAGCTGGGAAATGTTTTGTCAATCTTAACTCCAATTTTTTAAATGTTTTGCCAATTTTAATTCACCATGTTTGAGACCAGATCAGCACTAGTGTATTTTCTCTATAAAAATGGAACACTTGTAATCACATATCATTTGAGAGTCATTGTCGTGTTGTTGCAGTCACGACGTTCTTTCAGTTGTATATATCTGTGCATGTCATGCTTGACTTTGAAGCATAACACTACTCTGCCAGTGTCATTTAGAAACTAAAATCTTCAGGTTACTCTCTGGTAGATAAGGTCAGGTAGATAATAACCCTGGTGATGAAATAATAGAAGTTATTTTGTTGGAGAACTATCTGGAGCATAGTAGTAGCTAGCTAGATTCTGACTACTAGATGCTGGAGAACTATCTGGAGCTACTGCTTTTGCACAGCAAAATCTGGATATATGTGCTGTATGTGCTGCTGGCTATACTGCTTTTGCAAAGCTACTGTTTTTTCAAAGCTACTGTTTTTGCAAAGCTACTATTTTTGCAAAGTTATCTAGAGCTACTGCTTTTGCAAAGCTACTGTATGTGATTCTACTATATGTGCTGCTGGTTGCTACTAATATATGTGCTGCTGGCTGCAAAAAACTACTGTGCTGCTACTACTATATGTGTTGCTGGATCTGGCGATTTATTTTTATATACCAAGTAATGATCTTGTGCTTGTTGTGCTGGTAATGTACTGGCTGTGCTTGTGCTTGTATGAAGCACTTTATTATGTTGTGTATGTAGGTTCTTGTATGAAATGAGTCTTGATTTTTGCCGAAATGTTTATTAACTTCCATTTTGGCAGAAATCGGGCACTCCTAGTTTAAGAAAATTAGCAAAGGTCATGCCGGATTTTTCCGTGCATTTAACCAATTATTTGTTTTTTATTAGTGCAAAGATGTGTGACAACGATGAGGCTGGATGTTCTAAGCGCATCAGCGCTGAAGGAGAACTCAGACCTCCGAATAAACAATTGACATTCTGGGAGGCGGCCCAGCGGCTAGAAGATGATGAAGAATACCATCCTTCGGAGAGCGAGGATGATGAGATGCAAGATGCGGAGGAAGAAGCCAAAGGAACGGTGGGTGATGAAACCAATGATGGCGGCGAGGGCACATGGAGTGGTAGCAGTCCTCCTAAGAAGAAGAAGCCGAAGGAACGGTGCCCGAACACGGTCGGCACCGTCAGGGAGGAAATTACCGAAGTGATCCCAACAGGGGTTCCTTTGGAGCCCGACCTTGTCGTCAGATGGTACGGTGGGCAAGTGGCGGTGATCACTCGGACAACCATCTCGATCAACACCGAGAATCTCCGGCATAAAGAAAATGCCACTTGCGCACACTCCTCTTCGAGAAGCTGCACGCAAGATACAAGTTCCCTGCTGAGCATCGGAACACATATTATCATGGCAACAAAGTAAACAAATCCGCCCTCACAAAGATGAGCACCGCCCTGGCCAACTGGAGAACCCGGATAAAGAAGAAGATCTATAAAGAAGGCAAAAGTCTCGAGGAGATCTAGAAGATTGACCCACAGATCACCGAAGAGGAGTTCCGGGAGTTCAATGAGATGTGTGAATCCGAAAGAGACCTGGCCAATAGTAATCCGGGAAAGGTGCTGCAGGCAATGAATATAGGGCATCACCATCTCGGATCTGGTGGATACAAAACCGCGGAGGCCAAATGGAATAAGGAGGACGAAGAGTATAGATCTAAGGGGATAGAAAACCCCTTTGCGAAATTCGAACCCGGGCAGGTTCGAAACTTCATCAGGGCCCGTTACCATGTGGACCCAAAAACCAAATAACTCACCGTGGATCCGGTGGTGAAGGAATTCGAGGAAATTGTGGTAAGTAATATAATTATCGCGGATCAACTCAATTGCATTCTAATCGATGAAGTCTAGTTTCTAAATGGTTCACTGTTACTTCTTCTGCAGGAGGCGGAAATTGTTGCTAGTCATGGATCCTAGGGTTCCTCATCCTAGCGGTCGACGGCGGCCACCCGATGGGATAACCCTTTTAACAGGGAGATGAACCGGGCCAAGAAAATAGAGCCTGTTACGAAGAAGCCGTTGTCGGCTGGCCATCTGGCTGGCCTCGGGGGTAAGAATTGGGTGGATCATTTTGGTCCACCGCCGAGGACGCGTGCAGCGCCGTCGGGAAGGAGCGAGGAGGAAAACCGCGAGGTTCAAGAACTTAAGGAACAAGTGGCGGGGATCCAGCAGATCGTCCAAGACAACCTAGCAATCACCCTCACGTCCATCCTGCCTACCTTGGTGGAGTCAATAGCGAACTGGAGTGCGCGTGGTCGAGTAGGGCCGTGCCCGACTCCAAGCATGGTCAGCAGCCACTCGAACAGCACGGCGCCGACGAATCAGGCGAACTATGTGTTCGTGACTCCGCCCGCTAGCACCGCGGCGCCGCAAGTGTTGGTGACTTCCCTGCCATCACCGCGGCACCGGACATGTTGGTGCCCCCCTCCCGCCATCGTCGCAGCGGCACCAGAGCTCCAAGCACCCGGTAGGGAGAATACACCGGCGGCCAACACCGCGCCATCAATCAGCCCCTCAGTCTCTTGTACGCCCGTCGTCATATGCAGTGCCTCGACATTAGATGATCTCGACCCCATCACGGTAAACAAATTGCTTTACCGCCTTTCACGCCTTCTATTACTCTTATGGCATCTCTGACGACACCGTACATGTTTTCCATAGACGGATGTTCCTTGCACTCTCTTATTCTAAGTGAACAACGAGCTGAGGGATGTTGCCAAGGGTACCATCGTTCAACCCTTGCAGCGCACGCTCCACTCAAGGATGATGCCAGATAGCATGCACAGGGTTAAAATTAGTCGGGTGCTAAGGGGCTGCGACGACCTGGAACCTCCCATTCAACCCCCAGGAGCGGATGAAGAAGAGCCGGATGTCCTTAGAAGTTGCTTCGGCTTATTCTTCCAATGGCCAAAGAGCATGATCCGTTTTGGGATGGCGGGGGCCATCATGACACAGACAATAGCACCGCCTGTCGTGCCAGTGACAAGCGGTGGCAAGGCCCCCTTACCGCCCTCGTCGTCACCTCCACGCGGTGGGTCGGATGATCATGTCGATGATATGCACATGGCATAGGATCCGGCCGAGGAAGACAAAGACTGGAATGATCACTTCTTCAACACTCAGTTTAGCAATGAAGACCTAGTTGGTGGCCCCACAGAGAAATCCACTATCACCAAGCGTTTGTTTGGTTCTCAAGAGACGCCTCCAGCTTGCGCCTTTAAAGAGCCAGCTGATACAACCAACCGACCCTTTATTCTAATCCCTGACACACTACATAGGGCGGACGATGCTCAGATTGCGGTGCCTGCCCGCTCTCCAAAAGGAAAAAAAAAGGGCAGGAAAAGAAAATCTAGCAGCTCGAGCCAGCCAGTGGCGTCAACTGCGAATCCGATCAGGTTTCGGGACGGGCCACCAAGACCCGAGGGTATTATGTGGAGGATTCATGTGGCAGGTGATCCCATGCTACCTAAGAGTTTGCGGAGGCTCGCTAGTTCGGAACTGTAGAGTGTGCATGATGGTGTGCTGACGATAGAGAGACGCCTTCTGGCGGAGAAAGATCCCTCGCACCCGGTATTCGTGGTTAAGGTGCCACCAGGCTTGGGCTTCGTCGATAATGCCCCTGCAGATCTGTTCTTCCTACGGTTTGATGACATCTTCAATATGTTCCACCTATACCCGCTGCACTATACCATGGTCCGCTTGTTTTGTCTCAGCCTGGCCATGCAGATCATTAGAGAGAACACACCGGGCATCACTCTAGTGGACCCCTACTACATGCGTGACGGCTGCTTGGGAAGCACCGTTGAACGACGTATTATGGCCTCGTACCTAAAAAGAATCTTCGTGGCGAACAAGACAAAGGAATACATTCTCGTGCCTTACTTTTCCGAGTAAGTCGTTATTCACTCGCCACCATCGATTGACTTTATTAGATTATCATCATTCTTTTTCCAACACATTCCATTTGAATTTTTCGCGCAGGTATGAACACTGCACGCTCATCTCCTTATCGCCGAAGAATTCGCACGCCACGTATTTCAACTCGGGGAGTCTAGAAAAGAAGAAAAACTACGACAAGATCAAGGAAGTTCTGGTTGATGCTCTCACTGGCTATGCCTCGACGGAAGGCACCACCTTCGTGCGTACGAAGGTCAAGTTCGGCAGGCACGTCTTCAACCACGTAACGGAGTTCCCCTGCGTGAAGCAGCCGGAAAGCAGTAAGAAGGAAGCCTACTATGCACTCCATCACATGAGGGCGTTCCTACTAGACCAGCAGAATTCTACGCTGCGAGATCATCTCAAACAGTGGGCCGAAGCAAAGGCCAAGATCACTGATTCAGATATTAGACAAGAGATGTATCACATCCAGCAGCAGTTTGGGGCAATCATCTTTCGTGATGTCATGACTTCAGGGGGATCTTCTACGGATAACCGTGACATAGAAGATCGCCTAGAGATGCAGGGTGACTATAGGAAGTTCATGACGAGACATGGCGTCCTCCCGTTCCCTAAGCCGAGCCAGAAGGCTTGATGTTGGCCTAGTTGTAGTTCCAAACTATAGATGACCTTTATGTGTGTGTGGACAAGTGTACATGCTACTACTTATCTTATTAGGTTTATGAATCTTGGCTTACTTCTTTTGCTTATTATTATATATCAATCAATGCTTGGTTTTTTTGCTTACTCGTTGGTCCTTTGCTCACTTTGGTCCTTCTTTTTTCCTTAATTTATTAGTATTTTTTCGAGAATAATGCCAATGATTGAAATGTCGTGGCACACTATATATGTGAATGTGCTACGACGGGATTGTGAGCCTTGTGATATGCACAAGTCCAGGTCTTGTGCATCCTACTTGGCTCACTGTTCCATCGTAGCATATTCCTGTGTCCAACGACCTAGCTAGTTATATATGAGGCATTCTTTTTGAGTTACTTTGGTCTTTTTTGATAATAATGCCGATGATTGAAATGTCGTGGCACACTATATATGTGAATGTGCTACGACCTAGCTAGTTATATATGAGGCATGCTTTTTGAGTTACTTTGGTCTTTTTCGAGAATGCCGATGATTGAAATGTCATGGCACATTATATATGTGAATATGCTGCGATGGGATTGTCCGCCTTGTGCTATGCATAGGTCCAGGTGTTGTGCATCCTACTTGGCGGACGGTTCCATCGTAGCATATTCTTGTATCGAACAACCTAGTTATATATGAGGCATGCTTTTTGAGTTACTTTGGTCTTTTTCGAGAATGCCGATGATTGAAATGTCGTGGCACACTATATATGTGAATGTGCTGCGACGGGATTGTACGCCTTGTGCTATGCACAAGTCCAGGTGTTGTGCATCCTACTTGGCATACAGTTCCATCGTAGCATATTCCTGTGTCCAACAACCTAGTTATATATGAGGCATGATTTTTGAGTTACTTTGGTCTTTTTGAGTTGGGAGTACTTTCTATAGGTGTATCTTCATATGTGACTTTAATTATACATGTTTTTTTTCAATCACCGGTTAATTATTATTGTCAACTTGTAGATGACGTGGTACGTCGTGTACAAGGGACGGGTTCCCGGAGTCTACGATGATTGGGAAGACTGCCAGAGACAGGTGCACCGTTTCAGCAGCAATAGCTACAAAGGGTACAACACTATGGTGGAGGCGAAAGCTAGATACACGCGCTATCTAGCGGGAGTTAGGACGAGGAACCAGATGAAGACCTGCACCTTCGTCGCGGTGATCATGCTTATCGTCTTTGGTTGTTTATCCCGCGTTTGTGTCTAGCTAGTTTAGATGTCTAGGCGAGCTTCCGAGCTCTAACTTGTTCGAGACACATGTATTCGCATGTCACCAACTACTTTGTAACTTGATCGAAACAATGTAACTTATACTATGTATTCATGTATGAGACTTATCCATATGTATTTGTTTTAATCTTGTTTTGCAAATTGTGTATTTATATATATAATTGTATATCTTATATCTATGTGTGTATATCTGCCTATAATATTGTATATAATATGTATTGTATATCATCTGGCTCTCAAAATTAAAAAAAACAAAAAACACCCGTGGCGCACATGACATAGCTTTTGTGGCGCACTACAGCTAAACCGCACCTGCGCAGCTTAGTGGCGCACTGCAACATGTGCCACAGAAGATCCAACACGTAGCGCACCTGCCCACCTAGACGTGGCGCACTAGCAGGTGTGCTACGCCTATCTCGACACAACCGTGGCGCACCAGGCAGTGCGCCACGGCTAGGAGATAGCCGCAGCGCAAGGCTAGTGGCGCACTGCTAGTGCGCCACGGATGGCCATTTCATGTGCGCCAAAAACAGGCATTTTCCTAGTAGTGAAAATCCGACAGGTTCGTCTGGACACCGTAGGTGGATAGCGCTTTCCATGAGTTAAAAACGATGTTGGTCACGGCACCAATTTTGACCTCTCCTTTGTCAAAAGAGCCTATGCTACTCTATGTGGCAGCTACTAACAGAGTGGTAAGTGCAGTAGTGATTGTGGAATGGAATGAAGAGGATAAGTAGGTACAAAGGCCGGTATATTACCTAAGTGAGGTATTATCGACCTCAAAGCAAAACTACCCGCACTACCAGAAGATGGCTTATGGAGTATACATGTCGGCGAAGAAACTCAAACACTATTTCGAAGAACACCCGATAAAAGTGATTTGTCAGGCACCCATAGCCGAGATATTGAGCAACAAAGATGCGAGTGGCCGAATAGCAAAATGGGCAATCGAGTTATCGCCTTATGCTCCGCAATTTGATAGGCAAGATGCAATCAAATCTAAGGCAGTAGCCGATTCTTTGTGGATTGGGCCGAAGTACAATATGATCCCCCATTGCCAGATTCGAACTATTGGATGATGCATTTCGACGGGTCCAAGTTAAGAAATGGGCTAGGAGCAGGAATAGTACTAACTTCAACGAAAAAAGATCAGCTGAAATACGTGCTGCAGACACACTTCGCTGCATCAAACAATGTGGCCGAGTATGTGGCAATCGTCCATGGCCTAAAAATGGCGAAAGATTTTGGCATACGTCGGATTCTATGTTATGGGGATTCAAACCTCGTAGTACAGCAAGTATCAGGGAATTGGGACGCACTAGATGCGAATATGGCCTTGTATAGGTTTCATGTCCAGAAGATCAGTGGCTATTTTGATGGGTGTGAATTCCATCACATACCCCGGGCGGAAAATGATGTAGCAAATACACTATCAAAACTCGGATCAACTAGGCAGTCAATTCCACCCGGCATAGCTCTGGAACACCTGAGAAAACCATCGATTACGCCCTCGCCAGAATCCGAGTTAATTCGTATATTGGCAGAACAGATAGAAGGGAATGTCCCAATGGACATTGACAAAGAATATGAACCGAACTATTCGAGGAATAATTCGGCTGACCCACGAGTGAACAGAGAAAATCCCAAAGATGTTATGTCGGCAGAGATTATGGAAATTGACAATGTAATTTTCCCAGAAAAAATCACACCAACATGGGCGCAACCCATATTCTCATTCCTTAAAGAGGAAATCTTGCCGAATGATGAGGTCGTGGCTAGGAAGATTGTGAGAAGAGCAAAAGCATTTTGCATACACAATCATTAATAATGAGCTTTATAAGAGAAGTGTGAGAAATGTACTACAACAATGTATTGACTCGGAAGAAGGGCGGGAAATTCTTTTGGATATACATCAGGGAGAATGTGGACATCATGCCTCGTCCAGAGCCCTAGTGGCCAAAGCATTTAGGCATGGATTTTATTGGCCAACTGCGCTAAAGGAAGCAAAGGAATTGGTAGAAAGATGTAATGGTTGCCAGAGATACGCTAGCAAGATACATCTGCCTTCGTCCGAGCTAAAGACAATACCAATCACTTGGCCCTTTTCCGTGTGGTGTTTGGATATGGTAGGTCCATTTAAGTCGGCTCGCGGTGGAATGACTCACATTCTGGTCATGGTGGACAAATTCACAAAATGGATAGAAGTGAAGCCAATAAGAAAGTGTGATGGACTCACAGCGGTGAAATTTCTCAAAGATATTATCTTGAGATATGGATACCCACACAGTATCATCACGGATAATGGCACAAACTTCGCTGAAGGAGCTTTTGCTAGATTCTGCCAAGAGAAACACATAAGACTCGATGTCGCCTCGGTGGCTCACCGGCATCGAATGGGCAAGTAGAAAGATCAAATTGACTAGTATTGTCAGGGATAAAACCTAGGCTAATTGAACCACTACAGAGGTCGGCAGGATGCTGGATTGAGGAACTTCCAGCAGTGCTGTGGAGCCTCAGGACCACCCCAAACAGATCGACGGGATATACCCCGTTCTTTCTTGTATAAGGGGAAGAAGCTGTACTTCTAGCTGACATAATGCATGACTCGCCAAGAGAGGCCCAGTACACAAGTACCGAAGTGAATGAAATATCACGGCAAGACTATGTGCACTTGCTAGAGGAAGCAAGGGAATTGGCATTGTCAAGATCAGCTATTTATCAGCAAGAGCTCAGACGGTATCATAGCAAGAAGTTCAGTCCAAGAATTTTTAAAGAAGGAGATCTAGTTCTTCGGCTAGTGCAACGCACAGACGGCATGCATAAGCTCTCACCCCCATGGGAAGGACCATTTATCGTGATTAAAGCACTACACAACGATGCGTATTACCTGATCGACGCTCAGACACCAGAAAAGAACAAGGCAAAAAAGGACGGAGATGAGTCAAAGAGACCATGGAACGTAGCCTTACTTCGTCCGTTCTAAACTTAGAAGCCCTGTATTGCATCTTGTCACGTGATACGCCAAATCAGTGTATCAAAAGTGTATCAAAAGTGACTCGGAGACTAGAGCATGTATTCCTTATTTTTAACTATGTATCAAACTTCGGCAACCCAAGCAGTGACTCGGGGACTGCCTCATGTTATTCGTCATTTTTAACTATGTATGAAATTTTGTCAGCTCGAGCAATGACTCGGAAATTGCTCCCAATTGGTTGTCATTCTGTAACTATGCATGAAACTTTGGCGACCCGAGCAGTAACTCGGGGACTGCCTTATATTTTTTGTTCTTTTTCACGCATGTAAGAAACTTCGGCAACCCGAGCAATAACTCGGGGACTGCCTCATATTGTCTGTTAATTTTGAGGCGTATATATGAAAGTTCGATGACTCAAGCAGTAACTCGGGGACTACCCCGTATTGTTTATCCATTTTGGTATAAATGGATCCTCGGGGCTCAAACAATAAGACGGGGACTGCCCCGAATAATCTGTTATCAATCACAGATACAATATAAACTTGCCTCGGCAACTGAATAAATAACACGGAGGAAACAGCCAACAAATCTGTACTATCATAGTCAGGCGAATGACAACATCAGCAAGTCGAGGATATAACGAGGAAAGTACCTTACCTATATCATTTTACCAACAGTTACCTCGGAAAAGGTAGTAAGTCCATCAGTTTAGAAGATGTATAGGTTTAAAACTCATAGTCCCTCAAGGAGAGAATGTAAAACCGACGGTTTTACAACCATGAATAAATAAGAAACACAAGATGGATGCCACACGAAAATCAGTCATCTAAAAAATATGACCCGGATTTACGAAGTTAGAGCTGGGCAAAGCAAAGATACGATTCACATAAACTCAGTTAGATAGAGTAGCAACAATTGCTAAGGCATCAGAGGCCAAAGCCTTAACGATTCACATTGAACCAAAAGGCGGATAGTTGTTTCCAAGACAACATACACCCGTCATACCCGGGACTTAAATAAGTAGGAGTTGTTGAGCCTAAACGTTGGCAGAGGCCAAATCACCCGTGGAAGGGACATCATCAACACCAGGAGTTTTAGACATGGGTGTCTCGGACGCAGTCGGGATGACCTCGTTTTCCTTCAGAGGTGCATCCTTAAGAACTGGGTGCTCCGAGGTTGTTTGGGCCTCGGCAGAGGTTACCTCGGCATCAACGGAGGCCATAGTAATGCCTGGGGTAAGCTCTGGCTGCTGGGAGACATCACCTTGAGCTCGAGAAGCTTCAGTTCCTTTGGAGGACGACCGAGCATCACCATCCCCATATGAGCTGCCATTGGAGTCATCAACATTATCAGAGCCATCCTCCAACTCATCTTGGTCTGCCGAATCACCACCAGATTCATCTTCAGCCTCGGCATCATCGGTCGGGTTAGGAAGAAAACTCGGCCCCTCGATCCGATGATGCACGTCAGCATACTCGATAAGCTGTAACGCACGGGCTTGACGGCGAGCAACAAACTCCGGATTCTCAATCCAAGGAGAGCCAGTACGCAAGTTGATCAGAATATCGAGGGAGAGGTCCTCGTACAATGACAAAACAGCTGTAAGCGCCATATCAGCGCCTGTCCTTCTAGCAGATTCCCTCGAGAGATTAAGTTGAGTCTGAGATTCCACCAGTCTCGCCACAAGCACTTCTAACTCATCAATATCCGGGTCATTCGGCCAGAGAACATGGTAGGCTCGAATAGCTGCTTGCACCAGATCTTTTCCCATATTTTTCATTGGCCCAATAGCAGCGCCAACGACAATTAGGAAATCCTCCATGGAATATTCTTGATTTAGAGCAACCGGTACACCTCGGCGCTCGTGTGTAGAAGTCACAGCCTTGGATCTCATAGGTTTAGCTTCTGGGAAATGATCTGCACGAAAGGACTTCATACAAGTTAAGATGAGCAAGGAAAAAGAATAACTCGACGAAAGACAGAAAGTTACGATGGATGTAACTCAGCATTTTCTGGAGATCCCGAGACCAGTCGGTCATACTCTTCTCAAAACAAATGATTTCCTCGCTCATTGCTTGGTTCTTTAATTCGGCAGCATCAAGAAGTTCTTTGCCCTTCTGAAGTTGCAGAATTAGTCGGTTCTTCTCCTTAGAGAACTCCTGATCAACCTTCTCTAACTCAGACTTCTGGGAGAACTTAAGAGACTCAACCTCGGCGCGTAACCGGGTTATCTTGTCATATTTTTCCTTGAGTTGTGCCGAATGAGTGGCAGCTTCTTCTAAAAAAATGCAGCATCATATCAGGCATAGATATGCATTCTTGATGCGACGCTGCAAGTGTTCTTAACTCGGCTATACCAAAGCTGGGAGGACGTAAGTGACTAACTTTCAAGAGCACCCATTTTCTTGGTAAGACGGGTATTCAGATTTTTGACACTAGCTGCATAATAGCAAGATGCAGGTTGGTACAACAACTAAGTAGGTCACAAGGGTAAGATAAACTAAACGAACAAGATAGTTTACCAGTTTTCTTCACAACAGGGACAATTTGCTCAAACTTATCTTGAAGTTTCTTGTGCACAAAGAGCAACCTTTGAAATTCGGCTGTCCGCCGATCATGGGCAAGTTGAAGTTGACAACAAGTTACACAAAGTAAAACAGATCCAAATCAAGTAAAACTTGGATGGCTGGATATTCAAAAGTAAAACAGATCCGAATCAAGTAAAACTTGACTCGGATCTAGATGGCTGGATATTCAAAACTAAGACAGATCCGAATCAAGTAAAACTTGACTCGGATCTAGATGGATAGATATTCAAAACTAAGACAGATCCGAACCATGTGAAACTTAACTCGAACCTGAATAGCTGGATATTCCAGACAACCGTTAATCCGATTCATGAAGAAAATTAACTTGGAAAGTAATGTATTTGAAACAAGTTGAAGCTTCCAAACGAATAACAAATCATCCGGTTGCAAGCTTCGGGGACTAGTATGTGTATGGTATCATATGAATAATAGACGAAATATCAATGGAGGCGCTTACCTCGTTCATCTTATCACTTTCAAGGACAATCTTAGCAGCCATATGCAAGAGACTGCTGATGTCGGAAAGTTGGAATGGTTTGCTACTCGGTTATCCTTTGAGTTGATCGGCGGCATTCCAATTATTGGCATACTCCACCAGTGAGCCTAGGCTGTTCCCACTCTCAGTACGGGTCAAAACCTTACCTCGGGCCTGTTGCGTAACTACCACCGCCGCCGGACTTTTATGAAGAATAAGCTGAGTATCGGCAGTAAGGGCTACACCAGGTTTAACGGTGGAAGATCCCTTACGAAGTATATCAGCGATGATGGGCTGAGAAGAGCTGGTTGACCCTTTCTGAGATGGCAAGGATTTAGTGACAATAACCTTCTTGCTCTTGGTAGAAACTTTGGCAGGGGAAACAACTTCGGCACCGGGGGCCACATCCTGGGCGGCCAGAGGAATAACAGTCTCCAAAGGGGCCGAGGTAGTGGTGTCCTCGGTAGGAGTTGGAGTAGGAGCTGGAACGGTGGTGGTAGATGGGTCATTAGGGGAAACCTCGGGAGTTTTGAGGGGGATAGAAGGGTCGGCAAGGAGATCCGGCACTGGGGAATCATCAGAAATAACAGGAGGAGCAATAGGCTCATCTCGAGGAGGAGAAGCATTAGTCGGTGCTGGAGGAGAATCAATAGGAGGGGGAATGGGAACCTGAGGATCCTCTGGAGGCGGGGGAGAAGACGGCCGAGTTGTATGAGATTTCATACTCGGACCGCTTGGCTTTGCGGAAAGAGGAGCTCTGCAAGAAAGTAGAAGTTGATTCAGAAACAGAAAGAGAGAAACAAGAAATACAAATGAAAACATAAGGAGAAACTTACCCGGAAACCCTAGGCATGGTCTTACGCCTCGGAATGTGCTGAGCAGATTTCTTCATTCGCTTCTTGGGGGCAGCACCAGAAGGATCCGTCGAAGTGGTGCGCTTCTTTGAAGCGACAGGAGCTTCGGAAGAGAGAGGATCGACCTCGTGCACCTGGCCAGCTTGATTAGCTGGGAAATAAGGAGTCGTAAATGCGTAAGAGATAGGCACCGCGGCAACTACCTCAAGAATTTGGACATCGTCCGAGTCACCTTCATCAGCACGGGCCGAGGTCTTGCTCCGGGTACGAACAGGAGGAGCATCCGACTTAGGAACGAATTCCTCCGGATAAGGTTCTTCGTTGTCCGGGCTTCTTCGGTCAGCAGGCCAAGGAAAAGCCAAAACCTCGGAATATTCTGCGGTCTGCTTAGAAAATCTCCACGAGAAAAGCAGAAAAGAGTTAGCGGATGTAGCACCCCCCGGGGTTAGGGTTATACTAACCTCAGATCACCATCTAAGATAAGTTCAAGTCCAAACACGAAAGATCACAGTATGATTCGGTAACATTACAGAACACAGGGATTCAACAGCATAAGTTTAAACTCTTAACAGAGTAATATATTAGAGCTATTACAAACTAGAGGTCATAGACCCAACATTACATCACACAGCGAAAGAAAATTATGTTGTTCTACACAACAACTTAGAAAAAGGCCTAAGAGGCCATAAACAAAAGCGATGTCCATCCCATAGTCCTCAGGCTGCTACCTGGGACCCCCAACTACTCGTTGATGTCAACGTAGAAGCCACCTTCAGTTGCCACCAGATCCTCTGTAGAAAAACAACAATGGCGCAAGGCTGAGTACGAGAATGTACTCCGCAAGACTTAGATAACCTAGTATCTAAATGATCTGACTAGAAAGGCTTTCTCTGGATTTACTTTTGCGGAAAGCAATCTTTATTTGTAAACAAGAGAGAGAAGAGGCTCGTCTACTCAGAATTCTTTTAAAAGGGATAAGATAGCGACTTCTTCATCTTGTTCATCACATCTCGATAACCACCAGCTTCATCAGAACCTCTTATCTAGGATCACCCCCTCGACCTAGAGGAAGCATCCTTAAGCACACACGTATCAACAAGTTTTTATCATGGTTAAAGTTATCTATGATCTTAGAATCTGGTCAGCAAGCGTTCATAACCGTGAACACGGCTTTTCGAAAAGATTAATACCCTGCAGGGTGTACAACTTTACCCACACGTACCAACCGACTCTTAATGCCAAATATTATTAGCCCTCTTCCTTGGAAGGCCGGCAGAGGGTGGTTAACCACGACCTTTACCTTTCTTTCGCTGAGACCTTGAGTCACGCAATAAGTATGATTCCGCCGTAACGGGTCAAGTCCTGAAGCCGGTACTTAAAGATGTGAGGCGAGGTTGGTTTACCAGGGGCGCTATCTACCCCAAGCAACCCGGTCCACGCTTCCGTACCTGTTATGATGCACCTCCATCACCTCCTCTTTCGAAAACGTTTTCAATGCGTATGCCAAATGGAAAGCCCGAACTATGTGACTCATGGAATCTACTAGGAAAGTTAGTCAGTCGAGGGGTTCCCAAGCCCCGTGTGGTTGCACGCTCATCTCGGTTCCAAAGGCAAGAACTCAGTTCCTAGTGGTAGCGAGCATGGGAATACAAATACCACACCCGACGTGGCCTCCCATACAAGCCTTATCATATTTAGTTAACTCCTTCGAGGATGTCACCCTCTCCTACCTTTCTAGATTCCCCGGCATCTCTGATTCATCATTTGGATAGATCAGGCGTTGTTACTATGCTTGGCTAAGCTGTCGGTGAAAAAAGCTCTAGCAACGCTCAAATGCCATACCTAGGTATGCTAGGAGCAGTGGATCAGGAGTGTAAGGCTACAATAGGGAAACTATGCATCACATAGGTAACACTAACTACTGACAAAAGACCACATTGGAATCGTGTGCATCATAGCGAGAAAGTAATATACTTTGTAAAATTAGGTTTAGAATGAGAGGCTACGCTTGCCTTGTATGTCAGTAGACAGGTATGGATCTTCGGTATTGTTGACTTCAGCTTCGGGTTCAGTTCCTATTCGCGAAGAGCCAATACCGGAAAGAAAGGCGACAATCAATACATGGCATCGATGCAATGCTCAAACATTGATGATGATATGACAAGTTAAATTGCATTGAAACGAAACCCTAAGTCATGCTTGACAACTTAAACGGGGTTCCGAGGGTTGAAAACCCTAACTCGGGGAACTCCGGGAACACATGAGAGGGGTTGATTTTGTTCTCTAATTAAACTTGTCATGAAAGTTGATTATCAATGCATTATTATAGTGTAATTAGGTAGGTTTCATTTTTCTGAACATTTTGATATATTATTTGTATTTTTCTGACTTATAAATAATAAGATATTGAATTTACAAGTTTTATTCAATTTCTGGAATTAATTAAAACATTTATTACATTATTATGACATCAGCTGGGGGGGTTATTATTTTACACCGATCCAGAGGCTACCCGCAATGACTGACTTTGGGGCCCTGAGCCACCTCAGTAGCCACGTGGGCAAAAGGGACCCCGGCGTCTTTGACTGCGCTGACCCGCGCGCGGTGACGTCACCGTGACGTCACGACGCCGGTGAGCCACAAAATGGCAAGGGGATGGCAGAGGAGGGCTCGAGGGGAAGCGGTTTTGCGCGTGTTTGAACGAGCGGAGCACGGAGAGGCTAATGGTGGTCGCGCCGCCATCTATTGGTCATCGGAGCACCGGCAGTGGCCATGCCCGATGGCGGCGGTGGGCGGCGCTCGGCGCGGGAGCAGAAGAAAGCGAGAGGGAAGAAACAGAGGGGTCCAGGACGACCGACAGCTTTCCCTTGACGCGACGTGGTTGTCAGCTGAGCCGGAGGGGGTCGAGGTCGACGACACAGTCTCGGCAGAGCTTGATCGGCTGTGGGGAAGACGATGGCGATGCGGGCGATTCTGAGCGCCCCTGCTCGAGTCCTCTGTCGGGGAGGATAAGTGCGACAAGGCGGTGCTTCCTACACGCTCAGAACAGCGAAGGGAGGCCGGGGACAGCGATCCATCGGCGAGGAAGAGAGCTAGGGTCTCGAGAGCTCACAGGAGCTCACGATGCAGAGCGGAAGGAAGGAATATAAGGCATGGGAGAGAGAGATCAACACGGCGCTCCTCGCGGCGGCCTTATCCTGGCGTCTGGGGACGGTGGCGCATCGCAGCGGTTGACGACGATCGACGGCGGCGGCGCAGGCACGCAGCTGCTTCGCGTCACGGTTGAACCGGTATGGGCCAGGGATGGGCCGTGGCTGGGCCAAAGCTGGGCTGCGAGAGCTGCACTGAGGAGCAGGGAGAAGGGAAGAGAGGAGTGGGCCGACCTGGGCTGCGGCTGCTGGCTGCTTTTTTTATTCCAGAAACATTTCTATTTCCTGTTTTTGATTTCTATTTTGTATTTCCAAATTCATTTCTGTTTTGAATCATTCAAAACTACCAGAGAGTGTTGTAAAATATGAAAGATACTATGAGACCCTTTTATTCAATTTGGGCTCCAAACATTTTGTACTTTTCAAATATTCAAACTATTTGAATGCTTTCAAATAGAGGGGGAGGGTTAGGGTTTAGGGTTTATACTTGTATTTAATTCAACATACTTGGTCTTATGCATATAGTTCATTAGGTTTAACACATGCATGCAATGCTTTAAGTACTAAGTACATATATTACAAGCTTGGGCTGTTACAGCGGAGATAAAGGGAAAATAACTCGGGTCGAATCACATATGTTCGATTTACCTAAGGAGGAGGATTCTCACGAGAGAATGGCTTCATTCCCCACTTCCATTCCTCGGGCATCTCAGTCCTAAAAATAGCCCTGACACGCTTGTAAATCTGATAGTCGTCGAGCTCAACCATAGAAACTCGGTTTGGATCCAAAGGACCACTCATGTAGCAGAGCTTCTGGGAGCGAAGCTAGAAAGGGCAGATTCGGCTGCTAATAAACGCAGTCATCAAATCTTCGCCCTGGAGCCCGGCCCGAGTCAATTCCTTAAGCCGGAGCTCGAATGCCTCGGCAAGGGCATGAGTCTTCCTCGCGTTATAAAGCCAATTCTTCTTCGATGGAGGACCGATAGAGAAAGCGGGGATCCCAATCTTATCTTCCTTCCCAGTGTCCTTGACATAGAAAAATGATCTATGCCACTTTTTACAAGACTCGAGGCCTGCAACACGGGGGAACACGGAGTACTTCTGAGGTGTAATGGAGGCGACCCAGCATTGGGTGAGCAATTTCTCAGAAGGATGAAGAGTTTTATCCGGCACCACGTTAGCCCGGATCTGAAAGAACTTAGACCAAACGTCTATAGAAGGCCAAAGGCCTAAGTACCCCTCCGAAGCCGAGATGAAGGCCGACAGAGAAGCAACGGCGTTAGCCGGAAGGTGATGCAGCTAAAGGCCGAAGTAATCTAAGAATCTCCTAGCAAAGTCACTAAGAGGGAGGCCGAATCCACGAGCAAAATGGGACATAAAAACTACGAACTCACCCTCATCAAGCACGGGGGAGGATTCTTTGCCGGGTAAGCGACAACTTACCTCGGCAGGGATTCGACGTGTCCTGATCAGCCATTCGATCTCCCGGCGAGTAACCAAAGAACCTTGTCAGTAACCACGTTCCGAACCCGCCGCAAGGTCTTCTTCCTCGACAAGAGCGCCACTAGCGGAGCTAGACATGGGCTCGCTGGAGGAATCAACCGAGGAGTAACTGGCGGCGGGGAGGGGCCTAGAGGTACAGGGCCCCGTCGTGACGGTGACGAACGCGGTGGCAGAACAGAGAAAGAACCGCCGTGGGAAATCAAGGAAAACTAAGAATGCTTAACACTGGAACCTAGCGGCGGCGCTGCAGAGAAACTCACGACGGAGACACGAAAGCGGAGGCGCTGCGGCGAGGTCACAGGAGCCGAAGAGCCGTAGTGTGCCTGTCGAGGAGAAGCAGTGGAGGCACGGCTAATGGAACACGAACGGTGGCGGCATCGCGAGGAAGAAGATGAAGGGAGTGGGAAGGGGAAAAATGGATCGGTTTACCCCCACTCCCCTCTTTATAGCTGCTAGGGATGAGGCATAGTGGGATCGTGGCTGTGCCACAATAACCGCGTAAATCGCGTGTATCGCATAACCGTGCACGGAGAGTGGATCCACAACGAGGGCCACATGGGGCGGGAGGAGATCGTGCCATCTGACCGTTGTGGTTGTCGAGGCGTCACCGCGCCGACGCGGCGGGCGCAGTAATCACTGTAGCATGCCAGTAAACATTGTAGAGGAACAAAAAACTAGGGAACAATGATGATAGGTACACGTAAGCCAAGCAAATACCCCGGACCAGAGAAAATAACTCCGAATGAAGTTCATAGCAGGAAAGGGTAGGAATAAGTAAGAATGTAGTAGAAAAATAACATCGGCAAAGAAGCACCTCGGACAGTAAATGAAAAAGGATAAATGTCTGGAAACTGATGTGGCCCGGCCGAGGTTCCTGGCAGGACCGCACCAGCTTCGGGGACTAATGTCGGGGGAGTGACCCCAGGTAGGGTCAAGATAAGGGAAAGAAGAGAGGAGTCTCCCTTGCCTTAGGCCGAATTATAAGTTAAGTCAGCCGAATCATGCAAGATCCAACTACGGTAAGCTGAGGCTTGGCAAATATAGAGTGATTAACACATCACTCGGCCGACGTCTGAGCTAAGTCGGCCGAATAAGATTGATTGACTCATGTGCAGGGGGAGGCCGAGCCGAGATAAGTGAGACAAGGCCGAGTAACAGGAAGCTTGCAAAGGAAGGAGAGATCCCAGAGGCAAACCCTAGAACTAGCTAAGAGGAATCTGCGCAGGGCCAAGAGCTAAGGACAAGGAGCATAACCGTAGAGGGCCAGACAAGCGTCACGGAGGTGACAGTGGGGAGGCCTGAGGCTCACATGTGGGGGTCTCTGGCCCTTTGCCGCCGATAGAAGGGGGACACGGAAAGGAGTCCGCCGAGTTACCACTTTGGGACAAGCATATTCCAAGAATATGCTTGCCACATAAGCCCTAGGAGGAGCCAAGGAACCCCTTTATAAGGAGAGGCATGGGCTCCTGAGAGGGGGATCGACTCATTAGAGACAGAAGGCTAGCATAGTTACCTTCTCCCTCTACTCTATGATACAGCTTGAGGAGCACTTGTAACTCTTTTGGAGGAGAAACAGAGATCTACTTCTAATCCATTGTGTGTAGAAATCACTACATCTTCCCTCCCTGGATCCCTCTAGTATCTATCGGTCCCAAACTTTAGCCTACCCATGGCATCTGCCGTGCCACCACCATGAAAGGAACTATGGGACAATTAGTTTTAAGATCAGGCCTGGACGGCGGTTCCCCAACATCGTCGGCCATGAATCTTGCAAGAACTGGCAACAGACATACTTCTATGGCCCGGATATCCCTCTGGCTGGCCGAGAAGAAATGTATCCGGACTTCGTCGATGGAGCCGCTGCCGAAGCCCCGACATGGAAGTCCCTGTTGGAGATATGCCCAAGAGGCAATAATAAAGTGGTTATTATCATGTCTTCACACTTATGATAAATGTTTACATACCATGCTATAATTGTATTAACCGGAAACATTAATACTTGTGTGATTTGTAAACTAAAATAAGAGTCCCTAGTAAAGCCTCTTGTTAAACTAGCTTGTTGGTTAATATATGATCATGGTTTCCTGATCATGAACATAGAGATGTTATTAACAACAGGATCATATCATTAGGAGAATGATGTGATGGACATACTCCTATAGATAAGCGTAGCACAAAGATCAAGTCATTTCAATAGTTCAATTGCTATATGCTTTCTGATACATAGTAAACCTAATTCCTTCGACCATGAGATCATGCATATCACCTTTACCGGATGGATGCTTTGATGACATCAAACACCACACCGTAACTGGGTGGCTATAAAGGTGGCATTGAGTGTTCGGAAAGTATTGGTTGAAACACATGGATCAAGAGTGGGATTTGTCCATCCATATGACAGATAGATATACTCTGGGCCCTCTCGGTGAAATGTCATCCAATTAGCTTGCAAGCATGTGACTTGGTCACAAGGGATCACATATCACGGGAACGAGAAAAGAGTACTTATCAGTAACGAGGTTGAACTAGGTATGCAGAGATACCGACGATCATAACCTTGGATAAGTAACATATCGTGAGACAAAGGGAAATTGGTATCATATGTAAGTGGTTCATTCGATCGCAAAGTAATCGTAGAAATATGTGGGAGCCATATGAATTTCCAGATTCCTCTATTGGTTATTGTTCGGAGAAGTGTCTCGATCATGTCCGCATAATTCACGAACCGTAGGGAGACACACTTAAGGATTCGACGTTGTTTGAGTAGTTATGGTATTATGAGAAAGAGACCGAATGTTGTTCGGAGTCTCGGATGGGATCCGGGATATCACGAGGTGATCCGGAATGGTCCGGAGAATAAGATTCATATAAGGAAAGTCCCGTTTCGGAGTTCGGGAATGATTCCGGTGTTTTCATCGGGAATGTTCTAGAAGGTTCCGGATTGTCCGGCACTCCGGGGGGGAGGGGTACATGAATGTGTCATTACATATTGGAATGATTGCATCATGTACTAAGTGTTCTTGCTGTCCCAAATGTAGGATTAAATTGAATCCTAAAACAGAAAAGTCAAATGTCCAGTTTGAAAGTCAAACGGCTAAAACAAGAAACTGTGGGAAACAAGCAAGAGGAGTTGGAACCAACTTGGAGGAGGAGTCCAACTCCTCCAAGCCGGCGGCCAGCCCTAGGCCGAGTTGGGGAGGGACTCCCTCCCTCCCCTGGCGCGCCAAGACCCTCCCATCTATATAAGGAGGGGCAGGGCTCCCCTCCTAGACACACAAGTTCCTATCTTCTACCTCCGGTTTAGAGCCGTTTTGGTTTAGAGCTTCTAATTGCTTTAGCCTGCGGTTTAGAGCCTTCTAATTGGTTTAGAGCCTTCTAATTGGTGTGTCTAATTACTAGACCACTAATAGCCTCTCTCATAAGCTCCACCATACTCGCACCGGCTTAAGGCGAAGCCCTGCGGGATCTCCCCTCTACTTCCGGTACCACGCCGTTGTGCTGCCGGAATCACGAGGAGAGTGCTACAACCTCCGCTGCCTGCTGGAACAAGGGAGAGGAAGGTCTTCGTCGAGTACCGAACGTGTGACCGACTGCGGGAGCGCTGCTGGAACGTGGCGCCGGAAGGATCGTCTACGCGATCTTGAGATCGGAAAGAGTACGACTACATCACCCACGAGAATCTGCTCTCGTTAACCGCTTTGGAATCTTCGAGGGTGAGTTCCACTATCGACTCGTTGCTACAATCTAGTAGATAGATCTTGGCTTGTTTGTTTGTATGCGATAGAAAATTTTTGTTTTCCATGCTACGAACCCCTACAGTGGTATCAGAGCCGTGTCTATATGTAGATCTGTTGCACGAGTAGAACACAATGGTCATTGTGGTCGTTGATGCTTTTATTGTCAATTGCTTCTTGTGTACTTTGTATCTTGCGGTATGTTGGGATGAAGCGGCCCGGGCTAACCTTACATGACATCGTTCATGAGACTTGCTCCACGCTTGACATGCAACTTGTATTGCATAAGTGGCTTTGCGGGTGCCTGTTTCTCCTAGCATAGTTAAGATCCAATTTACAACGGGTGATTAACAATACTAGTATCAATGTTGTGGTTCTTGTTCGTAAGTTAGAACGACACTTATTGAAAGCCCCAAACCACGTAAAACATGCAAAGAAAGTAGAGACGTCTAACTTTGTTTTGCAGGGGTGTGCAGTGATGTGATATGGCCATGATTGTGATTATATTTGATGTATGCAATGTTCCTTATTGTAAGTTGGCAACCGGCAGGAGCCATATGGTTGTCTTTAATTTCTGTTAAGACCTGCGTGTCTATTCAAAATAGTTGTAATAGTTGATGCTGGTGGACGACAACCATGAAGAAGCATCATTGACCTTGATGCTATGCCGGTGATGATGGAGATCATGTTCGTGCTTGAAGATGGAGATCGAAAGCACAAAGAAGAAAGGCCATATCATATCACATATTATGAATTGCATGTGATGTTAATCCTTTATGCATCTTGTATTGCTTAGTAGACGACGGTAGCATTATAAGATGATCCCTCATACACATAAATTTCAAGTTCTAAAGTGTTCACCCTTAGTATGCACCGTTGCCAAAGCTTGCTGCTTCGAAGCACCACGTGATGATCGGGTGTCTTTGATTCCGCGGGTGAATACAACGTAAGCAAGCCAGATTTGCTTATGCGGTAGCTAAGGTTTGATCTTGACGAGCCTAGCATGTACAGACATGGCCTCAGGAACACGGATCACCGAAAGGTAAAGCATGAGTCATATAGTAGATATGATGAACATGTTGATTGTTCGCCATTGAAGCTACATCAACTCTCGTGATGATCGGTTTTGATGTGGTGGATTTGGTTCGTGTGATCACTAAAACAATGTGAGGGATATTGTTTTGAGTGGGAGTTCACCTAGATTAATTTAATTATTAATTAGAACTCAATTTATCATAAACTAAATCAAAGTGAATTTGCATAGTTATTGTAGTCATTGGCATCAGTTTACCACCTTGCGCTTAGTTATAATTGAGATAATAGAACTATAGAATTCTGGTTAGTTACTTTACGAACTGGTATCGTATTGTTTTGAAGTGTTAATCTAAAGTTTAAAGTCCTATTGCAAACTTTCAGTAAGTTCCGGTTACTCCATGAAGTTTAATAATTGGTATTAAAACAAGAGTGACAATTCCAAAGTGTTAGTGTTTGAGTATCATGTTTGTCTCCATGATTCTTGATATTCAAAGGATTGTCTTAATATCAAGGTTATCTAGGATCTGAAAGAGTTGTTTCAGAAACCATGATGTGTGGAAGATATTGTGATATCTGAAACGAAGTTTTGGTTACAACATGATAGAGTATAATATGGCAAAGTCATGTTCTCATGTTTGATGAGAATTTGCAAAAGGTTGGAGACACTAGTTGTCCTAATCTTCCAAAAGGTTTTAGAGAGCATCATTATACTCGTGATTCACCGTTATAAGCTAAAAGTAGCTTGGTCATGGACGATTCCATGATGAAGGTGAATATTTGATGTAGGTAAAATGTTTACTACACCAAGAGATTACTAAAGAAAGGAATTTGAAAGAACACCAAATATTTGATAATGGTGATCTACTTCAAAGTGCAAGTTCAAAGACATTGGTATTTAACTATACACGCTTTGGACTATGTGTCGTATGTATGACTCCACTGTTGATGTTGATAGATTCTTTCGAACAGAAAAGGAGATACTGAAAGAGAATCTCATAAATATATGGCAGAAAAGAAAAGACTAGAATCGTTCAGTTTAAGTATATAGATGATATACATGTTATGGCTATATTCTTTGCTTGTTAAACAATGTGGTTCTCAAGTATTTGATACTGAATTTGTTGGTGTGAATCGTCATACGAAACAACACAATTCATGAACTACAATGGCCTAAGTAACTAGCAAAAGAATATGTGATGATGTTCATCGAGAACAAATAAAGGGTTATTGTATTGCTCGTTAAACATCAAAGCTTGCCTTCAAAGATTTGTTTTATCAGGTATTATGAGAACAAAAAGGTTTGTTCAAATAATTGCCATAATCCATAAAAGATGGATGATTCGCAAATCTCGTTGGAGACATCACATCCATAAAACTAGTGCTAAAAATGTCGAAAGACAAATTGATTGAAAGATCACTTAGGAAGTGACATCGCCGTTTAAATTATATTGGAAAGAAAACATGAAGAAAATCCATATGGATGGAATTTTGGAGTCTATTTGATTTTGATCAAATGACGCTTGTGAAACTTTCCTAGAGATAATTAAAACTTCGTTCATAGGCCGAAAGGGAACGAAAGACTAGCTTATTGGAACTTGGGCATATTGTTGTACGAACTCCATTATGTGTAGTCAAGAGCGATGGATTTCAACTTCATATGCTTTCTCCGAAAATTTGAGTGAATATGTGAATATTTACTTAATAAGGATGAAGTATGAAATATTTGAAAAGTTCAAAAGACTTTCAAGATGAAGTGCAAAATCATTGTAACAAGAATATGAATAGTTTATGATAAAGATCATAAAGGAAGATATTTGAATTACAAGTTTAGCATAATACCTAAGATTTAAGGAATCGTCCGTGGATTTGCATTTCCCGAAACACCATAAGAGTATGGAGCGTTCGAGATATGTAATTGAACCTTGTTTGACATGGTAAGATCAAAGGTATAATTCATAAAACTGCTATTATATTTTAAAGATTAAAAGCTTTAGAGATTACCGTTTTCCACTACAAGAGCTCCATCATAATCCGCTGAAATGACACCATATAAGGTTATGGTTTGGGATAAAATCCAAGTAGTCCTTTCTTAAACATTGGTATGCTATGCATAAGAAAGATGTTTGCAACCAAAGTCGGATAAACCTGTCTTTGTATTACTGTTAAGTATTCCTCCATAAACACCGGAGACAAAAGTGTTTGTCGCTTAGAACGTCAAGTTTCTTTGAGAAGAAATTTTTCGTGAAAAGTTAAGGGGGAGGACAATAGAACTTTGATAAGGTTAAAAGAACCTTAGCTATATGTGCAAAGTTGCGCAGCACCGAAAAGTGTTCCGGAGGCAGCAACAATGCTCATGGCTCACGTGCCTCAAAGGTTGTGGTCACGGAGGTCTAAGTTTCTATTGAAACAAGTAGGTCGGATGAACAATCAAATACCAAGATTTGAGGGTTGAATCATTATTTGAGAATAATGAACCTACTACATGCAAAGAAGCGATGATGGGCCCTGACTCCGTCAAATGGCTTGAAGCCATATAATCCGTGATAGTTCCATACACGAGAAATCAAGTTTTGAACTTAAAGGACCCTCGGAAAAGGTGTAAGACCTTGCAGTTGTGTTTGGATCTATAAAGAAGTAGACATGGATGTTTCACATCTATGAAATAGTCGACATGTTGGGAAAGAGTTTACAACAATGTTCAAAGGTTGACTATGACAATATTTGATCTTTCATAGTGATATTTAGTCTAGACGGATTAATGTAGCAACCACTACATATAATTTGTTATATGGTAGTTGAATAAACAAAACAAGTTCTTCTAATAGAATCGTTACCTAGGACATGTGCATAACACGGTCCATAGGGTTTTGTTAATTCAAAGGATGCTAAAAGCATATGCAAACTTCAATGGTTAAAGTGAGCATCACGGAGTTGGAATCTTCACTATGATGAAACTGTTAAAGGAGTTTAAAAGTTCATTAGAGACAAATGAAGATGCTTGCATTTGCAAGAAATTAAGTGGGAGCGCTAAGACATGTTTCTAATACATTATGTGGAAGACATATTGTTGATTGGAAATAATGTATCTTTTATTAACACATATTAAAAATTTCATCCCGATGAAAGACTTAGGCAAAACCCAAATATTTGGCATCAATAGACGCTAATATGGTTGTGCCAGAAGTACATAGACAAGATATTGAATAAGTTCAATATAGAAACTACAAGAGAGGTTCTTGTCGCACAGAAAGGATTGAATGAGTTCAATGTTGATGATATATTCAAGTGTATTGACATTTGGTAAAGTGAAACAAATAATCAAGTATAGATTGATACTTGATGTATGAAATCACAAAGATTATTTATATCAATCATACTGTGATATGTACAAATCCAGATATGTCCTATGCTCTAAAAGTTGTGAGCGTATACCAGAATGATTCGTAAGATGATCATTGGACAATAGTAAGGATATTCTTATGATCTTCTGAAAGAACTAAGAGTATAATATTTGTAGAAGTGACAAATAGATGGTTAGTTCATTGTAAAAGTACTACATTGATACTAGCTTTGTCACAAAGTACAAATTAAGTTTATCTCAATCTAAACTAAGGGTGGCACAATATAATGGAAAGTGAGTTCCATAATGGATTTGGATGATTTCCAAAGTTAAGACATTGTGACAGATACTACAACAAAAGGCTAAGTATATGACTGCTATAATAGCAGCTAAAGAGGGCATTTGTGTCAACTAGTTTGTTATCAAACTAGGTGTAGTTCACAGTGGGATAATACTATGAAGATATATTGTACGACAATATTATCAACATGGTTTTAACCCCAAAGAACTAAAGGTCACACCAAAGGACCAAATTTGTACGAAGCCATCTCATTAGAGAATGAGTGATGCGTAGAGACGCAAAGACATGCAATTACACACGGACCTGGAAGTGTCAGATCCGGAGATCAGTTGACCACTAGCAATCGTGTACATACAACACCGGAAAGCCATAGGTGTTATATACACAAAGGTTCGAAACTAGATTATTGACTCTAGTGCAAGTGGGAGACTGTTGGAGATATGCCCAAGAGGCAATAATAAAGTGGTTATTATCATGTCTTCACACTTATGATAAATGTTTACATACCATGCTATAATTGTATTAACCGGAAACATTAATACTTGTGTGATTTGTAAACTAAAATAAGAATCCCTAGTAAAGCCTCTTGTTAAACTAGCTTGTTGGTTAATATATGATCATGGTTTCCTGATCATGAACATAGAGATGTTATTAACAACAGGATCATATCATTAGGAGAATGATGTGATGGACATACTCCTATAGATAAGCGTAGCACAAAGATCAAGTCATTTCAATAGTTCAATTGCTATATGCTTTCTGATACATAGTAAACCTAATTCCTTCGACCATGAGATCATGCATATCACCTTTACCGGATGGATGCTTTGATGACATCAAACACCACACCGTAACTGGGTGGCTATAAAGGTGGCATTGAGTGTTCGGAAAGTATTGGTTGAAACACATGGATCAAGAGTGGGATTTGTCCATCCATATGACGGATAGATATACTCTGGGCCCTCTCGGTGAAATGTCATCCAATTAGCTTGCAAGCATGTGACTTGGTCACAAGGGATCACATATCACGGGAACGAGAAAAGAGTACTTATCAGTAACGAGGTTGAACTAGGTATGCAGAGATACCGACGATCATAACCTTGGATAAGTAACATATCGTGAGACAAAGGGAAATTGGTATCATATGTAAGTGGTTCATTCGATCGCAAAGTAATCGTAGAAATATGTGGGAGCCATATGAATTTCCAGATTCCTCTATTGGTTATTGTTCGGAGAAGTGTCTCGATCATGTCCGCATAATTCACGAACCGTAGGGAGACACACTTAAGGATTCGACGTTGTTTGAGTAGTTATGGTATTATGAGAAAGAGACCGAATGTTGTTCGGAGTCTCGTATGGGATCCGGGATATCACGAGGTGATCCGGAATGGTCCGGAGAATAAGATTCATATAAGGAAAGTCCCGTTTCGGAGTTCGGGAATGATTCCGGTGTTTTCATCGGGAATGTTCTAGAAGGTTCCGGATTGTCCGGCACTCCGGGGGGGGAGGGGTACATGAATGTGTCATTACATATTGGAATGATTGCATCATGTACTAAGTGTTCTTGCTGTCCCAAATGTAGGATTAAATTGAATCCTAAAACAGAAAAGTCAAATGTCCAGTTTGAAAGTCAAACGGCTAAAACAAGAAACTGTGGGAAACAAGCAAGAGGAGTTGGAACCAACTTGGAGGAGGAGTCCAACTCCTCCAAGCCGGCGGCCAGCCCTAGGCCGAGTTGGGGAGGGACTCCCTCCCTCCCCTGGCGTGCCAAGACCCTCCCATCTATATAAGGAGGGGCAGGGCTCCCCTCCTAGACACACAAGTTCCTATCTTCTACCTCCGGTTTAGAGCCGTTTTGGTTTAGAGCTTCTAATTGCTTTAGCCTGCGGTTTAGAGCCTTCTAATTGGTTTAGAGCCTTCTAATTGGTGTGTCTAATTACTAGACCACTAATAGCCTCTCTCATAAGCTCCACCATACTCGCACCGGCTTAAGGCGAAGCCCTGCGGGATCTCCCCTCTACTTCCGGTACCACGCCGTTGTGCTGCCGGAATCACGAGGAGAGTGCTACAACCTCCGCTGCCTGCTGGAACAAGGGAGAGGAAGGTCTTCGTCGAGTACCGAACGTGTGACCGACTGCGGGAGCGCTGCTGGAACGTGGCGCCGGAAGGATCGTCTACGCGATCTTGAGATCGGAAAGAGTACGACTACATCACCCACGAGAATCTGCTCTCGTTAACCGCTTTGGAATCTTCGAGGGTGAGTTCCACTATCGACTCGTTGCTACAATCTAGTAGATAGATCTTGGCTTGTTTGTTTGTATGCGATAGAAAATTTTTGTTTTCCATGCTACGAACCCCTACAGTCCCATGCCACCCTTCCCTCCGACAACGAAGCCTCCCGCGCCATTAGGCGGATAGAGTGGTTCATAGATACGGGTCTGACCGGGTTGGACCTAGCCATGTGCTGGTTCGTCAGGTGGATCCATCCTCTGCAGCACCACTCCAAGCTGATGCACGATTACTCTAAAGAGAGGAAGGAGAGCATCCGCATCTCCGAGGATAACTTCTCGAGTGACTCCGTCAAGCTCCGCCTCAAAGACATTGTCAAGGTGAAGGACATGAAGCGTGGCTTCACCATCACTTATGACATGTTCATTGAGGGCCAGTGCCTAGAGGTACCTGTTTATCTTTTGTGTATGAAATATACTCCAGTTCTTCCGTCTAACCATTACCATCATATGTAACACGTTTTGGGATTTCACTTGACAGCTCAGCTGTCTAGATGAGGATTGCATGGCTCTCCAAATCTATGACCCGAAGATGAAGGAAGTCACCGTTGTGTCTGACGATGATGTCCCGCTGGCGCGAAAGCGGAAGAGCTCCACCTCCGACGCTGCCGACAGAGGCAAGAACAAGAAGATGTAGAGTGGAGCCTCCAAGAAGTCCACTACCGCCCTGGAGGCGGAGAAAAGAAAGGTTACCGGGATTCCTTTTGCCAAAGCACCCCCTGTTGTGTAAGCCTCTTTCTCTCTGACATTTGTCCATTGCTCGTCTTATTCCTGTACTTATACTTTTTGCACATTTCAGGAAAAAGGCCACTACTAGTTTGAAGAAGACCTCCAAAACTTTGGGGGCTTCTAGAAATATTAAAGATATGTTGCACCGTGACGTGTCTCCTCACGCATCTCCTGTCATCGCCCCTATCACTCCCATCGTCCAGCCTACTCCCGCTCCGACAAGTTCTCAAGTCAAGGATGCATCTGGCCCTTCCGCCATGGAAGTGGACTCGGGTGCCTCCGCAGAACTTGCCGTTGTCGGCGAGCAGGAAACGCAATAAAGCACCATGACTCAAATGGCTGAAGCTCTGGCTAAGGATGCCATCGATAGCGGTAAGGCGGTGGTGGTGGATGGAACATCTGCTGAAGGTGGCGCCTCTGCACCCAAGACAATCACAGAATTCCCGAAGATAGTCTTCTCGGTGCTCACGCCGAGCAGCTCCTCTTTGGTTCCTGGTGCAGCGCCGACATATCCAACATGTGATCTTGAGGAGCTTCTCCGACAAGCAGATATCTTGCGAGGAAACAGCCTTTCCTTCGGCAAGTTGCTTGCTAAGAGCGCTACCAACCTCAAGATCATCACACTTGTAAGTTTTATTTGCCTTTTTCATTTCATATTAGTATCCCACTGTAGCCCCCGAGAATTTAGACAGAAAACCATAGGCCTTTGCGTCTAAATGCTCTAAGAGTGACTAAGCTAGAAAACTTCTCACTGTAGCCCCCAAGTATTTAGTTTGAATGAATTATTCCGAGTAGATACTTTCAGAGTAGCATGCGTAGTGTTTGTGAATTTCGATAATGTAGCCCCCAAGTCTCTAGTTGTAACTGAAATAGTTCTGACTAGATACTTAAAAGAAAGACTAAGCAAATGACTGAGTTAAAAAACTTTATACTGTAGCCCCCAAGCTTCTAGTTGAAAACTGAATCAGTTCCGACTAGATGCTTAAAGAAAGAGCAAGCATATTGCCAAGTTAAAAAACTCTCACTGTAGCCCCCAAGCCTCTAGGTGGATATTATCCGGCTAGATGCTCCAAGTAGACTAAACAACTTTAAATGTTCTTTCCATAGAATGAGAATGCTCGGAGAGGCATGGCCAACAATAAGTTCTAGAAGATGCATGCGGATTTGGAAGCCGAAAAGGGTAAAACTGCCTTCTTGAGGGAACAAATCATCAAGAGCAAGTGTCTGTTTTTCCATTCTTTTTCGTATTCCGACTTGGTCTTGTGCCAACATTCTCTGGGTACTCATTGTGTACTGTTCTTTCTCCGACTTGCAGAAGCCATTGACAAGGCCAAGGACATTCTGTAGTAATCCAAGCATATTTCATCACTGGATAGCAAAAACAAGATTCTTAAGAAGGAGAGGAAGGATATGCTGAAGATGCATGATGACTCCATGAAGATCCTGCAGGAATCTGCTGACACGGAGATGAACCGCTTGAAGGAGGAGATCGTGATGCTGAAAGAGCAAAAAAGAGCTGCTGGTGAGCAAAATCAGCACCATCCTGAAGCATACAAGATCCTCCGACAAGAACGGGACTGCATGGCGGATACCCTCCAGCAGGCTGAGATTAGCATCTTCAGTAAGCGATTATCCGCCTTGTACTTCTGTAAGCTAGATACTCTGAACCTTTTAGTGTTATTGAACTCATGCATTCCTTTGTCGGAATTTTGCAGCTCCTATTGGTTTGACCCATTCGCCTCCTCCGCCAAAATAATGCATGGTCCTTGCCGGCAACTTTATCAACACCGCCATCAAGTAGGCCAAGGAGATAGCCAAGCCTCTCCAGATCAACATCAAAGCGGTGATTTCCGTGTTGAAGTTCTCGGAGATCTTGCGCCAAGCCCGCGAGCGTATTCTAAGCTGGAAATCTTCATGTACCCGGGCTAGCGCGAGGATGGCGCTGTCAATGGTCAAGGCGCACTACAAAAATACCGACATTGACACGGTGACCTCCGGTATCCCCGACGTGGATGATGATGGCCAGAAAATAGATCACAAGGCTATCTTGGCGTCGCTCGCGGGTTTTGATACCAAAGTATCCGAGTTGGTCGACCCTAACGTCTTCGTTCCCATGGAGACTATTGATAGTGACAATCAAAGCTCCTCTGAGTCCCTCAACATCGTTGACTTCGAGGAGGATGGCTCTCCTGCTGCCGATGATGCTGCATCCAAGTCACCTGCGCTAGAGGAATGAAAAACAATATGTTATATTTTATTCCTCTGGAATTTGTATGCGGAAAAAATTACTTGTTAACTTAAGGCGGAAAAACAATGGTTGTTATTTCCTGCTACTCAAGAACTGGTTCTAGCATGTATATATTTTTTAAGCAAGTGCTGGCTTATCCATTACTTTGGTTTTTATGCTTGACCTTTCATGAGTCGGAAGACTCGTTGACGGAACTCTGCACTCAGGCGATGATGCCCAATGGCACAGTCAATAACCTAAGCACAAAATCGCCGACAATAAGTGATGAAAGTCACTACTGTAGAATCCACATAAAAACGAAAAAGAACGTGTAGACCAGAA
This sequence comes from Avena sativa, assembly GCA_916181665.1. NCBI lineage: Eukaryota > Viridiplantae > Streptophyta > Magnoliopsida > Poales > Poaceae > Avena > Avena sativa. The sequence continues at coordinate 94,094,130 of OV702299.1, read as the reverse complement.
AACGTAAGCTAACGCCCATAGGCGGAATTTTCACAAGTGCGATCGCAAAGCTTGTGCATAAAGGTTTTATATGATCCAAAAATGAACACTAAAGGAGGTAGAAGACTCAGAAATATGAGTAAACTAGAGAGCTTTATTTCATTGATCATATAAGAGGTACAAAATAGATAAAAAATGCTAAGTGTAGAAAGGACGTAGTTGTGCTATGTTCCATGGACGATCAAGCTCTGGGTAGTCATCATCCGGGTCACGTCGCTTATGCTTATGATCCTCGTTGGGTCTATCCTTCTGCTCACGATTGTCAACAAGGTATTAAGATCCATTGAGTAGCGCCTTGCTTATGATGAACGGTCCTTCCCATGGCGGGGATAATTTGTGTGACTTCTTCTGCTTAAGTCGGAGCACCAGGTCCCCCTCTTTAAACGAGCGATGCCGAACACGGCGACTATGGTAGCTATGTAGCTTCTGCTAGTAGATGGCGGATCTTTGGCATGCCAATACGTGCTCTTCCCCGAGAAGGTCCACATCTAGGCGTCTGGATTCTTCAGTGTCATCTTCATCGTAGGCGGCAACTCTTCGCGAATCGTGAAGGATGTCAGAAGGCAGGACGGATTCTGCTCCTTATACCATGAAATAAGGGGTGTAGCTGGTAGATCTGTTGGGTGTAGTTCGTAAAATCCACAACACAGATGGTAACTCTTCCGCCCAAGCTCCAGCTGCTCTATGCAACAATGCTTCTAGACGTGGCTTGATTCACTGCAGAATTAATCCATTGGCTCGCTCAACCTGACCATTGGATTGTGGGTGCGCCATAGATGCAAGGTCAAGTAGGATGCCTTTCTCCCAACAATAAGCTTCCACTTCTCCAAGTGACAAGTTGCTGCCGTTGTCAGTGATAATGCTATGTGGGAGACCAAATCTCACCACTAGATCCCGGACAAACCTAAGGGCAGTTGCCCCATCGAGATTTCTAATGGGTTTAGCTTCTATCCATTTGGTGAATTTATCAACTGGTACTAGCAGAAGTGTAAACCCACATGGTGCCGTCTGCAACGGACCAACCATGTCCAGCCCCCAGACTGCAAACGGCCAAGTTATTTGTATTTTTCGCAATTCTTCAGCTAGAACATGTGGTTGTCGGGCATACTACTGGCATCCCATGAACGTCTCAACCAGCTTGTCGGCATCCGCCTTCGCGGACAGCCAGTAGAATCCTTGCCGAAAGGCTTTAGCGACCAACGATCGAGGAGCGGCGTGATGCCCGCAATCTCCGAGATGGATTTTGTGGAGGATTTCAATACCTTTTTGCTGGGAAACACACTTAAGGTATACACCAATGGTGCTTCTTTTGTAGAGCTGTCCATTCATTATGGTATAGACCTTTTCTCATCGTACTATTTGCCATCTTTAGACTTCATCATCGAGCAAAGTTCTGTGTACAAGATATTCCATGAAAGGTTGTGTCCAAGCCGGAGGGATCTTTGTCACTGTGTGGACAAAAGAGTCAACTCTATCCGGGTTGTCGATGTCTGCTACCTTCACGGATGGTGTCCGTAGATGCTCCAAGAAAACGCCAGGCGGAATTCGTTTGCGCCTTGATCCAAGCTTAGACAGCAGATCAGCCGCCTCGTTTTGCTCCCTAGGTACATACTTGACCTCGTAGCCCAAGAAGCTCTTGGCTATCTTGTCCACTTCGTCGTGACATGCCACCATCGTAGGGTTCCGCGCGTTCCAGGTGCCAGCCACCTGATGGGCACCCAAGTCGGAATCTCCACATCAAACTATGCGCTTGATTACAATATCCTTGGCAACGCGTAGTTCGTGAATGAGTGCTTCATACTCCGCCATGTTGTTTGTAGCCTTGAAGTGGATCTGCAGAACATAGTGTAGCTTGTCCCCGGTTGGTGACTGTAGAAGCACACCAGCCCCCGAGCCGTTGAGTAGCTTTGATCCATCAAAGTGCATCACCTAGTATTCTGGCTCCGGCATTGGGGTAGCATATGGCATCTCCGTCCATTCTGCGATAAAATCCTCCAAGGCTTGTGAGTTGATAGCGTCGCGTCTCTTTTAGGTGATCTCGAAGGCGGCAAGTTCAATGCCCCACTTTGCGACCCTTCCTGTAGCGTCGATGTTGTTGATGATGTCGGACAGTGGAGTCTTGCTTACCAATGTGATAGGGTGCTCCTAGAAGTAGTGCCTCAGCTTCCGAGAAGCAAAGAACACTCCATAAGCTATCTTTTGGTAGTGCAGGTAACGCTGCTTGGACTCCGTCAAGACCTCGCTTACATAGTAAACTGGTCGTTGAACTCCGTGCTCATAGCCTGGTTCTTTCTGCTCCACCGCAACAACGATGCTGATTACCCGGTTAGTGGCCTCCATGTAAATTAACATGGGCTCCCTAGGATTGGGTGCTGCAAGGATAGGCGCTGAGGAAAGTATCTCCTTGAGCTGCTTCAATGCTGCATCTGCCTCGTCCGTCCACGTGAATTTGTCCGCCTTCTTTAGCAACTTGTATAATGGCAGAGCCTTCTCTCCAAGTTGGTTGACGAACTGACTAACTGTTGCAACACAACCTGTTAGCCGTTGTATGTATTTTAGGCATGCCAGACATTTATATTTAAGAAGGCCTTGATTTTCTCTGGGTTGAATTCGATTCCACGCTGGGAAATGATAAAGCCCAAAAATTTTCTGGCTGGAACCCCAAAGACGCACTTCTTAGGGTTAAGCATCATGTTGTACTTCCGTAGATTGTCAAAGGTTTCTTTTAAGTTGGAGATTAAGTCGTTTGACTTTTTAGACATCACCGCTATATCTTCCACATAGGCGTGGACGTTCCGACCAATTTGATAATGCAGGAAATGTTGCATTGTCCGTTGTTAGGTAGCACCTGTGTTTTTCAGCCCAAAGGGCATCGTGACATAGCAAAACGTGCCATAGGGTGTAGTGATCGAAGTGGCCAATTGGTCCGACTTCCTCATTTTGATCTGGTGGTATCCTGAGTATGCATCGAGAAAACGCAAAAGCTCTGATCCAGCCATCGAGTCAATGACTTGGTCAATGCGAGGCAAAGCAAACGGATCTTTGGGACATGCTTTGTTCAAGCCGGTGTAATCAACGCACATTCTTAATTCTTTGGTTCCCTTTTTGGGGACAAGTACAGGATTAGCCACCCATCGGGTGTGAAGGACTTCTCGAATAAAAGTAGCCTTAAGTAACCTAGCTATCTCTTTGCCTATGGCGCGTCTCTTCTCGTCTCTAAAGCGTCATAGAGGTTTATTCACTAGTTTACATTTTGGATCAATATTCAATCTATGCTCGGAAAGTTCCCTAGGTACACCTTTCATGTCGGCAGGTTGCCAGACAAAGATATCCCTGTTCGCACGGAGGAACTCGACGAGCGCGCTTTCCTATTTAGGGTCTAGGTTCATCCCAATGGCGGTGGTCTTGGAGGCATGGCCTACCACAAGTTCCACCGACTTGGTCTCGATGGCAGCCTTTAATGCTGGGGCAGAGTCACAAATCTGTTTCTTCGATGCGGGCATCTCCGAGGCATCGACCTTGCTCTGGATCTCCTTGAATTCTTCGCTGTAGAGGACAGCTTCAGCAAAGGCTGCTTCTCCGACCTTGCAGTCCCTTGCCTTGGTAAAGCTTCTGGATACGGTAATGACACCGTTTGGTCCGGGTATCTTGAGCTTGTTGTAGACGAAGCATGGCTTGGCCATGAAGGTGTGGAATATGTCGCGACTGAATATGGCGTGGTACACGCTTTTAAAGGGGACCACCTCAAAGGTCATGCGCTCTTGGCGGTAATTATTGACATCACCAAAAGCGACCTGAAGTGTGATGCACCCAAGGGACCGAGCCTCCCGACCAGGAACTTCGCCGTGGAAGATGGTGCTGGTCCGCCTTAGGTTTTCCTCCATCAAGTTCATCTTGTGCAGTGTATCCAGGTACATGATTTTTATGTTGCTTCCACTATCCACCATATATTTGGTGAACTCGTTGCCGCCAATCAGGGGGTTGATGATCATGGCGTATTGGTTCTCCATAGGGATGAGGTCTGGGTGATCCTTCCTGTCTCAAGTAATTGGAATCTCTGACCAGCACAAGTATTGGGGAACTAGGGGTAGAGTGTCCATTAGTATCCTCATGGAGGTCTTCTATTGTCGGACGGTGGGGGTGCCAACGAAAGTGTGGAAAACTGCCGCCTTCTTCTCGAAGGGTTTTTTCCCTTGTCATCACTCTTGGCGGCGTGCTTGGGGTCAACGTCCTCATCCATGTCACTTGAATCCTTGGACTCCTCCTCTTTCTTCTTCCCCATGCCCTTGCCTTGCGGTCTGTTGTTTCGACTTTGCTTGTAGCCGGACTCCGGGTCCTCCTTGAGGTCGTTGACGAACTTGCAATGGCGATTGGTGTGTGTGGCTTTGCCGTTGGCATCGAGGTGTATGAGGCACGACATATCACGATACTCCTCGTAGGTCTGGGGAACGTGGAGCGCTGCCAAGGTTGTTTCACTACCTCGATGCTGCCCACGACCAGCTCCCCGTCCTCGGCCATGTTGTCCGCTATCACCTCGTCCTGCAAAAGTCATGGCGACCATGTCGGAGGTTTTCTTTTCTTCTGGCGGGCTCTTCCGCTTGGTGTTGTTGTTCCTCTGAGCTTGTGTTGGAACAGCCGTTGCGGGCAGGGAGCCACGAACATCGTCGTCGGCAGTCGCGAACTCACTATCCAGCTGGATCATCTGATTGAGATCTAGCTGGTGGTTGTCCTACAGGCGCTTCAACATATGTCGAAGCAACGTACCCCTTTCCAACCCATCGAATGAAGGCGGACATGGCAGTCTGTGAGTGCACTCCTGTGCAGGAATTCTTCATATCCAGCCAGCGGAGAGGTAGGCGCGAGATAATTCGTCTTTCTCCTGCACGCACAACTGTAGGTCTCCAACAGTATAGGGATGTTTGTACGTACCCTCGAAGTTCTTGGTGAATGCTTCTTGCATGTCGAGCTAGTTGCAGATAGATTTCTCCCGCAAGTCATCGATCCATTGTCGGGACATGCCCGCCAGCATCAATGGGAGGTACTTGACGGCAACGTTGGGGTTTCCCCCGGCGATCTCCACCGTGTTACCGTAATATTGCAACCATGTAGCTGGCTTGGTGGTGCTATTAGGCTTGATGGTCTTGTCAATTCGAAAACCCCTGGGGTAAGCTGCGGTCCGTATTACAGATCCAAAGCAGCGTGGTCCCAGGTATGCTCCATCCCGGGTGTCATGGTATTTCCGACGAGTACGCCATGGAAGGGTCCTCACAGTGCGTGTTTAGAGACGTGGGGTAAGGCGGACGGTTGACGGGTACGAGGTGACACAGCTTACCCAGGTTCAGATCCCACAACGGCGGTGAAATCCTACTCCTGCTATAAATCACTATAAGGGCAATACGCCGAGTTACAGAGATAGGTTCGCTGTGCGAGGTTGTCTGAATCAATGCCCTAAAGGCTCCCATAGGCCCGACTTATATAGTCGCCAGGTCCTAAGGTTACAGGGAAAAGTCCTAGCCGGACAGGTTACAGAGTCCTACACCGTCTATTACTAGTCTTGTGTATCTTGCACTCCAAGGCTCCGGGTACGCTGGTGACTCCACCATAGCCTTCCTTTATCCGGCATGGGCCTCCCTTCTGGATCCACCTAACTGGGCCGCCCAGTAGGCCATAGGCCATGCTACCGACTATGGGCCACCCGGGTTAGTCGGATAAGAGACATGCTATAAGGATACCCATATAGCATATCCCCAACAGTAGCCCCCGGAGAACTCCGAGATCTTGCGCTGTCTTGCCTCTTCACATTGAATGCTCCTTCTAGATGGATGTTGGCAAATATCAAGCAATATCTTGTAGTCCTCCCAAAGAACCCTGCCAGGTTTTCTCCGAGCTTCGAACGGTAAGCCAGAGAAATGCTGAATCTTCCATTGTACTCTTCCGTAGTCGGATTAAATCCGTCCATGCCGGAATCTTCGATGCGACGGCTCATATACCCGTGTCAGCTAGGACGACGTAGGCTTAGGTCAGCGACACCTCGTAACTCACACATGCAGAGAACGCAATCATATCCGATTTTCCCGCGTGAGTGATACGAACCGTTGGCGGCGACGGTTGGAGACATGGCGAAATTACCGCACACGTTCACGAACACGTCGTCTACGCGGCAACCGTCCGATCAGCTGCAAGAATCTTGACGCAGAGCATGATAAATAGTAACCATGGGACACTTTCCACCTTTTACCTCATTCCTCTTGCGTCATCGTCTTCTTCCTCCAGCCGCACGCCTCCTCGAGCTCTCCGCGAGAAACCTCGAAAACCCTAGCCTCCCTGTGTGTCAGTCGCATCCTTCCAGCACCCGATGGCCAGCAACAGCTCCTCCCCATCGATGGCAACGTCGAGCGAAGCCACGGCGAAGCCGGCAAGCTCCGACGTCGTGCCCCCAGAGGGCCTGGTCATCCCCGCATCGGCGGTGATTGAAACCACCGGCGGCGACCATAATCTGGCGGCGCTATAGCCTCTAGAAGAAGAGCCAGACTCGCTCAAGGGAGACTGGCGCGGCTCGGACATCACCGACCGCGCCATCCAAGAGATGGTCGCCGAAGGCTACCTCCCCGCGACGGAGGGGCTCGCCTGGCGGGCGGCGCCGGCCGACGAGGTGACACCTTCTCCCCAAACCGGAGAAAAGGTGTACCTCAAGGCTCAGCTAGTACGCGACATTTCTCTGCCCATCTCCCACTTCTTTCTCTCCGTCTTGAACCACTACAAGGTCCAACCCCATAACCTCTCCCCCAATAGCATCTTAGTGCTTAGCAACTTCGCGGCACTTTGTGAGGGTTACCTAGGGATTAGGCCTAGGTTAGACTTGTTCATGTACTTCTTCACCGTCAAACGTGAAGCCAGACACAGTAGGGAGGAGCTTAGGAACTGCGGCATCATAAGCTTCAAGATCCGACCTGGCCGGCGGTTCCCCGACATCGTCGGCCACGAGTCATGCAAAAACTGGCAGAGTACGTACTTCTACGGCCCCGGCATTCCTTTGGCGGGCCGAGAAGTAACGTACCCGGACTTCGCGGATGGAGCCGCCGCTGAAGTTTCCACATGGAGATCCCATGCCTCTCTTCCCTCCGACCTTGACGCTTCTCGAGAAATAAGGCGAATCGAATGGTTCGTAGAGACGGTTTTGACCGGCTTGGACCTGGCCATGTGCTAGTTCATCAGGCGAATCCAGCCTCTGCAGCACCACGCGAAGTTCATGCATGAGTATACCAGTGATTGAAGGGATACCCTCCGGATATCCGTGGATAACTTCTCAAGCGACTCCGTCAAGCTCCGCCTGAAGGACATCGTCAAGGTGAAGGATAAGAAGCGTGGCTTCACCATCACCTGTGACATGTACATAGACGGCAAGTGCCCAAAGGTAGATATGTATTTTCCGTGTACGACATATACTCCAATTTCTCCGTCTTGCCATTACCACCTCATCTAATACGGTGATTTCTAACTTAACAGCTTAGCGATCTAGATGAGGACAACCTGGCTGCCCAAATCTACGATCCAAAGATGAAGGAAGTCACGGTCGTGTCCGATGACGATGTCCTGTTGGCGCGAAAGCGGAAGAGATCCACCTCTGACGCTGCCGACGGAGGCAAGAAGAAGAAGACGGAGGGTGGAGCCTCCAAGAAGACTACCTCCGCCCTGGAGGCGGAAAAGAAAAGATCCACCGGGATTTTTGCCAAAGCACACTCATTAGTGTGAGCTTCTCATTCTCCGACATTGTCTTATTAATCTATCTTGTTCCTGTACTTATGCACTTTGCACGTTTCAGGAAGAAAGCCACAACCAGCCTCAAGAAGACCTCCAAAACTTTAGGGGCTTCTAGAAATATCAAAGATATGCTGCATCGCGACTCCTCCCCCGCCATCGCCCCTGCTACTCCTGCCGTCAAGCCTTCCTCTGTCCCGACAAGCTCTCAAGCCCAGGAGGCACCATGCCCTTCCGCCATGGAAGTGGATTCTAGCGCTTCTACCAAACTCGCTGTTGTCGGCGAGCAGGCGACGTAGGAGAGCGTTGCTCTACAAATGGCTGAAGCTCCGGCTAAGGATGCCATCGGTAGCGGCAAGGCGGCAGTGGGAGCTGGTACCTCTGCCAAAGGCGGCGCCCCTACTCCCTAGAAACCCTTCGAGTTCCCGAAGATAGTTTACCCAGCGCTCCTGTCGAGTAACACAACTATGGTTCCTAGAGGAGTGCCGTCATTTCCGACGTGCGGTATTGAGGAGCTGCTCCGACAAGCAGATATCTTGAGGGGAAATAGCATTTCCTTTGGCAAGATGCTGGCCGAGAGTGCTATAAACCTCAAGATTATTGCACTTGTAAGTTTTACTTTGCCTTTTGCATTTCAGTATGAGTATCCCACTATAGCCCCCGAGGATATAGACGGAAAACCTTAGGTTTTGCATCTATATGCTCTAAGAGTGACTAAGTTAGAAAGAGCTCTCACTGTAGCCCCCAAGAATTTAGATGGAAGAAACTATTTCGACTAGATGCTTTAAGAGTAGCATACGCAGTGTTTATATTTTTCAATACTGTAGCCCCCAAGCCTCTAGTTGTAACTGAATTACTTCCGACTAGATGCTTAAAGAAAAGCTAAGCATTTTCCGAGTTAAAACTTTATACTGTAGCCCCCAAGCTTCTAATCGAGAACTAAAGTAGCTCCGACTAGATGCTTAAAGAAAAGCTAAGCATATTGCTAAGTTAAAAAACTTTCGCTGTATCCCCCGAGTGCCTAGATGGAAAGTTTCCGACTAGGTGCTCCAAGCAGACTAAACAACAATTTTAACTTTTTCCTTTGTTTCACAGAACGAGAATGCTCGGCGGGGCATGGCCAACGACAAGTACCAGAAGATGCGCATAGATCTTGAAGCCAAAAAGGGTAAAACTGCCATCTTGAAGGAACAAATCATAAAAAACAAGAGTCTGTTTTCTTTTTTGCGCATTCCGTCTTGGTTTTATGCCTTCCTTTTTCGAGTACTCACTGTGTATTTTGTTTTATCCGACTTGCAGAGCATGTCGCCAAGGCCAAGGATATTGTCGAGCAGTCCAATCACATTCAGCAGCTGGACAGTGAGAACAAAATCCTTAAGAAGGAGTGGGAAGAGATGCTGAAGATGCACGAGGATTCCATGAAAGCCTTGCAAGATTCCGCCTCCGCTGAGATCAATCGCTTGAAGGAGGAGCTTGCGATCTTAAAAGATCAAAAGCAAGCTGCTGATGAGAAAAACCATCGCCACAGCGAGGCATTTAAGCTCCTCCAACAAGAGAAGGAATCCTTGGCGGACACCGTCTGGCAGGCTAAGGCCAGCATCTTCAGTAAGTGTCCTCCGCCTTGTATTTCTGTAGTCTGGATAATTAGAGTTTATTGAACTCATGCGCTCCTTGTCGGAATTTTCAGCGCCTATGGGTTTAACCCGCTCGCCTCCTTCGGACAAGGAATGCATGGTTCTTGCCGGCAACTTCATCAACACCGCCATCACCCAAGACAAGGAGATTGCGAAGCCCCTCCAGATATATATCAAGGCATCGGACTTGGTGACGAAGTACTCGGAGATTCTGCGCCAAGCCCCCGAGCGTGTTACAAGATGGAAAGCTTCATGTGCACGGGCTGGCGCGAGGATGGCGCTCTCAATGGTGAAGGAACACTACGAAGATGTCGAAATCAATATGGTGACCTCTGGCATCCCCGACGTTGATGATGATGGCAAAGAGATTGATCACGAAGCCATCTTGTCATCACTCGCGGGTTATGACACCAGAGTCGCCGAGTTAGTGGACATAGACGTCTTCGTGCCCATGAACACCATCGACAGCGTCAACCAAGATTCCTCTGAGTCTCATCCTAGCGCCAATGTTGAGGGTGATTCTCCGGATGGGGACGATGCTGCTTCCAAGTCTCCTGCGCCCAAAGAGTGAAAAACACTATGTAATATTTGTTTTGCCTTTGGTGGATGCGCGGGGAAAGAAAAAACTTGATGGTGTAACTTAAGGCGGAAAACAATGGTTGTTATGTCCTTCTACTTAAGAATTTAGTTCCCAGCATGTATATATTTTTAAGCAAGTGCTGGCTTATCCATTACTTTGATTCTTATGCTTGACTTTTCGTGAGTTGGAAGACTCGTTGTCGGAACCATGCGCTTAGGTGATGATGCCCAATGGCACCGTCAATAACCTGAGCACAAAATCACCGACAATAAGTGCCAAAAGTCACTACTCCAGAATCCACATAAAAACGACAAAGAACGTGTAGACCAGAAAACTTAAGCTAACGCCCATAGGCGGAATTTTCACAAGTGCAAATGCAAAGCTTGTTCATAAAGGTTTTATATGATCCAAAAATGAACACTAAAGGAGGTAAAAGACTTAGAAATATGAGTGAACCAAAGAGCTTTATTTCATTGATCATATAAGAGATACACAATTAGATAAAAATGCTAAGTGTAAAAAGGACGTAGCTGTGCTATGTTCCATGGCTGATCAAGCTCCGGGTAGTCATCATCCGGGTCACGTCGCTTACACTTATGATCCTCGTTGGGTCTATCCTTTAGTTCACGATTGTCAACAAGGTAGTAAGACCCATTGAGCAACGCTTTGCTTATGATGAATGGTCCTTCCCATGGCGGGGATAATTTGTGTGACTTTTTCTGCTTAAGTCGGAGCACCAAATCCTCCTCTTTAAACGAGCGATGCCGAACGCGGTGACTATGGTAGCTGCCTAGCTTCTGCTGGTAGATGGCGGATCTTTGGCATGCCAAAACGCCCTCCTCCTCGAGAAGGTCCACATCCATGCGTCTGGATTCTTCAGCGTCATCCTCGTCGTAGGCGGCAACTCTTGGTGCATCGTGGAGGATGTCGGAAGGCAGGATAGCTTCTGCTCCGTATACCATGAAGTAAGGGGTGTAGCTGGTAGATCTGTTGGGTGTAGTTCGTAAACTCCATAGCACAGATGGCAATTCTTCCGCCCAGGCTCCAGCTGCTCTATGTAGCGGTGCCTCAAGACGTGGCTTGATTCCCTGCAGAATTAATCCATTGGCTCGCTCAACCTGACCGTTGGATTGCGGGTGTGCCACAGATGCAAGGTCAAGTCAGATGCCTTTCTCCCAGCAATATGCCTCCACTTCTCCGAGTGATAAATTGCTGCCATTGTCGGTGATAATGCTATGTGGGAGACCAAATCTCACCACTAGATCCCAGACAAACCTGAGGGCAGTTGCCCCATCAAGCTTTCTAATTTGGTGAATTTATCAACTGCTACAAGCAGATGTGTAAACCCACAAGGTGCCATCTGTAACGGTCCCACCATGTCTAGCCCCCAGACCGCAAACGGCCAAGTTATTGGTATTGTTCGCAGTTCTTCAGCAGGAACATGTGGTTGTCGGGCATAATACTGGCATCCCATGCATGTCTCAACCAGCTTGTGGGCGTCCGCCTTCGCGTTCAGCCAGTAGAATCCTTGCCAAAAGGCTTTCGCGACCAACGATCGAGGAGTGGCATGATGCCCGCAATCTCCGAGATGGATTTCGCGTAGGATTTCCATACCTTCTAGCTAGGAAACACACTTTAGGTATACACCAGTAGTGCTCCTTTTGTAGAGTTGCCCATTGATTATGGTATAACCCTTTGCTCTTCGTACTATTTGCCGTCTTTCGACTTTGTCGTCGGGCAAAGTTCCGTGTTCGAGGTATTCAATGAACGGTTTTGTCCAAGACGGAGGGACCTTAGTCACTATGTTGACGAAAGAGTCAGCTCATTCCGGATTGTCGATGTCGGCTCCCTTCACGGATGGTGTGCGTAGGTGCTCGAGGAAAACTCCTGGCGGAATTCGCTTGCGCCATGATCCTACCTTAGACAACATATCAGCCGCCTCGTTCTGTTCCCTAGGCACATACTTAACTTTGTAGCCCAAGAAGCTCTTGGCTATCTCGTCCACTTCGTCTCGATATGCCGCCATCATAGGGTTCCGTGCATTCCAGGTGCCAGCCACCTGCTGGGCAACCAAGTCGGAATCTCCACAGCAAACTATGCGCTTGATGCCAATATCCTTGGCTACACGTAGTCCGTGAATGAGTGCTTCATACTCCGCCATGTTGTTTGTAGCCTCGAAGTGGATCTGCAAAACGTAGTGTAGCTTATCTCCTGTTGGTGACTGTAGCAATACACCAGCCCCCGAGCCGTTGAGCAGCTTTGATCCGTCAAAGTGCATCACCCAGTACTCTGGTTCTGGCAACGAAGTAGCGTCTGGCATCTCCGTCCAATCTGCAACAAAATTCGCCAAGGCTTGTGATTTGATAGCGTCGCGTCTCTTGTAGGTGATCTTGAAGGCGGCAAGTTCAATGCCCCACTTCGCAACCCTTCCTGTAGCGTCGCTGTTGTTGATGATGTCCGACAATGGAGTCTTGCTCACCACTGTGATTGGGTGCTCCTAAAAGTAATGCCTCAGCTTCCGAGAAGCAAGGAATACTCCATAAGATATCTTTTGGTAGTGCGGGTAACGCTGCTTAGACTCCATCAAGACCTCGCATACATAGTAAACTGGTCATTGAAATCCGTGCTCATAGCCTAGTTCCTTCCGCTCTACGACGATGACGATGCTGATAACCCGGTTGGTTGCCGCCATGTAAATTAACAAGGGCTCTCTAGGCTCGGGTGCTGAGGAAAGAATCTCCTTGAGCTGCTTCAATGCTGCATCTGCCTTGTCCGTCCACATGAATTTGTCTGCCTTTTTCAGCAACTTGTACAGCGGCAGGGCCTTCTCTCCAAGTCGGCTGACGAACCGACTAACTCCTGCAACACAACCTGTTAGTCGTTGAATGTCCATTAGGCATGTCGGACGGTTTATATTTAAGATGGCCTTGATTTTCTCCGGGTTAACCTCGATTCCACGCTGGGAAACGATGAAGCCCAACAATTTGCCGGCTGGAACCCCGAAGACGCACTTCTTAGGGTTAAGCATCATGTTGTATTTCTGGAGATTATCGAATGTTTCTTTTAAGTCGGAGATTAAGTCGTTTGACTTTTTAGACATCACCACGATATCGTCCACGTAGGCGTGAACGTTCCGACAAATTTGGTCGTGAAGGCAATGTTGCATTATCCGCTGGTAGGTAGCACCTGCGTTTTTTAGCCCAAAGGGCATCGTGACATAGCAAAACGTGCCGTATGGGGTAGTGAATGAAGTGGCCAATTGGTCTGACTTCCTCATCTTGATCTGGTGGTATCCTGAGTATGCATCGAGAAAACACAAAAGTTCCGAGCCAGCCGTCGAGTCAATGACTTGGTCAATGCGAGGCAAAGCAAACGGATCTTTGGGACATGCTTTGTTCAAGCCGGTGTAATCAACGCACATTCTTAATTCATTGGTTACTTTTTTGGGGACAAGTACAGGATTGGCCACCCATTGGGTGTGAAGGACTTCTCGGATAAATCTAGCCTTAAGTAACCTAGCTATTTCTTCCAATGGCGCGTCTCTTCTCATCTCCAAAGCATCGTAGAGGTTGTTTCACTGGTTTTGATTTTGGATCAATGTTTAAGCTGTGCTTGTCAAGTTCCCTAGGTACACCTTTCATGTCGGCAGGTTGCCAGGCAAAGATGTCCCTGTTCTCACAGAGGAACTCGACGAGCGCGCTTTCCTATTTGGGATCCAGGTTCGTCCCAATGGCGGTGACCTTGGAGGCATCGCCTACCACAAGTTCCACCGGCTTGGTCTCGATGGCGGCCTTGAACGCAGGAGTGGAGTCAGAGATTTGTTTCTTCGACGCGGGCATCTCTGTGTCATCGACCTTGATCTATATCTCTTTGAATTCTTCGTTGTAGAGGACAGCTTCTGCAACGGCTTCTTCGTTGATCTCGCAGTCCCTTGCCTTAGTAAAGCTTCCGGATACGGTGATGATGCCGTTTGGTCCGGGTATCTTGAGTTTGTTGTAGACGAAGCATGGCTTGTCCATGAATGTGTGGAATATGTCGCGGCCGAATATGACGTGGTACACGCTCTTGAAGGGGACCACCTCGAAGGTCACGCGCTCTTGGCGGTAGTTATTAACATCGCCAAAGGCTACCTGAAGTGTAATGCACCCAAGGGACCTAGCCTCCCGACCAGGAACTACGCCGTGGAAGACGGTGTTGGTCTGCCTTAGGTTTGCCTCCGTCAAGTTCATATTTTGCAGTGTATCCAGGTACATGATGTTGATGCTGCTTCCACTGTCCACCATACACTTGGTGAACTCCACGCCGTCAATCAAGGGGTTGATAACCATGGAGTACTGGTTCTCCGTGGGTATAAAGTCTGGGTGGTCTGTTCTGTCCCAAGTTATTGGAACCTCCGACCAGCGCAGGTACTAGGGGACTGGGGGAGAGTAGCCATCAGGATCCTTAGAGAGGTCTTCTGTTGTCGGACGGTGGGGGTGCCAAGGAAAGTGTGGTAGACTGGGGCCTTCTTTGCGAAGGGGTTCTTGCCCTTGTCGTCGCTCTTGGTGGAGTGCTTGGGGTCAACGTCTTCGTCCATGTAACTTGAATCCTTGGACTCCTCCTCCTTCTTCTTCCCCTTGCCCTTGCCGCGCAGTCTGTTCTTCCGACTTTGCTTGTAGCCGGACTCCGGGTCTTCCTTGAGGTTGTTGATGAACTTGCAGTGTTGATTGGTATGGGTGGCTTTGCCGTTGACGTCGAGGTGTACGAGGCATGGCATATCACTGTACTCCTCGTAGGTTTGGGGAACGCGGAGCGGCGCCGAGGTGGTTTCACTTCCTCGTTGCTGCCCACGACCGGCTCCCCTTCCTCGGCCATGCTGTCTGCCCTCTCCTCGTCCTACAAAAGTCATAGCGACCATGTCGGTAGATTGCTTTTCTTCTGGAGTGGTTTTCTGCTTTGTACTACTGTTCCTCAGAGCTTGAGTTGGAACGGTCGTTGCCGACAAGGAGCCACGAGAATCATCGTCGGCAGCTGCGAACTCACTAGCCAACTGAATCATCTGGTTCAAGTCGAGCTGGTGATTGTCCTGCAAGCGCTTCAGCTTATGTCGGAGCAACGTGCCCCTTTCCAACCCATCGATGAAGGCGGCCATGGCGGTCTGAGCATGCACTCCTGCGCAGGAATTCTTCATGTCCAGCCAGCGGGAGAGGTAGGCGCGAGATGTCTCGTCTTTCTCTTGCACGCACCGCTGTAGATCGCCCACAGTGCAGGGACGCTTGTATGTACCCTCAAAGTTCTTGGTGAACGCTTCTTGCATGTCCAACCAGTTGTAGATAGATTTCTCCGGCAAGTCGTCGATCCACTGACAGGCTGTACCCGCCAACATTAATGGGAGGTACTTGACATCGACGTTGGGGTTGCCTCTGGCAATCTCCACCGCGTTGCCATAGTCCTGCAACCATGTGGCTGGCTTGGCGGTGCCGTCATAGGGCTTGATGGTATTATCGATCCAGAAGCCTTTAGAGTAAGTTGCGGACCGTATTGCAGGTCCAAAACAACATGGTCCTAGGTATGGTCCTTCCCGGGCCTCGTCGATCTTATCGATCAGCGAACGTGCATCATATGGCTCCGGGTTCTTCTTCTTCTTATCAACAGGGGATGGGCGACGCGGGCCTCCTCCGCCATGGTGACTGCTTGGTGGTGACGGAGGCGGAGGTGGTGGTGGGTTAGCCTTCTTGCTATTACCCTCCTACGACGCCTCGCGTTTGTCACGGTTGCTTGTCGGACGCGGAGGGTCATGGCGTGACCTGCGCTTACGTCCTTCGTTGCGCTTTCCATCATGACGGGTCTGCTCCGCGTTGTCGCGGATGACGATGCCACACCGCTTTGGTGGGGGCATATCCGTATGATGGTGAGCGTTGTAATCTTCGCGATGTCAGGGAGATCGGGGCGGTGGCGATGGGCGATGAGGTCGGGCATTTTCTCCGTGGTCAGAGGATATTGGGATGGCATTTTTCCTGTTGCGTGCATCCCTCCGTCTTTGTTCTGAGGAACCCGTCTGGGACCCGACATCAAGAGGAGATCTGTCCCTTGGCGGTTTGTACTGGATAGACTGGCAGAGAGCTGGGTTAGACTCAAGCCTCTGGGAGGTGGCCTTTTCCTGCTGCTTCACCGCCTTGGCCACTAGGTCATAGACCTGTTCCACTGCCTCAGGCGATCTATCCTGCTCCAGAAGGGTCTTGGTGACGGCGAGGTTAAGGAGTGGGGTGGGCATCACCTACTTGCCTTCACTGTCAATGTATGGCTTGGCTTGTGCCGGCTTCGAGGGAGCCCATCCTAGGTCGCGCCGTACACAAGGATCATTGATGACGCGAGCCAGAGCTTTCTTAGCCTTCTGCTGTTGTAGCAGAGTCTTGTACTCGGCCTCCATTGCTCTAGCTTTCTCTATGGACTTCTGTGCGTTGACCAGATCTCGATCTAGCTTAGCGCCTTGCTCCGCGATGGCTTGTGCTTCCTCCAGCTGCTGCTATCGTTTCTCATTAAGCTGGGTCACGTTCCGGATATGAGCAACGGTCAGTGGCTCGACGAGGAGATTGTCGTACATCACTCTATCGGCTAGAGTAACCTGGGCTGCTGTAGACGTAGATGCTAGAGGCGGCAAGTTTGCGGTGTTGTTGTTACTCGGGCCGGTGCCGAGTTCCTACGGCTGCTGCACTGGGTTGGGCGGAGGAGGCATGTCTTTTGCGCGATCATCGTCAGCAGCAGCAATAAGTGGCCCTTCCCCTTTTCTAGTGCCGTAGGCGAAGCTCGTCCGTCTTGATCTTCATCCATCATCGTCCCAATGGTGACGAACACCCCTCGGGACGCGACAATGTTGTTGGCCTGTTCGTCGCGCGAGTACTCCTCCTCCATCTCCTGCATAGCGGAGTCTAGCTCTTCTAGGCTGAAGTCTATTTCCTCTGAATCTGCACTGAAGTCAGCATAAAGCGCGTCAATGACAGAGTCGGAGGGTGCCAGGACTTCCTCGATGACGGGCGGTGGAGGTGCAATGGGCTCGACGATGACTGGAGGCGGTGGTGCCGCTATGACGATGGCGGCTGGAGGTGGTGGTGGCGGTGGCTGAATCGGAGGGGCTCCGTCAATGAGCGCAAGCGCTGTCTGAGTTGCCGCTTCAGCCTCCGCGTAGTTGTTGACGGTGCTCACCATCTCTTCGAGGGTGAGGCGTCATGTTTCCTGCTGCCGTCTTAAAGAATCTCGGATAAGCGTGCCACGGTCCAGTCCTTCCACGAAGTGATACAGAGCGTTATCATCGGGGTAGTGGACGAGGTCGGCTCGTATGCGGAGCCACCTGGCCAGGTAATCGCGGGGGGTTTCGCCCTCTCTCTGAACACAACGCGCCAAATCGATGATGGTAACCACGCCGACGAACTTGGATCTCTGCTGTCCAGACGCACGGACTAAGCCGGCGTATTTGCAGTGATCTTCCACCTTTATATCCTGCACAAGGGCGGTTTGGGTGGGCCTTGAATTTTTCCGATCTTTGCAGACAAGCTCCGAAGGGAGATCCGACATCGATCCTTCCGCGAACGTATCATGCCCGCAGGCGGTCCGTGCGGGTCTTGATGCTCCTCTGACTCCCAGGGAACTAGTGCCCGAGTCGGTTTCGCCGATGAAAAGGTGGATGTCTCTGATAGGAACGATCAAACACTGCGCAGGGTTCGTCTTCGCCGGGATCCAGAATTCGTTGGGAGGGACGATCGGAACGTTGCCAGAGAAGAGAACACGGCCAATGGCTATGGTTTTGCTGATTCCCGCGAAGATCTTGGTCCTCGCATGCTGAAGAGCCAGAAGCGCCTCTTGCCCCACGGTGGGCGCCAACTGTCGTGGTATTGCCGACGAGTACGCCATGGAAGGGTCCTCACAGTGCGTTATTAGAGACGTGGGGTAAGGTGGACGGTTGAAGGGTACGAGGTAACACAGCTTACCCAGGTTCAGATCCCACAGCGGCGGTGGAATCCTACTCATGCTATAAATCACTATAAGGGCAATACGTCGAGTTACAGAGATAGGTTCGCTGTGTGAGGTTGTCTGAATCGATGCCCTAAAGGCTCCCATAGGCCCGACTTATATAGTCGCCAGGTCCTAAGGTTACAGGGAAAAGTCCTAGCTGGACAGGTTACAGAGTCCTACACCGTCTTTTACTAGTCTTGTGTATCTTGCACTCCAAGGCTCCGGGTACGCTGGTGACTCCACCGTAGCCTTCCTTTATCCGGCATGGGCCTCCCTTCTGGATCCACCTAACTGGGCCGCCCAACAGGCCATAGGCCATGCTACCGACTATGGGCCACCCGGGTTAGTCGGATAAGAGACATGCTATAAGGATACCCATATAGCATATCCCCAACACCGGGCCTCGTGGATCTTGTCCAGATGTGATCGTGCGTCATATGGCTCCGGGCTTCTTTTGTTCTTCTTGCCATCAGAGGATGGGCTGCGCGAACGACGCGGGCCTCCTCCGCCATGGTGGCTGCTGGGTATCAACGGAGGCAGAGGTGGCAGTGGGTTAGCCTTCTTGCTGTTACCCTCCTGCGAGGCCTCACGCTTGTCGCGATTGTTTGTCGGACGCGCAGGGTCATGGCGTGACTTGCTCTTGTGTCCTTGGCTGCGTTCCCCATCATGACAGGCCTGCTCTATGTTGTCGCGGATGACGATGCCGTGTTGCTTAGCTGGAGGCATGTCCGTACGATGGTGAGCCTTGGGGTCTTCGCGATGTCGGGGAGAGCGAGGCGATGGAGATGGGCGACGAGGTGGAGCCTTGCCTCCATGGTCGGAGGATATGGGGATAACATCTTTCCTGTTGCGCGCATCCCTCCGTCTTTGTTCTGATGAACCCGTCTGGGACCCGACATCAAGAGGCGATCTGTCCCTTGGAGGCTTATGCTGGCTAGACTGGCAAAATGCTGGGTTAGACTCAAGCCTCTGAGAGGTGGCCTTTTCCTGTTGTTTCACCGCCTTGGCCACTAGGTCCTAGACCTGGTTCACCGCTTCAGGTGATCTATCCTGCTCCAGAAGGGTCTTGGCGATGGCGAGGTTGAGAAGAGGAGTGGGCATCACCTGCCTGCCTTCACTGTCAATGTATGGCTTGGACTGTGCCGGCTTTGAGGGAGCCCATCCTAGGTTTCGCCGCACACCAGGATCATTGATGATGCAAGCAGGAGCTTCCTTAGCCTTCTGCTGCTACAACAGAGTCTTGTACTCGGCCTCCATTGCTCTAGCTTTCTCTATTGACTTCTGCGCGTTGGCCAGATCTCGATCTAGCTTTGCGCCTTGCTCCGTGATGGCCTGCGCTTCCTCCAGCAGCTGCTGGCGCTTCTCGTCGAGCTGGACGACATTGTGAATATGAGCCACGGTCATAGGCTCGACGAGGAGATCGCCGTACATCACTCAATCAGCTGGAGTGACTTGGGCCGCAACAGACGTAGATGTTGGAGGCAGCGGGTTTGCGGTGTTGTTGTTGCTCGGACCGGTGCCATGTTCCTGCGGCTGCTGCACTTGGTTAAGCGGAGGGGGCATGACCTTTTCGCGATCATTGTCGGCAGCAACAGGTGGTCCCTTCCCTTTGACCAGCGCTATAGGAAGAGCTCGTTCGGGCTGATCTTCATCCATCGCCGTCCCAAAGGCGACAAACACTTCTCGGGACGTGACGGTGTTGTTGGCCTGATCGTCGCGTTTGTAATCCTCATCCATCTCCTGCATGGCAGAGTCTAGCTCCTCCGGGCTGAAGTATATCTCCTCTGAATCTACGCAGATGTCGGCGTAGAGCGCGTCAAGCACGAAGTCAAAGGGTGCTGAGGCTTCCTCGATGACGGGGGTGGAGGTGCAACAACAGCGATGATGACTGGAGGTGGTAGTGCAGCTGCGGCGATGACGACCGGAGGCGGCGGTGGTAGGGGCTGAGGCGGAGGGGATCCGCCAACGAGCGCGATTTCTATCTGAGCTTCCTCCTCAGCCTCCGCATAGCTGTTGACGGTGTTCACCATGCTTTCGAAAGTGAGGCATCCTGAAGCCTGTTGCCGCCTTAGCGTATGCCAGAGAAGCGTACGTTGGTCCAATCCTTCCACAAAGTGATACATAGCATCATCATTGGGGTAATTAGCCAGGTTGGCCCGTATAAGGAGCCACCAGGCAAGGTAATCGTGGGGGTTTTCACCCTCTATCTGGATGCAGCACGCCAGATCGAAGACGGTAACCACACCGACGAACTTGGATCTCTATTGTCTAGACGCACGGGCGAAGCCGGCGGATTTGCAGCGATCTTCCACCGTTATATCCAGCACATGGGCGGTTTGGGTGGGCCTTGAATTTTTCCGATCTTTGCTGGCAAAATCCAAGGAGAGATCCGACATCGATCCTTCCGCGAACGTATCCTGCCTGTAGGCGGTCCGTGTGGGTCTTGATGCTCCTCCGACTCCCAGGGAACTAGTGCCCGAGTCGGTTTCAGAACATCGCGCATCGCGTAGGGTTCGTCTTCGCCGGGATCCAGAACTCGTCGGGAGGGAAGTTCGGAACATTGCCGGAGAAGAGAACACGACAGATGGCTACGGTTTTGCCGATTCCCATGAAGATCTTTGTCCTCGCCCGCTGAAGAGCCTGAAGTGCCTCTTGCCCCACGGTGGGCGCCAACTGTCGTGGTATTGCCGATGAGTATTCCATGGAGGGGTCCTCACGGTGCGTGTTTATAGATGTGGAGGAAGGTGGACGGTTGACGAGTACGATGTTACACAGCTTACCCAGGTTCAGATCCCACAATGGTGGCAGAATCCTACTCCTCCTATAAATCACTATAAGGGCAATACGCCGAGTTACAGGGATTGGTTCGCTATGCGAGGTGACTAGAGAGTCTAAGTTATCATTCCCTAAAGGCTCCCATAGGCCCGACTTATATAGTCGCCAGGTCCTAGGGTTACAGGGAAAAGTCCTAGCCGGATAGGTTACAGAGTCCTACACTGCTTACATCTAGCCTAGCGTGTCTTGCACTCCAAGGCTCCGGGTACGTCTGTGACTCCTTCGTATCCTTCCTTTATCCGGCATGGGCCTCCCTTCTGGATCCATCTAACTGGGCCGCCCAGCAGGCCATGGGCCATGCTACCAACTGTGGGCCACCCGAGTTATCCGGATAGGAGACATGCTATGAGGATACCCATATAGCATATCCCCAACATTGAGGGAATTGTACAGTAGCTTGTGTTTTTAGTGAAACTTTTGATATTCCAAATCTAAACCCAAAGGTCTATTACCTTTTGAATACACTAATGTTGCTAATGAAGATTGTATGAAGTTTTGTATGAAGGAAAATTTTCAGGTGTAGAGAAAGAATGATGTAATGAGATGAAGAATGGACAAAAGCTCAAGCTTGGGGATGCCACCCCATGTCACCAAAAGAAATATTCAAGAGGTACAATCGTCAAAGCTTGGGGATGCCCAAGGCATTCCCTTCTTCATCAATAAAAATCTCAGGTCTTTCTAGACACTTCGTTTTTATTGTTTCATGCAGAATTGTGTTGTTCTTGGAGCGTCTTAGTTTTTGTTTGGTTTGCTTAGTTTGCTTGAATAAAGTAGTTTGGACCCCCGTTCTCGCTGTGTTGTTACAAATAAGTTGATTGGTGTTGGAGAGGAGTAGAAAGTTCTTGCTTGATCAGTATAAGAGGAGCTTGCTTTGACTGTGACTTAGACTTTATCATGTCATGCTAGGTCTTGTTTTGACCTTATGCTTAGTGATTATTGCTGTAGCATGACTTGTTACAAACAATTGGGATTTCTTAGTGTGCCTTGAAGGAATCATGTGTTGTTTTAGCATACAAAAGCATAATATTGTGGTAATCTCCTTTGATGTTTTATTTGGGTTGACTTGGCACATGCTCACACCATGTTATGACTATGAACAAGTCACCATAGCCTATATGATCATTTAGTCCTTGACTTGTAGTACCACTTTATGCTTTGATTAGTAATGTTTTGTCGCTCTACATGATTATGGCCATTATTGCTCTCTTAGTTGGTCGCTTCCAGTCTTTTTCTAGCCTCCACTTGTATGAGTAAGCTCTACTCATGCATCCAACTCCCAAGAAACCAAGTTATTCCAAAGTGTCCACTATAAATTCCTATGCATGGTGTGTTACACCATTCCAAGTATATTCTTGTTTTCATCTATCTTCCAATTAAAAAGTATTTTGTTATATGAAAACTTAGTGATTAAAGCTCTCACAAACTTGATGGCACACTTTATTTTTCTTTCCCCTAATAAACTTGAACCATTGCATCATCTATGTTGTATATGTTTGCACTTATACGTTGGAATTAGCAGAACCATGTTGTCACGTGGAACGCTTTTAACATTGCACTTGTACATTGTACGCAGTTGATATCATGCTCTTTTGTCTATGGATGTCGTCGGTGTGAAATAAAAGGGGAGCTTGTAAATCCATGGAGTTATGTATGTGTGTTAGAGAAACTCCTAGGCCGCTAGCCTAAGCCATTCCTAATCATGGTGTAAACTGGCAGCATCACCATAGTGAGGAATCTATGAAGCTTTCTTCTTATAAAAAATAGACATATTGAAAATAGGAAAGAGAGAAAAAGAACCATTTTCCCATGGTAAATAAGAAGATTGCTAAGATGCTCATTGTCTGCTTTCCTTGTCATTTTGATTATGGGATAGCTCCTGTATCATGTGCAAGGGGTACCCCGTTGGGTGTTCTCTATGATACACATGTACTTACTATGACAAGAACTTACCGGTGACTAAAGTTGAGTAGCATGAGGAGCAGCCCTCGTACTCAAGGGACATGAGATTGCCAACTTATACTTTGTCAAGCATATATTCCATATTTTGTTCACTTTAACCTTAATCACTTCAATATGCTTATGATAGGGGCAATGAGAGCTGAAAGCTAACAAGTACCATAATTTTTGGAAGCTCTTTATGAGACTTGAAACCCCTGCTTCCCTTTGAAGGGCCTTTCTTCCCACTTTTATATTGAGTCTCCACCTTCTATCCTTAGGCACCAATTAAGAGAGCATAGTTACCATTCTTAGTTCTGTGTGCATTGTCCCAAAACTTATTGATTGATGCATATTGTTGATATTACTTGTTCTTGTGCTATTTGTATCTAGTCACTCTTATGAACTTTGAAGGTGTCCTATGCATCTATTTGCTAGTCCATGAGGGACAAGCTAAATGCCACTATGCTATGTTTTCTATATGTGAAACAAACAAATGTCTTTCTATGCATTGTTATTGATGATTTTTGTTTGTATCATATCATGTTGCAACACAGTTACTATGTCTTACTATTAGAACTTCATCTTTCATGCTCATGTTTAGAGTACTTTGATCCCAGCTTTCAATGCTTGCAAATGGATTGATCAAGATTTTGATGGTGCATGTCACCTAAAAAAAATTCTTTTTTATCACTTACCTACTTGAGGATGAGCAGGAGTTAAGCTTGGGGATTCTTGATACGTTGAAAACGTATCTATAATTTTTGATGTTCCATGCTTGTTTAGTATCTACTTTTCTTTGCTTAGTCTACACTTTGAGGTGTTTTATATGTTTTCTGGTACTAACCTATTAACAAGATGCCACAGTGCGAGTTGCCTGTTTTCTTCTGTTTTTGGTTCCAGAAAAGGTAGCAAATCAATTTTCTCGGAATTGGACGCGACAAAATCCAAAGTCATTATTTTACCCGTCACGACACGGAACCACGAAGCAAAGATGGAGGAGGACACCAGGGTGGCCACACCCTAGGTGGGCGCGGGCCAGCCCTGGTGGCGCCCATAGGGGGTGTGGGCCCCCTGACCCTCCATCGACCTTGCCTCCTTCGCCTATAAGAATCCCCCGACTCAGAAACCCTAAATTATCTGGCGGAAATCCACAAAAACCTCCACAGCACTGCCGCCACCGAAGGGGAGATTCGGGGGACAGAAAGTCTCTGTTTCGGCACCCTGCCGAGATGGGGAAGTTCCCCCGGATCCATCTCCATAGATCTCCATCTCCATCGCTCTTGCTGATTCCCATGATGAGGGAGTAGTTCTCCTTCGAGGCTAAGGGCTCTACCGGTAGCTATGTGTTCATCTCTCTCTCTCTCTATGCATGATCTTGTTGTGGTCATGAGCTTTCTAAGCAAGTAGATCTACCTTGCTACTCAAGTGCTTCAATAGATCTCTGCTCTCCCCACGTGTGTGAAAGTGATAGCGTGTGCGCCATGGTGGCACTTAGGCTAGAGTTGATAAATACTTTTCATGAGTTATATTTGGAGTTGGATGTCTTTATGAAATTGTGGTGTTTGTTGGAACCATCTAGCGCTCAAGGTGACAGTGTGGGGTTATCTAGATGGGGAAGGTGGACTTTGAGGTGTGCCTTTGTAGCCCTACCACGGATTAGAGTGTCCACCCGGAGAGTTGTTCAGGGTAGCATCATGAAGAGAATATATTTATTGATAGTGTTCACTAGTGAAAGTATGATCCCTAGGCCTTGTTTCTAAGCATTTAAACACCGTTTTCATCTAGATCTATTGCATGTTTTCTTGCTTCCATCTTTATTTCAGTTTTCTTTTAGTCTCTACTACATCAACAAGTCAGAAGCTCTTTTCTAGCACTGTTACCACTTGGATTTCACTCTCTCTTCGCCGAACTAGTGCACCTATACACCTGCCAAGTGTATTAGGTGTGTTAGGGACACAAGAGACTTATTGTATCTTGACTGCAGGGTTGCTTGAGAGGGATACCTTTGACCACTTCCTCCCCAAGTTCGATAAACCTTGGGTAATCCACTTAAGGGAAACTTGCTGCTGTTCTACAAACCTCTGCACTTGGAGGCCCAACAACTATCTACAAGAATAGAAGTTCGTAGACATCACGTGTCTTGTACTCCAAGGCTCCGGATACGTTGATGAATCCACCGTAGCCTTCCTTCATACGGCATGGGCCTCCCTTCTAGATCCATCTAACTGGGCGGCCCAGTAGGCCATAGGCCTTGCTACCAACTATGGTCCACCCAGGTTATCCAGATTTGAGACATGCAATGGTGGTACCCATTTAGCATATCCCCAACATGTAGGGTCAATTTAAAGTTGCAGAAGAGGTGATGAAAGTAATGTGATACCTCCTCTTTCTTGCTTCGTTCTCGTACTTGAGTCGAATCCCCTCTATATTTCCCTATTGCCAGGTCACCTGAAATTGAGCGATCTCCGAGAGAAACAAAGAAACAAATTTGCAATAAAGGTTACAACTAATTTTTTTGTGCTTTTGGTTTAAGAATGCAAACCGAAAGTAAACATGCAATTTTTGAAGAAGTAAAATATATCAAAAGAAGAAATAAAAATATGAATGCAAAGTTTGGAGGTTCTCAAACCTCCCCCAAGCTTAGGCTGTTGTCATGGTTAGTTGTTGCCGTCATTCGGCGGCGGGTACGGATGCTGCTTGTAGTAGTCGGGGAAGTGGGTCATGAAGTGACTAAAGTTGTGAGTTAAAGCACTCACATCCTCATTCACTCCATGAAAAGTTTGGTCGGTCTCCCCAACGCGCTGGTTTAGCTGCATAAAATCTTCATAGGGGACATTGTTGAACCCCTATTGTTGTTGCTGCTGATTGGGCCATGGGCCCAAGGTCCCTCATGTTGTTGCTGTCCTTCCCAAGCAGGGTTGTACTCCTGCTGCTGCTGCTGCTCATCCTACTTCTCTACTTCTTCATCTTACTTGGAGTAAGGATAGAGTGCTATCTTGATCTCCATCACTTGATCCTTGGTAAGGATCCATTTGTTCCTCTCCTGAATCGAGAAGGCTTGTGGACAAGGCAATGGCACCTGCTCATCCTATGCAACATCAAGATAACCAAATTGATAGGCTCGGAGCCTCCTGTTAGATCGGTATACACCGAGGAAGCCACAAGCAGTTATATATTTGACATCCATAAGTATGGAGCCATCAACAGGTTGCACAATAGGTATCGGAATTCCACGGGCTTGGATTAGGTGGGTTACCAATCCACCGTTGCGAATATCACCTTTCTTTTTGTTGCTCTGGTGGCAGAGGTGCTGGAGGAATAGAGCTGCAGGAGTGGGACTATGTGGTGCATCAGGGAAGAGTGCCTTGGTGATCATGGCCATGTCTGCATTGGCCATAGAGCTGGTATCTCCTCTCCCCAACAAAGTGTTAGCAAGAAACAAAGCAAAGTAGCAGATGGTCGGGTTCTGAATGGTGGACATCTTCTTCTGGTAGAAGTCCCTCCACCGTTAACAGAAATAACCTCCCAAGTTTATCCACTTGAGATGCTATATAAATTTGTAACAGTTGATTCCCCTTCTTGAGGGAATCCAAAAGCTTCAGAAAATTGTTGAAAAGTGATTTGATATGGCCGCTGTTTAACGGTGAAACTCACCATGCATTCATTACCTTTCTCCTTGTAGTCGTCGTAGAAGGAGGCGAGGAACTCATGGGTGAGCTCAGTGTAGGTGTAGTGGCTTGCATAGGCGGGGTTGGATAGCCCTGCATTTTCACACATGTGGTCGAAGTCCGCCCTCAACCCTGTCGAGCTAAGAAATCCATCATCGGCCCATCGTGTGGTCAGCACCTTCCTCGCTAAAACCATGGCATACTTGTTGTCGAGGTCAGACCGGAGCCCCGAGCCTTCACCACGTTAGCGCTTACTCTTGCAAAAAATACTACCGAGCTTGTTCATCTTGATGCACTGAGATTCAACATAAAACCTTAGGCATATAGTTTCTACATGATATATGAACGATTCTACATGGAGGAATTCAATCCTAACATGAGAAATCAAAAGAGAAAATCAAACAAGATTGAGTTCATTCACTAATTCAATGAGAGGATTTCAACCATGGAATTCTAAAAATAAATCATGGATAGGGAGAGAAACATACCGATCTGCTGATTCCCCCACTCAAACGAATGAAATCCATGAAGAATCAATAGTTCTAGGTGGATTTTGAGAGGTTTGGAGAGAGAATATGAGATAAATAATGGGGAAGAGGAGAAGCCCTAGCTACATCAGGGCATTTAAGTGGTCGCGTCGAACTATACAGCGGGAGCTATACAGGCGGGTTAGGTAGATCCCTCCATATAGTTGTGGCAGCGGCAAGGATTAGGATTTCTCCATGCTAGATCACAACTATATGGGCACAACTATACGGCCGGACCAAAATGGTCTTGCCGTATAGTTGGTCGTTAAACCTTCTTTATTCGAGACCCCTTTTTTGAGAGTTTTGTCGATAACTATACGGCTGGAATATATATTACCGTCGCATAGTTGGTCGTTACAACTCCTGGAACATGTTTTTTCGCCCAAATTTTTAGAGATTCACTTTTTAATCTGGACAATATGATTAAGCTAGTTTCTGCATATAAAACTCAAACTTTATTTTATGCACTAAATCTATGCTTATTCAGTCGATATTTATACTACTTTTTGACAGCTGCATCTTCATAGGCGCGCTTCCGCAAGAATGTCTATGAAAAAGTTGTAGGAATGCGATAAACTTTTTATTATTTAACTTTATTTTATAATTGTGATGGGTTGACTCCCATTAAGAATTTATTAAAAATGGTTGAATATCTCAACCCTTTCTGTGTTCTCGAATTCTTACCTTGGGATGCCCTTTATCAAAGGCACTTACCACGTGGACTCTTTTTGCTGGTGGAATATACCTTTCTCCTACTTCTTGTTTCTTTTGAAAATATTGGATGATTTTAGCATCATAAACATTGAAGATCATTTTTTCTTCAGCACAATCAACTAACACTCCTGCAGTGCTAATAAAAGATCTTCCAAATACTATAGATACTTTTTCATCCTCTGGCATTTCAAGAGTAATAAAATCAGTGGGAATAACATGCTCATCTATTCTAAATAGAACATCCTCAATCGTACCAATAGGTTGTTTAGTGGATTTGTCAGCCATCTGTAAAGTGAAAGAAATGGGGGAATACTCCGGCTTGACTAGCGCATGCGCGCGCTCTGGGAGGACGGCAACCTGCGGTCGAACGTGCGTGCGAGCATCAGTCTCGTGCTGCTCTCCCTGATTGCCACGTGGCCGCCCTGTTGCTCTGCTTGTGTACTGATTCTGCTGTTAGACGCGCTTGGTAAAAAAATACGTGGGCAGCAATATATGTAAAAAAGAATAGTGCAGCGTAAAAAAACTGTAAACTACCAGTGGATCGTTCCGTGCACTGCGATCAAAGACAGTACAACACAGTATAAATAGGCAGTGCATGGCCGGTGCACTGGCAGGACATCGCTTCATGCACCCCGACCGAAGGCAGTGCAACACAACACAATAAGGCAGTACACGAGAGGATACCTCTTCGTGCACTGCGCTCGAAGGTAGTGCAACACAGTATAAACGGGTAGTTCACAACCGGTGCACTGGCACGACATCGTCTCGTGCGACCGAAGGCAGTGCAACATAACACAACAAGATAGTACACGAGTGGTGCACTGCCAGGATACCTCGTCGTGCACTGCGCTTGAAGGCAGTGCAATACAGTATAAATGGGCAGTGCACGACCCACATTGTCACGTGCACTGCGACCGAAGGCAGTGCAACACAACACAAATAGGAAGTGCACCTCGTCGTGCACTTCGTACGAAGGCAGTGCAATATAATATAATATAATATAATAAGGCAGTGCGCAGACAGTGCATGTAAAGGTCCCAACCTTTAATAAGGTAGAGATCCCTGTATTTATAATGCTAGTCCCTGGATCAATAGCTAGCATCCACAGTTAAGATGTAATATCAAGAAACAAAGGTCATAATACAACTTTATAACCAGGAGTAAAATAATTTATTACATCTTACATAGCTCATTTGGCTATCTCATTACAATGCAGCAGAAATAACTATAGCATGGGGTTCTTCATCTTCAAAGTGCCACAGGCAATCATGTTGGTTGTAGACTTGTAATCCTAATCAACACACTTCACTAACATCAAACAAACCTGCAACATAATAAGTTATAGCCACAAGGTTCAATATATTTGAATTGTATTGGCAAGTGATACTATGGTAGTATAGTGGTAACTATCATCTATATGCATTTGGCTAAGTGAAGCTTAGGCTTGCTTTGCTCAAAATAGATTTTCCTTATCATTTGTAAAACACTAAGTTTTTGCTTGTCAAAAATACCCAAGGAACCACCAATAGAAATTGGTGAACCTTTACCCTTGTTCAACCACAAGTTTTTAACTTAGAAATTTGGATGAGGAGATTCTTGATAGCTTCTATGTCTTCATGCTCAAATTGTCCTTTGCCAGGGACCTTGCTGAGTACTTAGATTTTTCACTCTGCAGAGGTGGTGCACTTTCCCCACAAGACTTGGTTTCACCAAGACAAGATCTTTCAGAAGCCTTCCCCTAGACCAGAATGGACGCGTTCCAACCTATCAATCCCCTACCACCAACTGTCCATTTGGCTAAGTTATTGCAACCTATATGATCCAGGCAGAGCCCATAATGCCAAGTGGCAGCACTTGAAGCTTCTCAACATTTGACATCTCAAATCTCTTTGTTCCTAGGTGGCATTCCACAAGTGAGATACCAAGTTTTCCCCAGTATACTGGACTTGGTGATGCCCAAGTTTTCCCCAGCATACTGTACTTGCGTAACCACTCAACACAAACCATTCTTTCCATTCCACCTAGGTGATTCATTCACTTAGTTGTTTTATTAAACAAAACACAAGTCCTTGATTTAGAAATATTCCATAGCATGAATATAATCCACCCTTGTTTTCTACTAGCTAAGCTAAGCATGATAGTAGTAGGAATCTTGACTTGGGATATTTCTACTAAGGTTTCATATACTAGGATTTCCCATGGCATAGTTTATACTTAGCAAAAATTCCATGCAAGTCCTACTTAGAAACTGTTGGAATTATGCCCTAGAGGCAATAATAAAGATGTTATTATTATAATTCTTGTTCATGATAATGTTTATATTCCATGCTAGAATTGTATTAAGCGGAAACTTTAATACTTGTGTGGTTTGTGAACAACACCGTGTCCCTAGTACGCCTCTATGGACTAGCTCATTGATTAATGATGGTTAAGGTTTCCTAACCATGGACATCAATTGTCGATTAATAAAGAGATCATATCATTGGGAGAATGATATGATGGACAGACCCAAACTAAGCGGAGCAATTAGATCGTGTCATCGTGTTCATCTTTGCGAAGCTTTTCTTATATCAAATATTGTATTCCTTAGACCATGAGATGATACAAATCCCTGGTATCGGAAGAAAGCTTTGAGGTCATCAAACGTCATCCTATGAGAGGGTGATCATAAAGGTGTCTCTCAGGTGATCGAAAAGTACCTGTTGGGTTGTATGTATCGAGATGGGATTTGTCCCTCCCAAGTCGGAGAGATATACTTCGGGCCCACTCGGTAATCGATATCTACACCGCTTGCAAGCATGTGGTTAAGGAGTTAATCACAAAGTGATATTGGATTACGGAACGAGTAAAGTACTTGCTGTGAACGAGATTGAACTAGGTATGACGGTACCGACGATCAAATCTCGGGCAAGTAAAATATCGCGAGACGAAGGGAATATATATATGGGATTGATTGAATCCTGGCATCGTGGTTCATCCGATACGATCATCGATGAATGTGTGGGAGTCAATATGGGTTTCCAGACCCCACTGTTGATTATTGATAGAAGATCATGTCTGCATATTCTCGAACCCGAAGGGTCACACACTTAACGTGTCTCGACGCTAGGATAGATTGGATAATTGGTTTATGATTTTTTGTTTGGAGTCTCGGATGTGATCCGGGACATCACGAGAGGTTCCGGAATGATCCGGAGAATAAGATTCATATAAGGCAATGCAGTTTTTGGAGTTCGGAATTGTTTCGGGTTAATCGGTATTGTACCGGAAGCATCTAGAACCTTCCGGAGGGGGACCAACGTGTCCCCACCTGCCAGGAGGGGGCATGGGCCTATGAGGGAGTTCCCTGGACGCATTGGGCCAGGGGCACAAGTCCCCATAGGGCCCAGCCGGCCAAACAAAGGGAAACCCTAAAGGGGGCTTCTAGAAGGAGGGGGAAGACTTGCCCCCCACTCTTCCCTCCTTGGCCGCCGGCCTAGGCTTGGGGGAGGGGCTAGGGTTGCCGCCCACCCCTCTATATAAAGAGGGCTAGGGGCGTACCACCCCTCCACACCTCCTTCTCAACCCTAGCCGCCCTGCTGCCCTCCTCTCTCTCTCCCTCCCGACTGCGTGTAGGCGAAGCCCTGCTGCAGAAACTCTCCACCACTTGCACCACGCCGTCGCGTTGTAGATTCAATCCGTATCTCCAGCATACTTGCTGGACCGAGGAAGGAGGAGACATCGAGGTGCCGCACGTGTGCATCTCTCGGAGGCGTCGCCACTTGCGGTGTTAGATCGGATCAGATCGCGAGGAGAAGAAGCGAGTACGACTACATCACCCACGTTCCGACGAACGTTCCGCTGTGCGAATCTTCAAGGGTATGAAGATATCATCTAATCTCTCTCGTTGTTTGCATCTCCTAGATTAGATCTTGGCTTTCCCGTTCGCATCCGTAGAATTTTTTTGATTTACTATGCTGCGAAACCCTTCAGTGGTATCAGAGCTAGATCTATGCGTAGATGTGTTTCACGAGTAGAACGCAACATGGTTGTTGCGGGCGTTGATGTTTTCTGTTGCAAGCCTCTTTTTTGTGTTCTTCTTATGACGCGGGATAGTGAGATTGAAGCGGTCCAGGCCAACCTTATGCGACGTCGTTCGCGAGACCGGCTCCGCACTTGACGTGTGGATTGTTCCACACATGCGGCTGGTGGATGCCAGTTTCTCTCACTATAGTTGTCATGGGATTTACACCGGAGTTTGGCAACCATAATATCACCGTTGTGGCTTTCCGTAGGTAAGAATCATTCTTAGGTTGCTACTCCCATAAGCCACGTAAAACATGCAACAACAAAGTAGAGGCGTCTAACTTGTTTTTGCAGGGAGTGTTTTCTGTGATATGGTATGGCCCAAGATGTCATGTGTATATTGTATGCGATGATCATGTTTTGTAATGTTTCACGACTTGCATGTCGATGAGTACACAACCGGCAGGAGCCATATGGTTGTATTTATAATTGTGTATGACATGTGTGTCAACTTCTTATGCGCCATGTAATAGTTTCACTTTATCGCTAAGTAGTTAGCAATAGTTGTAGTTGCTATTCGTGGTGGAGGCAATCATGGTGGAGTGATGGAGATCATGTCGGCACGCACAAGATGGAGATCATTGCGCGAAGATTGGCTATACCATGTCACATAAAGTTATATGCATGTGATGTTTATCCTTTTATGTATCTTATTATGCTTAGATCGCGACGGTAGCATTATAAGATGATTCCTCACTTAAAGATCAAGATAAAATTGTGTTCTCCCTATGTATGCACCGTTGCGAAAGTTCGTCGTGTCCAAGGATCACGTGATGATCGGGTGCTATAGACTCTACGTTCACATACAACGGGTGCAAGCCAGTTTTGCACACGCGGAAATACTTGACTTTGACTTGACGAGCCTAGCATGTACATACATGGCCTCGGAACACATGAACCGAAAGGTTAAACATGAGTCAAATGAATGATATGATCGACACTTCGTTGTCCACCATTGAAACCACATCTCTTCTCGTGAAGATCGGATTAGGTGTGGTGAATTTGGATCATGTTCACTAAACAACTTGAGGGATGTTGAATTTAGTGGGAGTTCATCTAGTAATTTGATTAAAAGTTGAACTAGTTATCATGAGGATAGTCTAATTTCTACTTGCAAACATTGTTGATCAAATGGTTAAGTCCAACTTCAACTTCAACGTTTTTGCTAAGAAGGAAAAGCTTAAAAACAATGGGTCTAACTTCACCAACTGGTTCCGCAATCTGAGAATCATTCTCTCTGGCGGTCAAAAGGACTATGTCCTTGAGAATGCGTTAGGTGACGCCCCTGCTGTAGATGCGTCGGCTGATGAGAAAGCTGTCTATCAGTCGTGCAAAGATGATTATGGTGTGATTAAGAGCACCATGTTGTTTGCTATGGAATCGGACCTTCAAAATTGTTTCGAAGACTATCCCGGGCCCTTTGAGATTCTCGAGGAGCTGAAAACCATGTTTCAGACTCAGGCCCGTTCTGAGAGATATGAGATCTCTGAGAAATTCTTTAACTGCAAGATGGAGGAAGGGAGTTTCATTAGTGAGCACGCCATTAATATGTCGGGCTACACTCAACGCCTTGAGCAACTGGACTGCAAGATTCCAGAGGAGCTCAAGATTGACAGGGTTCTGCGATCACTCCCTCCCAGCTACAAAAGTTTTGTAGTGACTCACAATCAGATTGGTTCCACTGATACGATCACCGAGCTCTTCGCAAAGCTGAAGGCTACGGAGGTGGACATCAAAAAGGATAATCATGTGTTGATGGTCAATAAGCCCCCCACCTTCAAGAAAGGTAAGGGTGCAAGGAAGCCCTTCAAGAAAGGCGGCGGCAAGCGCGTTGCCCCTGCTGAAAAGAAGCTCAAGTCTGGACCCAAGCCAGACACTGAGTGCTTCTATTGCAAGGACAAGGGTCACTGGAAGCGCAACTGTCCGAAGTACTTAGCAGACAAGAAGGCTGGCACCATCAAAGGTATATTTGATATACATGTTATTGATGTTTTCCTTACTAGCCCTCGTTGTAGTGCCTGGGTATTTGATACTGGTTCAGTTGCTAATATTTGTAACTCGAAACAACAGCTACGGAATAGACGGCGGCTTGCGAGGGATGAGGTGATGATGCGCGTTGGCAACGGATCAAGAGTTGATGTGATGGTCGTCGGCACGCTCTCCTTAGTTTTACCTTCGGGATTAGTTTTAAACCTTAATAAATGTTATTATGTGCCTACGTTGAGCATGAACATTATTTCTGGATCGTGTTTATTGCAAGACGGTTATTCATTTAAATCTGAGAATAATGGTTGTTCTATTTATATGAGTAACATCTTTTATGGTCATGCACCTGTTGTGAATGGTTTATTTCTTCTAAATCTCGAAAGGGATGAAACACACATCCATAACATTGAGTCTAAGAGATGCAAAGTAGATAGTGATAATACTAGTTATTTGTGGCACTATCGTCTAGATCATATTGGTGTAAAGCGCATGAAGAAAATCCATTCTGATGGACTTTTGGAGTCTCTTGATTTTGAATCAGTTGACACATGCGAACCATGCATCATGGGCAAGATGATCAAAACCCCGTTCTCCGGTATGATGGAGCGAGCAACGGACTTGTTGGAAATCATACATACCGATGTATGCGGACCGATGAGTGTTTCGACGCGCGGTGGATATCGCTATTTTCTCACTTTTACCGATGACTTAAGTAGATATGGGTTGATCTATTTAATGAAACATAAATCTGAAACATTTGAAAAGTTCAAGGAATTTCAGAATGAAGTGGAGAACCATCGTAACAGAAAGATTAAGTTTCTACGATCCGATCGTGGAGGTGAATATTTGAGTTATGATTTTCTCACGCATCTTAAAGCAAGCGGAATCGTTTCGCAACTCACGCCACCCGGAACACCACAACACAATGGTGTGTCTGAACGCCGGAATCGAACCCTATTAGATATGGTCCGATCAATGATGTCTCTTACTGATTTGCCGTTATCATTTTGGGGTTATGCATTAGAAACCGCTGCATTCACTTTAAATAGGGCACCATCTAAATCCGTTGAGACGACACCGTATGAACTATGGTTTGGTGCTAAACCTAAGTTGTCGTTTCTTAAAGTTTGGGGATGCGAAGCCTACGTCAAGAAGTTGATGCCGGACAAGCTCGAACCCAAAGCGGAGAAATGCGTCTTCATAGGATACCCTAAGGAAACTATTGGGTATACCTTCTATCATAGAACCGAAGGCAAAGTGTTTGTCGCGAAGAACGGTTCCTTTCTTGAGAAGGAGTTTCTCTCGAAAGAAGTGAGTGGGAGGAAAGTAGAGCTAGACGAGGTTGTTGAACCTTCTCTTGAATTGGAGAGTAGCGCAGCACCTGAAATTGTTCCAGTGCCGCCTGCACCAACAATAGAGGAAGCTAATGACAAGGATCATGAAGCTTCGGACGATGCTGCTACTGAACGTCGCAGGTCGACAAGGTCGCGTGCCCCTCCTGAGTGGTACGGCAACCCTGTCTTGACTGTCTTGTTGGTAGAAGACAGTGAACCTACAAACTATGAGGAAGCGATGATGAGCCCAGACTCTGAGAAATGGCTAGAGGCCATGAAATCCGAACTGGGATCCATGAGCGAAAACCAAGTATGGAATTTGGTGGACCCTCCTAGCGACCGAAAGGCCGTTGAGTGCAAATGGATTTTCAAGAAGAAAACGGACGCGGATGGTAATGTTACCGTCTATAAAGCACGGCTTGTCGCGAAAGGTTTTCGACAAGTTCAAGGTGTTGACTACGATGAGACTTTCTCTCCCGTAGCGATGTTTAAGTCCATTCGGATTTTATTAGCAATTGCTGCATTTCATGATTATGAAATATGGCAGATGGATGTCAAGACTGCGTTCCTCAATGGCAACATTGATGAAGAGTTGTATATGATGCAACCCGAAGGTTTCGTCGATCCTAAGGATGTTGATAAAGTATGCAAACTTCAGCGTTCTATTAATGGACTAAAGCAAGCATCTCGGAGTTGGAACCTTCATTTTGATCAAGTGATCAAGAGTTTTGGATTTGTTCCAAATTGCTACGAAGCTTGTATCTACAAGAAAGTGAGTGGGAGCTCGGTGACATTTCTGGTACTATATGTGGATGACATATTGATTATTGGAAATGACATTAACATGCTTAACGATGTGAAGAGTTATTTGAACAAGTGTTTTTCAATGAAAGACCTAGGTGAAGCTTCTTATATATTGGGCATCAAAATCTATAGAGATAGACAAAGACGCCTGATAGCTTTAAGCCAGAGTACATACCTAGACAAAGTTCTGATAAGGTTTAGAATGGATAAGGCAAAGAAAGGTTCAGTGCCTATGTTGTCAGGTAAGATATTGAGCAAGGCTCAGTGTCTAGCTACGGTAAATGATAGAGAAGCTATGAGAAAAGTGCCTTATGCCTCGGCCATAGGTTCTATCATGTATGCCATGTTGTGTACTAGACCGGATGTGTCCAATGCTTTGACAAGCAGATATCAAAGTGATCCAGGAGTGGAACACTGGACAGCCGTGAAGAACATCCTAAAGTACCTAAATAGGACTAAAGAAATGTTCTTAGTCTATGGGGGTGATGAACAGATCGTCGTAAAAGGTTATGTCGATGCTAGTTTCGACACCGACAAGGATGATTCTAAATCTCACACAGGATACGTTTATATTTTGAATGAAGGAGCTGTGAGCTGGAGAAGCTGCAATAAAAGCGTGATCGCGGGATCTACAGTAGAAGCAGAATACATGGCTGCTGCAGAAGCGTCAAGTGAAGGAGTTTGGATCAGGAACTTCATCACTAAGCTTGGCGTGGTTCCAAGTGCATTGGACCCACTGGAGATATTGTGTGACAACACTGGCGCCATAGCACTCGCTAAGGAACCAAGATATCATCCAAAGACCAAGCATATCAACCGCAAGTTTCATATAATCCGAGATTATATAGCAGATGGAGATCTGAAGATTAGCAAAGTACATACAGATCTGAATGTCGCAGATCCATTGACTAAGGGTGTGTTTGGTACCCTGGGTGAATCCAGATATTCTCATCTCATCTCAACTTTTCCCACTTTTGGATGTTTTGTAGACCGGGTCGGCTGCCCTTGGCAATGCCCACCTCATACAGAAACAGGCTCTCAACCATGCCCGGTTGTGAAGCTCGAATCGAGCTTCGCAACTCGGCATGGGCGACTCCATCCCGCAAAACTCCCCACGCGTGCGACGCGGCCCGTTAGGGGTCACTGCCCCGCATGTTCTAGTGAGCTCATTCCTATCTACAGCCCTCGTCTCTCTCCCACTCCTCACAGCCATGCCGCAAGAATAGCACGCCGACAATGATTGGATGGCTCCAGAACCTCCAGGTGCTCCTCTCCCTGAACGCGCAGCAGGTCGCACCGGCCTCCTCTCCCTTCGACGCCATCGCATCTGGCCTCTTTCCTTGAACACGCAGCAGGCAGCATCACTGCCCTCTCCCTGAACACGCAGCAGGCAGCGCGGCCGCCCTCTCCCTGAATCGCGCAGCAGCCCGCGCCGCCGACCTAGAGCCTCCTCCTCATCTCCACGCATGACCTACCACCCAGCGCTGCCACCTAGCTCCTCCTGAAGCCGCCGACGAGGTGCTACGAGCACGCCCAGAACTCCATGGCATGGTAGATATGAGCTGAGGACCCGATTGCTTTTTTCTTTTTCTGTTCAAGGTCCTTCGTGTAAGACAGTTAGACCTCCCTGTAATTTCATAGTTTCTAGGGTATCCTTACTACTTTAGATAGGAGTAAACCAAATCTGGGAGACACAACGTACCAAACAAACTCTAGGATCAACATGTCTCAACACATAGAGGCTACCAAACACACCATAAAATCTAAACCCATCATGTATAAGATCAGCTTGTCTCAACTGGGAGAGTCATTCTAGAGGGACACAGTCTACCAAACACAACCTAAACCTCTTCCACGTGTAAAACATGATCAGCACCTTAGAGCCAATGGTGTGACATTGTTGCCAAATGTAAACTATATTATTGACTCTAGTGCAAGTGGGAGACTGTTGGAATTATGCCCTAGAGGCAATAATAAATATGTTATTATTATAATTCTTGTGCATGATAATGTTTATATTCCATGCTAGAATTGTATTAAGCGGAAACTTTAATACTTGTGTGGTTTGTGAACAACACCGTGTCCCTAGTACGCCTCTATGGACTAGCTCATTGATTAATGATGGTTAAGGTTTCCTAACCATGGACATCAGTTGTCGATTAATAATGAGATCATATCATTGGGAGAATGATATGATGGACAGACCCAAACTAAGCGGAGCAATTAGATCGTGTCATCGTGTTCATCTTTTCGAAGCTTTTCTTATGTCAAATATTGTATTCCTTAGACCATGAGATAATACAACTCCCTGGTATCGGAAGAAAGCTTTGAGGTCTTCAAATGTCATCCTATGAGAGGGTGATCATAAAGGTGTCTCTCAGGTGATCGGAAAGTACCTGTTGGGTTGTATGTATCGATATGGGATTTGTCCCTCCCAAGTCGGAGAGATATACTTCGGGCCCACTCGGTAATCGATATCAACACCGCTTGCAAGCATGTGGTTAAGGATTTAATCACAATGTGATATCAGATTACGGAACGAGTAAAGTACTTGCTATGAACGAGATTGAACTAGGTATGACGGTACCTACGATCAAATCTCGGGCGAGTAAAATATCGCGAGACGAAGGGAATATATATATGGGATTGATTGA
The DNA here is from genome assembly GCA_916181665.1 of Avena sativa. Classification (NCBI taxonomy): domain Eukaryota; kingdom Viridiplantae; phylum Streptophyta; class Magnoliopsida; order Poales; family Poaceae; genus Avena; species Avena sativa. The sequence continues at coordinate 94,055,605 of OV702299.1, read as the reverse complement.
ATCCTGGCATCGTGGTTCATCCGATATGATCATCGATGAATCTGTGGGAGTCAATATGGGTTTCCAGACCCCGCTGTTGATTATTGATAGAAGATCATGTCTGCATATTCTCGAACCCGAAGGGTCACACACGTAACGGGTCTTGATGCTAGGATAGATTGGATAATTGGTTTATGAGTTTTTGTTCGGAGTCTCGGATGTGATCCGGGACATCACGAGAGGTTCCGGAATGGTCCGGAGAATAAGATTCATATAAGGAAATGCAGTTTTTGGAGTTCGGAATTGTTTCGGGTTAATCGGTATTGTACCGAAAGCTTCTAGAACCTTCCGGAGGGGGACCAACGTGGCCCCACCTGCCGGGAGGGGGCATGGGCCTATGAGGGAGTTCCCTGGCCACATTGGGCCAGGGGCACAAGGCCCCATAGGGCCCAGCCGGCCAAACAAGGGGAAACCCTAAAGGGGGCTACTAGAAGGAGGGGGGAAGACTTGCCCCCCACTCTTCCCTCCTTGGCCGCTGGCCTAGGCTTGGGGGAGGGGCTAGGGTTGCCGCCCACCCCTCTATATAAAGATGGATGGGGGCGCACCACCCCTCCACACCTCCTCCTCAACCCTAGCCGCCCTGCTGCCCTCCTCTCTCTCTCCCTCCTGACTGCGTGTAGGCGAAGCCCTGCTACAGAAACTCTCCACCACTTGCACCACGCCGTCGCGTTGTAGATCCAATCCGTCTCTCCACCATACTTGCTGGACCGAGGAAGGAGGAGACGTCGAGGTGCCGCACGTGTGCATCTCTCGGAGGCATCGCCACTTGTGGTGTTAGATCGGATCGGATCGCGAGGAGGAGAAGCGAGTACGACTACATCACCCATGTTCCGACGAACGTTCCGCTGTGCGAATATTCAAGAGTATGAAGGTCTCATCTAATCTCTCTCATTATTTGCATCTCCTAGATTAGATCTTGGCTTTCCCGTTCGCATCCGTAGAAATTTTTTGATTTACTATGCTGCGAAACCCTTCAGTGGTATGAGAGCTAGATCTATGCGTAGATGTGTTTCATGAGTAGAACACAACATGGTTGTTGCAGGCGTTGATGTTTTCTGTTGAAAGCCTCTTGTTTGTGTTCTTCTTATGACGCGGGATAGTGAGATTGAAGCGCTCCAGGCCAACCTTACGCGACGTTCTTCGCGAGACCGGCTCCGCACTTGACATGTGGCTTGTTCCACACATGCGGTTGGTGGATGCCAGTTTCTCTAACTATAGTCGTCATGGGATTTACACCAGAGTTTGGCAACCATAATATCACCGTTGTGGCTTTCCGTAGGTAATAATCGTTCTTAGCTTGCTACTCCCATAAGCCACGTAAAACATGTAACAACAAAGTAGAGGCGTCTAACTTGTTTTTGCAGGGAGTGTTTTCTGTGATATGGTATGGCCCAAGATGTGATGTGTATATTATATGCGATGATCATGTTTTGTAATGTTTCACGACTTGCATGTCGATGAGTACACAACCGGCAGGAGCCATATGGTTGTCTTTATAATTGTGTATGACCTGTGTGTCAACTTCTTATGCGCCATGTAATAGTTTCACTTTATCGTTAAGTAGTTAGCAGTAGTTGTAGTTGCTATTCATGGTGGAGGCAATCATGGTGGAGTGATGGAGATCATGCCGGCACGCACAAGATGGAGATCATTGCGCGAATATTGGCTATACCATGTCACATAAAGTTATATGCATGTGATGTTTATCCCTTTATGTATCTTATTATGCTTAGATCGCGACGGTAGCACTATAAGATGATTCCTCACTTAAAGATCAAGATAAAACTGTGTTCTCCCCATCTAAGCACCGTTGCGAAAGTTCGTCGTGTCCAAGAATCACGTGATGATCGGGTGCTATAGACTCTACGTTCACATACAACGGGTGCAAGCCAGTTTTGCACACGCGGAAATACTTGGGTTTGACTTGACGAGCCTAGCATGTACATACATGGCCTCGGAACACATGAACTGAAAGGTTAAACATGAGTCATATGAATGATATGATCGACACTTCGTTGTCCACCATTGAAACCACATCTCTTCTCGTGAAGATCGGATTAGGTGTGGTGAATTTGGATCATGTTCACTAAACAACTTGAGGGATGTTGAATTTAGTGGGAGTTCATCTAGTAATTTGATTAAAAGTTGAACTAGTTATCATGAACATAGTCTAATTTGTACTTGCAAACATTGTAGATCAAATGGCCAAGTCCAACTTCAACTTCAACGTTTTTGCTGAGAAGGAAAAGCTTAAAAACAATGGGTCTAACTTCACCAACTGGTTCCGCAATCTGAGAATCATTCTCTCTGGCGGTCAAAAGGACTATGTCCTTGAGAATGCGTTAGGTGCCGCCCCTGCTGTACATGCGTCGGCTGAAGAGAAAGCTGTCTATCAGTCGCGCAAAGATGATTATGGTGTGATTAAGAGCACCATGTTGTTTGCTATGGAATCGGACCTTCAAAATCGTTTTGAAGACTATCCCGGGCCCTTTGAGATTCTCGAGGAGCTGAAAACCATGTTTCAGACTCAGGCCCGTTCTGAGAGATATGAGATCTCTGAGAAATTCTTTAATTGCAAGATGGAGGAAGGGATTTCCGTTAGTGAGCACGCCATTAAGATGTCGGGCTACACTCAACGCCTTGAGCAACTGGACTGCAAGATTCCAGAGGAGCTCAAGATTGACAGGGTTCTGCAATCACTCCCTCCCAGCTACAAAAGTTTTGTAGTGACTCACAATCAGATTGGTTCCACTGATACAATCACCGAGCTCTTCGTAAAGCTGAAGGCTGCGGAGGTGGACATCAAAAAGGATAATCATGTGTTGATGGTCAACAAGCCCCCCCACCTTCAAGAAAGGTAAGGGTGCAAGGAAGCCCTTCAAGAAAGGCAGCGGCAAGCGCGTTGCCCCTGCTGAGAAGAAGCTCAAGTCTGGACCCAAGCCGGACACTGAGTGCTTCTATTGCAAGGACAAGGGTCACTGGAAGCGCAACTGTCCGAAGTACTTAGCGGACAAGAAGGCTAGCACCATCAAAGGTATATTTGATATACATGTTATTGATGTTTTCCTTACTAGCCCTCGTTGTAGTGCCTGGGTATTTGATACTGGTTCAGTTGCTAATATTTGTAACTCGAAATAGGAGCTACGGAATAGACGGCGGCTTGCGAGGGATGAGGTGACGATGCGCGTTGGCAACGGATCAAGAGTTGATGTGATGGTCATCAGCACGCTCTCCTTAGTTTTACCTTCGGGATTAGTTTTAAACCTTAATAAATGTTATTATGTGCCTGCGTTGAGCATGAACATTATTTCTGGATCGTGTTTATTGCAAGACGGTTATTCATTTAAATCGGAGAATAATGGTTGGTCTATTTATATGAGTAACATCTTTTATGGTCATGCACCTGTTGTGAATGGTTTATTTCTTCTAAATCTCGAAAGGGATGCAACACACATCCATAACATTGAGTCTAAGAGATGCAAAGTAGATAGTGATAATACTACTTATTTGTGGCACTGTCGTCTAGGTCATATTGGTGTAAAGCGCATGAAGAAACTCCATTCTGATGGACTTTTGGAGTCTCTTGATTTTGAATCATTTGACACATGCGAACAATGCATCATGGGCAAGATGATCAAAACCCCGTTCTCCGGTATGATGGAGCGAGCAACGGACTTGTTGGAAATCATACATACCGATGTATGCGGACCGATGAGTGTTTCGACGCGCGGTGGATATCGCTATTTTCTCACTTTTACCGATGACTTAAGTAGATATGGGTTGATCTATTTAATGAAACATAAATCTGAAACATTTGAAAAGTTCAAGGAATTTCAGAATGAAGTGGAGAACCATCATAACAGAAAGATTAAGTTTCTACGATCCGATCGTGGAGGTGAATATTTGAGTTATGATTTTCTCACGCATCTTAAAGCAAGCGTAATCGTTTCGCAACTCATGCCACTCGGAACACCACAGCGCAATGGTGTGTCTGAACGCCGGAATCGAACCCTATTAGATATGGTCCGATCAATGATGTCTCTTACTGATTTGTCGTTATCATTTTGGGGTTATGCATTAGAAACCGCTGCATTCACTTTAAATAGGGCACCATCTAAATCCGTTGAGACGACACCGTATGAACTATGGTTTGGTGCTAAACCTAAGTTGTCGTTTCTTAAAGTTTGGGGATGCGAAGCCTACGTCAAGAAGTTGATGCCGGACAAGCTCGAACCCAAAGCGGAGAAATGCGTCTTCATAGGATACCCTAAGGAAACTATTGGGTATACCTTCTATCACAGAACCGAAGGCAAAGTGTTTGTCGCGAAGAACGGTTCCTTTCTTGAGAAGGAGTTTCTCTCGAAAGAAGTGAGTGGGAGGAAAGTAGAGCTAGACGAGGTTGTTGAACCTTCTCTTGAATTGGAGAGTAGCGCAACACTTGAAATTGTTCCAGTGCCGCCTGCACCAACAATAGAGGAAGCTAATGACAAGGATCATGAAGCTTCGGACGATGCTGCTACTGAACATCGCAGGTCGACAAGGTCGCGTGCCCCTCCTGAGTGGTACGACAACCCTGTCTTGACTGTCTTGTTGGTAGAAGACAGTGAACCTACGAACTATGAGGAAGCGATGATGAGCCCAGACTCTGAGAAATGGCTAGAGGCCATGAAATCCGAACTAGGATCCATGAGAGTAAACCAAGTATGGACTTTGGTGGACCCTCCTAGCGACCGAAAGGCCTTGAGTGCAAATGGATTTTCAAGAAGAAAATGGACGCGGATGGTAATGTTACCGTCTATAAAGCACGGCTTGTCGCGAAAGGTTTTCGACAAGTTCAAGGTGTAGACTACGATGAGACTTTCTCTCCCGTAGCGATGTTTAAGTCCATTCGGATTTTATTAGCAATTGCTGCGTTTCATGATTATGAAATATGGCAGATGGATGTCAAGACTGCGTTCCTCAATGGCAACATTGATGAAGAGTTGTATATGATGCAACCCAAAGGTTTTGTTGATCCTAAGGATGCTGATAAAGTATGCAAACTTCAGTGTTCCATTTATGGACTGAAGCAAGCATCTCAGAGTTGGAACCTTCGTTTTGATCAAGTGATCAAGAGTTTTAGATTTGTTCCAAATTGCTATGAAGCTTGTATCTACAAGAAAGTGAGTGGGAGCTCGGTGACATTTCTGGTACTATATGTGGATGACATATTGATTATTGGAAATGACATTAACATGCTTAACGATGTGAAGAGTTATTTGAACAAGTGTTTTTCAATGAAAGACCTAGGTGAAGCTGCTTATATATTGGGCATCAAAATCTATAGAGATAGACAAAGACGCCTGATAGCTTTAAGCCAGAGTACATACCTAGACAAAGTTCTGATAAGGTTCAGAATGGATAAGGCAAAGAAAGGTTCAGTGCCTATGTTGTCAGGTAAGATATTGAGCAAGGCTCAGTGTCCAGCTACGGTAAATGATAGAGAAGCTATGAGAAAAGTGCCTTATGCCTCGGCCATAGGTTCTATCATGTATGCCATGCTGTGTACTAGACCGGATGTGTCCAATGCTCTTAGTTTGACGAGCAGATATCAAAGTGATCCAGGAGTGGAACACTGGACAGCCGTGAAGAACATCCTAAAGTACCTAAATAGGACTAAAGAAATGTTCTTAGTCTATGGGGGTGATGAACAGCTCGTCGTAAAAGGTTACGTCGACGCTAGTTTCGACACCGACAAGGATGATTCTAAATCTCAGACAGGATACGTTTATATTTTGAATGGAGGAGCTGTGAGCTGGAGAAGCTGCAAGCAAAGCGTGATCGCGGGATCTACAGTAGAAGCGGAATACATGGCTGCTGCAGAAGCGTCAAGTGAAGGAGTTTGGATCAGGAACTTCATCACTGAGCTTGGTGTGGTTCCAAGTGCATTGGACCCACTGGAGATATTGTGTGACAACACTGGCGCCATAGCACTCGCTAAGGAAACAAGATATCATCCAAAGACCAAGCATATCAACCGCAAGTTTCATATAATCCGAGATTATATAGCAGATGGATATCTGAAGATTAGCAAAGTACATACAGATCTGAATGTTGCAGATCCATTGACTAAACCTCTTCCACGTGTAAAACATGATCAGCACCTTAGTGCCATGGGTGTGAGATTGTTGCCAAATGTAAACTAGATTATTGACTCTAGTGCAAGTGGGAGACTGTTGGAATTATGCCCTAGAGGCAATAATAAAGATGTTATTATTATAATTCTTGTTCATGATAATGTTTATATTCCATGCTAGAATTGTATTAAGCGGAAACTTTAATACTTTTGTGGTTTGTGAACAACACTGTGTCCCTAGTACGCCTCTATGGACTATCTCATTGATTAATGATGGTTAAGGTTTCCTAACCATGGACATCAGTTGTCGATTAATAATGAGATCATATCATTGGGAGAATGATATGATGGACAGACCCAAACTAAGCGGAGCAATTAGATCGTGTCATCGTGTTCATCTTTGCGAAGCTTTTCTTATATCAAATATTGTATTCCTTAGACCATGAGATAATACAACTCCCTGGTATCGGAAGAAAGCTTTGAGGTCATCAAACGTCATCCTATGAGAGGGTGATCATAAAGGTATCTCTCAGGTGATCGGAAAGTACCTGTTGGGTCGTATGTATCGAGATGGGATTTGTCCCTCCCAGGTCGGAGAGATATACTTCGGGCCCACTCGGTAATCGATATCAACACCGCTTGCAAGCATGTGGTTAAGGAGTTAATCACAAAGTGATATCGGATTACGGAACGAGTAAAGTACTTGCTGTGAATGAGATTGAACAAGGTATGACGGTACCGACGATCAAATCTCGGGCAAGTAAAATATCGCGAGACGAAGGGAATATATATATGGGATTGATTGAATCCTGGCATCGTGGTTCATCCGATATGATCATCGATGAATGTGTGGGAGTCAATATGGGTTTCCAGACCCCGCTGTTGATTATTGATAGAAGATCATGTCTGCATATTCTCAAACCCGAAGGGTCACACACTTAACATGTCTCGACGCTAGGATAGATTGGATAATCGGTTTATGAGTTTTTGTTCGGAGTCTCGGATGTTATCCGGGACATCACGAGAGGTTCCAGAATGGTCCAGAGAATAAGATTCATATAAGGCAATGAAGTTTTTGGAGTTTGGAATTGTTTCGGGTTAATCGGTATTGTACCGGAAGCTTCTAGAACCTTCCGGAGGGGGACCAACGTGGCCCCACCTGCCGGGAGGGGGCATGGGCCTCTGAGGGAGTGCCCTGGCCGCATTGGGCCAGGGGCACAAGGCCCCACAGGGCCCAGCCGGCCAAACAAGGGGAAACCCTAAAGGGGGCTTCTAGAAGGAGGGGGAAGACTTGCCCCCCACTCTTCCCTCCTTGGCCGCCGGCCTAGGCTTGGGGGAGGGGCTAGGGTTGCCGCCCACCCCTCTATATAAAGAGGGTTGGGGGCGCACCACCCCTCCACACCTCCTCCTCAACCCTAGCCGCCCTGCCGCCCTCCTCTCTCTCTCCCTCCCGACTGCGTGTAGGCAAAGCCCTGCTGCAGAAACTCTCCACCACTTGCACCACGCCGTCGTGTTGTAGATCCAATCCGTCTCTCCACCATACTTGCTGGACCGAGGAAGGAGGAGACGTCGAGGTGCCGCACGTGTGCATCTCTCGGAGGCATCGCCACTTGCGGTGTTAGATCGGATCGGATCGCGAGGAGGAGAAGCGAGTACGACTACATCACCCACGTTCCGACGAACGTTCCGCTGTGTGAATCTTCAAGGGTATGAATATCTCATCTAATCTCTCTCGTTGTTTGCATCTCCTAGATTAGATCTTGGCTTTCCCGTTCGCATCCGTAGAATTTTTTTGATTTACTATGCTGCAAAACCCTTCAGAAACATCACTAATGCATAGTGAAAATAATAGGACAAAAGTATGAAGCATCACTTGCCTTGTTGGTAGATATTATAAGTTCACTCCTTAACCGTGCAATACTCATACTCTTCAAATTCCACTACAATTCAACCAAGCAAGCAATATTCAATCTACTATTCAAGCAAACATCACAGAAAATAATAGAAACAAAGCAATGCATGCAAACATGCCAAAGGTTGTTTTATTTGAAAAAGTGGTTTCTAATAGGTTATAAACATTTGAAAACACCTATTGGTCATTTACAAAAGTGGCAAGGTCATTTGTAAATGTGGTAAAATCATTTGATATTAAGTTAGTGAAAATGGCCATTTTAAGTCATTTTTATTTTGCTAGAAATGGTTCAAACCAAAGTAATATTTTCTAGTGTTTGACAAATAAATTTTTAAAAACAAATGTTGGTGTTTTATGGTCAAGTGTTTAACATTAAAACCATTTGCAAAAGGTTTCACCTATAAACCATGTTTACACTAAATCAATATTTTATGTTGTTGAAAATGCCTTTAGCCAAGTAATAATTTATAGGGTTCATCAAAGTACATTTTTAAATTCTAAAACTTGGTGTTTAGGGTCAGGGAGTTTAAATCAAAACATTTCCCAAAGGGTTTCCTCCAAAAGTATTTTTAACATATAAACCACATTTTTATTTGACTAGAAATGTTCTAAATCAAAGATTTATTCTTTTGCCCCACAAAATATGTTTTTGAATACACAAGTTGGTTTACATAGTCAGTAGGTTCAAAACAATTCATTTTCCAAAGATTTTATCACAAAAATAATTTTAGAATGAATTTTATATCCAAATTATGCCTACACAAGTTTCTACAAAAACAACCAATTTAACAGAAGCAATTTACTAAACAAAGTTCATGGTGGGAAAGTAATTGTCTTGCTGATTCCATTGATATAAAATTTGCAAAATTTGGACGTGTGGATCAAAAGTTATGAATTTTATAAACTTGAACATCTAATAGATCATTTCTGGTTTTTATAAAACAGACTGGACCACGTGGCGTGATTCTACTGAGCGATACCGGTCCACGCAGATCAAGCAACGTGGAGCGTTATATCTAACTGAAAACGTGTGGCACAGATGGAAGCGTACCCTTTCGATTAAATCTAATCCTAACCAGACGATATGCATCCTACGGCTACAATGCGTTTGCCAGGAACTGGCGGCACTGATGGCGGCTACGCGGCGGCGCGGCTCTGTCAGAGAAGTCGCCGGAGATTTAGATCGAGCGGGGAGGAGCGGAGATGCTTACCGTGCTCGTGTGGATGCAGTGAAGCTCAAGGTGAGGTCAGATACTCGAGGGGCGCATGGGAGATGCGGCTATTGCTCGCCGGAGCTAGCGGCGGCGTCGGGCACGAACTGACGTTGACGGAGAAGAGGCTTGGAGGCACGCTAAGGCAAGAGGAAGATACAGTAAGATGCGTGCGAGTGTGGCGGTTACAGGGGCATCAACTAGAGGGTCGGGGGTGGACAGAAGTTACCTGGGGAGTTCGCCGGAGTAAAGGCAGTGGACGGCGACACTATGCTATCGTCGTTGCCGAGGTTCTAGGGCGCGCGAGAGTGAGCTGAGGGTGCTGGCAGGTGTGCACGGGAGAGGGGATCAGGCTCGAGTGGTCGAGGGGGCAAGGTGGTGGCTGGTGTTGCCGGAATTTTTCGGGGAGGCTCGTCGGAGCAGTGGGAATGTGAGGATTAATTGGGACATCCTGGGGGAAGAGAGAGAGAGCGGCGAGTGGGGGAAAGGGAAGAGAGGACGTGGGCGCTTAATATGGCGTTGTCACACCGAGGAATTATCGTGGTAGTAACTTGAATTGAGTCGAGCTTTCAATGGCCAGTAACGGCGAGAAGAGGGGCGAGGTCAGCGCTCGGGTGAAGAAGATGACCTGACCGGTGGTGTCTGCTTGACAGCGAGAGAGAGACAGAGAGAGGCAGTGGGGTCCAGCAGTTAGCGGCTCTGCGGGTTCGGTCAGTGGTGCGAAACGTTTTCCTGCGGGGGTGAGAGGGATGGGCTGATGCTGGGCTTAGTGGGCCAGGTTGGGTTGGGCTGGTTGTTTTCATGTTTTTTATACTGATTCATTTTTCTTTTTCTATTTCCAATATTCTGTTTTGATTTTGTTTAGTCATTTCAAACACCCATTTGAATTCAAACTTCTTCCAAACTTTGTGTATATTCCTATATTGTTTATTTATACATTCTAAAGTCAAATTTAGAACAATATTTTTATTCTTTTTAGGGTGTATTAATTATTTAAAATAGGCCCTTGTATTAGTTCAAATAAGATTTATTATTGTTTTCAAACTCCATTTGAAATCTAAATTTCCAAATCTTTTTATTAGGTTGTATTTATTTATTAGGGTGTCAAATAATTCACTTTGAATTATTTGGAATATTTTTAATATGATTTATTAATCATTTAAATTGGGTATTTGTCTTTATTCCAATAGGAATAGAATTTGGTTAATGCCATTTTCTTTTATTTGAAAATTTCTTTATCCATTATTTTATTTGTATTTGGATTATATTTATTCCATTTGCTCATGGATTAGGCCAAGATTTAATTTGGTTATTTTTTAAAAAAATAGTCCCCATTTAATATTTCTTTCTTTATCTTGTAGAATCCATATCTTTTTATTTATAGATCCAAAGTTGATGATTCCAATTTGTAAAATCTTATTTAACATTTGTTTATCCTTTTAAATATTTTTAGGATTATTTGCTCACCATTTGGTATATATTTTTAGATAGGTACTTTATTAGCTTTGGAAATTCAATTTCCTTATCTTACTGAATTCATAAGATTTTATCTATGGCTCCAAATTAAGTGAAATCACTTTCTATGGTTTTATAATATTGCTATTTGTCATTTTGATCACTTTGAAATGTTTGTTTGACCAATTTTTATATGGATCAAAACCATTGTCTTAGTGATATCTTGGAAATGATTTTATTCCATTAGGGTTTTAGGGTTTGGGTTTATTTCCCAAGTGTTTAAATTTCTAGATGCATTTATGAAGAATGCATTTCACTTGTTTTGAATTTAGTTGGATTCAAACATTACTCAAGTTTGTTCAAGATGGGATTTTAAGTTTCCATTTAGAAATAAAAAGTTTCTTTTCACCCCAAATTTCAACAATTATTTATTTTTCACATTACAAAATTTGGAAAATTTTGGGATGTGACAGGCTACCACCCTTAAAATAAATCTTGTCCTGAGATTTGGGAAAGATAGGGGTTACAAGTTGGCTCAAAGCAACTAGGTTACTACCACCCTTAAAAAATTTCCACTAGATTACTTCTTGGCTTACTTGGGATCTTGATGAAAATTCTCTGGGCAAACATCTGCATAGTGTCCTTTGTTTCCACACTTGAAACATGTGACAAGGCTGAGATCCTTCATAGGCTTGTTTATCGTGTGCTTCATCTTTTCTGGACAATTGCTTGCATAATGTCCTTGATCACCACAATTGTAACATGTGACAAGATTGAGTTCTTCACGTATCTTCTGTGGACAAGTTGATACATAATGGCCTAGCTCTTTGCAGTTGTTGCACCACACTTGGCTAATTTCCTTATACTTTTTCTTCTTCTCTGGACATTCATTGGCATAGTGTCCCATCTCTTTGCAATGGCAACACTGCACTTGGCTTTTGTCCTTCTTCTTCCTGGGTTTCTCCAAAGCTAGGAGTTCTTCTAGTTCATGCTCTTCATATCTTATCTCAAAGGTGGTAAAATATCCTGGTCTCCTTAATCTTTTTCTTGGATAATACATATGTCTCCTCTTTTGTCCATCAAGTTGAGTCATATTGCATGGAGGTACAAGCTGAGATTTTCCTTTGTCTTCATCCTTCTTGGTAGAAGTTGTTCCCTCATAGGGGTTTACAATCTGTTGATGCACTCCACCTTGTTTCCTTTGTTGAACTATGGAATGATGGGGCATTGGATAGGGACATGATTATTCACTTCACATAGGAAACAAGTAGCTTGAGATGTGGGGCATTGATTAGTGGAATGTTTCTCTTCACAATTGGGGCATTGATCTTCATGCTCTTTGGAAGTGTGATCCATGTCTCCACAAACATTGCAATCTTGGGTTCCTTCTAGAATATCATCCTTGACATCCTTGTTGTCACAAACTCTTTAGGAAGGGTTGTCTCCCATGTTGATCATTTGATTTGTCACCTTTTGCATCAATTGAGTTTGGGTTTCCAAAAACCTTTGCATGGTTGGGTCTAACTCATTGTTGTTGGCTAAAAACTGAGTTGTCACTTGGTTCAACTGGGTTTGGGTTACTATAAGTTCTCTCATGTGCATCTCTTGGTTGTTGTTGTTATTGTCACCATTCTTGATGTTGGAGTTTCTTGGAGTAGTCATCTGTTTGGGTTGGATGGGGATTAGAATAGGCAAAAGATTTCTAAGGAAATAATTCTAATCACACACATCACAATTCACACAATCAAGGTGCAAACATTCACAAACAAACATTCCACTCAAACAACAAGTTTCAAGCACATTTTTAGGCAACAAAATATTTTTGCTACACCACAATAGTTGATGTGTTTGATTTAAACTAAATATGGTGGTCCAACTATATGGTTCACTTGAGATCCTTCCATTATTCTTTGTTGTTTCTTCTTGAATGAGATCATGGTTTCCTTGGAAAAATTCTTCTGTCTTGGTCACAAAACTTCAAAGGTGATGATGGTTCCTTCTAAGTTGTGTTTCCTTAGTCTTCAAGTCTTGAGTAATATTTCTTGTCTCACTTGTATCCCTTAGTGATATCCAAGTTGAAGTCCTTGTTGAGACTAAGGTTGAAGTCACTTGAGTTGGTGAAGTCCTTTGCTCATGTTGAAGTCTTTGCTCATGGTGGAGGCTTTATCCATTAAGTTGAAATAGAAGAGATGTAGAGTTAAAACCAAAAAGGATGAGGAAAGAGTTTACAATATTGTTTGTAAATAAGTTTTTGGAACAAATACAATTCCTATTTTTCTAAGGGGTTTTGTCCAATCCTAGGGTTACAATCCTACAGGCAACACAGTGCTCTGATACCATCTGTAAAGGTCCCAACCTTTAATAAGGTAGATATCCCTGTGTTTATAATGCTAGTCCCTGGATCAATAGCTAGCATCCACAGTTAAGGTATAATATCAAGAAACAAAGGTCATAATACAACTTTATAACCAGGAGTAAAATAATTTATTACATCTTACATAGCTAATTTGGCTATCTCATTACAATGCAGCAGAAATAACTATAGCATGGGGTCCTTCATCTTCAAAGTGCCACAGGCAATCATGTTGGTTGTAGACTTGTAATCCTAATCAACACACTTCACTAACATCAAACAAACCTGCAACATAATAAGTTACAACCACAAGGGTCAATACATTTGAATTGTATTGGCAAGTGATACTATGGTAGTATAGTGGAAACTATCATCTATATGCATTTGGCTAAGTGGATCTTACGCTTGCTTTGCTCAAAATAGATTTTCCTTATCATTTGTAAAACACTAAGTTTTTGCTTGTCAAAAATCACCCAAGGAACCACCAATAGAAATTGGTGAACCTTCACCCTTGTTCAACCACAAGTTTTTAACTCAGAAATTTGGATAAGGAGATTCTTGATAGCTTCCATGTCTTGATGCTCAAATTGTCCTTTGCCAGGGACATGGCTAAGTACTTAGATTTTTCACTCTGCAGAGGTGGTGCACTTTCCCCACAAGACTTGTTTTCACCAAGACAAGATCTTTCAGAAGCCTTCCCTTAGACCAGAATGGACGCGTTCCAACCTATCAATCCCATACCACCAACTGTCCATTTGGCTAAGTTATTGCAACCTATATGATCCAGGCAGAGCCCATAATGCCAAGTGGCAGCACTTGAAGCTTCTCAACATTTGACATCTCAAATCTCTTTGTTCCTGGGTGGCATTCCACAAGTGATATACCAAGTTTTCCCCAGTATACTGGACTTGGTGATGCCCAAGTTTTCCCCAGCATACTGGACTTGCGTAACCACTCAACATAAACCATTCTTTCCATTCCACCCAGGTGATTCATTCACTTAGTTGTTTTATTAAACAAAACACAAGTCCTTGACTTAGAAATATTCCATAGCATGAATATAATCCACCCTTGTTTTCTACTAGCTAAGCTAAGCATGATAGTAGTAGGAATCTTGACTTGGGATATTTCTACTAAGGTTTCATCTACTAGGATTTCCCATGGCATAGTTTATAATTAGCAAAAATTCCATGCAAGTCCTACCTAGAAACATCACTAATGCATAGTGAAAATAATGGGACAAAAGTATGAAGCATCACTTGCCTTTTTGGTAGAGATTATAAGTTCACTCCTTGACCTTGCAATATTCATACTCTTCAAATTCCACTACAATTCAACCAAGCAAGCAATATTCAATCTACCATTCAAGCAAACATCACATAAAATAATAGAAACAAAGCAATGCATGCAAACATGCCAAAGCTTGTTTTATTTGAAAAAGTGGTTTCTAATAGGTTATAAACATTTGAAAACACCTATTGGTCATTTACAAAAGTGGCAAGGTCATTTGTAAATGTGGTAAAATCATTTGATATTAAGTTAATGAAAATGGCCATTTTAAGTCATTTTTATTTTGCTAGAAATGGTTCAAACCAAAGTAATATTTTCTAGTGTTTGACAAATACGTTTTTAAACACAAATGCTGGTGTTTTATGGTCAAATAAAACCATTTGCAAAAGGTTTCACCTATAAACAATTTTTACACTAAATCAATATTTTATGTTGTTGAAAATGCCTTTAGCCAAGTAATAATTTATAGGGTTCATCAAAATACATTTTTAAATTCTAAAACTTGGTGTTTAGGGTCAGAGAGTTTAAATCAAAACATTTTCCAAAGGGTTTCCTCCAAAAGCATTTTTAACATACAAACCACATTTTTATTTGACTAAAAATGTTCTAAATCAAATATTTATTCTTTTGCCCCACAAAATATGTTTTTGAATCCACAAGTCGGTTTACATGGTCAGTAGGTTCAAAACAATCCATTTGCCAAAGATTTTATCACAAAAATAATTTTAGAATGAATTTTATATTCAAATTATGCCTACACAAGTTTTTGCAAAAACAACCAATTTAACAGAAGCAATTTACTAAACAAAGTGTATGGTGGGAAAGTACTTGTCTTGCTGATTCCATTGGTATAAAATTTGCAAAATTTGGACATGTGGATCAAAAGTTATGAATTTTACAAACTTGAACATCTAATAGATCATTTCTGGTTTTTATAAAACAGACTGGGCCACGTGGCGTGATTCTACTGGACGATACCGATTCGTGCGGATCAAGCAACGTAGAGCGTTAGATCTAACTGAAAACGTGCGGCACAGATGGATGCGTACCCTTTCGATTAAATCTAATCCTAGCCAGACGATATGCATCCTACGGCTACAACGCGTTTGCCAGGAACTGGCGGCGCTGACAGCGGCTGCGCGGCGGCGCGGCTCTGTCAGAGAAGTCGCCGGAGATTTAGATCGAGGGGGGAGGAGCGGAGATTCTTACCGTGCTCGCGTGGATGCAAGGAATCTCAAGGTGGGGTCAGATACTCGAGGGGCGCACGGGAGATGCGGCTATGGCTCGCCTGAGCTAGCGGCGGCGTCGGGCACGAACTGAAGTTGACGGAGACGAGGCTTGGAGGCACTCTAAGGCAAGAGGAAGATATAGTCAGATGCGAGCGAGTGTGGCGGTTACAGGAGCATCAACTAGAGGGTCAGGGATGGACGGAAGTTACCTGGGGAGTTCGCCGGAGTAAAGGCAGTGGACGGCGACGCTCTGCTGTCGTCGTTGCCGAGGTTCTGGGGGGCGCGTGAGTGAGCTAAGGGTGCTGGCAGGTGCGCACGGGATAGGGGAGCAGGCTCGAGTGGTCAAGGGGGCAAGGTTGTGGCTCGTGTTGCCGGAATTTGTCGGGGAGGCTCGTCAGAGCAGTGGCGATGTGAGGATGAATTGGGACAGCCTGGGGGCAGACAGAGAGCGGCGAGTGGGGAAAGGGAAGAGGGGACGTGGGCGCTTAATATGGCATGGTCACGGCGAGGAATTATCATGGTAGTAACTCGAACTGAGTTGAGCTTTCAATGGCCAGTAATGGCGAGAAGAGGGGAGAGGTCAGCGCGTGGGTGAAGAAGATGACCTGGCCGGTGGGGTCTGCTTGACAGAGAGAGAGAGAGAGAGGCAGTGGGGTCCAGCAGTCAGCGGCTCTGCGGGTTCGGTCAGTGGTGCAAAACGTTTTCCTACGGGGGTGAGAGGGATGGGCTGATGCTGGGCTTAGTGGGCCAGGTTGGGTTGGGCTTTTCATTTTTTTATACTGATTCATTTTTCTTTTTCTGTTTCCAATATTCTGTTTTGATTTTGTTTAGTCATTTCAAACACCCATTTGAATTCAAACTTCTTCCAAACTTTGTGTATATTCCTATACTGTTTATTAATACATTCTAAAGTCAAATTTAGAACAATATTTTTATTATTTTTAGGGTATATTAATTATTTAAAATAGGCCCTTGTATTAGTTCAAATATGATTTATTATTGTTTTCAAACTCCATTTGAAATCTAAATTTTTCCAAATCTTTTCAGTAGGTTTTATTTATTTATTAGGGTGTTAAATAATTCATTTTAAATTATTTGGAATATTTTTAATATGATTTATTAATCATTTAAATTGGGTATTTGTCTTTATTCCAATAGGAATAGAATTTGGTTAATGCCATTTTCTTTTATTTGAAAATTTCTTTATCCACTATTTTATTTGGATTTGGATTATATTTATTCCATTTGCTCATGGATTAGGCCAAGATTTAATTTGTTTTTTTAAATAGTCCCCATTTAATATTTCTTTCTTTATCTTGTAGAATCCATATCTTTTTATTTATAGATCCAAAGTTGATGATTCCAATTTGTAAAATCTTATTTAACATTTTTTATCCTTTTAAATATCTTTAGGATTATTTGCTCACCATTTGGTATGGATTTTTAGATAGGTACTTTATTAGCTTTGGAAATTCAATTTCCTTATCTTACTGAATTCATAAGATTTTATCTATGGCTCCAAATTAAGTGAAATCACTTTCTATGGTTTTATAATATTGCTATTTGTCATTTTGATCACTTTGAAATGTTTGTCTGACCAATTTTTATTTGGATCAAAACCATGGTCTTAGTGATATCTTGGAAATGATTTTATTCCATTAGGGTTTTAGGGTTTGGGTTTATTTCCCAAGTGTTTAAATTTCCAGATGCATTTGTGAAGAATGCATTTCACTTGTTTTGAATTTAGTTGGATTCAAACATTACTCAAGTTTGTTCAAGATGGGATTTTAAGTTTCCATTTAGAAACAAAAAGTTTCTTTTCACCCTAAATTTCAACAATTATTTATTTTTCACATTACAAAATTTGGAAAATTTTGGGATGTGATAGTGCACTGCCAGAACATCGTTCCGTACATCACAACCGTAGGCAGTGCAATGCAGAAGAAAAAGTCAGTGCACCCGCTAGGACATCATGCCGTGTACCACAACTAAAGATAGTGCAACATAGGGTGAAGGGCATTGTAGATCTCGACGCGACTAGCACAATTATGAAAATGGATCTCACTTTGGATGATTCATTTAAAAGATATCGCATTTTTCGTGTTTGAATCTAAAAAATAAAGGGAAAAAAGGATTGCCACCCCCTCTCTGCAGGCACCACGTGTCATGCGGTAAAGTCTAGGAACAACGCACGAAGAACTCTATGAACGCCACGTGCAGCAACATCAGCGATTGCAGAGTATGCTCGGGAACGCGCACGCTTTTTCTAGCCTTTTCGGGAATACTCCCCTAATCCTAACCTTTGATAGAGGGAATATGACATTACACTAACTCCTGCACCTAAATCACACAAAGCATTATGGATGTTAGTTTTGTCAATTGAGCATGAAATAGTTGGTATTCCGGGATCTCCCGATTTAGATAATAATTTCCCATTAGCAGGATAACTGGTCACCATGGCGATGGTTTCAGTTATTTCTTTCTTTCTATTAAGGATATCACAGAGAAATTTAGAATAGATAGGAACTTTTATTGCATCCGTAAATTGAATTTCTAGACGAAGGTCTCCAATTGACTTTTTGAAAGAATCATAGATTATCTGATCCGGTGCTTTCTTTTTTTATCTGGATAAGGAAGCTTTTGCTCACCTTTATTATTCTTATCTTTTACCTTTTGTGGGGGATCAGGCTCTTTAGTTACTTTCTTGTGTTGTTTCTTATCGCTTTTCTTCTTTTCTACTGCAACAACTTCATCTTATTTCCTTGTTTATTTTTATTCTCTTGGATCAATAGTCTCTGCATCAGAGTCATAACTATCATCTTGTGCATCATTTTGCTCCTCCAAGGTTTGGTCTTGTGTTTCTTGAATAGTTTCATCTTGAGGATCCACCAGTGTGTCATGTTCTTGGCTTGCTTTGAGCAAGGCTCTTTCCCTTTGCTCTTTTTTAGCTTCATATTCTAGTGGTCCTAATGGTCCTGTAACAACTGCATCTCTCTTTGTAACAACATTAGTAGAGACAGGAATATTTATATCTTATTGAAGAAAATTTTGATAACCAGATGCTATTTGTTCACATTGGGTTTTAATCATACTAAGGTACTTGTGAAATAAGTTTATTTCTTGCCCAATATCATCGTAATTTTCCGTTAGTTCAGCCAAAATCTTCTTGTGTCTTTGAAATTGCTTATGCAGGTTATTATGAGATTTGTCTTGTCGATGGTTCAATTCTTGAAAAACTTTTCTAGTTTCATCTTCTTTAGTAAAAACTTGTAACAAATCTACCTTGTGTTTTATTTAACAAGTTTAGAAGGTATACCTTTCTCTTTCATTGTTTTTTACTAGTTCAGGCATAAGATCAGGAGTTATAAGAAGTATTCATTTTTTCAGCTTACTGCCAAAATCAGTATTATATATAGAATCATTCTTAGCCCTAGGAGACATCAATTCCAAACATGCTTTAACAGTTAAAGTATTTATCGATCCTCCTGCTGATAAGTCAAGCAATTATCTGCATTGTGTATTAAGATAGCGGTAAAATAAATGGCAAATAGTTGACTCGGAATAGACATGATTAGGAATACTATTGATCATTCCAAAGAATCTATCCCAGACTTTGTGGGTAGTTTTCTCCCATGTTCTTACTAAAGTTAACTATATTCATTCTAATTTCAGATACCTTTTAAAAAGGATTAAACCTGTTTACGAATTTAATAATATAGTTTTCCCAACATTTAATGTAATGACGAGGGAGAGAATATAACCAGTCTCGATCCTTACCTTTAAGAGACCAATGAAATAATTTTAAACGGGAGAAATCTCTTGGCAAACCTTTTGGTCCAAGTGGTGCTATCACATCGTCGAGCTCTCTAAGATGTCTTCCTGGGTCTTCATCTTCCCTTCTGCTGAAAGCTTTTTCCTGCAAGATTTTAATAATCTCACCATCAAATCTATATTCTCTAACTCTAGGATTAGAAAATTCTATTGGTTGCTTAAGAGAAGAAGAATTTGGAGCACTATATTCTTTGAGAGTTTTCTCAAGTTTCTTGGGAGTTGTCCTATGAATGGACATGATTTCCATGAAGTTAGTTAAGTTTTTAACTTCAACCTTATTTGATCTAAAAAGTTTTTCAATAATTTACTCGCGCCTTTGAACAGGTACGCGGTCAAGATAATCTGGTAGATAAGTCCTACGAGAGCGTGTAGACCCTTTGTCTCCTAGGGAGACCATTTTGTAGTGGTAACACCTGAAATATCAAGAGACAAAACACTTAGTGCTTAGCTCCCGGCAACGGTGCCAGAAATAGTTTGATGGCTGCAAGTGCATAGATCGTTTGCAGCTAGTTTTGAAGTTAAGATGTCGATCCCACAGGGAGCCCAAAGGTAAGTGTTTATGGGTGAAGTCTCTATCACACTCAAAGTTGTCACAAGTCTTTGAGTGAATTGACTGCAAGTCTTCGATTTGTTTGTTGTTTTTTGCAGATGGCAAGGTAGACACGGGGAGGTTCAGTTCATGGTGATAGTGAATGTGCTAGGTAGATGAGTGATAAGTGTAACAATTATAATCTTATAAGTATGTGTGTAGGCGAGCAATCCATAATTAGTTGGAACTCCTCTTGGTAGATTTCATCCCAACTTTAATAATCCTAATATCATGTTACCAAAACCATGGTCAGTCACTAGACGATTAAGATCCTTCAGGTTGCTTAGCAATTAAGCTCCCTGGATCGGACTAATGCAATAAGAACGGTGGTTCCCCGTGATCCTCGAGTCAAACTAGTTTCCCATTGATATCCCCGTATTACTCGGGGGTCACCAGTTTACTAGCGAACAAGATCCTATCTATGTAGAACAAAGCATCATTTTGTCTGGGCCCTTAATTGGACAACAAGCATTAAGCATCCCACGGATAGTCAAGCATACATAATATAGTAATTAAAATCAACCATAAACTTAATAAAAATTGTATAGGCACATCACATCTCACCAATCCCTTATATCTCTCACACCCAAGAGAACTTACTCACACATGAGAGAAGAAATCATCATCGATATAATTAAATAAAGGGAGTTCTTCTTGATATTACCGTGGAGATGCACAATAAGAATAGAAATAAATCCAACACAATTCAAGATGGGAAGAACAATCTCAAACCGTAGTCTTGCGAGGTGGATCTCTCTCTCTCTCAAGTACAAGTAATGGATATGGAGGTGTGGTGGCTAGTAGGTCAAAGATCATGGAGCGAGATGAAGAACGTCTTCTCCTTCTTCTCCGGATCTCTTGTTTCTCCCTTCTGGATGGGATGGCGGCTGATGTGTTCGGTTTTCGTCCTCGGCCTCTTCACGAAAGTTGTCCCCTTTATAAGACGAAGGAAATGGCAACTATACGGCGAAAACTATACGGCCGGAGAAAATATTCCCGTTGTATAGTTGCTTGTTAAATCTACTGTATGCCTCCCTCGATTGCTTCCAAAAGGAGACTTGCTCGTTTTCGTCTGAATATTATGTTTTTGCTATTAAAACCCTTTGTTGATATTCAGAACCTGAAACACACATTAGAAGCCAAGTTTTCTTCGCTACCGAAGTATTAGCGTTAGGTAAAGCCAGAAAACCATCAAATCCAAGCGAAAACCATCAATAAAAACCATAAAAAATGTGTCAAATCTCACAGCTATCATCCTCCCACCAACCATCTCCCTCATTTATCTCCCTAGGTCCCCGCTTGAACCCTCCTCCAGTCCTCCTTGATCCTAATTCCGAGCCCTCGCACCCTCGTCCTATTCCCCGCCAGCCCGTCATAGGCACGCCATCACCGCTCGCGGTCGAGGGGAGCGACGCAGGCACGCACGCAGCGCGGATCCTAGCTCCGCCGCCGTCACTCCCAGACTCGCGGTCAAGGGGTGCAACATAGGTCGTAGGCCCCGTTCCACCGCCGCTGCCATGCAGGCCCCAACGCCGCAACCTCACAGCTTCTCATGCCCTAGATCCCACCGCTGGTCCTCTTCAGGGGTCCTAAAATCGTATTCCCGCTGCACATGGACCGAAGTGATTTGTGCCGAGAAGTTGAGCCACCGAGGATCGATTTCTCTTTAAGGACTTATTATTCACTTCTCTGGGTTTAGCTCCCAACAGGGGAACTAATCTCTGAGTAGAACCGGTGCCTCACGCTAACCCCCGGGACGTGAGGTTCAGACTGCAATTCAGTTCATGTTGCACTCGAGCAGCACTGAGGTAACTTACTCGAATCTCACTCAACCTCGTGTATTGATTATCCAGCGAGATTTGATCACGTAGCAGCACTACCAAGCAAGCTAACTTATCAACGCTATACAAATGAAGTAATTTTACGCGGGTTTGATTCAAGAATTTTTGGCCATCAAACATCCTGCCAATAACTTTCACTGCCAGAATACATTTTACAAATAAAACTGCAATAGCCGGTACATTGTTTCAGTTACCATTTCACAAAATTGTTTCAGTTAACATTCCAGAAGATTGAGCTTGAACAACACAACACATGTAGGTAGGTACACAGCTAGCTACTATGTGTTGTCAATCTGCCAGGACACTAGGCGTTCTTCCTCTTACAGAAGAGTAGGCGTTGTTTAAGCTTGCACCAAAATGTAAACCGCAGAAATACAAGACTATATCTCTATATCACCTAACATCAGTTGAAGAATAAAAGAAAACATGAAGGTCACACGCATTCACTTCTGCAGTTCTTCAGGTTAAGTAAGACAAAGCTCAACTACAAAAATACTGGGATCTCGACAGCATGTTCGAAGTTCTTGACGACAAACGCATGACAATTGTTCAATCTGTCGTCTTTTGTGCGTCGACAACATTATTATAACCTGAACAACATAAAGAAGAATCGGACAATTTCATTAAACCTGAAAAATAAGACCGTGTGAGGTTGCACAAAACTTCATGTAGAGCTACTATATGTTTGCCAACATCAAGTACAAAAATTCATTATCCAAGTAGGATTTTGGTTTCTGGTAATTTGCATTTAACCTTGTGTTTAAGTGGATCGATATCAACGTATCAATATGTTTAATTTTTTCCTCACCCTTTAGCACTGATGATGACTAATATCTAATCTTTGAAGTATGTAGTGCATTGTAATGTATGATTGGACAACTAGAATTCCAAATACAACTACGGTAACATAATATACATATTAGACGACTAGAATCACTCTCTCGAAATAGGCATTTGCCCCGCTATATTAATATAGCAACCACACGATACAACCAAAGGTAGTGTCGAAACAAAAAAGAAAAAAGGCTAGGCAGCAGCCAAAACACGCCCAACCAAACAAAGAAGAAACAAAATGGAGACATAGGTGGATCGGCTAAGAAAAGTCAACCCGCAACTGTTGCGCCCTCCCGAGAAGTACCACCACGTTCCTTGCACCGACTCGACAAGTACAAGGCAGCACCTTCAAGAAGGAGAGCAAATGCTTCTGCCCGAATCAGCTGATCCTATGGTTTCCCCGGCACACAGGGGAAGTAGATGAAGGGTATCCACGACGCCCTTCAGGAAGGAATGGTGCCACCTGAGGACGGAACCGCGTCGGTGTCAGGCAAGCCGACAAAGGATTTCTCCTGAAAAACCCCATCCACGACCCCCTGACGAAGATATAGTGAAGCCCCTCGAGGACGAGGCCTCGACACCACCGATCTTGCCACCCACCAGCCTGCGCCACCATGGTTATGAAGCCTCCATCACCATCTCCCCAAAGACGCCATCACGAGGTCTGCAAACTGGAGGCGAAGGGAAGCTTGAGCCGGGGAGAGCAGAGCCGCGACTGCGTGGGAGGGAACAACCTCCACCGCCTAAGGCGGTAGTCGACCAGACGCGACCACAAGGCATACCACTCCTAGTCAGGTCCGGCGGGCCCAACAGTCCCATAAAGCTTCCGCGGAGGCATAGCAGTCCCAATAAGGCCCGACCGGGCCCAAAGCGGGCCCGTTAAGCCCGCTGCAACGCTGCAACCGACGAGGGTTCAACTCGTCAATGCTCATTGTTATGGACTTGGGTTTTGGAGAAGATGGGGATGTTGGAAGTCGTGAAACGGTTAACATGCAAGCAATGCGGGGACACGAGGTTTATCCAGATTCAGGCCCCCTGAGGGAAAACCCTACTCCTTCTTGTTTTCTCTTGATTACGGCGAAAACAAAGGTTACATGGGTGCGCAGATGCAATCTGGCGTGGAGGTGTGTGTATGAGGTATTCGGATCCTTGTTGTTGTACCCTCCTGGCCTTTATATAGATAGGACAGGTCCCGGGATAGGTCGAGTCGGTTATAGATTAGGGTTGATACCCTTTGAAATTCGATCTAATCTAGACTTGTCCTCCAAGGAGTCGAATTCGCCATGGCTTGGGCCACCCGAAATCTTCCTGGGCTGGAATTCCTCATGTGGGCATTCCTTGGGCTAGACCGGGTATACCAATGTCATGCACCCGTAGGGTATATCCATGTCAGTAGCTCCCGAGTGTTCAATCGAATCGCAGATTCGACTGGAGAATCTACAATCTTTCGGGTGCTTGGTATTTGAACCTGTTTTTCAGGAAGTAATTTTTAGTTCATAGGGATTGTTGATGCGTTTTCCTAGCTCACCCGACGGATCAGGGCCAGTTAATTGTCATAGGACAAAATAACACGATCTTCATCAGATTCGAGTCCCCGGACTCGAATCTAGAACGAATGCTGGTGTGATTCGACTCAGGCCGCTGAGGTCCTATAGGAGTCGAACCAAGTATTTTTCAAATGATGTACCCAACGCGTCCGTCGGGATTTTCATCGTTCCTGCTGACACGGGATTTTACTGGCAGAGCGCAGTCGGGTGCGTTATCAGGCCATCAGATGATATATGTAGGGCTTATCTTTGCATCGTAGACACATCATCCGAAATTTTATCACCGCGGAGGTGTTTTGGGTGGCCAAGGATACTGCTTCTCACTTAGCGTTAGTTTGGGCAAAGTTGCCAAAAGATTTTTGTCGTATTTGATCCGAAGGATCCCAGTCGAATAATTCATAGGGTGTGTGACCAGCGCTCCCTATGGGAGTAGTCCCGAGTGTCTGTTCGAGTCATAGACTCGAGCAGATACTTTAGTTCAACCATTTGCGCTTGTTTCCATGATTAGTTCGAAGGACTCATTTTTTCGAATGCGCGACCAGCGCTCCCTATGGGAGTAGCCCCTAGTCCGTAGTGGAGTCGCAGACTCGATGTAGGACTCGAAGATATTTTCGAGGTGACGTTACCATTGTAATTTCTCAGGTGCGCGCCCAGCGCTCCTGATAGGAGTATCCCCCGAGTAGTTGGTTGAGTCGTAGACTCGAGTAAGTACTTTTATGATCAGTCGAAATCTTCGAGCCGTTGCTGGCTTCGCCTTGATGACGTCATTGCTGACGATTGGTGAGCTCAACCGTCTGCGGCAGCAGAGACAATGCAACGAGACGATCGTGGGTCCCACCACCTGACCTGACGTTGACTAGTCACACGAAAGCGTGGCGGAAGTTACATAGTCTCCTTGATTTTCGCGCGTAGTGGACGACGTGCTGGAGATGGTTCAGTTTGGTGCTGACACGTGGACGGTGAGATCTAAGGAACGCGTTAGGGCTTCTCAATCGACGGCTCTACTGCATCGTCCTCGCCCTTTTATACCATGGGGAAAACAGCGGTTTTTATCCCTCGCCATTTTCTTCCTCCTCTTTGCCATTTCCACCATTTCTTGAGCTCTTGCTTGTACTGCACACTGGATGTTCTCCGCATATTTCCATATGCTTTCATGTGCTCGCATCGCTACATTCGCCACTCCTCCATGGGCAAGTCCAAGAAGGTCTCCTCCATCGCAGCGGGTTCCAGTGACATTGGCACCGAGGAAAAAGCCGCCGCTCCGAGCCGCACCATCGATGGCGGGTGGCGGCACAAGGATATGCGCGACTTGGATTTGCGCAAATTGCGTGATGTCGGGCTGATCTCCAAGGAGAAGGATGACGCCATCCTCCCAGGCCAAGAGGCAATCCCTCGCCCACCCGAAGGATTTCGGGTGATGTTTAATGCTTTTGTCATCCGGGGTATTTCTTTGACCGCCCAATAATTTCTTCATGGGCTTCTTTTCTTTTATGGGATTCAGCTGCACCATCTGTCTCCCAACTCTCTCCTTCACATTGCTTGTTTCATAACTCTTTGCGAGTGCTGGCTTGGCATCAAGCCGCACTTTGGCCTCTTCCAGAGACTACTCCGTGAAGAGGCAATATGGCACCGGTGGTGTTTATCCACTAGGTGGTTGCGAAATCTCTATCCGCTCCATTGTCCAGTTCTTCTCTTTCTCCCTTTGCGAGTTCGTCCAGTACTGGCGCGGGAAGTGGTTCTACATCCGCGATGTTAAGCTGGACGGGCAGCATTATGGGCTCACCCCCTTTTACTCCAATCAAGAGATCATCTGAAAGAGGTTGTGGGGGAACGACATCTTGGAGGGTGAATCTGCAGAGGTGGAGAAGCTCTACAAGCGGGTGGAAGCTCTCCAATTGGTGGCCGACAAAGAGGTCAACGGTGTCGCCATCATTCGCACCTTCCTTAAGCGTCAGGTGCAGCCACTCCAAGCGAGGGCGCACCCGATGTTTCTGTATGCTGGTCCCAATGACCCGACAAGGGTGTTGTCTGAGGAAATGTCTTCGGGTGACCTTGATAAGCCTCTTCGGCCTCTGCTGAAGTAAAAAGCCGAAGAGGATCTCCCGGGGAAGTCCTTGACTACCCCTTCTAGTGCTAAGAAGGTCGTTCCCCAGGTGAAACTTGCTGTTACGCGTAGCGCTATGTTCGAGTGCATGTTGTTTGGTATAAATACTTACGCTGTGTTTGGATGTTGGAAAAACAACTCGGAATTGAATTGGGATAGAAATTCCAAATCCGGGATGGAAAGGAAATGACCAATGTTTCCAATTCTGATGTTTGGATGTGTATGAAATTTGTTGTTGGAATCAAAGGGTAGCACTCAAATCCAAATCATGTTTGGATGTACAAACCTTGGAATTGAATGATTTGTTGATTTTTTACAATATAAACTTTTCTACATGTATGCAATATAGTATAATATAGTACTATGATATGTCTTGTTGATTTTTGACAATATAAATTTTAGGCAAAAATCTGCAGTTGAATCATACCAAGCATTTAGGAAAAAAACAATGGACAAAGCTGTTAGAATAGGAGGAACAGAAGGGGAAGAGAGGAGGGACTGGGAGAGGCCAGCATGGGGAGGTCCAGGGAGCCGCCATCGTTCACCCTCCCGCCTTTGTTCCCCCTACTGCCGCCATTCCCCATCCCGCCCAGAAGCTCTAGGGTTTGGGGGGACATGGAGGGGACCGAGAGGGAATGGAATGGGAGAGGCCAGCATGGGGAGGGCCAGGGAGCCGCCGTCGTTCACCGCCTCCGTCCCCCCTGCCCGCCACCAGCCGCCACCGTTCCACATCCTGCCCAGAAACTCTAGGGTTTGGGGGCCATGGAGTGGACCGAGAGGGAATGGAATGGGAGAGGGAGCTGGGAAGGGGAATGGGGAGGGAAGAGGGAGAGGGAGCTGGGAAGGGGAAAGAACTCACCGGACCGCCACCGCTGGTAGCTCCTGGTCGCGGTGTCGGGAGAGTGAAGGTGATGCGTCTTGTTTTCTTTCCTCACGATTTCACGAACGGGTACGCGGGGGTCGGGTGCAGGGGCAGTTTCCGTGGCCTTTCCGAGGGGTGGAACTCAGAATCCTCAGTAGGCTATCTACACGCGGGGTGGATGGGGCATGGAATTTCTTTGTATTTCCACGGAACGATTCCAAGCACAGTCCAAACGACGGAAACAACCACCGGTTTCCAGATTCCCCAATTCCATGCCCCAATTCGTACATCCAAACACAACGTTATAGTTTTGTATCTCTTGTCTTCAATTTGCAGGGTTTCAAGGTAGTAGGGATGATGCCCCCTCTACCTGAGAAGTACATGGACGCGTCAGATCATGAAGCGGAAGAATCCGAGTCCGAGCTTCCCCTTTGTAGTATCCTTCCGTGGAAGCCCCCAAGCCCAGCGAAGGGTAGACTAGAAAGTGGTCCTAAAGCGAAATATCAGATGGGGCGATGCCACCAACACCGAAGGGTCCATCGTTCCTCGAGCAGAACGGCAGGGATGAGGGTGCGACCTCTGTACCTTTTCCTGCTATGCACATTCGGGCGGTGGCCCTGCAGCCACCGTCCAAGAAGAAGAAGAAGAAGAAGAAGAAGAAGAAGAAGAAGAAGAAGAAGAAGAAGAAGAAGAAGAAGAAGAAGAAGAAGAAGAAGAAGAAGAAGGAGAAGGAGCCTCATGTCTTCAATTTATCAGACATACCATCGTAAGTTGCTCTGGTCGAATCTTGTTACTTTATTCATGTGATAAGCATTATCTTGTTGTTGATCTGGTTCTTTGTAAGTGCTAGAAGTAGCCATTCGGAGGAGTCCCTCGAGGAGGAACCGAAGAGATGATCGGGGAATTGAAGCTGACATCTTCGTTTCCCAAGATGGTGGCTAACTCTGCTGATGAGGATTCGAGCTCCGCGAGGCGGGAGGCTCACGCACTCATTATGCGAAAGACAATAGCAAAACCATCGGAGTCCATGCTAGACCACGTAAGTGTTGCTCTTTCATTGCATAGGGGGAGCCCCCGAGCCCTTTACTCATCAGACTTGCTGGCCTCTTTGCAGCCTTTTGTCCGTAGCGCCAACCTCCTCATCGAGTAGCATATGTCGCTAGAGCATGAGCTCAAACAGCACCGAGATGTGTAGATGTCTTTTGTTTTGTTTTGAGTGCGTCAAGTTTCTTCGTGTACTCACCGTTTGTTGCCTCATGCCACAGATGAGAACAACGATGCTCTCCGCAAGCTTAACGCTCTCGAAAAGATCCTCGGCAAAGCGGAGAAACAAGCGGAGGATGCTGCAGAGGCCCTTCAGCGCCAGCAAAAGGAGGCTGAAGACCGTGAGCAGCAGCTCGCGGACATCGCAGCGACCCGGAAGAAGGCCATGGCTGAAAAGCTTATGGCCGCTGCCAAGGCTATCTCTGGTATGTTACCTTTCAATTATTTTTAGTGTTTTGTTTCACGAGTGCGATTTCTCTTTCCTCAGTCGAATATTTTATTGTTGTTCTTGCCATATGCTTCTGGCGTCGTGTTTGACCACAGCGCACTTGAGCGCGGGGATCTCCTGGCAGATGCCGTTGCAGCGATCGAAGATCGATGCACCTTGTACGTGGGAGCGCTCGATAAAGCCAAGTAGGCGCTCACTCGCTTCTACAAGGAGATCAATCCCAAGGGCGTTACCCTCGAGGACGTCGACTCCCTTGCGGAGGCTTTGGCGGATGATGCTCCCGCCCAGTACAAGTGCGCATAGAAGGGGGTCAGCGCTGCCAATGGAGTGGCAATGGCACTGGCGTTTGGAGCCCAACTGGATCTGACGCATGTCACGTCCAGGATGCCGACGGCGGTGGATGGTTCAGAGGTAGCTTTTGCCACCTTTGCCTCCCGCTGCAAGCATTTCGGGCCTAATCTCATTGATATCCTGGCCGACTATGCGGCAGAGCAGCAGCGAGCGGCCAAGAGTAGGCAGTCTGGCTCCGAAGCTGCTCCAGGTGCTGGCGCTTAGGCCCTTCTGCATTGTAGCTAGTCTAGCTCTCTTCCTTTGCTGCATCCATAACGCCTTTTGGATGAACAAGCTTCACATTGCCATGAGATGGTTTTATTTATGTATATGTATGAATCCGTCTTTCAACTGCTGTCGAAAATGTTTGTGATGTTCATGTTTGCCTGTTTACCCTTAGGGTCCTTCGGGTGAGGCTCTAGTGATCACACCTTCTCCTGTGCCTGGTTCTCGGCCATCGCTAAGCGAGTCATCGCAGTTTCCTTTCCCGTGTGACCGCGTCTGAAGTTTGGATAAAGACGTCCTCGGCATCCGTGGTCACGCAGACGTGTGGAAATGCAAAGCCGAACGAGCCATGTCTAGGGAAGAGTTTCTACTGGAGGAATTGCGGCAAATGGGCGAGCAACTCCAATGTGAGTCACCTGGACTCGTTGTTTTTTCGAGTGCACCAGTCATTTTTTGTGAGCTTACTCACTGTTTTGTGTGTAGTTGTGAATCTTCTTCCGAAGGAAGAGAAGGAACGCGCAGCGATTCGAATGAATTGCTTGACGCAATAAGATCTAGAAGCTGGCGGTTTCTTCTAGATGGATCGCGATCGAGCAATCGTCCTTGCGACGGTGCAAGATGGCGTTCACCAAGTTCTTCGGGTGCTGAAATGAGCGAGGGTGTCACTCGAGGCGATTTGGGCCACCTTGTTCCCTTTAGATTCTGCACCTTCTAGCTTTCTAGGCTTGCTCGGGAAGTTTCGAGATGCAGGTCATGAGAGGGAGCTGATGCGCCATCAACTTATGGCAGGCGTGAAGGAAGCCTTGTCACTTATTCGACTCTATCGCCGTGACGTGGATCTTGCAGAGATAGCTGCTGGGCCACCTCCACCTCTAGATGGCATGGCATGGGATATGCGTCCGCATTATTCGGTTGTGGCACAATATGCCAAAGAAATTGTAGTTGTGTTTGAGGAGCGGACAAATGTTCTACTCCAGCGCAGTTAAGTCCTATAAAAGACAACGAGATAATGTAAAGTATGTATTTATTCGAGTGGGCTTGTAATGCCCTTTGTAAAGTTTGTGTGTGTTGGCACGTAGTGCCTTGTATGATTATATAATATGCATATCCTTTTCGTTAGCCTGATGTGGTCAGCTACTCAGGTTTTATGCGTTGTTGTCAATCGACGAAGTCGTAAGGTGAGGCGCAATCCTCGAGCGTGTTTAGCGATAAATAATGTAAGGAGAAAAATATTTTTGGGCCAAGGAACTTATATTTTATTCATTGTAAACGAGGAGGTACATTGTTCGCCTGAGTAGCCTGGCCGAATAGCCTTATTGAAAGTAAAGGGTAACTAGGGGACAAAGCGTCGCAGCCGTGCGACGTTCTAGGTATTGGAGTATTCAACTCCTGATGTGACGCCCATGAGTCGGTAGGTGACGCGGCTCAGTTGTAGAGCTTCGTTGGGAGACCCCAAGAGGAAGGTATGATGAGCACAGCGGCAAATTTTCCCTCAGTTATGAAACAAAGGTTATCGAAACAGTAGGAGTAAGGAAACAACTCCAGGGTGTTGCTAGCAACTTGGAATCCTGCACAACACAAACTCAAGACTTTGCCCCAACTTACAGTGAGGTTGTCAATCTCACTGGTTTGCTGAAAACAAAGGATTAAACATATGGTGTGGAAGGTAATGGTTGCTTGCAGAAAGTAAACGGTAACAATAGATGATGTATCAATGGTAAAGATTGGACCGGGGTCCATAGTTCACTAGAGGTGTTATCCTTAAGATAAATAACATAACATGCTGGGTAAAAAAATTACAACGGGGCAATTGACATGACTGAGGAAGGCATAACAATACAATACTAGACATTCATGATTCCTATGAGATTTGATTGGGCATTACAACAATATACATAGACTACCATCCAACTTCATCCATGACTAGTAATCCACCTTCAATATATCGTCCGAACCCCCTCCAGTAATAAGTTTGTCACATCCCAAGATTTTCCAAATCTTGTAATGTGAAAAAATTAATAAACAAAATAAATAATTGTTGAATTTTAGGGTGAAAATAAACTTTTGTTTCTAATTGGAAACTTAAAATCCCATATTGAACAAACTTTGAATAAAGTTTGAATCTAACTAAATTCAAATCAAGTGAAATGCATTCTTCATAAATGCATCTGGAAATTTAAACATTTGGAAAATAAACCAAAACCCTAAAACCCTAATGGAAGAAAAACATTTCCAAGTCATCTCAAAAGATTTGATCCATATAAATTGGTCAAACAAACATTTCAAAATTATCAAGAATGACAAATAGAAATATTATAAAACCATAGAAATTGATTTCATTCAATTTGGAGCCATAGATAAAATCTTATAAATTTAATAAGATAAGGAAAATTGAATTTCCAAAGCTAATAAAGCACTTATCTAGAAATCCATATGAACTGGTGATCAAATAGTCCTAAAGATATCTAAAAGGTAAAATAAATATTAAATAAGATTTTACCAATTGAAATCACCAAGTTTGGATCTATTAATAAAAAGATATGGATTTTATAAGATAAAGATAGAAATATTAAATGAGGTATATCTAAAGGCCAAATAAAATCTTGACCTAATCCATAAGCAAATGGAATAAACATAATCCAAATCCAAATAAAATAATGGATAAAGAATTTTCAAATTAAATAAAATGGCATTAACCAAATTCTATTTCCATTTGAATAAAGACAAAATCCCTATTAGAAATGATTAATTAAATCATGGGAAAAATAATATTTGGAATTTACCCAAGTGAAATAAAAGTTATTTAATTTACTTAAATAAAATACAAGAATCATTTGAATAAAATTTATGGAATTAAAACTATATTTAATTTCATTGGAATAAAGACAAATACCCAATATTAAAAACATTCCAAATAATTTAAGGTGAATTACTTGACACCCAAATAAACAAATAAAACCTACTGAAAAGATTTGGAAGGATTTAGATTTCAAATGGAGTTTGAAAAACATTATTAAATCTTATTTGGAATTTATACAAGGGACTATTTTAATTAATTTATATCCCCTCAAAAGAATAAATATATTATTCTAAATTTGACTTCAGAATGTGTTATTAAACAGTATTTGAATATACTCAAAGTTTGGTTGAAGTTTGAAATTCAAAAGTTGTTTGAATTGATTAATCAAAATCAAAACAGAATAAAAGAAATGGAAAAAGAAAAAGAAACAGATCAGAAAAAGGGAATAGAAAGCAGCCCAGCCAGCAAAGCCCATGCAGGCCCAGCAGCGCACTACCTCTCACCCCCCTCGAGCGAACCGTTTTCCACCCAGATTCTCACACGCGCAGTCGCTGACCGCTGGCCCCCATCTCCCCTCTCCCTCTCTCGCTGTCAAGCGGAC
Organism: Avena sativa; assembly: GCA_916181665.1. Lineage (NCBI taxonomy): Eukaryota > Viridiplantae > Streptophyta > Magnoliopsida > Poales > Poaceae > Avena > Avena sativa. The sequence goes on along the minus strand of OV702299.1, from coordinate 94,022,945 downwards.
CCCATCGCCACCTCAGCATCTTCCCCACCTGCGCTAACCTCGCCGTTGGTTTCTGCCCGTTAAAGCTCGATTTAATCCGCGGCATTGACGCAGCCTTTACCCCCTGCGACCACGCTCGTTAAAGCGCCTCGACGCCCTCTCTCGTTCCCCTCCATCGCCATACCCTCCCCGCCACCAGGCTGCACGAATTACTCACCCGAATCTCACTGCCCCGACACACTCCGGCGACAATTCCGGTAAGTACACGTCGCCCCATCCTCTCCAATACACGCTCGATTGTTCACCGTCACTGTGCGCATCCATTAACCCCAACCGCATGCCTTCTCGTGACCAAGAGCGTCGGCAACCACCTCGACTGAGCGTCGGCACGGTCTGCTTCAACTCCGGCGAGCAGTAGCCGACAAACCAGCGCGCCCCTTTCCCTCTGGTGAGTTCTTTCGCAACCTAGGAAACCTTGTGTGCCCTCCTGACGCGCTTACTTGATCAATTGCGACCCAGACGCTGGCCTTCGACCACGGCCGTGCGTGCCCGTGCCAGTGAGCTACTCCGGCGAGGAATCCCAGTCGACTCTGTGCGCCCCTCGAAAACAATGACAACCTTGAGCTTCAGCGCGACGAGGAGAACTCGGTGAGCTATTCATCCTTCACCTGTGCTTCCTGTATCGCCGACACCGTCCACATCTGAGCATGCCGCCGCCAACCACCGTCACCGTGCCGCCAACCTTTGGTCGAACACGTGTGAGCCATTAGATCCTCATCATGTGGCGTAGACAGAACAACTTAAACGAGAGGGTACGAGAGCATCTGTGCCATGCGATTCGCATTAGATCCAACGATCCTCAGTGCGTGTTCCGAACGAATCGGTATCAGCCAGTAGCAAGCAGCCACGTGGCCCAGAGTTGATTTAAAACAGAAATTATGTTCTATTAGATGTTCAATCTTGTAAATTGCATAACTCTTAATCTACACATCCAAATTTTGCAAGACAAGTACTTTCCAACCATGTACTTTTTTTAGTAAATTGCTCCTGTTAAAATGATTGTTTTTGCAGAAACTTGTGTAGGCATATTTAGAATATAAAATTCATTCTAAAATTATTTTTGTGATAAATTGGAAAATGGATTGTTTTGAACCTACTGACCATATAAATCAACTCATGATTTCAAAAATATATTTTGTGAGGCAAATTAATAAATCTTTGAATTAAAGCATTTCCAGCCAAATAAAAATGTTGATTATCGTTTAAAAATGATTTTGGAGAAAAACCTTTGGGAAATGTTTTGATTTAAACTCTCTGACCCCAAACACCAAGTTTTAGAATTAAAAATGTATTGGTTGAACCCTATAAATATTATTGCTTTGCTAAAAGCATTTTCAACCACATAAAATATTGATTTGGTTTAAAAATAATTTAAAAGTAAAATCTTTTGCAAATGATTTTGCTACCTTTATAAAATTATCAATAAATGTTTTAGAATGTTTATAACCTATTAGAAACCATTTTTGTAAATAAAACAATCTTTGGCATGCTTGCATGCATTGTTTTGTTTCTATTATTTTATGTGATGTTGCTTGAATGGTAGATTGAAATATTGCTTGTTGATTGAATTGTAGTGATTTGAAGAGTGTGAGTATTGCAAGATCAAGGAGTGAACTTATATTATCTACCAAAAAGGCAAGTCATGCTCCACACTGTTGTCCCATTATTTTCACTATGCATTAGTGATATTTCTAAGTAGGACTTGCATGGAATTTTGCTAAGTATAAACTATGCCATGGGAAATCCTAGTAGATGAAACCTTAGTAGAAATTTCCTAAGTTAAGATTCCTACTACTATCATGCTTAGCTTAGCTAGTAGAAAACAAGGGTGGAATATATTCATACTATGGAATGTTTTATAAGTCAAGGACTTGTGTTTTGTTTAATAAAAGAACTAAGTGAATGAATTGCCTGGGTGGAATGGAAGGATTGGTTTGTGTTGAGTGGTTACTCAGGGCCCATTTCAATGGACTACCCTGGTGTATCACACTTGTGGATGGCCACCCAGTAACAAAGAGATTTGAGATGTCAAATGTTGAGAAGCTTCAAGTGCAGCCACTTGGCATTATGGGCTCTGCCTAGATCATATAGGTTGCAATAACTTAGACAAATGGACAGTTGGTGGTAGGGGATTGATAGGTTGGAGCGCGTCCATTTTGGTCTAAGGGAAGGCTTCTGAAAGATCTTGTGTTGGTGAAACCAAGTCTTGTGGGGAAAGTGCACCACCTCTGCAGAGTGTAAAATCTAAGTACTTAGCCATGTCCCTGGCAAAGGACAATTTGAGCATCAAGACATGGAAGCTATCAAGAATCTCCTCATCCAAATTTCTAAGTTAAAAACTTGTGGTTGTACAAGGGTTTAAGGTTCACCAATTTCTATTGGTGGTTCCTTGGGTGATTTTTGTCAAGCAAAAACTTAGTGTTTTTCAAAAGATAAGGAAAATCTATTTTGACCAAAGCAAGCCTAAGGTCCACTTAGCCAAATGCTTATAGATGATAGACTCCACTATACTACCATAGTATCACTTGCCTATACAATTCAAATGTATTGACCCTTGTGGCTGTAACTTATTATGTTGCAGGTTTGTTTGATATTAGTGAAGTGTGTTGATTAGGATTACAAGTCTACAACCAACATGTTTGCCTGTGGCACTTTGAAGATGAAGGACACCATGCTATAGTTATTTCTCCTGCATTGTAATGAGATAGCCCAATGAGCTATGTAAGATGTAATCAATTATTTTATTACTAGTTATAAAGTTGTATTATCACCTTGGTTCCTTGATATTACATCTTAACTGTGGATGCTAGCTATTGATCCAGGGACTAGCATTGTAAACACAGGGATCTCTACCTTATTAAAGGTTGGTTCCTCTACAGATGGTATCAGAGCACGGTGTTGCCTGTAGGATTGTAACCCTAGGATTGGACAAAACCCCCTTAGAAAAAATAGGAGTTGTATTTGTTCAAAATTATTTACAAACAATCTTGTAAACTCTTTCCTTAACCTTTTTGGTTTTAATTCTACATCTCTTCCTTTTCAAACTTGTTGGACAAAGCCTCCTCCATGAGCAAAGACTTCAACATGAGCAAAGGACTTCACCAACTCAAGTGATTTCAACAAAGACTTCAACCTGGATATCACTAAGGACTACAAGTGAGACAAGAAATATTGCTTAATACTTGAAGACTAAGGAAACACAACTTAGAAGGAATCACCATCACCTTTGGAGTTTTGTGACCAAAATTCAAGAAAATTCTCCAAGGATACAAAGGTCTTGTTCATGAAAAATCAACTAAAAAGGAAGGGATGATCTCAAGTGAACCATATAGTTAGACCACCATATTAAGTTTAGATCAAACCCACCAACCTATGTGGTGTAGCAAAACTGTTTTGTTGCCTAAAAATGTGCTTGAAACTTGATGTTTGAGTGGAATGTTTGTTTGTGATTGCTTGCACATTTCTTGTGTGAATTGTGTTGTGTGTGATTAGAATTATTTCCTTAGAAATCTTTTGCCTAATCTAATCCCAATCCAACCCAAACAGATGACTACTCTAGGAGACTCCAACATCAAGGATGGTGACAACAACAACAACCAAGAGATCAAAATGAGAGAACTCATAGTAACCCAAACCCAGTTGAACCAAGTGACAGGTCAGTTTTTAGCCAACACCAGTGAGTTAGATCCAGCCATGCAAAGGTTTTTGGAAGCCCAAACCCAATTATTGCATAAGGTGACAAATCAAATGATCAACATGGGAGGCAACTCTTCACAAGGAGTTTATGACAACAAGGATGTCAATGATGATATTTTAGAAGGAACCCAAGCTTGTAATATTTGTGGAGACAAGGATCACACTTCGAAAGAGCATGTAGAACAATGCCCTAATTCTGAAGAGAAACATCCAGCTAATCAATGCCCCACATCTAAAGCTACTTGTTTCCTATGTGAAGGAAATAATCATGTCCCTATCCAATGACCCATCTATCCATAGTTCAACAGAGGAAACAAGGTGGAGTGCAACAAGAGATTGCAGACTTCCATCAGAGAACAACTTCTACCAAGAAGGATGAAGGCAAAGTCAAAACTATGCATCATAAGGCCAAATCTAAAGTGACCACAAAGTGTTGCTACTCTTGTGGAGAAGAAGGTCATATCTCTAGTAACTGCCCCAAGAAGAGAGAAAGATTTCCCACCTTTGTGGTGAAGTATGAAGAGCATGAACTAGAAGAACTCCTAGCTTTGGAGAGACCCAAAAAGAAGAAGAAGGACATAAGCCAGTTGCAATGTTAAAATTGCAAAGAAATGGGACACTATGCCAGTGATTGCCCCGAAAAGAAGAAGAACCAAGGAAATAAACAAGAGGAATTGATACCAAAGAAGAAGAAGGATAATATCCAAGTGATGTGTTTCAAATGTAAAGAGATAGGCCATTATGCAGACAAGTGTCCAGAGAAGCTTCATCAAGATCCCAAGCAAGCCAAGAAGTAATCTAGTTGGAAAAATTTTAAGGGTGGTAGTACCCTAGTTGCTTTGAGCCAACTTGTAACCTCTATCCTTCCCAAATCTCAGGACGAGATTTATTTTAAGGGTGGTATCCTATCACATCCCAAGATTTTCCAAATCTTGTTATGTGAAAAAATAAATAAACAAAATAAATAATTGTTGAATTTTAGGGTGAAAAGAAACTTTTGTTTCTAAGTGGAAACTTAAAATCCCATATTGAACAAACTTTGAATAAAGTTTGAATCTAACTAAATTCAAATCAAGTGAAATGCATTCTTCATAAATGCATCTGGAAATTTAAACATTTGGAAAATAAACCAAAACCCTAAAACCCTAATGGAAGAAAAACATTTCCAAGTCATCTCAAAGACTAAAGATTTGATCCATATAAATTGGTCAAACAAACATTTCAAAATGATCAAGAATGACAAATAGAAATATTATAAAACCATAGAAATTGATTTCATTCAATTTGGAGCCATAGATAAAATCTTATAAATTTAATAAGATAAGGAAAATTGAATTTCCAAAGCTAATAAAGCACTTATCTAGAAATCCATACGAACTGGTGATCAAATAGTCCTAAAGATATCTAAAAGGATAAATAAATATTAAATAAGATTTTACCAATTGAAATCACCAAGTTTGGATCTATAAATAAAAAGATATGGATTTTATAAGATAAAGATAGAAATATTAAATGAGGTATATCTAAAGGCCAAATAAAATCTTGACCTAATCCATAAGCAAATGGAATAAACATAATCCAAATCCAAATAAAATAATGGATAAATAATTTTCAAATTAAATAAAATGGCATTAACCAAATTCTATTTCCATTTGAATAAAGACAAAATCCCTATTAGAAATGATTAATTAAATCATGGGAAAAATAATATTTGGAATTTACCCAAGTGAAATAAAAGTTATTTAATTGAATTAAATAAAATACAAGAATCATTTGAATAAAATTTATGGAATTAAAACTATATTTAATTTCATTGGAATAAAGACAAATACCCAATATTAAAAACATTCCAAATAATTCAAGGTGAATTATTTGACACCCAAATAAACAAATAAAACCTACTGAAAAGATTTGGAAGGATTTAGATTTCAAATGGAGTTTGAAAAACATTATTAAATCTTATTTGGAATTCATACAAGGGCCTATTTTAATTAATTTATATCCCCTAAAAAGAATAAATATATTATTCTAAATTTGACTTCAGAATGTGTTATTAAACAGTATTTGAATATACTCAAAGTTTGATTGAAGTTTGAAATTCAAAAGTTGTTTGAATTGATTAATAAAAATCAAAACAGTATAAAAGAAATGGAAAAAGAAAAAGAAACAGATCAAAAAAAGGGAATAGAAAGCAGCCCAGCCAGCAAAGCCCATCCAGGCCCAGCAGCCCACTACCTCTCACCCCACCGAGCGAACCGTTTTCCACCCAGATTCTCACACGCGCAGTCGCTGACCGCTGGCCCCCATCTCCCCTCTCCCTCTCTCGCTGTCAAGCGGACCCCATCGCCACCTCAGCATCTTCCCCACCCGCGCTAACCTCGCCGGCGGTTTCTGCCCGTTAAAGCTCGATTTAATCCGCAGCATTGACGCAGCCTTTACCCCCTGTGACCATGCTCGTTAAAGCGCCTCGACGCCCTCTCTCGTTCCCCTCCGTCGCCACACCCTCCCCGCCACCAGGCTGCACGAATTACTCACCCGAATCTCACTGCCCCAACACACTCTGGCGACAATTCCGGTGAGTACACGTCGCCCCATCCTCTCCAATACACGCTCGATTGTTCATCGTCATTGTGCGCATCCATTAACCCCAACCGCATGCCTTCTCGTGACCCAGAGCGTCGGTAACCACCTCGACTGAGCGCCCCCACGGTCTGCTTCAACTCCGGCGAGCAGTAGCCGACAAACTAGCGCGCCCCTTTCCCTCTGGTGAGTTCTTTCGCAACCTAGGAAACCTTGTGCACCCTCCTGACGTGTTTACTTGATCAATTGCGACCCAGACGCTCGCCTTCGACCACGGCCGTGCGTACCCGTGCCAGTGAGCTACCCCGGCGAGGAATCCCAGTCGACTCTGTGCGCCCCTCGACAAACAATGACAACCTTGAGCTTCAGTGCGACGAGGCGAACTCGGTGAGCTATTCATACTTCTCCCATGCTTCCTGTATCGCCGGCACCGTCCACATCTGACCACGCCTCCGCCAACCACCGTCGCCGCGCCGCCAACCTTTGGTCGAACGCGTGTGAGCCGTTAGATCCTCATCCTGTGGCGTAGACAGAACAACTTAAACGAAAGGGTATGAGAGCATCGGTGCCATGCGATTCGCATTACATCCAACGATCCTTAGTGTGTGATCCGAACGAATTGGTATCAGCCAGTAGCAAGCATCCACGTGGCCCAGAGTTGATTTAAAACAGAAATTATGTTATATTAGATGTTCAATCTTGTAAATTGCATAACTTTTAATCTACACGTCCAAATTTTGCAAATTTTATATCAATGGAATCAGCAAGACAAGTACTTTCCAACCATGAACTTTTTTTTTAGTAAATTGCTTCTGTTAAAATGATTGTTTTTGCAGAAACTTGTGTAGGCATATTTAGAATATAAAATTTATTCTAAAATTATTTTTGTGATAAAATCTTTGGCAAATGGATTGTTTTGAACCTACTGACCACATAAATCAACTCATGATTTCAAAAATATATTTTTTGAGGCAAATTAATAAATCTTTGAATTAAAGCATTTCCAGCCAAATAAAAATGTTGATTATGGTTTAAAAATGATTTTGGAGAAAAACCTTTGGGAAATGTTTTGATTTAAACTCTCTGACCCCAAACACCAAGTTTTAGAATTAAAAATGTATTTGGTGAAGCCTATAAATATTATTGCTTTGCTAAAAGCATTTTCAACCACATAAAATATTGATTTGGTTTAAAAATAGTTTAAGAGTAAAATCTTTTGCAAATGATTTTGCCACCTTTATAAAATGATCAATAAGTGTTTTAGAATGTTTATAACCTATTAGAAACCATTTTTGTAAATAAAACAATCTTTCGCATGCTTGCATGCATAGTTTTGTTTCTATTATTTTATGTGATGTTGCTTGAATGGTAGATTGAAATATTGCTTGTTTATTGAATTGTAGTGATTTGAAGAGTGTGAGTATTGGAAGATCAAGGAGTGAACTTATATTCTCTACCAAAAAGGCAAGTCATGCTTCATACTTTTGTCCCATTATTTTCACTATGCATTAGTGATATTTCTAAGTAGGACTTGCATGGAATTTTGCTAAGTATCAACTATGCCATGGGAAATCCTAGTAGATGAAACCTTAGTAGAAATTTCCTAAGTTAAGATTCCTAATACTATCATGCTTAGCTTAGCTAGTAGAAAACAAGGGTGGAATATATTCATACTATGGAATGTTTTCTAAGTCAAGGACTCGTGTTTTGTTTAATAAAACAACTAAGTGAATGAATCACCTGGGTGGAATGGAAGGATTGGTTTGTGTTGAGTGGTTACTCATGGCCCATTTCAATGGACTACCTTGGTGTATCACACTTGTGGATGTCCACCCAGGAACAAAGAGATTTGAGATGTCAAATGTTGAGAAGCTTCAAGTGCAGCCACTTGGCATTATGGGCTCTGCCTGGATCATATAGGTTGCAATAACTTAGCCAAATGGACAGTTGGTGGTAGGGGATTGATAGGTTGGAGCGCGTCTATTTTGGTTTAAGGGAAGGCTTCTGAAAGATCTTGTCTTGGTGAAACCAAGTCTTGTGGGGAAAGTGCACCACCTCTGCAGAGTGTAAAATCTAAGTACTTAGCCATGTCCCTGGCAAAGGACAATTTGAGCATCAAGACATGGAAGCTATCAAGAATCTCCTCATCCAAATTTCTAAGTTAAAAACTTGTGGTTGAACAAGGGTTTAAGGTTCACCAATTTCTATTGGTGGTTCCTTGGGTGATTTTTGTCAAGCAAAAACTTAGTGTTTTTCAAAAGATAAGGAAAATCTATTTTGACCAAATCAAGCCTAAGCTCCACTTAGCCAAATGCATATAGATGATAGACTCCACTATACTACCATAGTATCACTTGCCAATACAATTCAAATGTATTGACCCTTGTGGCTATAACTTATTGCAGGTTTGTTTGATATTAGTGAAGTGTGTTGATTAGGATTACAAGTCTACAACCAACATGTTTGCCTGTGGCACTTTGAAGATGAAGGACCCCATGCTATAGTTATTTCTGCTGCATTGTAATGAGATAGCCCAATGAGCTATGTAAGATGTAATCAATTATTTTATTCCTGGTTATAAAGTTGTATTATGACATTTGTTTCTTGATATTACATCTTAACTGTGGATGCTAGCTATTGATCCAGGGACTAGCATTGTAAAAACAGGGATCTCTACCTTATTAAAGGTTGGTTCCTCTACAAAGTTGCATGTAACGGATAACTGCATTAAAAATGTGTGTAAAGTAAACAATACAATTGTTCCAGTAACAAAAGGTTGTTGTTTTCTCCCAAGTGGCAACAACACATCTATATCCTTAGATATTTCTGTCACTTCCCCATATTCAATAGAGGCATGAACCCACTATCGAGCATAAATACTCACTCTTGGAGTCACTAGCATCTACTTGGCCAAGATAGCTTTTAGAAATGGAGAGCATGCAAGATCACAAACAACATAGACATTATAGAATCAATAATCATAAGACATGATAGAATCAATAATCAATCTGACATAGTATCTCAATATCCATCGGATCCCCACAAACAAAACATGTATGATTACAAATAGATGATCTTGATCATGAACGGAGCTCACAAGATCTAAACATGATAGCACAAAGGATGATAAACAACCATCTAGCTACTGTATGGACCCATAGTCCAAGAGTGAACTACTCATGCATCATACCGGAGGCTGGCATGCTGATGAAGAAGGCCTCCGGAATGATCTCTCCCCTCTGGCAGGGTGTTGGGATGAGCTTCAGATCCTCCTCGATCTAGGGACGATGGTGGCGGTGGCTACAGACTGTTTCATGGAGATCTGATCAGGTACTTAGGGTTTTGGAATCGGGGTATAGGCGAAGAGGCGAGGCAGGAGGGCGGCCAGGGGGCCCACACCCTGCCTAGGCGCGACCTAGGGTGGGCCATTGCCTGGGGGGTGTGCCAGCCCAGTGGCTCTCCTTCGGTCGCCCTTCAGTCTCTATGTTCTCCTCGGTGAAATATTGACTTTGGCTTTTGTCCTGTCCAATTCCGAGAATATTTCCTTACTAGCTTTTCTAAAACCAAAAACAGCAGAAAACAGGCAACTGGCACTACAACATCTTATTAATAGGTTAGTCCCAGAATATGTATAAAAACACCTCAAAATGTAGACAAAGCATAGCAAAGTTGATACTAAACAAGCATGGAACATTAAAAATAATAGATACGTTTACGACATATCAAGCATCCCCAAGCTTAACTCCTGCTTGTCCTCGAGTAGGTAAGTGATAAAAAGAATAATTTTTGAGGTGACATGAACCATCACAATCTTGATCAAACTATTTGCAAGCATTGAAAGCTGGGATCAAAGTACTCTAAACATGATCATGAAAGATGAATTTCTAACAATAAGACATAGTAACTATGCTGCAACTTGAAAGGATACAAACAAATATCATGAATAACAGTGCATTGAAAGAAGTTTGTTTGTTTCACATATAGAAAACATAGCATAGTGGTATTCGGCTTGTCCGTCATGGAGTGGCAAAACATAAATGCATAGGACACCTTCAAAGTTCATAAGGGTGACTAGATACAAATAGTTCAGGCACAAGAAATATCAACATTATGAATCAATCAATTAGTTTTGGGACAATGCACATAGAACTAAGAATGATAACTATGCTCTCTTAATTGGTGCCTAAAGATAGAAGGTGGAGACTCAATATAAAAGTGGAAGAAAGGCCCTTCAAAGGGAAGCAGGGATTTCAAGTTTCATAAAGAGCTTCCAAAAATTATGGTACTTGTTAGCTTTCATCTCTCATTGCCCCTATCATAAGCATCTTGAAGTGATTAAGGTTAAAGTGAACAAAGTATGGAGTATATGCTTGACAAAGTATAAGTTGGCAATCTCATGTCCCTTGAGTACGAGGTCCGTTCCTCATGCAACTCAACTTTAGTTACCGATAAGTTCTTGTCATAGTAAGTATATGTGTATCATAGAGAACTGCCAATGGGGTACCCCTTGCCCCATGACACAGGAGCTATCCCATATCAAAATGAGAAGGCAATAGACAATGAGAATCTCAGCAATCTTCTTATTTACCATGGGAAAATGGTGCTTTTTCTCTTCTTTCCTCTCTTTTTTTCTTTTTCTATTTTTTCTATGTATCCTTTTTTCATAAGAAGAATGCTTCATAGAATGCTCACCGTGGTGATGCTGCAAGTTTCAACCATGATTAGGCATGGCTTAGGTTAGCGTCCCAGGCGTTTCTCTAACACATATACATAAATCCATGGACTTACAAGCTCCCCTTTTATTTCACACCGCCGACATCCATAAACAAAAGAGCATGATATCAACTGGGTAGATATTTACAGGTGTTGAAAGCGTTCCCCGTGACAACATAGTTGTGCTAATTCCCAACTTATAAGTGCAAGCATATACAACATAGATGACATAATGGTTCAAGTTTATTAGGGGCAAGAAAAATAAAGTGTGCCATCAAGTTTGTGAGAGATTTAATCACTAATCTTCACATAACAAGTTTAATTTGGAAGATAGATAAAACAAGAATATACTTGGAATGGTGTAACACACCATGCATAGGAATTTATAGTGGGGACACTTTGAAATAACTTGGTTTCTTGGGAGTTGGATGCATGAGTAGAGCTTACTCAATATAAGTGGAGGCTAGCAAAAGACTGGGCACGACCAACTAAGCGAGTAATAATGGCCATAACCATGCAAGGCGACAAAACATATCAATCAAAGCATAAAGTGGTACCACAAGTCAAAAAATAAATGATCATAGAGGCTAAGGTGACTGGTTCATAGTCATAACATGGTGTGATCATGTTCCAAGTCAACCCAAATAAAGCATCAAAGGAGAATACCACAATATTATGCTTTTGTATGCTAAAACAACGCATGATTCTTTCAAGTCATACTAAGAAATCTCAATTGTTTGGAAGAAGTCATGATACAACAATAATCACTAAGCATAAGGTCAAAACAACATCTAGCATGACATGATAAAGTCTAAGCCATAGTCAAAGCAAGCTCTCTTTTGTACCACTATAAGCATGAAACTTTCTACTCTTTTCCAACACCAATCAACTTATTTGAAACATCACAGCGAAAGCGGGGGTCCAACTAATTTATTCAAGCAAACTAAGCAAACGAAAACCAAAAACGAAAACTAAGACGCTCCAAGGACAACACAACTATGCATGAAACAATAAAAACGAAGTGTCTAGAAAGAGACTGATACGTCGGAAACGTATCTATAATTTTTGATGCTCCATACCTGTTTACTATCTACTTTGCTTTGCTTTGTCCACACTTTGAGGTGTTTTGTATGTTTTCTGGTACTAACCTATTAACAAGTTGCCATAGTGAAAGTTGCTTGTTTTCTTATGTTTTCGGTTCCAGAAAGGCAGAAAATCAATATTCTCGGAATTGGACGGGACAAAAGCCAAAGTCAATATTTTACCGTGGAGAACACAAAGCCGGAGTACGAGACGGAGGAGACCCACCAGGGGGAACACCCCCTGGCCGTGCGGGTGGGCCCACCCCACGCCTAGGGCGTGTTGCCGCCCTGGTGGCCCCCCTGCCTCGCCTCTTTGCCTATAAGAAGCCCCTGATGCAGAAACCCTAGGGACCCGATCAATATTCCATGAAACTGTCTGTAGCGGCCGCCACCATAGTCCCTAGATCGGGGGGATCTAAAGCTCTTCCCGGCACCCTGCCGGAGGGGATATAATCCCGGAGGCCTTCTTCTTCATCATGCTATCCTCCGGTATGAAGCGTGAGTAGTTCCACCTTGGACTACGGGTCCATGTAGTAGCTAGATGGTTGTATCTCCTCCTTGTGCTTTCATGTCTAGATCTTGTGAGCTCTGTTCATGATCAAGATCTAAGCTATTTGTAATCATGTATGTTGTGTTTGCGGGGATCCGATGGATATTGAGACTACTATGTCAGATTGATTAATGGTTTTGCCTATTTGATTCTATCATGTCTGTGTTGTTTTTGATCTTGCATGCTCTCCATTGTTAGTAGCTATCTTGGCCAAGTAGTTGCTAGTGACTCCAAGAGGGGGTATTTATGCTCGATAGTGGGTTCATGCCTCTACTTAATCAAGGGAAGTGACAGAAATCTCCACGGTTGTAGATGTGTTGTTACCACTAGGGAGAAAACAACAGTCTCTTGTTCATGGAACAAGTGGATTGCTTACCTTACACACTTTGCTTAAAGTAGTTGTCTGTTGCTTGCAACTTAATACTGGAGGGGGTTCGAATGATAACCCAAATGTGGACTTCTAGTTATAGATGCAGTTGGATGGCGGTCTATGTATATTGTTGTATTGCCCAATCGAATCTCATAGGATCTTTGTGTCTAGTACTGCATTGTTATGCCTTGCTCAGTCCTGTCAATTGCCCTGCTGTAATTTGTTTACCCAGCATGCCATGTTTGTTTATCTAAGGAGAACACCTCTAGTGAACTATGGACCCCGGTCCAATCTTTACCATTGATACATCTTCCACTGTTATTGTTTACTTGCTGCAAACCATCATCACCTTCCACACCATACAGTTAATCCTTTGTTACAGCAATTGGTGAGATTGACAACCTCATTGTTCGTTGGAGCAAAGTCTTGAGTTTGTGTTGTGCAGGTTTCCATGTTGCTTGCAACAACTTTGAAACGTTTCCTTCCTCCTACTGGTTCGATAACCTTGGTTTCTTACTGAGGGAAGACTTGCTGTTGTGCTACTTTATGCCTCGCTCTTGGGGTTTACCGACGATGTGCTCCACGTCAACAAGGAGTCATCAACAAGTTTTCTGGCGTCCTTGCCGGGGAGGCTAAGGACGTCTTCACAAGGGAAGTCCTCCTTAACCTTTCTCTTTGCTTTGTTTTTAGGTTGCTTAGTTTCTTTTGCTTGGCTTCGTTTGTCTCTTTTTATCAAAAACTAAAAAATATTAGTCTAGTTTGGTTTGCTTTCTCTTATCAAAAACACAAAAAAATTAGTTCCTACTCTAGTTGCCACCTTTCTCTAGCTCACCATGTTGTTCCCCAAGTTCGCCCTGAAGGACCTTTTGATAGGTAGTGGCTCTATAATTGGGAAAGAAAATATTGAAGAATTCTTCAATCATGTTGGAAAGCATGAGGATATTGAGGATAGATCTATAGCAGAACTTGCTCCTAATTATGAATTTGCTACATCTTATTTAGTTCATATGTTGGAGTCTAGGTTTGTTAGCCTTAACCCCATGATGAAAATCTTGTTCCTAAAACTAAAAGAAGAAAAGAGTGCTGAAAAGAGAGAATTTATTCTTGAAACTTTGCTCAAAGAGTTCCATGATGTTGCTAAAGAATCCAAAAAGGTTTTTGAGCGTTTCAATATGCTAGGCTCATGTGTAGATGTTGTGGGTACTTAAGATACCCATACCCTTTAAACTTGTTGGGATGCATGAAGCCTTTGAAAATAATTTTGATTGGATTGTTCCTGAAAATCCTTTTGATGAAAGTAGTAAACCAAAGAAATATGAGAAGGGATCCTCCAAAACTCATTTGGATGAGATACCTTTCATAGTTGAAGACTTTGCAAGTATTGATCTTAATTCCTCATTTGAAAATACTTGATTTCTTGCTTCTTGTGCCTAACTTAAAGGCGTTAAAGAAAAGTACTTGTTGGGAGATAAACCAAGAGTTTTCTTGAGTCTTGAAAGTTATTACTTATGTAATGACCTCTTCTTATCCTTTTTGTTTTCTTTTTGTGCCAATAATGACATCTAATGAGAGGGAAGTAAGATTTGGGGAGTTGCTGTCTCGAAACAGATTTCTGCCCTCCACCATAAAAATTTGTGAGGAGTCTCTGTAAGTTGGATTGAGCTGAAAATTTACGAATAAATCCCCCAGTACGTTATATAACTTCCATTAGTTCAACACTTTTTGATTTGAGCATTAGAAGATTTTAGAAAAAATCGGTTTCTACCTGTTGGTCTGTTTTGACAGATTTCTGCCATTATTTGCATTTGCTTCTTATTGATTCCTTTTGGGGTTCTTTTTGGGGAAATTGAACTTTTTGAAATATTTTCTACATTATCTTGTGTTTTTAGTGAAAATTTTTGATGTTCTAAAGATAAACCCAAAGGTCTATTATCTTTTGAATACACTAATGTTGCTAATGAAGATTGTGTAAAGTTTTGTATGAAGGAAAAATTTCAGGTGTAGAGAGAGAATGTTGTAATGAGATGAAGAATGGAAAAAAGCTCAAGCTTGGGGATGCCACCCCGGTGTCACCCCAAGAAATATCCAAGAAGTACAAGCGTCAAAGCTTAGGGATGCCCAAGGCATCCCCTTCTTCATCAATAAAAAGCTCAGGTCTTTCTAGACACTTCGTTTTTATTGTTTCATGCACTATTGTGTTGTTCTTGGAGTGTCTTAGTTTTCGTTTGATTTTCTTAGTTTGTTTAGTTTTCATGAATAAATTAGTTTGGACCCCCGTTCTCGTTGTTTTGTTTCAAATAAGTCGATTGGTGTTGGGAAGGAGTAGAAAGTTCTTGCTTAAAAGTGCAAGAGGAGCTTGCATTGACTGTGACTTAGACTTTAACATGACATGCTAGGTGTTGTTTTGACATTATGCTTAGTGTGTTGTAGCATGACTTGTTCCAAACAATTGGGATTTCTTAGTGTGCCTTGAAGGAATCATGCGTTGTTTTAGCATACAAAAGCATAGTATTGTGGTATTCTCCTTTGATGCTTTGTTTGGGTTGACTTGGCACATGCTCACACCATGTTATGACTATGAACAAGTCACCATAGCCTCTATGATCATTTAGTCCTTGACTTGTAGTACCACTTTATGCTTTGATTGAAAATGTTTTATCGCTCTGCATGATTATGGACATTATTGCTCTCTTAGTTGGTTGCTCCCAGTCTTTTGCTAGCCTCCTCTTGTATGAGTAAGCTATACTCATGCTTCCAACTCCCAACAAACCAAGTTATTCCAAAGTGTCCACTATAAATTCCTATGCATGGTGTGTTACACCATTCCAAGTACATTCTTGTTTTCAGCTATCTTCCAATTAAAAAGTATTTTGTTATGTGAAAACTTAGTGATTAAAGCCCTCACAAACTTGATGGCACACTTTATATTCCTTGCCCCTAATAAACTTGAACCACTGTGTCATCTATGTTGTATATGCTTGCACTTATACGTTGGAATTAGCAGAAACATGCTATCATGGGGAACGTTTTCAACATTGCACTTGTAGTTTCTACACAGTTGACATCATGCACTTTTGTCTATGGATGTCGCCGGTGTGAAATAAAGAGGATCTTGTAAGTCCATGGAGTTATGTATTTTGTGTTAGAGAAACTCCTGGGCCGCTAGCCTAAGCCATGCCTAATCATGGTGGAAACTTGCAGCATCACCATAATAAGCAATCTGTGAAGCATCCTCAATAAAAATCTATGCAAATAGTAAATAAAAAGATTGCTGAGATGCTCATTGTCTTCTTGCCTTGTCATTTTGGTTATGGGATAGCTCCTGTACGATGTGCAAGGGGTACCCCGTTGGCGGTTTTCTATGATACACATGTACTTACTATGACAAGAACTTACAGGTGACCAAAGTTGAGTAGCATGTGGTGCGGCCCTCGTATTCAAGGGACATGAGATTGCCAACTTATACTTTGTCAAGCATATACTCCATCTTTACTCACTTTAACCTTAATCACTTCAAGATGCTTACGATAGGGGCAATGAGGGCTGAAAGCTAACAAGTACCATAATTTTTGGAAGCTATTTTTGAAACTTGAAATCCCTGCTTCCCTTTATGAAGGGCCTTTCTTCCACTATTATATTGAGTCTCCACCTTCTACCTTTAGGCACCAGTTAAGAGAGCATAGTTGCCATTCTTAGTTCTACGTGCAGTGTCCCAAAACTTATTGATTGATGCATATTATTGATATTGCTTGTTCTTGAACTATTTGTATCTAGTCACGCTTATGAACTTTGCAGGTGTCCTATGCATCTATTTGCTACTCCATGAGAGACAAGATGAATGCCACTATATGTCATGTTTTCTATATGTGAAACAAACAAACGTTTTTCAATGCATGTTATTCATGATCTTTGTTTGTAGTATTTCCTATTGCATGCATAGTTACTTTGCCTTATTGTTAGAACTCCATCTTTCATGCACATGTTTAGAGTTCTTTGATCCTAGCCTTCAATGCTTGCAAATAGTTTGATCTTGGTTTTAATGGTGCATGTCACCTCAAAAATTATTATTTTATCACTTACCTACTGGAGGACGAGCAGGAGTTAAGCTTGGGGATGCTTGATACGTCGGAAACATATCTATAATTTTTGATTCTCCATGCTTGTTTACTATCTAATTTGCTTTGATTTGCCCACACTTTGACGTGTTTTTATATCTGGTACTAACCTATTAACAATTTGCCACAGTGCCAGTTGCCTGTTTTCTTCTATTTTTGGTCCCAAAAAGGCAGAAAATCAGTGTTCTCGGAATTGGATGGGACAAAAGCCAAAGTCAATATTTTAACATGGGGAACACGAAGCCGGAGTACGAGACGGAGGAGAACCAACAGGGGGCCACACCCCCTGGCCGCGCGGGTGGGCCCACCCTGCGCCTGGGGGGTGCAGCTGCCCTGGTGGCCCCCTGCCTCGCCTCTTCGCCTATAAGAAGCCCCCGATGCGGAAACCCTAGGGACCCGATCAATATTCAACAAAACTGTATGTAGCCGCCGCCATCATCATCCCTAGATCGGGGGGGATATGAAGCTCTTCCCGGCACCCTATCGGAGGGGAGATCATCTCGAAGGATTTCTCTTCATCATGCTAGCCTCCGGCATGAAGTGTGAGTAGTTCCACCTTGGACTTGGGTCCATGTAGTAGCTAGATGGTTGTATCTCCTTGTGCTTTCATGTCTAGATCTTGTGAGCTCCGTTCATGATCAAGATCTAATCTATTTGTAATCATGCATGTTGTGTTTGCGGGGATCCGATGGATATTGAGTTTACTATGTCAGATTGACTAATGGTTTTTTCTATTTGATTATATCATGTATGTGTTGTTTGTGATCTTGCATGCTCTCCGTTGTTAGTAGCTATCTTGGCCAAGTAGTTGCTAGTGACTCCAAGAGAGGGTATTTATGCTCGATAGTGGGTTCATGCCTCTACTTAATCAAGGGAAGTGACAGAAATCTCTATGGTTGTAGATGTGATGTTGCCACTAAGGAGAAAACAACGGTCTCTTGTTCATGGAACAAGTGGATTGTTTACCTTACACACTTTGCTTAAAGCAGTTGTCTGTTGCTTGCAACTTAATACTGGAGGGGGTTCGGATGATAACCCAAAGGTGGACTTCTAGTCATAGATGCAGTTGGATGGCGGTGTATGTATATTGTTGTAATGCCCAATCGAATCTCGTAGGATCTTTGTGTCTAGTATTGCATTTTTATGCCTTGCTCAGTCCTATCAATTGCCCTGCTGTAATTTGTTTACCCAGCCTGCCATGTTTGTTTATCTAAGGAGAACATCTATAGTGAACTATGGACCCTAGTCCAATCTTTACCATTGATACATCTTCCACTGTTATTGTTTACTTGTTGCAAACCATCATAACCTTCCACACCATACAGTTAATCCTTTGTTACAGCAACCGGTGAGATTGACAACCTCACTGTTCGTTGGGGCAAAGTCTTGAGTTTGTGTTGTGCAGGTTTCCACGTTGCTTGCAACACCTTTGAGACGTTTCCTTCATCCTACTGGTTTGATAACCTTGGTTTCTTACTGAGGGAAGACCTTCTGTTGTGCTGCTTCACACCTTTCTCTTGGGGTTTACCTATGAAGTGTTCCACGTCAACAAGGAGTCATCAGATACCTGAGATTTTTATTGATGAAGAAGGTGATGCCTTGGGCACCCCCAAGGTTTGACTCTTGTACCTCTTGAATATTTCTTGGGGTGACACGGGGTTGCATCCCCATGCTTGAGATTTTGTCCATTCTTCATCTCATTACATCATTCTTCCCCTACACTTGAAAATTTCCTTCAAAACACCACACAATCTTCATTAGCAACATTAGTGCATTCAAACGTAATAAACCTTTGGGTTTAGTTTCAAAACAGAAAACTTTCATTAAAAACACAAGCTACTGTATCAATTCCTTCAAAAAGCTCAATTCACCAAAAAGAACTAAAAAATAAATCAATAAAGAGGCAAATGCAAATAATGGCAAAAATCTGTCAAAACGGACGAGCATATAAAAACCGATTTTTTTGAAGACCTTATGTTGCTGAAATCAAAAAAGTGTCGAACTAACGAAAGTTATATAACAACCTGGGGTATTTACTCAGAAAATTACAGCTCAATCCGATATACAGAGATTTTTCAAGAATTTTTATAGTGAAGCACATAAATCTTTTTCGGGATAGCAACTTCCCCAAATCTTACTTCTCTCTCATTAGAGGTTATTCTTGGCACAAAAATCAAACAAAAAGTATAAGGAGAGGTTATTATAGAAGTAATAACTTCCAAGACTCAAGAAAACTATTGGGTTATCTCCCAAGAAGTACTTTTCTTTAACGCCTTTAAGTTAGGCATAAGAAGCAAGAATCAAGTATTTTCAAATGAAGAAGCATTAACATCAAATTTTGATTTAAGGAGGAGAAAAATGTAACACCTATCTCCACATAGGGAAGTGTTCAATTCCTTTATTGAATGGCAATTGATATTTAATGGTGCCTTCTTTCATATCAATGATGGCACCAATAGTTCTAAGAAAAGGTCTTCCCAAAGTAATAGGACAAGAAGCATTGCATTCAACATCCAAAATATAGAAATAAACAGGGACATAGGCATTGTTAACCATAATAAGAACATCATTAACACTCCCCATGAGTTTCTTTTTAGCATTATCATCAAGTGGGACATCTAAATAGCAATCTTCCAAAAGGTGGAAAATCAAGCATTTCATAAATCTTTCTAGGCATAATAGAGACACTAGAACCAAGGTCACATGAAGCTTTGAGATCAAAGTCATTCACTTGCATATTAATGATGGGTTCCCAACTATCTTCTAATTTCCTAGGAATAGAAGCTTTGTGTTTCAATTTTTCTTCCTTAATTTTAATGAGAGCATCTGTGATGTGTTTTGTAAAACCCATATTCATAGCACTAGCATTAGGACTTCTAGCAAGCTTTTGTAGGAATATAATCACTTCAGAAATATTGCAACCATCAAGATCAAAATCAAACTTAGCATCACAGTTAGTAGACTTATTGGGTTTAGGCATTGATGGCGCCCAGTACTTGTCGTGGGACGCTTCACCCCAAGAGCAAGGTATGAAGCAGCATAGCAGCAAGTTTCCCTCAGTAAGAAACCGAGGTTATCGAACCAGTAGGAGGAAGGAAATGTCACACAGGTGTTGCAAGCAATGCGGAGACCTACAAAACTCAAACTCAAGACTTCGCCCCAACGAATCAGTGAGGTTGTCAAGCTCACCAGTTTGCTGTAACAAAGGATTAAATGTGTGGAAGGTAATGGTGGTTTGCAGCAAGTAAACAGGTAACAATGGAAGATGTATCAATGGTAAAGATTGGACCGGGGTCCATAGTTCACTAGAGGTGCTCTCCTTACATAAACAACATGGCATGAAGGGTAAAAAAATTACAGCGGGGCAATTGACAGGAACTGAGCAAGGCATAACAATGCAATTACTAGCCAGAAAGATCCTATGAGGCTGATTGGGCAATGCGGTGACCTAGCATACCACTGCATGTGTAGTACACTATAGTCGTTGATATGATATCCACAGAACACCATTCCGTAAATATCACATCCCTCAGAGTGGTACAACAGAAACATTGCATGTCCATATTACAAACATACACACATTATTATTATTACAATACCAGAAGTTCAAGACTTCCAAAAGATTCAACTTACAAACCAAAATATAAGTGTTTTAGCGGAAGTTTCAATGTCAAAACGTAAAATCCAAATTGAACTCAACAACTTATTGCTATATATTGTTCATGTTGCTCGGCTCAAGTGGCTCCTAGAACTATAGTAATTATTCTTACTCTTGGTACTCTCCTCCGTAGACGATATCGTAGTCCTCCCCTTCTATGGATCCATACAAATTGGGCTCTTCATATAAGACCTCCTCTTGGCTCTCAGTTGCATACATTGGAGTCTCTTCGGGATCCTCAGAGTCTAAGCAGGATTCAAAGGAAAGGGTGAGTAACAGCTTTACCCAGCAAGTTCATTATATGCAAGGTGGGAAGTTTGATGCTCCATCTACCACCTTGGACTATAAGTCCTTGGCACTATGCAGTTTTTGTAAATCTTTCTTCAAAGATTGATTTTATTATGAAAATCTATGACAATCAGCCTTCGCAGGTTGACCAGAACTTTCATGGAGTTCCTTTCCTACCGCGTTCATAGCTCCTTCCCAGAATAGGGAGTAACAAGTTACAGTTCTTACACTCTGCAGAGGTGCGTTACTTTACCCATGAGAGATCAACTTCCTTGTTGCACAACCGGGCATACTTTCCCGTCCACAATTCCATGATGTGGGGCCTAGTAGTTGGTCTAAGCCAATCACTGCCCTATCCCCGACCTCATATGTCTGCACGATCCTTTGGGGCCGGCTCACCTCCGTTAAGCCCCTTTTCGGGCAAGCTAAAACCCTGATGAGTTCCCGAAGACTCTATGACGTGGTGATGCTCGGACGAGTACATTTAAATGGACTATATCCCTAAACACCATTCATAGATAATCTAGACACCAAAAGTGTGGGGCGTAAGGGTGCCCACCCATATGTTGTATCCGCACAAGGAATCACAACGTCACGTTAAGGTCGTCTTGCCTCCATACGAGAGGAAAAGGATACAACTGACTTCTTCGTCCCATTCCAAATCTCATGGTTAACTCGTAATATACGGCGCTAGAATCACTGATGCCATGGGTTATTAATCCCTACTTTACCATTATTGTTGCAGATAGAAACCTAAGTTCTATTGCTTCATTATATCATCACTTAGGATGATATCTAAGTTTTATTTATTTTGAGAAAATAATATTTTCTTTCTCTGGAATATAGATGATAACACACATTTGCAGATACTTTGATTAAGACTCTTCAAAGGACATGAGAAAGTGATGAACTTGCCTTGTGATTGCAAGGTAGTGAAGTCGGATGCTTGCACTTGACCTTGAGCTTCTATGTCTATAAAACATCATTATTGCCCGGTAAGGACAATATTTAAAGAAGCAAAATGATTATGCAAAGTAATGTAATGCATTATTTATTTTTGTACATTCTCCCCCATTATTTAAATTACAAAAATACATTTTAGTAATAAAGAATTTATAAATATTAATTTTTTAATATTTATTGAATATTGTATTCTTTTATTTTATTTTATTTTTTATTTATTTAATAATTCCTTTAAGAATTATCATTTAAATACAAAAATGATATTAAATATTTATTTAGTATTTTTTTAAAATACTAAAATATTAATATAGAATGAAAGTGATTTTTATTTATTTTTATCGTCTTTCATTAATTTTATAAAATTCCATAAGGAATATATATTATAAAATTCTTAATTAAAATTATATGCCTAAAATTTTATTTATTAATTTATTTAGATAGATTTAATTATTGTGAATTCAAGAATATTTTATTTATAATTTTTGGATTTTTAATTGATTTTCTAGAATTTATTAAAATTCAGGGGCATTTTGGTCTTTTCTTAATTATTAAAATTTTCCTTGGGTGATTGGGCTGGCCTTGTTGGGCTTATTGGACCATTCTGGCCCAAGTGGGCAGAACCAAAAGGCTCCCCGAAGGGTTGGCCCTCTCAGCCCACACCCATGTCCATCTCTCTTGTCCCCTTCTCTCCTTCTCTCTCGACCCTGTGGTCACCGATGCCACTGGCGGCCGATCCACGCCGCCGTGGTCCTCCCCGGCTACCGCCGTGATGCATGGTGTGGTTGTTGACCCCACTCCTCCTCCCAGTCCATCTCGATTTGGACCTAGGGCCCTCCTGTGGCCAGACCGACTCCGTCCCGAAACCTAGGGTTTGGGGTGGTGCTGGTGCTGCCGCCGCCGCTACTCCTGTGGTTCTGTGGTGGTGTTGCTAGCCCTCAAGTGTGGTTGTGGTCACCGCCTTGGAGTGGTGCGGGTTGCAGCGCCCCCTTAGGGTGTTCCCCGTGCCGCCGTGCTCGTCGACACCCTCTGCTTCCTCTTCTCGTCCACAGCAACAACCCCTAGTAAGTTTGCTTCCTCTTCCCACTCGTGCTCTATACTCTGCCACTTTGTCCGGTGTGTTTCTAGTGGTTACCCCTGCCTAGTGTCCATGTTCTGATTAGGGTTCATATCCTGATTAGGGTTCTTATCTTGATTAGGGTTCATATCCCTCTGTTGATAATATATATGATGATTTGGATCTAGTGATGATGATCCTTGAGCATGATGAATGACTGTTTGATGTGGATTACTGCTTATAGTTTGCTTTGGTGATGCTAGTGGCTTATCAGACTTATTCCAGTGGTAATTTGATATGATTCAAATGATAGTGCTTCTATGGAATCATTACTTGTGAATGTTGTTGACCTGAGAGATTTCTACTGTCAAAATGTTAGTATTGACAGTAGTTCTGTCAGTGATTGTTTGCTGCATCTGTAATTGTTGGCTTGTATGCTGATATACAGACTAAATTTAATCATTACATATTAGTGATGTTCTGTTGATGTATAAATGAGCTTGATGCTGATTTCTGGCATTTGATTCCAGGAAAATGATATTTAGTGGCTTGCCCCTTTCTTATTTGTGAAAGCTAATTAATGATTGTGGTTAGCTTATTAGGACTTGTCCTTGTGATACCATCATAGAATGGCACACAAGTAGTTGGGTCCTATTACTAAGCTTATCTCTGTCAGTGCTTGAAATAAGTACTGGCAAGGATAAGATGAAAGCTTATTTTAATCACCCTGCCTATGATGTTGGTCTAAGGCATAGGAACTAGTTTTCTAATGGTTGTCCCTGATAGAAATGTTCTGGTAGTAATACCAGCTGCTAATTCTTGATTCATAGTTGGGAAAATAATGGGTGTGCTAATGGTTTTGCATGGATCCATAAGATTTATGGATTTTGAGGTGCTACACTTTTAACAGATGTGCCTAGATTTCATAATCTTGACTTTGACTATATTGGAGTATAAGATTTGGCTTTTGTATCCAGGATCAATGATGTTGGTCTGAGATCCTGGTTTTACTTGTATGGTTGTCTTATAGCTATGACTTTGTTATTCAAAAATCTTCTAGGATGGATTCATCCCACTTGGATGAATACTAAGAAGTTAAATATAAAACAACACATGAATCTTTTATATTGATATGATAACAGATCATGTGATGGTTTTATATAACTCACCACAACAGTGGGTTGTTGTTGTGGTTGTAACTTGTTGATCTTGTGGCCTGATCTAGCTGGCTTGATTTGGTCCTTCTCCTGTTGCTATTCCTACTGCTTCCAGCTTTTGGAACTTGTCCTTGATCTTGCTATCCACCTTCTGGTTCCTGGTAGCTTGGCCTTGATCTTGATATCCACCTGACCCACCCCCTCCTTAAGTCACCATCTTGGTGAGTACTGGGTTGATCAAATGTGTGGTTGATTTTCTCTAGTGTGGTTTGGCTATGGCTAGACTACTGGTGCTTGATGTGTATGAGCAAGGAAATGATGTGTTGGTGCTTGCCCACGGCTGTGTTGAGTTGTTTTGCTGGTGTGGGCTTTTGCAGCTGTGTTGACAGCACACACCATGCATTTAGGTGTGTAAGCTGCTTGTATGGCTGCTACACCCTTGTGGATATGCTCTGGAAAGGAAGTTACCTTTTTATCTGTTTACTACTTATCTGCCAGGTGAAACTTTCCCTCTTACTAATTGGAATAATTTGACTTATGGCTTAAGAATTATGAAAGATTTAACTCTTTCATATTGGTGAAACTTGCCCCTAAAGATTTACTCAATGATGTAAAGTGGAACAGTGCATCTCACGGTCACTACTGAGAGTAAAAGAAATATATTAACCTTTATTTTCTTTCTTTTTTGTTTGTTCTTTGTTTTGCAGGTACAAGACTTGAAGATTCAAGATTTAGATTAGGTTTTCTTTTTCTTTATAGAATAGTCCACTTGTAATATTTATTTTACTCTTTTGTAAATAAAATGTACTAGATAAATACGGATGTAATTTTACTCTTGTAAATATTCTTCATTAGTTGTCGGCCTCCTCGTTGCTTTCCCTGCAAACATGCCGAAGCTCACAACCGTTGAAGTCACCTTCGAGTGAATTGTAGAGCGCACGATATGCGATCATGTTGGCGCTATGGTCGTCGCACTCGTTCATCGTCTGCTGAACAAAGAGGTTCGAATCTCCGTAGATGACAAGGCGTGTTGAACCGCACATCTTAGACATCCTCATGCCATGGATGAGGGCCTCATATTCAGCCTCATTGTTGGAGGCATGGAATTTCATCTAAAGGACATACTTCATCTTCTCGCCTTGTGGGGACGTCAATATGATGTCAGCCCCTGCTCCAGCCTCGCGCTTGGAGCTATCAAAGTGCATCGTCTAGGACTGCGACATGTCCGGAGTATCCGGCAGCTGGAGCTCCATCCAGTGGATGAGGAAGTCAGGAAGGACATGAGATTTTATGGTGGTGCATCGCTCGTAGATGATTTCTCGAGGAGAAAACTCGATGCCCCATAGGGCTACGCGCCCTGAAGATTCGGGGCTATTCAGGATCTTCGACAGCGAGGCTTCGTTGACAACCACGATCTAGTGCTCCTGTAAGTAGTGGCTCAGCCGGCGCGCTGTCATGAATATGCCATAGGCAAGCTTATGGTAATGAGGGTACCTATGCTTTGTTAGGGTCAGTACCTAGCTGAGGTAGTAAATTGGGCATTAGACCCTGTGGGTCTTGCCATCTTCGGGGCGTTCGACCACGAGTGCGGTGCTAACCACCTGATGTGTGGCTACTATGTACAGCAGCAAAGGCTCCCGTTCCTTCGGCGTGACCAGGACAGGTGATGTGGAGAGTAGCCGTTTGAGGTCCTCAAACGCATCGTCTACTTCGGGTGTCCACTCGAATTTATTCGTCTTGCGCAGCAGCTAATAAAAGGGAAGAGTCTTCTCACCCATGCGACTGATGAACCTGCTAAGCCCCGCGATTCGCCCGGCTAGCTGCTGGACTCCCTTGAGGTTCTTCGGCTTGTCCATGGCTAGTATAGCCCTGATTTTCTTCGGGTTCGCCTCGATGCTGCGCTGGGAGATGAAGTACCCGAGTAACTGGCCAGACGGGACGCCGAAGGCGCACTTGTCTGGGTTCAGCTTGATCTTGTAGCGATCAAGGTTATCGAAAGTCTCACGGAGATCGTCGATGAGCGTCTTGGCCTCCTTGGTCTTGATTACTATGTCGTCGACATAGACCTGTGAAAGGACTATATTTTTCCATACTATTTGGTTGATGATGACAATCCCACTTGTGGTTTAACCGTGTACTTGAGTTTTAGGTAAAATGCTTTTGATGATTCCTATGGATTATGTGTATGCTCTCTTTGGGATCTTGTGAAGACGGCGACCTTTAGTTTTTCTAGTTTCTCTCTTTTTATTGCTTTAGGTCGCCGTACTATCAAGAGGGGGTCCATCTCGGAAGGTTGTGGGAAATCACTTGTTCTTGCACAAACCCCATATGCACCGCCACAGCCATCCTACTCATCTGCGAGAGAGCGAGGTTCTGATCAGCTGGAGCCATTTTTGTCTGATCGGAACTTCCGGCCAGGTGCCGGAAGTTCTGCTCAAGGGTTTTATGTGGGAATATCTGGAACTAAGTTCCGATCCAACTTCCGCTAGAACTTCTGGCCAGCTCCCAGTACCTTCCGTATGGGTATGCTCTATTTGCCGGAACTTCCACCGGAAGTTGCACCATAAGTTCCGATGAGGAATTTCCGTTGCTTCTCCCAGAAAATTCCTGAGCGGAACTTCCACCCAGACGCCGGAACTTCCGGTCAGACATGCTTCGTGACCTAGATGTTCCGCCCCTATTTCCACTCCAAGTTCCGATGAAGGATCAATAACCTTCTGTTTGAACAAGTCTATTTGACGGAACTTGGGTCGGAACTTGCATCGGAAGTTTTGCCGAAACTTCCGGTCATATTGAACGGAACTTCCGGTCAAGCTTTTGGAGCGGGCGTCAACGGACTGATGACCGTTGGAGCCTTGCTGGGCGGAACTTCCGGCCGCTCACCGGAAGTTCCGGTGAGGTCGCGAAGGCTGTAATGGTTCAGCGCGGAGGAGCCTATTTAAGGAGCCCTCCTTATTCCTCCGACCTAACTCGAAAATTTCCTATCTACTCCATTGATGCTTGAGCTTCATGATATGCCCAATTTGCATCACCTTTCTATATCATAATTTACCTCTATTCGTTGATATTTTTCTTATTACGAGTCTGGATTCTGATGGAAAAGAAGGCGTTTCGGTGCAATTTCGCGAAGATCGGAAAAATACCAGAAAAATATGGAAACATATTATTTTACCAGAGGACGAAGGAAGCCAGAAGGAGGGATGGATATGGGCCTTAGGGGCCCACCCCCTAGGCACGCGCCCACCTGACCCCGCGCCTAGGGCAGGTGTGGCCCACCTGCCCGGCCTCCAACTCCGCCCCTTCGCCTATATCTTCCCTACGGAACCCTAATACTAGGAGAGCAACCACAGAAAGATTTCCACTGCCTCTGGGGGCAGAAAACACCGAGAGAGAAAGATCTCTCCGGCAGACAGATTTCTGCCGGGGCAATTCCTTCCCGGAGAGGGGAGACCGTCGCCATCAACACTGTCATTAAGCTAGGCTTCATCGGGATCATCATGATCATCCACGCCATCATCTCCACCAGCACCATCACCACCACTCTGTCCCGCTGTAACAATTGTGTTGGATATTGCTTAGTTCACTAGGGGAAACTTTCCCGGTGTTGATTACTATTGTAGTTGATGCTTGTGAGTGGAACCATTGGATTATTGTTTATGTTCAGATTGTTATCCATTATCATATCATCTTTGATATTGATCCATATGATGTCTTGTGAGTAGTTCGTCTTGTTCTTGAGGACATGTGAGAAGTCATGTTGTCAGTAGTGAATCTATGATGAGTTATTATTCAATGGTTTAGTATTTAAGTTGTGGTGATATTCTTCTAGTGGTGTCATGTGAACGTTGACTAC
This sequence comes from Avena sativa, assembly GCA_916181665.1. Lineage (NCBI taxonomy): Eukaryota > Viridiplantae > Streptophyta > Magnoliopsida > Poales > Poaceae > Avena > Avena sativa. Next base: position 93,994,827 of record OV702299.1, on the reverse strand, counting down.
ATGACACTTCACCATTTATGGGCCTAGGGGGATGCATTGTGTATTTGGCTACAAATCGTGGGGTTGCCGGAGTGACAGAAACCTGAACCCCCGTTAGGACACCTTTGCACAAGGGAGTGTAGGATCTCAGAGTTTAAGGCTGTGGTTAGATTTATATCTTAATTACTTTCCTGTAGTTACGGATGTTTGCAGGGGGTTTAATCACAAGTATGTATTAGTCCTAGGAAGGGCGGTATGTTAGCACAGGTTCACCCACACAACACTTACAAACACCAAAGAAGAGTACTCAGCTATTTGAAGCGAAGGCACTTGACTGAATTCCCATGTGTCCTCGAGAACGTTTGGTCCTTATAAGTATTTCCACCGGCTTGTCCTTTGCTAAGAAAGGATTGGGCCAATTGCTCCGTTTGTTCGTTACTCGTGTTACTTTCTCCTTGTTTTGTTGCCTTGTCATAAAACCACTAAAAATCCGTTTGCTAAGTATTCACAGGGATTTCCTGCTCCATACCATTGTTCAGCACCTTCTGCTCTTTGTTGGGATCGACACTCCTATTTATAGAAATTACTACGATACACCCCCTATACTTGTGGGTCATCACTTCTCCTCACTATATCTCACTCCCTAGCCACTCAAATCACTTGATCTTTTGAGAGGTGAGGGAGGTGACCTAGATCTACAATTCCACCAAAGAAGATTTGATTTGCCCACCTATCCTTTGTGGATCTTGTTGCTCTTGTGTTTATTGAAACCCTAGACGGTGTAGGGCATCCTCAGAGCTAAGGGCTTGTGTTGTAAAGCTCCGTGGTGTCGTTGAGGGCCTCCAATTGAGTTGTGGAGCTTCCCCATCAACGTTGTTGTAAAGATTTCGGTTGGCACCTTCAAGGTCACTGGTTAGTGGATTGTGAGGCCTCCTTTGTGGGGAAGCTCACCGGAGAAGAAGGTGAGGCCTTTGTAGCACTCTTGTGACCTTGTGTGGCCCCGACACCTCTCCAACGTAGACGTAGCTCCCTTGGGAGTGAACTACGGGAATTACATCTCCGTGTCCCCGTTCCGATTATCTCGTTCCCTACCTTTACTTCTTTCTCTTTACCGTTCTTGTGGTTGTTGGAAGTTATCTTCCATATAGGTTGCTCACCTAGTTGCACATCTAGATAACTTTATTTCTTTCCAAGCCTAAAAGTGTGAAACAAATTAAAAATTGGTAGTCACCTATTCACCCCCCCTCTAGTCGATTCAAAGTCGGTACTTTCAACCTAGATGTTGCGGCCGATTTGGTCCTTCAGACATGCCTGCATGGACCTCTGGTAAGTGGCGACTGCGTTCTTCAACCCGAAGGGCATTGTGTTGTAGCAGAACACCCCGAACAGCGTGATGAACGCCGTTTTCTCATGATCTTCGACAGACAATTGAATTTGGTTGTAACCTGAGTAGGCGTCGAGGAAGGAGAGCTTCTCGCATCCTGTCGTGGAGTCGATGATTTGACCGATCCTTGGTAGAGGGAAGTGATCCTTGGGATAATGCTTGTTAAGAAATGTGAAGTCCACGCACATGCGCATGATTTCCCTGATGAAGTTGGCATAGAGGAGTCTGTTGACTTTGATTACAATGACTTTGGCTCTTGGCTCGGACAGTCAACGCATCGATTGCTTGACTGGCTTTGCATCTAGAAACACATTGAGTGCATGCTCGACAAATTCCCTGGGAACTCCTGGCATGTCCGCAAGACACCAGGCGAAAATTTCCCAGTGCTCACGGAGGAATTCGACGAGCATGCTTTCCTATGCGGGACTCAGGTCATTGGCGATCAACGCCATCTTGGAGGCATCCGTCGGGTGAACCTGCACCTTCTTTGTGTTGACTATGGAGTCAAACGACATATCGGGTGTGTTTTGCCTGGTGACTAAGGGTGCCCCATTGTCTGTCACCTCCTTGAATCTCGTGAGCTCCTCCTACATGTCGAACGACTGAGAGATTTTGTTGAAGTGTCTGTCGCAGCTGTCTGACCTGGTGAAGCTTCCTAGGACGATGATGATGCCCCTAGGTCCTGGCATTTTCAGTAGAAGGTACGCATAGTGAGGTACTACCATCAATCTTGTGAATGCCATGCGCCCGAGGATGGCGTGGTATTGTGATGGCCAGTCCACCACTTCGAACTCCAGGTGCTCACGCCTCAAGTTTTCAGGCTTGCCAAAGATGATGTCGAGACATCTCTTACCCAAGGGGTATATGCCTTTCCCTAGGATTATGTCGTGGAATGTCGTGTCCGATTGCTCTAGGCTGCATAGCGGGATCCTCATTGCTACCAGTGTGCTGGCGAACATCAGGTTGATGCTGCTGCCGCCATCCATGAAGATGCGGCTCATTTCAAATCCCCCGATCTGGGCCTCGAGTACCATGGCAGAGTGACCTGGGCGAGGTATCTGGCGCGAGTGATCCTAACGGTCGAACATGATGCAGGATTCCGAGCCGCTGAGGTACTCAGGTATGGATGGTGTGGAGGTCACGGCCAGGTTTACTTGGCGAATGATCTTCTTCTGCACTATGTTGGTTGGATGCCCCTTCTGGATCATCATGGACCCTTTCGGTGGTGGGTACCCATCTGCACCGTTATTTGGTGCTGGTGCAACCGGCGGCTGCGATGGTCCTCCAGGTGGTGGTGGAGGAGCGCCGTGGCTATAGCACCTGGGGCAGGTGTGAATCCTGGATTCACCGTCTGGGGTCGCATTTGGGTGAAGCCCTCGTGTAGAGGTCCCAACCTTTAATAAGATAGAGATCCCTGTGTTTACAATGCTAGTCCCTGGATCAATAGCTAGCATCCATAGTTAAGATGTAATATCAAGAAACAAAGGTCATAATACAACTTTATAACCAGGAATAAAATAATTCATTACATCTTACATAGCTCTTTTAGCTATCTCATTACAATGCAGCAGAAATAACTATATAGCATGGAGTCCTTCATCTTGAAAGTGCCACAGACAATCATGTTGGTTGTAGACTTGTAATCCTAATCAACACACTTCACTAACATCAAACAAATCTGCAACATAACAAGTTACAGCCACAAGGGTCAATACATTTGAATTGTATTAGCAAGTGATACTATGGTAGAATAGTGGTATCTAACATTTATATGCATTTGGCTAGGTGGAGCTTAGGCTTGCTTTGCTCAAAATAGATTTTCCTTATCATTTGAAAACACTAAGTTTTTATTTGGCAAAAATCACCCAAGGCATCTACCAATCAATGATTGAAGATCCTTTAACCCTTGTTCAACCACAAGTTTTAACTTAGAAATTGGGATGAGGATATTCTTGATAGCTTCCATGTCTTGATGCTCAAATTGTCCATTGCCGGGGACACAGCTAAGTACTTAGATTTTACTCTCTCGAGAGGTGGTGCACTTTCCCCATAAGACTCGACATGCATCGAGACAAGATCTTTCAGAAGCCTTCCCTTAGACCAAAATGGACGCGCTCCAAACCTATCATCCCCTACCACCAACTGTCCATCGGGCTAAGTTACTGCAACCTATATGATCCAGGCAGAGCCCATAATGCCAAGTGGCTGCACTTGAAGATTCTCAACATTTGACATCTCAAATCTCTTTGTTCCTGGGTGGCTTTCCACAATTGTGATACACAAGGTTCACCAGTCCCCTGGACTTGTGTAACCACTCAACATAAATCCATTCTCAACATTCCACCCAGGTGTTTCATTCACATAGTTGTTTTATTAAACAAAACATAAGTCATTGACTTAGAAATATTTCATAGCATGAATATAATCCACCCTTGTTTTCTACTAGCTAAGCTAAGCATGATAGTAGTAGGAATCTTAACTTAGGGAAAATTCTACTAAGGCATCATCTACTAGGATTTCCCAAGGCACAGCATACTTAGTAAAAATTCCATGCAAGTCCTACTTAGAAATATCACTAATGCATAGAGAAAAAATAGGACAAAAATATGAAGAACCACTTGCCTTTTTGGTAGAGAATATAAGTTCACTCCTTGATCTTGCAATAGTCACACTCTTCAAAGTTCACTACAATTCAATCAAGCAAGGCACAAATTCAAAACTAGCATTCAAACAATTCATCACATAACAATAAAAACAAAGCAATGCATGCAAGCATGCCAAAGATTGTTTTATTTGAAAAAGTGGTTTCTATTAGGCTATAAACATTCTAAAACATCTATTGGTCATTTATAAAAGTGGCAAAACCATTTTAAGTCAAGTTAGTGAAAATGGCCACTTCAAGTCATTTTTGTTTTGCTAGAAATGGTTCAAATCAAAGTAATAATTTCTAGTGTTTTACAAATATAGTATTAAACACAAATGTTAGTTTTTTAAGGTCAAGTGTTTAATATTAAAACCATTTGCAAAAGGTTTTACCTATAAACCATTTTTAAATCCAAGCAATATTTTATTTTGTTGGAAATGCCTTTAAGCAAGGTAATAATTTTCTAGGGTTAATCAAATACATTTTTAAATCCAAAACATGGTGTTTAGGGTTAGAGAGTTTAATTCAAACCATTTCCAAAAGGTTTTACTCAAATAGCATTTTTAAAACCTATTCAACATTTTTATTTAGCGAGAAATGTTTTAATTGCAAGAAATAATTCCTAAGTGTCACAAAATATATTTTTAAATCCATAAGTTGGTTTCTATGGTCAGTAGGTTCAAAACAATCCATTTACAAAAGATTTTACCCTAAAAACATTTTAGAGTAAATTTTATACACAAAATATGCCTACACAAGTGTAGAGGTCCCAACCTTCAATAAGGTAGAGATCCCTGTGTTTTCAATGCTAGTCCCTGGATCAATAGCTAGCATCCACAGTTTAAGATGTAATATCAAGAAACAAAGGTCATAATACAACTTTATAACCAGGAATAAAATAATACATTACATCTTACATAGCTCATTTGGATATCACATTACATTGCAGCAGAATATCTATAAGCATGGGGTCCTTCATCTTCAAAGTGCCACAGGCAAACATGTTGGTTGTAGACTTGTAATCCTAATCAACACACTTAACATCAAACAAACCTGCAACATAATAAGTTGCAGCCACAAGGGTCAATACATTTGAATTGTATTGGCAAGTTTCACTACTATGTAGAAATAAGTGGATCCTAACATTACATGCATATTTGGCTAAGTAGGGTTTTAGGATCATTTGCAGAAAGCAGTATAATTTATCCTATCTTTTCAAAATAGTTTTGATCTTTTGTCAAATCTTTCTGAACTCCTTGGAAACCTCCAAGTGCTTCAAGTCTCTTGTTGTCACTTTCAAGTTTTACTTTTAGAAATTGGAATGTCGAGATTTCCCATAGCTTCAGGCCTTAGTTGCTCAGTATTGTCCATAACCGGGGACACGGCTAAGTACTTAGAATTTGATCTTCTGCAGAAGTTGTACACTTTACCCACATGACACAATCTCATCTTGTTGCCACCAGTGGACGCTGGATAAGTACTCACCAAGATGGAGTACTGGCAGATTGAGAATGTGACGAAGTCTTTCCATAGGAGTCCCCCCAATACACAATGCTAGCTTGTCTACCAGGCACGAATGTAGGGTTTCAAGTTCCCTCATTCTAGTTAACCTGGAGAGGCCAATGCATGGGTCTTCCACTATGTAGTTGACTAAGCCAGTGCCCATTTAGCATGTGGCTGTACACGGAAGCCACTGTACGAGAAACATGTTCAATCTCTAAGTCCCTGGGTGGTTTTCTTCTAGTGCACAACAAAAAGAGATTGCCATATAAACATGGTTCCTCTTGTTGCCACCTTGTCCAAAACTTGAGTATCCTTGTCCACCCAGGTGGTTCATTGAGTACTTGTTTTATTATATAAAACACAAGTCTTTTCAGTACTTCATATAATCTCAACATGTATCCCTTCTCAATATATATAGCAGGGCTAAGCATATTGCAACTACATTGTTTTCACTAAGGAATATATAAGGGTATCCTAATAGGATTTAGCATAGCAAAATATAGTAGTCCTTATCATGCATGTTTCAAAAATCCACTAAGTGTAATGAAAAAAATAGTAGGACTTGGATGATAGTGTCACTTGCCTTTTTGGTAGAGAATGTTGGTTCACTTCTTGATCTTGCTAATATCACACTCTTCTAACTTCACTACAAATCAATCAAGAAAACATAGATTCAACTAGCATTCCAACCAATATTCAAACAATTCATCACACACCTAAAATAATAGAAACAAAGTCATGCATGCAAGCATGCAAAAGATAATTTCATTTGCAAGAGTGGTTTCTACTAGGCTCTAAACATTGGAAGTTCCAAAGTGGTCATTTACTAAAGTGGTAAAACCATTTGAAAAAGGGTTTTATCTATAAACCATTTCTTAAATCAAATCATTATTTCATGTGGTGGAAAATGCTTTTAGCAAAGCAATATTCTTTTAAAGGGTTCACCAAATACATTTTAATTCTCAAAGCTTGGTGTTTAGGGTCAGTAGGTTTGAATCTAATCATTTGCCAAAGGTTTTATTCAAAAAAAATCATTTCCATATCAAAATCAATGTTTTTATTTGACTAGAAATGAGCTAATTCAATTATTCAATCCTAAACTTCACAAAATACATTTTTAAATCCATAAGTTGGTTCCTAAGGTCAGTAGGTTCACAACAAACCATTTTGCATAGATTTCAACCCTAAAATCATTTTGGAATAAATTTTATATCCTAAACAAGCATACACAAGTTTCTGCAAAAACAAACATTTTACCAGAAGATTTTTACTAAACAAAGTGCATGGTTGGCTAGGGCTTGTTTTTCTGAATCCATTGATATAAAATTTGCAAAAATTGGACGTGTGGTTTGAAAGTTATGGAATTTACAAGTTTGCATATAAATCAGATTCTAAATTCTGTTTTAAACAGATCCAGTACCACGCGGCGTGTTTCTACTGGCCGGTACCAGTTCGCACGGATCGGCCTCTGTGAGGCGTTGGATCTAAACAGATCGTGCGGCGCAGATCAACTCGTACCCCTTCAGTAAGTGATATGTTACTACGCGTCGGATTGAAATCTAACGGTGCAGATTCATGCGACCAAATAGTGGCGGCGCTGCGCGGCGACTGGCGGCGGCGACGCTCGGCTAGCGGTGCTGCGGTGGCTACAGGAAGAGAGGGAGAGGGGGAGAGGGCTCACCGTGCTCGCGCGGTCGATGTGAAGCTCAAAGTGGCGCTGGCTTGGCGAGGGGTGCTCGATGCTGCAACCAATTCCTCGCCGGAGTTGCTGCGAGCGGCAGGTGGTTCTGTTTGATGACGGGGGCGACGTTGCGGTTCACCCCAAGGAAAAACAAAGGCACGGTCAGATGCGTACAGTCCTAGGGATCTTAGGAGTATCAATAGGGAGTCTCGGGGAGGTCGGCTCTTACCAGGAAAGCTCGTCGGAGGCGAGACAGACGACGGTGGAGAGTTGAGGTCGTCCTTGCCGATGCTAGGGAACGCGCACAGGCGAGCGGAACACACGGGGAGGTACGCCTGGAGGTGGAGGACAAGCTTGTGTGCAGTGGAAGGCGAGGGGCGCGATGTATGGCAGGAATTCTCTAGAGAAGCTCGTCGGAGCAGTGGCGGTGCAAGGGGAATTCAGGGCAGCCTATGGGCGGAGGGAAGGAGCTGTCTGGGGGAAAAGAGAGAGGGGAGAGGGGCGATTTAACGGGCATAGTCACTGCGAGGAATTAAGGCCGTCTTCAACGCGTATTCATCGCCGGAATTACTCGGCTGCAATGGCAGGGCGAGTTCACTGCGGGGAGGAAGAAGGTGACGTGGGCGTGGGGTCGTCTGGCAGTGAGAGAGAGAAGGGTGCGGTGGGGTCCTGCTGTCTGCGACTCTGCGGGTGTGAGTTCGAGTGGAAAACGATTCGCGCGTGGGGGGGTTAATTGGGATGGAGCTGGGCTGCTGGGCCTGCTTAGTTGGGTTGCTGTTTGTTTCCTTTTTTTTGTACTGAATCTTTTTCCTTTTCCATTTGATTTTCTGTTTTGAAATTCAATCAAACAATTCAAACAACAAGTGGAAACAAACTACCACCAAACTTTGCATTATTTTTAGTTCTGTTTAACAACATAATTCAAAGTCAAAAATAAAATAATATTTTTATTCTTTTTAGGATCCATTAATAATTAAATAACTAGACCTTAGCCATTAATTCAAATAGGATTTGTTTTATTTAAAATCTCCATTTGAAATCTAAATAATATCAAAACCATTTCAGTAGGTTTTATTTGAAAATACAAAACACTTGGAAAACCTGTTTAAAATAAAATATCAAGTTTTAGTGTTTATTTAAAATAGAAAAGCCTTTACTTTAAAATTGGGTATCAATAAACCCTCATCATTTATTTAAATAAACCTTTACTCCTTTAATCAAAACAAAATATTTTATTTCCAAAATCTTGGCCAAGATTTAATTTGGTCCTTATTTATATTTCTACCTTTTCATTTGAAAACCAAATCTTTTTATTAAAAGATCCAAAATTAGTAATTTCTCTTATTTAAAATTTTCTTTATTAATTGTTTATCTTTTCAAATCCCTTTAGTATTTGTTTGATCAAAAATTGGTTTGAAGGTTTCCAATTGGAATCAAAAGTTTCTTCTCACCCTGAAAATCAACAAAATTTTATTTTATTCATTTATTTTTCACATAACAAGATTTGGAAAATCTTGGGATGTGACAGGCTACCACCCTTAAAATAAATCTCGTCCCGAGATTTGGGAAGGCTAGGGTTACAAGTAGGCTCTAAGCATCTAGGGTACTACCACCCTTAAAAAATTTCCAACTAAATTACATTTTGGCCTGCTTGGGGTCTTGGGGAAAGTTCTCTGGGCAAACATCTGCATAGTGTCCCTTGTTTCCACACTTGAAACATGTGACAAGGCTGAGATCCTTCATAGGCTTGTTTATCTTGTGCTTCATCTTTTCTGGACAGTTGCTTGCATAATGTCCTTGGTTACCACAGTTGTAACATGTGATAAGATTGAGTTCATCACGTATCTTCTGTGGACAAGTTGCTACATAATGGCCTAGCTCTTTGCAGTTGTTGCACCATACTTGGCCAATCTCCTTATACTTATTCTTCTCTGGGCATTCACTGGCATAATGTCCCATTTTTTTACAATGATTACATTGCACATGGCTTTTGTCCTTCTTTTTCTTGGGTTTCTCCAAAGCTAGGAGTGCTTATAGTTCATGTTCTTCATATGTTATCTCATAGGTAGGAATGTCTACTGGTTTCTTTGACCTTCTATTGCTCCTTGGATAATTCATATGCCTCTTCTTTGGTCCTTTAAATTGGGTCATATGGCATGGAGGTACAGGTGGAGATTTTTCTTTGTCCTCATCCTTCTTGGTAGACTTGGCTCCCTCTTGATAGTCTGCAATCAGTTGTTGCACTCCACCTTGTTTCCTTTGTTCAACTATGGAATAGATGGGGCATTGGATAGGGACATGATTATTTCCTTCACATAGGTAACAAGTAGCTTGAGATGTGGGGCATTGGTCAGCTGGGTGTTTCTCTTCACAGTTGGGGCATTGATCTCCATGCTCCTTGGAAGTGTGATCCTTGTCTCCACAAATATTGCAAGCTTGGGTTCCTTCTAGAATAACATCTTTGTCATCTTTGTTGTCACAAACTCCTTTGGAAGAGTTGCCTTCCATGTTGATCATTTGATCTGTCACCCTATGCAACAATTGGGCTTGGGTTTCAAAAAACCTTTGCATGGTTGGATCTTTCCCACTGGTGTTGGCTATGAATTGAGCTGTCACTTGGTTCAACTGGTTTTGGGTTGCTATAAGTTCTATCATGTTGTCTTCTTGGTTGTTGTTGGTGTCATCAACCTTGATGTTGGAGTCTCTTGGAGTAGTCATCTGTTTGGGTTGAATTGAGATTAGAATAGCAAGATATTTCAAAGGAATCAATTCTAATCACACACATCACAATTCACACAAGCAATGTGTAAGCAATCACAAACAACATTCCACTCATATAACAAGTTTCAAGCATATTTTTAGGCAACCAAAAATATTTTTGTTACACAACATAAGTTGGTGGGTTTGACTTAAACAAAATATGGTGGTCTATCTATATGGTTCACTTGTGGTCTTTCCATCCTTCTTGGTTGATTTCCCTTGATCAAGATGTTTGTATCCTTAGAGAATTTCTTGCATCTTGGTCTCAAACTTCAAGGTGATGATGGCTCCTTCTAAGTTGTGTTTCCTTAGTCTCCAAATCTTGAGCAAGATTTCTTGTCTCACTTGTCCTTAGTGATATCCAAGGTTGAAGTCCTTGGTGAAAATGCTGAAGATGTTGAAGTCATTAGAGTTAAAGATGTCCTTAGCATATGGTGAAGTCTTTGGCCGGGTAGGCTTTATCCATCAAGTTTGAAATGGAAGAGATGTAGAAATAAAACCAAAATGGTTGATGAAAGAGTTTACAAGATTGTTTGTAAATAAGTTTTGGAACAAATACAACTCCTATTTTTCTAAGGGTTTTTGTCCAATCCTAGGGTTACAATCCTACAGGCAACACAGTGCTCTGATACCATCTGTAGAGGTCCCAACATTCAATAAGGTAGAGATCCCTGTGTTTACAATGCTAGTCCCTGGATCAATAGCTAGCATCCACAGTTTAAGATGTAATATCAAGAAACAAAGGTCATAATACAACTTTATAACCAGGAATAAAATAATACATTACATCTTACATAGCTCATTTGGCTATCACATTACATTGCAGCAGAATATCTATAAGCATGGTGTCCTTCATCTTCAAAGTGCCATAGGCAAACATGTTGGTTGTAGACTTGTAATCCTAATCAACACACTTAACATCAAACAAACCTGCAACATAATAAGTTGCAGCCACAAGGGTCAATACATTTGAATTGTATTGGCAAGTTTCACTACTATGTAGAAATAAGTGGATCCTAACATTACATGCATATTTGGCTAAGTAGGGTTTTAGGCTCATTTGCAGAAAGCAGTATAATTTATCCTATATTTTCAAAATAGTTTTGATCTTTTGTCAAATCTTTATGAACTCCTTGGAAACCTCCAAGTGCTTCAAGTCTCTTGTTGTCACTTTCAAGTTTTACTTTTAGAAATTGGAATGTCGAGATTTCCCATAGCTTCAGGCCTTAGTTGCTCAGTATTGTCCATAACCGGGGACACGGCTAAGTACTTAGAATTTGATCTTCTGCAGAAGTTGTACACTTCACCCACATGACACAATCTCATCTTGTTGCCACCAGTGGCCGCTGGATAAGTACTCACCAAGATGGAGTACTGGCAGATTGAGAATGTGACGAAGTCTTTCCATAGGAGTCCCCCCAATACACAATGCTAGCTTGTCTACCAGGCACAAATGTAGGGTTTCAAGTTCCCTCATTCTAGTTAACCTGGAGAGGCCAATGCATGGGTCTTCCACTATGTAGTTGACTAAGCCAGTGCCCATTTAGCATGTGGCTGTACACGGAAGCCACTGTACGAGAAACATGTTCAATCTCTAAGTCCCTAGGTGGTTTTATTCTAGTGCACAACAAAAAGAGATTGCCATATAAACATGGTTCCTCTTGTTGCCACCTTGTCCAAAACTTGAGTATCCTTGTCCACCCAGGTGGTTCATTGAGTACTTGTTTTATTATATAAAACACAAGTCTTTTCAGTACTTCATATAATCTCAACATGTATCCCTTCTCAATATATATAGCAGGGCTAAGCATATTACAACTACATTGTTTTCACTAAGGAATATATAAGGGTATCCTAATAGGATTTAGCATAGCAAAATATAGTAGTCCTTATCATGCATGTTTCAAAAATCCACTAAGTGTAATGAAAAAAATAGTAGGACTTGGATGATAGTGTCACTTGCCTTTTTGGTAGAGAATGTTGGTTCACTTCTTGATCTTGCTAATATCACACTCTTCTAACTTCACTACAAATCAATCAAGAAAACATAGATTCAACTAGCATTCCAACCAATATTCAAACAATTCATCACACACCTAAAATAATAGAAACAAAGTCATGCATGCAAGCATGCAAAAGATAATTTCATTTGCAAGAGTGGTTTCTACTAGGCTCTAAACATTGTAAGTTCCAAAGTGGTCATTTACTAAAGTGGTAAAACCATTTGAAAAAGGGTTTTATCTATAAACCATTTCTTAAATCAAATCATTATTTCATGTGGTGGAAAATGCTTTTAGCAAAGCAATACATTTTAATTCTCAAAGCTTGGTGTGTAGGGTCAGTAGGTTTGAATCTAATCATTTCCCAAAGGTTTTATTCAAAAAAAATCATTTCCATATAAAAATAAATGTTTTTATTTGACTAGAAATGAGCTAATTCAATTATTCAATCCTAAACTTCACAAAATACATTTTTAAATCCATAAGTTGGTTCCTAAGGTCAGTAGGTTCACAACAAACCATTTTGCATAGATTTCAACCCCAAAATCATTTTGGAATAAATTTTATATCCTAAACAAGCATACACAAGTTTCAGCAAAAACAAACATTTTACCAGAAGATTTTTACTAAACAAAGTGCATGGTTGGCTAGGGCTTGTTTTTCTGAATCCATTGATATAAAATTAGCAAAAATTGGACGTGTGGTTTGAAAGTTATGGAATTTACATGTTTGCATATAAATCAGATTCTAAATTCCGATTTAAACAGATCTAGTGCCACGCGGCGTGTTTCTACTGGCCGGTACCGATTCGCACGGATCGGCCTCTGTGAGGCGTTGGATCTAAACAGATAGAACGGTGCAGATCAACTCGTACCCCTTCAGTAAGTGATATGTTACTACGCGTTGGATTGAAATCTAACGGTGCAGATTCATGCGACCAAATAGTGGCGGCGCAGCACGGCGACTAGCGGCGGCGACGCTCGGCTAGCGGTGCTACAGCGGCTACAGGAAGAGAGGGAGAGGGGGAGAGGGCTCACCGTGATCGCGCGGTCGATGTGAAGCTCAAAGTGGCGCTGGCTTGGCGAGGGGTGCTCGGGGTGCAGCCAATTCCTCGTCGGAGTAGCTGCGAGCGGCAGGTGGTTCTGTTTGATGATGGGGGCGACGTTGTGGTTCACCCCAAGGCAAAACAAAGGCACGGTCAGATGCATACAGTCCTGGGGATCTTAGGAGTATCAATAGGGAGGCTCGGGGTGGTCGGCTCTTACCAGGAAAGCTCGTCGGAGGCGAGACAGACAGCGGTGGCGAGTTGAGGTCGTCCTTGTCGATGCTAGGGAACGCGCGCGGGCGAGCGGAACACACGGGGAGGTACGCCTGGAGGTGGAGGACAAGATTGTGTGCAGTGGAAGGCGAGGGGCGGCGAGGTATGGCCGGAATTCTCTGGAGAAGCTCGTCGGAGCAGTGGCGGTGCAAGGGGAATTCAGGGCAGCCTATGGGCGGAGGGAAGGAGCTGTCTAGGGGAAAAGAGAGAGGGGAGAGGGGCGTTTTAACGGGCGTAGTCACTGCGAGGAATTAAGGCCGTCTTCAACGCGTATTCATCGCCGGAATTACTCGGCTGCAACGGCAGGGCGAGTTCATCGCGGGGAGGAAGAAGGTGACGTGGGCGTGGGGTCGTCTGGCAGTGAGAGAGAGAAGGGTGCGGTGGGGTCCTGCTGTCTGCGACTCTGCGGGTGTGAGTTCGAGTGGAAAATGATTCGCGCGTGGGGAGTTTAATTGGGCTGGAGCTGGTCTGCTGGGCCTGCTTAGTTGGGTTGCCGTTTGTTTCCTTTTTTTTGTACTGAATCTTTTTCCTTTTCCATTTGATTTTCTGTTTTGAAATGCAATCAAACAATGCAAACAACAAGTGGAAACAAACTACCACCAAACTTTGCATTATTTTTAGTTCTGTTTAACAACATAATTCAAAGTCAAAAATAAAATAATATTTTTATTATTTTTAGGATCCATTAATAATTAAATAACTAGACCTTAGCCATTAATTCAAATAGGATTTGTTTTATTTAAAATCTCCATTTGAAATCTAAATAATATCAAAACCATTTCAGTAGGTTTTATTTGAAAATACAAAACACTTGGAAAACCTGTTTAAAATAAAATATCAAGTTTTAGTGTTTATTTAAAATAGAAAAGCCTTTACTTTAAAATTGGGTATCAATAAACCCTCATCATTTATTTAAATAAACCTTTACTCCTTTAATCAAAACAAAATATTTTATTTCCAAAAGCTTGGCCAAGATTTAATTTGGTCCTTATTTATATTTCTACCTTTTCATTTGAAAACCAAATCTTTTTATTAAAAGATCCAAAATTAGTAATTTCTCTTATTTAAAATTTTCTTTATTAATTGTTTATCTTTTCAAATCCCTTTAGGATTTGTTTGATCAAAAATAGGTTTGAAGGTTTCCAATTGGAATCAAAAGTTTCTTCTCACCCTGAAAATCAACAAAATTTTATTTTATTCATTTATTTTTCACATAACAAGATTTGGAAAATCTTGGGATGTGACAACAAGTTTCTGCAAAAACAACTAATTTTCTAGAAGCAAATCACTAAACAAAGTGCATGGTTGGATAGAATTATTTTTCCTGATTCCACTGATATAAAATTTGCAAAATTTGGATGTGTAGATTTAAAGTTATGGATTTTACAAATTCAAACATCTAATAGACAAGTTTCTGTTTTTAAAACAGACACTGTGCCACATGTCATAATCTTATTTGTCGGTACCGTTTCGCGTGGATCGACTAACATGGACTGTTGGATCTAATGAAATCCTGCGGCATAGAATCGATCGTACCCCTTCGTTAAGTGAATCTATCGCATCCTTTAGATCTAAATCGAACGGCTGAAACGGTGACAACCACAGATGGGCGACGCAGTGACGGTTGCTGGCGGCGGCGCGCTCAGACAGTGATGGTGCCGGTGATACAGGAAGCGAGAGAGTGAGGGAAGAAGCTCACCGAGTTCGCCGAAGCTTGCTGATGCTCAACATTGCTGTGGTTGTCGAAGGGGCGCTCGAGGATGACGGTAATTCCTCGCCGGAGTTCCTTCTGGCGGCGGGTGCTCTCTGTTGAAGACGGAGGCGACTCTACGGACCGTGCTAAGAAAAACAGAGGGTTGCGTTGCTTCTGGCGGCGGGATCACACGCGTATCATCGGAAGGAAGAGGGGTGGTCAGAATGTTACCAAGGGCGTCGCCGGAGTTGAGGCAGACGTTGGATCGCTCTGTCGAGTTTGTTTTCGATGTTCTAGGGCACGCGCGGCCAAGCGAGTGATAATGGGACGTGCAGGGGACGATGGGGAGCATGCTTGTTTGCTCTAGTGAGCAAGGAGTGGCGTGGGCTGGCCGGAATCGGTCGGTGAACTCGCCGGAGCAGTGGTGCTTGCTGCGAGAAATTCGAGCAGCCTATGAGCAGTGAGTGTGTGGCGTCTGGGGGGAAAGATAGAGGGGAGCAAGGCGAGTTAACGAGCGTAGTTGCAGCGGCGATTTACTTGTGGAATTAAGACAAATTTAAGCTGCGGGAATCAAGAAGAAACGGGAGAGAGAGGGGAGGAATGAGGTCGCCAGGTGAAGGAGACGATGACGGGGATGTGGGGTAGCGTCGTTAGTGAGAGAGAGGGAGACAGTGGGGCCAGGCGATCAGGGTCTGCACGGGTGCGCTGCTGAGTGAAAAAGGAAAACGGTTCGGGGGAGGAGAGAGGTGGGCTGGTTGGGCTTAGTGGGCTGGCTGCTGGGCTAGTTCTTTCTCTTTTTTTATACTGTTTCTTTTTTCCTTTTCTATTTTCATTTTCTGTTTTCAATTCATTCAAATGATTTCAAACCCTGTTTCATTTAAAATCCTTTCAAACTTTTCAGTAAGTTTCTATATTGTTTTACACTTGTATTTAAAGTCCATTTTAGAATAATTTTCCTTTATTCTTTTATGGTTTATTAATTAATTAATTTAGACACTTGTCTTTATTTAATTGAATTTTCAAATATGTTTTCAAACTTCTATTTGAAAACCATATTTTACCAAATCCTTTTCAGTAGGTTTTATTTATTCATTAGTGTAAATAATTCACTTTGTATTATTTAAAATATTTAATATGATTTATTAATCATTTAAATTGGGCAATTGTCTTTATTCAAATCAAATATGGTTTTAATCCCATTTTAATTTTATTCAAATAATTCTTTGATTCTATTTAGGTTAATTAAACAACTTTTATATCCACCTTGGGAAATTCCACTTTATTATTTTCCCATGATTTAATTAATCATTTTCATTTGGGATTTTGTCTCCATTTAAATATAATTGGAATATGGTTTAATTCCATATATTTTTATTTGATTATTATTTATCCTTTTATTTTATTTGGATTTGAATTATATTTGTTTCATTTGTTTATGGATTTGGCCAAGGTTTAATTTGGCTTTTAAAATATTCCTTATTTATTTATTTATTTATTTCTTTGTCTTATAAAATCCATATCTTTTTATTTATAGATCCAAAATTGGTGATTCCAATTTGTATAATTTTATTTAATATTTGTTTATACTTTTAAATCCTTTAGGATTAGTTTGCTCAAGATTTGGTATGGATTTTAGATAGGAGTTTTATTAGCTTTGGAAATTATTTCCTTTTTAACTTATTAAATTCATAAGTTTTTATCTATGGTTCCAAATTAAGTGAAACCAATTTCTATGGTTTTATAATGTTTTTATCTATCATTATTGATCATTTATAAAATGTTTGTTGATATACTTTTACATGGATCAATTCCATAGTCTTTGAGAGATCTTCAATATGATTTTCTTCCATTAGGGTTTTAGGGTTTTGGTTTAACTTTTCCAAATGTTTAAATTTCAAGATACAATCATGCATTTCATTTGATTGAAATTTGTTGGATTCCTTTTTATTCAAGTTCAAGATGGGTTTTGGTGTTTCCATTTGGAGTCAAAAAGTTTCTTTTCACCCTAAATTTCAACAATTATTTCTTTTATTTATTTATTTTCACATTTCAAAATTTGGAAAATTTTGGGATGTGACACCTCACTGAGCTTGTGGCTGGCCTTCTTCTTACCATCTTGTTTATCGATGTAGAAGTGGATGGTGTAGGGACTAGACAACGGTTTGTCGTCGCGGTTGCAATGTTGCCACATTTGTGTGGGTTGTCTGCCGTCGCGGTAGTTATTGCTGCGGTGTCCGCTATTGCGGTTGCCATCGTCGCGGCGTTCGGAGTATCCAGCCGCAACCATGTCAACTCCCTCGCGATCATTGTAGACGCGTGAACTTCTCTTGCTACGGTGATCGCACCTGCGGCCGAAGTCATCTTCGTCATCTGAATGTGTTCGGTTGATGGAATCCTTACCATCTGCCCAACGGTTGGCGATGTCCATGAGGTGGTCAAGGGTTTTGGGCTTGACGCGCTCGAGCTCCTCCTTGAAATCTTGGCGCCTGACACTGTCCTTGAAGGCGTCGATTGCCCTTTCTTCGAAGATGTTTGTAGCGGAGTTCTTGATGTGGGACCAGCATAGTATGTATGAGCGGATGGACTCATTGGTCCGTTGGGTGCAGGCCCGCTGCTCCTCGATTGAGGCTGGCATCTTGTTAGTGCCCTTGAAGTTGCGGATGAAGCTATATGCCATCTCTTCCCATCTTCGGATGGAGCCGGAGGGGAGGCTGCTGAGCCAGACTCTGGCCGCGCCTGTCAGCTGCAGTTGAAGGCACTGTAGGCCGGTGTTCTTGTTCCTGCCGTGGAGCTTCACCGACGAAAGAATGATCGTCAAGCCAAGTTTTAGGATCATGCGCGCCGTCAAACTTCGGGTTGTCCGAAGGGAGCTTGAAGTTTCCCAGCATCCGCGATTACCGAACGGATCTGCTGAAGCATCTGGCTCCACACAGTTCTCCATCGTCCTCCTCCTCGGACTCAGTTGAACACGCGCTTAGCATGTGATTTGTCAATCTTGCACTGTGTGAGCTCGCTACGAGCACCGTAGTTGCTACTGTAGCGCCGTGGGATCTGACGGCGTTTGGGCAGGTCATGCTCCTCTTCCTCAGATGAGGGTGTGCGGCTTCAAGTGAACTTGACCGCAACCTTTTTCTTTGGCTCTGCGGGTGCTTCGTCGTGGAGCACATCTCCAATGAGTCTGAGGCCTGCCAGCGCAGACTTGTGGATCGCGATCTTCGGGTATCCCGCTGGTGGCGGGTTGGACGCGAGATAGGTGGTTGCCGCCATGATCGCAACCTACGGCATTTTCGGCATGATGTTGCCTTGCGAGTCCATCGTCATGAAGGACGTGTCGATTGCCTTAGTGACCTTGCGTCGTGCAGCAGGGTCCATGTGCTCCAGGATGGAGCAGTACTTGTTGGCATTGTTCCCGTGTGAAGAGGAGCCGTCAGCGAGAGCGCAGCTCGCCACATGCTTGACTCTTCGGCTGCCCGCTTACGATTTTCGAGCTCGTCATGTATCTTAACCTGCCGATTGTGCTCATCGATCAGGAGCCAGTGATAGGACATCAGCAAGTCACAGGAGGCATCCATGGGTAGGATTTGAATGCCTCGCACGGTTTCACGTGCGATTTCCTAGCCTTCCTCGTTGAGGTTGATCTGGTTGTGGGAGCGATTGGCGCCCTCAGTGGCTCTAGCTGCCCTGTTAGCCGGGTTCACCTTGTTTCCCTCATTCTCAACCTGAGGGTTGGGAGGGGGATTTGGAGGGGGGATGGCACGCGAACCTAGTGGTGGATCGGTTCCGTTGTTGACGTCTCCACCATGGATGACGGTGCATATGTAGCGCTCACAGAGTGGGTCTCTGCTGCCGTAGATCTCAGATCCGAAACCGTAGGTTCCTTCATCTAAAGGGGGATTGCACAGATCGGAGTTGCAGCTGACGGTGTCATCTGAATCGTTCGTCAGCATCGATGTACGTAGGGTGCCGATGGGCGGGAGCCACAAAGTGGGTCTGATGGGTGGAAGTGGCACCCGCTCTGGGAGGCGGAGGGTGCTAGTCTGCCCCACCTGGAAGCAGAAGCTCCCGAACAGCATCTCGATCCTATCGCCTACGGACTCGAAATCTTTAAGGGTGGCCGGTGAGTGGGCGGTGATGTCGAAGGCACCGAAGAGGAGGTGACTCTTCGTCGCCAAGGAATCATAGATCGCTCCAGATGGGACTGTCACAACCGCACGATCAGCGTCCCCGCTTCCCACAGACGACGCCAATTGACGAGGGTTCGACTCGTCAATGCCCATTGTTATGGACTTGGGTTTTGGAGAAGATGGGGATGATGGAAGTCGTGGAACGGTTAACATGCAAGAAACACGGGGACACGAGGTTTACCCAGGTTCAGGCCCCCGGAGGGAAAACTCTACTCCTGCTTGCCTGCTCTTGATTACGGCAGAACCGAAGGTTACAGGGGTGCACAGATGCAATCTGGCGTGGAGGTGTGTGTATGAGGTGTTCAGATCCTTCTCGCTGTACCCTCCTGGCCTTTATATAGATAGGCCAGTTCCTGGGATAGGTTGAGTCGGTTACAGATTAGGGTTGATACCCTTTGAAATTCTATCTAATCTAGACTTGTCCTCGAAGGAGTCGAATTCGCCAGGGGCTTGGGCCACCCGAAATCTTCCTAGGCTGCATGTCCTCGTGTGGGCCTTCCTTGGGTTGGACCGGGTATACCAATGTTATGAACCCGTAGGGTATATCCATGTCAGCAACCAGGGCAGCCACCAGCAAAGTTGAACCCAACAAGAGCAAACCCCACCCGCAAACAGATCAGAGCACCTCCATGGCAGACCCGCCCGTCCCAACTTAGATCGCCCCCAAACGGGCCCAGATTTGGGCCGATTGGGCCAAGCCGGCGACGCCTAGAAGTCCATCGCCGCCCCGATGTGCAGCGCTACCCTGTAGCACTACGACCGCGCCGCCGTGACAAGCCGCCCCCGCTGACCGGACCTCTGCCACCCTGAAGCCACCACCGCCGGGAAGAAGCCGCCGAGAGCACTGCCACCAAGCCTACCCGTGTCGGGTAGTTTCCCTACCGCCTCGACACACGACTCGCCCCCCTGACGTCGCACGCCGGCCATCACCGTGCCAGGACCCGCCAACGACCGCCCAGCCATGCCGTCGCCATGAGCTCGCCACCCCGATCGGGAAGCTCACAAGACAGGAAGAAGAAGGTCCTCCGTTACCAGCACCGCGCGGGATTTGCCCGGCGGCGCATGTCAACGACGGTTGGGGAGGAGGAGGAGGAAGGAGGGAGGCGCGGGCCAGGGCACCTAGTGTTTCGCCCAGGTCGCGCGCGGGAGCGACTTATGCGAGAGCGGGTTCTTTTTTCAGGGGGTTCTCGCCACAACTAGAATCACTGAGCTATCTTCATTTCTTTTGGGGAGAAGTAATTGCAATGGCAGGGCTAACTATTCACCATTTAGCAGTATACTACATGCTAGAGAACACGATTATACTAGCAGTCAATAGCTATTTGTTGAGAAAATTCAAATGGCTGCCAACATATTTTCTAGTTTCTTCTAATATAAATTACAGGCTTTAGTTCACATCAACGTGGAAGTGTAAAACTAATAACCTATAGGAGATAAAATAGGTTCTAATTTCATGGTTTAGAGCTGGACTAGGGAAGTAGGCGCGAAGCCACGTCGCATCCGTGTGGTCGAAGGGGTACGGAAGAAAAGTGGAAAAATGGCTAGTAAAAACTTAACATTGAAGAAGAATGAAGAAAAGAGGAAAACAATATTGTTTGTATTTTTACTGTTTATTACAATTTACTTTACTCTACCGTTGGACAAAACCAAGAACCTACAATACCATCGATCGAACATACGCGGATCAGTAAGAGGAGTGCAAATCTAACACGCCTTAAAAGATAGTATCTATTATGGTCAGAAAGGCGTGTCAAAAAATTATCATCCAGTAACTAGGAGGAAAGGACCTAAATGTAACATCCCAGCATTAGAGCTTAGAAATAAGCTGAACTCATATGTGTGCATTGCATTCATGCATAGAAAATTCGAATAATTTTCGCGCTTTTGAATAAAACATGTCAAAGTGATTAAAGCTTCTATCAACTTGATGAAATTGAAGTCAACTGCGATAAGTTTCAATATGACCTTTGCTAAAACCTTATTTTGGGTAAATATGATTTGATTTAAGGGTAGATCAAATGTAATAAAACTAAACTACAAACACATTATTTAATGATTAATCCCAGATCTTTAAGAGATCATATCATGGTATTCATCACCATAAATCTTGGATACCAACTTAAGTTTATAACTCAAGTAACAAGAATTCAATAACTAAATCTTGATATATATTATTCTTATCTATTCCTACCATGAGCATCATGGTAGTTCTTAAATATTAATTCATTATCACCTATTGTGTAGGAAGGAAATCAAGTCAAGAACCTTCACTACATATCTTTCTTTCCATATCAATCTTATCATATCTATTGAACCTTATCCTAATATCTGTTGTTCATCAATGTTAAGTAAGCAACTATTGATCTATCAATTCTTAAACTATCAATTCTTGATCTATCAACTCTTGTCCTTGTCATAGCATTAACTTTAGAGCCTTTAGAGAAAGAAGTAAGAAGAGGTAAGTAGGAATGCTAGTTTTATATATCATCTATAGGATGGGAGTGTTTGAAGAAAAGAAAATCAATATGATAATTGATGGAGTTTACCCACTCCTGAATGGATAGAAGAGTTATCTGAAATAAAGATATATGTGGTAATAAAGAGGATCATAAGGATGAATTTTGAAGATAGTTACCAAGGAGTAATCTTATTGGATAAAGGGCATAGTCATTGAATAATATCTCTTAGTTAAATGGAAATTCTAAGAAGATAATTATAGAAAGCGTTGATTAGACAATTGGAAACCTAAGCCATAAATGATCAAAGGATTATAATGATCATGCTTAAGTCACTAAGGGTGAATGATTATATGATGCATAAGTGACATTGGTGAATAGAACTTGATTGAACCCTAGTATAGATTTATTCTCTTAAGTTTGAGCATGACAAGTCACCATGGTATAATGTGAAGTAAGAGAGTAATCATTCAAGTGAACTTTGATTCATTAGAAAATATTCCAGAGATGAGAGTTATATCTATGAGGAGATCATATAGAGATTTAGTGTCAAACTCATTGGATTAACAAATGGATTTAGGAGAAGGAAATTATTGGTAAGAGTATAATTAGTAAAGGTTATCATGTTAACACATGATGATAGATGGGAAGTAGAAGTATATCTAGGAAAGGAATTCCTTAAGTTGGAGTCAAGAATTATGAAGTATTAAAGATAGAAATTCCTAAGAGTCTTTAACCAAGACTATATCACTCCATATCAAAATCATTATCTATATCACTTCCAAAACCTAAACAATTGCCACAAGGTAAATTAATTACCTTTATCATATAAGTAATGATCATTATCAACCATTACATGGAAAATTATCACTAGGAGCCACCCACACTAACTAAGGAAGAAACTATTTAGGATAATAGGTAATCCTTGGTTGCTTGAGTAGATCAAGTAGAATTGCTCCTACTTATTGTAGAAATTTATGTAGATAAAACCAATTCTTGGTAAACATTCCACCATAGTTTTATAGCAAATCACTTATGCATATATTTGCCACTTCCAAACATCATAATCCTATGTGCTTATAAACCATAATTATCAACTCTTTCTCATAAGCCAGCCTAAAGAACAACCCTACTATTTTGTTTGAGATGATATCATTCAGGATCACAAACCTAAAGACAATATGTCTTAACCCTTAATCTTCATCCACATATATAATAGAATATAAGTATATTAAATCCTCTAAAGCTCAAGGTAAATGTTTGTAATTCCAAACCCTAACTTCTAGGCTAGTGGTAATAAAACACATATCATGATATCATCTAGGCTCATGTGAATAATATTAACCATATTAATTCCTTAGAATTTTATGTATCAAATAATAATGAAGGATCACCATATAAATGTTCCCTTAAAACTATAGGTTAATGAGAACCATGTTTTATGAATAAGTAGTAGTATATCCTTTAATAATTTCATGGTATATTATGTAAAGAAAATTCATAACAAAGGTTCCTACAAAATATTAAAAGGTTAAGTACCTATAAAAAGAAAATAAAGAAGATAAAAACTCATAAAGGGACTCTAAATAAACTTTATTATTGCTGCAACTACTTAGCAAATAAACTCTATGAAGAAAAATTCAAAGTAAATGTGAAAATAAAAATCTGTAAACAAAATAGAAAAATAAAAAGGAATGAAGAAGAAAAAAAGAGGGCCAACAAACTTCCCGGGCCGGCCCAAAACTTCTCCTCTCCTATTTACCGCCTATGCCCATTCCTGCATCCCACCTGGCCCATGCACGGCCCAGCGCCACCCCGTACCTCTTTGGCCTCCTATTCGCGTTGTCTTCCTCACGTCACCAACGACCTCCCGATGTGGCGAAGCAGCTCACTGATGTCTACGCACGCTTATATTCTTGTAGACAGTGTTGGGTCTCCAAGTGCAGAGGATTTTAGAAAAACAACAAGTTTCCCTTAAGTGGATCACCCAAGGTTTATAGAACTCAGGGAGGAAATGGTCAAAGGTATCCCTCTCAAGCAACCCTGCAATCAAGATACAATAAGTCTCTTGTGTCCCCAACACACCCAATACACTTGTCAGGTGTATAGGTGCACTAGTTCAGCGAAGAGATAGTGAAATACAAGTAATATGGATGATTATAAGTGGTAATTGAAATTTGAAATAAAGATGGCAGCAAGTAAACATGTAATAGGACTAGTTGTAAATGGTGTTTCAATGCTTAGAAACCAGGCCTAGGGATCATACTTTCACTACTGGACACTCTCATATAAATATCTTCTCTTCATTATGCTACTCTAAACTACTCTCCGGTTGGATAACTCCAATCCACGGTAGGGCTACAAAAGCTCTCCTTAAAGTTCACATTCCTCATCTAGGTAACCCCAACCCTGTCACTTTGAGCGCTAGATGGTTCCAACAAACACCACAATTTCATAGAGACATCCAACTCAAATTATACTCATGATAAGTATTTATGTAACCTTTAGCCTAAGTGCCACACGATGTTCACACTGTCAACTTCACACATGTGGGGATAACCGGAGATTAAAATTAAAGCACTTGAGTAGCAGAGTAGATCTACTTGATTACAAAGCTCATGATCACAATAAGATCACGCATAGAGAGAGAGATGAACACATAGCTACTGGTAGAGCCCTTACCCTTGAGGGTAGAGCCCTTACCCTTGAGAGATGAACACATAGCTACTGGTAGATGTCTCCGGGGGAAATTCCCCGTCCCGGCAGGGTGCCGGAACAGATACTTTTGTCCCCTGAATCTCCTCTTCGGTGGCGGCGGTGCTGTGAAACTTTTTGTGGAGATATGATCCATGTAGGGTTTACGTCTCGGGGAGACATATATAAGCGAAAGGGCAAGGTCGGTGGAGCCTCGAAGGTCCCACACCATGGGCCCGCACCACCCTATGGTGTGGCCACCTCGTGGCTCCCCTTCGTCTCTCCTTCAGGCTCCGTGTTGCGTCTGGAAAAATAGGCACTTCGGCTTTTGTTTCGTCCAATTCCGAGAATATTTCCTTACTAGATTTTCTAAAAGAAAAAACAGCAGAAAACAGTCAATTGGCACTGTGGCATCTTATCAATAGGTTAGTTCCAGAAAATGTATAAAAATGCCTCAAAGTGTAGACAAAACATAAGAAATTTAATACAAAACAAGCATGGAGCATCAAAAATTATATATATGTTGACGTCGTATCAAGCATCCCCAAGCTTAACTCCTGCTCGTCCTCGAGTAGGTAAGTGATAAAAGAATAATTTTTGAGGTGACATGCACCATCACAATCTTGATCAAGGTATTGTAAAGAATTGATAGTTGGGATCAAATTACTCTAAACATGAGCATGAAAGATGTAGCTCTAACAATAAGACATAGCAACTATGTTGTAACATGAAAGATAACACAAAGATCATGAATAACAATGCATTGAAAGACGTTTGTTTGTTTCACATACAGAAAACATAGCAAAAGTGGTATTAAGCTTGTCCTTCATGGTATAGCAAAACATAAATGCATAGGACACCTTGAAAGTTCATAAGGGTGACTAGATACAAATAATTTAAGAACAAGCAATATCAACATTATGAATCAATTAATAAGTTTTGGAACAATGCACATTGAACTAAGAATGACAACTATGCTCTCTTAATTGGTGCATAAAGATAGAGGATGGATACTCAACATAAAAGTAAAAAAGAAAGGCCCTTCGCAGAGGGAAGCGTGGATTTCACGTTTCATAAAGAGCTTCCAAAAATTATGGTACTTATTAGCTTTTAGCTCTCATTGCCCCTATCATAAGCATCTTGAAGTGATTAATGTTAAAGTGAAACAAATATGGTGTATAAGCTTGACAAATCATAAGGGTGCAATCTCATCTCCCTTGAGTACAAGGATCGTTCCTCATGCTACTCAACTTTAGTCACAAGCAAGTTCTTGTCATTGTAAGTATATGTGTATCATAGAGAACCGCCAACGGGGTACCCCTTGCCCCATGACACAGGAGCTATCCCATATCAAAATGACAAGGCAACAGATAGTGAGCATCTCAGCGATCTTTTTATTTACCATGATCATGGTGCTTCTTTTTTTCTATATATTTTTTTCTAAAGATGCTTCATAGATTGCTCACTATGGTTATGCTGCAAGTTTCCACCATGATTAGGCATGGCTTAGGCTAGCCGCCCAGGCGTTTCTCTAACACATATATAATACTCCATGGACTTACAAGCTCCCCTTTTATTTCACACCGCCAACATCCATAAACAAAATATCATGATATCAACTGGGTAATATGTACAAGTGTTGAAAGCGTTCCCCATGATAACATGGTTCTGCTAATTCCCAACTTATAAGTGCAAGCATATACAACATAGATGACACAATGGTTAAAGTTTATTAGGTGCAAGAAAGTAATGTATGTCATCAAGTTTATGAGAGCTTTAATCACTAATTTTCACATAACAAGTTTAATTTGGAAGATAGATAAAACATGAATATACTTGGAATGGTGTAACACACCATGCATAGGAATTTATAGTGGACTCTTTGGAATAACTTGGTTTCTTGGGAGTTGTATGCATGAGTAGAGCTTACTTAGTACAAGTGGAGGCTAGCAAAAGACTAGGAGCGACCAACTAAGAGAGCAATAATGGCCATAATCATGCAGAGCGACAAAACATTATCAATTAAAGCATAAAGTGGTATCACAAGTCAAAAACTAAATGATCATAGAGGATAAGGTGACTGCTTCATAGTCTTAACATGGTGTAAGCATGTGCCAAGTCAACCCAAACAAAACATCAAAGGATAATACAACAATATTATGCTTTTGTATGCTAAAACAACGCATGATTCTTTCAAGGCACATTAAGAAATCTCAATTGTTTGGAACAATTCATGCTACAACAATAATCACTATGCATAAGGTCAAAGGAACATCTAGCATGACATGATAAAGTCTAAGTCACAGTCAAAGAAGCTTACTCTTGTACCACTTAAGCATGAAGCTTCCTACTCTTTTCCAACACCAATCGACTTATTTGAAACAACTCACAAAGATAATAATCAATAAAGATCAGTGAGCTTATCTCACAAATCCACAAAGAAGAACTAAAAAGTTCTAAGCTGAAAGCACAAGAAAATTAAAGCTAAAGGCAGTGCTAGCAAAAGAGAACACTCACAGACAATAAGAGTGAAAACTAGAGTGTTCTAAACAATGAAAACTGAGCGTGTCTCTCTCCAAAAGAAGTGTGCTGGGAACCAACCAACTTATTGCAGCAAACAAAGAAAAGGAAAACTAAAAAAACAAAAACAAAGAAGCTCCAAGAACAACACAATAGTGCATGAAGCAATAAAAATAATGTGTTTTGAAAGAAAACCTGAGGATTTTATTGATGAAGAAGGGGATGCCTTTGGCATCCCCAAGATTTGACGCTTGTACCTATTGAATATTGCCTTGGGGTGACACGGGTGGCATCCCCAAGCTTGAGTTTTTGTCCATTCTTCATCTCATCACCTCACTCTTCCCCTACACTTAAAAAATTTCCTTCATACAAGTAAAACTTCCATTAAAACACAAGATACTATAGCAATTCCTTTTAAAAGCTCAAGTGATCAAAGAGAACTCAAAAGAAACCGATTAAGAGGCAAATGCAAATAATGGCAGAAATCTGTCAAAACAGACCAGCAGGTAAAAACCGATTTTTTCGAAGACCTTCTATTGCTCAAATCGAAAAATGCTAAACTAACGAGAGTTAGATAATAACCTGGGGCATACACTCAGAAACTTATAGCTCAATCCGACGTACTGGGATTTTTCACGAATTTGTACAATGAAGCAAAAAAATCTGTTTCGGGACAGCAACTTCCCCAAATCTTACTTCTCTCTCATTAGAGGTTATTATTGGCACAAAAACCACACAAAAAAGTATAAGGAGAGGTTATTATAGAGGAAATAACTTCCAAGACTCAACAAAGAAAAAATTACTGAAAGAAAAAATGGGTTGCCTCCCAAAAGCTCTTTTTTTATAGCCATTAAGATAGGCATGATAATTTCGATGATGCCCACATAAGAAATATGAATTGAAGTAAAAGAGAGCATTAAGAAGAAAAAATAAAACAAATTTAAGTCTAACCCACTTCCTATGAAAAAAATCCTATAAATAAACAAGTCATGAAAGTACAAAGCAACAAACATAGGAAAGCAAAACAAGTGTAACTTCATAAAATTTAACATAAAGAGGGGAAACTTAATATTGTTGAGATACATAGAACCATGTTTCCCTCTCTAAAAATAACTTTCAGTAGCATCATGAATAAAATTAACAATATAACTATCACTTAAAACATTCTTATCATGAGCCACATGCATATAATAATTATTACTCTCCACATAAGCATAGTCATTCTTATTAATTGTAGTCGGAGCAAATTCACCAAATTCAACAAAATAGCTATCATTATTATTCTCATCACCATAGTAATCAAATATAGGAGGCATATTGTAATCATAATTAATTTTCTCCTCAATAGTAGGTGGATTGAAAATATCATATTCATCATTGTAATCATCATATATTGGAGGTATAGTATCATCATAGCAAATTTTCTCCTCTAAAGCAGGTGGACTAAAAATATCATATTCATCATTGTAATCATCATATATTGGAGGTATAGTATCATCATAAAAAATTTTCTCCTCTAAATCTAGGGAACTAAAAAGACCATTTTCATAAAAAATAGCTTCCCCAAGCTTAGACGTTTCCATAGCATTAGCAATAATGGTGTTCAAAGAATTCATACTAATAGCATTGCTATTAGCATGCAAATAAAGTTCCATAGGTTTTTTAATTTTCTCTTCAAACACTTCATGTCCTAACTCAAGATAAATACTATAAAGCTCTCTAAATTTTTTGTTGTTTTCCATTAAGCCTAACTAGTGAAAATAAAAATAAGAAACAAAAAGATATAATTGCAGAATCTAAAGGAAATAACTTTGAGCACTCACACACCAGCAACAGTACTAGAAGATAGCTTAGTAGCCAGAGGATGTGAGTACCTTTTACCTTACCTCCCCAGCAACGGCGCCAAAAAAGAGTTTGATGTCTATGCACGCTTATATTCTTGTAGACAGTGTTGGGCCTCCAAGTGCAGAGGTTTGTAGAACATCAGCAAGTTTCCCTGAAGTGGATCACCCAAGGTTTATTGAACTCAGGGAGGAAGTGGTTAAAGGTATCCCTCTCAAGCAACGCTCCAATCAAGATACAATAAGTCTCTTGTGTCCCCAACACACCCAATACACTTGTCATGTGTATAGTTGCACTAGTTCGGCGAAGAGATAGTGAAATACAAGTAATATGGATGATTATAAGTGGTAATTGCAATCTGAAATAAAGATGGCAGCAAGCAAACATGTAACAGGACTAGTTGTAAACGGTGTTTCAATGCTTAGAAACAAGGCCTAAGGATCATACTTTCACTAGTGGACACTCTTATATAAATATCTTCTCTTCATTATGCTACTCTGAACTACTCTCCGGTTGGATAACTCCAATACACTGTAGGGCTACAAAATCTCTCCCTAAAGTTTGCATTCCCCATCTAGGTAACCCCAACCCTGTCACTTTGAGCGCTAGATGGTTCCAACAAACACCACAATTTCATAGAGACATCCAACTCAAATTATACTCATGATAAGTATTTCTATAACATTTAGCCTAAGTACCACACGGTGTGCACACTGTCAACTTCACACACGTGGGGCTAACCAGAGATTACAATTAAAGCACTTGAGAAGCATAGTAGATATACTTGATTACAAAACTCATGATCACAATAAGATCACGCATAGAGATAGAGATGAACACATAGCTACCGGTAGAGCCCTTAGCCTCGAGGGAGAACTACTCCCTCCTCATCATGGGAGTCATCAACGGTGATGGGGATGGCGATGGAGTCGATGGAGATGGCTCCGGGGGAAATTCCCCGTCCCGGCAGGGTGTCGGAACAGAGACTTCTGTCCCCCGAATCTCCTCTTCGATGGTGGCGGCGCTGTGGAACTTTTTGTGGATATCTGATTCGCGTAGGATTTACGTCTCGGGGAGACGTATATGTAGGCGAAAGGGCAAGGTCAGTGGATCCTTGAGGGGCCCACACCATGGGCTGGCGCGGCCAAGGGTGGGCCTGCGCCACCCTATGGTGTGTCCACCTCGTGGCTCCCCATCGTCTCTCCTTCAGGCTGTGTGTTGCGTCTGGAAAAATAGGCACTTCGGCTTTTGTTTCGTCCAATTCCGAGAATATTTCCTTACTAGGTTTTTTGAAACTAAAAACAGAAGAAATCAGGAAACTGGCACTGTGGCATCTTGTCAATAGGTTAGTTCCAGAAAATGTATAAAAATGCCTGAAAGTGTAGAAAAAACATAAGAAAGTTAATACAAAACAAGCATGGAGCATAAAAAATTATAGATATGTTTACAACGTATCACTCACTGGCGTCCACACCATTGTCCGGCTGCGCCAAGATCCATGCCACCTCCCTGGTCGTCTACAAGAAGCCCTGGATGCCACCAAGAAACCCTAGCACTCCACTCTGCTTCTCTTTCTTCCTCTTTAGCTCTGGCCAGCAAACCCTAGCCATAGGTGTCTAAGCTTCTTGCCATCTTCGACCTCCCCTCGATCCGCGGAGGTGACCATCAGATGCGCCATGATCTTCTCAGTCGTTTGCCCCTACTCGTGGAAGCCGGAAAGCCCTCTATCGAACAAATCAACATATCATTTCCACCGCCACTCACCCCCGTTCATCATCAATTGCCGCCACCACAGACCTCATCCGGCCTTGCCAACGTGTCCATTAGCTTCACGATGAACTATCGGTGTTCATGCACCATCTTGATTTTATCGTTTGTTCTAACGTTGTGCACTGTCCACCACCGCTGCAGTAGCTCATCACTAGCGTCGCTCCAGTGACCAAAAAACAGCAGCGCCTCCACCCCAAAGTTCCTCGTAGCTGCCCTCGTCCAGTGCACTCACTCTCGCTAGCCCGCGCGCACTGAATCGCAAGATCCATGCCCAAACAGTGAGGTTCCACCATTGTTGATGTCACCGTGACATCATGCTTAGGCAGTAAATTTTTCTTTTATTTCATTCAATTATGTATTTATTTTTAGAAAAAGATAAATACCTTACATGTGGGGTCCATCTATAAGTATTATACACATTTTCAAAAATGTATTCTGTTTCGTAAAAGTACATTATATTTTCAAAATAGAATTTTTATATTATTCCAAAATGATTTAAAATGAAGTAAAATGGGAAAATCATAAGTCATTCATTTAAATCAGAAAAATATATATAACATATTGAAAAGTTAATAAAAATAAAATCTATAATTTAAATTTATTATTTTATATTATTGTGATACCTATTTAAATAATTATTATTTAAGAAAGATTTTATAAGTAATAATACTTTGTAAATTCATAACTTAATATTAGTAAATGAGAAAAATATAAATAATATACTAAAATTCTTAAAAAAAATAAAAAACTACAATGTAAAACTATAAACATAAAATATTATATCACTTAACTAAATATTTGTTATTTATTAAGTGTTTATAAAGTAATAAATATTATAAATCATATTATAATATTTAAAAATCTTAAAAATACATATAATATACCAAAATGATTAAAAAATAATATCTACATATTAAAATTTTAATCTTTCACTTTTGAGGCAAATAAAAATTTAATGCTTTAATAACTTGACTTTAAACTTATTTCCTTAATTGAAAATTCATAAAAGTTCATATAAGGCCTAATAATAGTATTTGTCTTAAGTATTGATAGTATGAAATTCATATAGTCCAAAACATCTTAATTACAATTTTTGATGAACTATCACTCGTAAATAAGTGTAGTATTTCCCAAAAGGAGTTTATCAAATATACAATCCTCAAGATTATTATTTTGAACTTATTAAAACCTTTTACCATTACTTCAACCACAAGTTTATAACTAAATTTTAAATTATGATATAATTCATAAGTAAATTAAGTAATGTTGTCTCCTTGTTTACAAGTCATAACCACTAATTTATAAGGAGATAAATGATTCTATTCCATCATAATGTAAGAAACCACTACTCAAATAGAAGTAATACCACTCTTAATTAACCTTAAATAAGCATTATAAAGTGAACAAATTATAATACCCTCTAATGGCCAAGATAGATAAATCTCAACTACTAGTGTGGTAATTATTCAAATGAAGTAATTCTTTCTTCCTTGAGAACTATAGTCTTTGGGTAGCATCTCACACTTGAGTGCTTTATTATTATATACTACTTATTATACTTACACCTTGCTTCACACACACTCACAAGCCTTAATAAGAAGCACAAATGTGAAACTTAATCTAAAAGGGAAACACATTCCAAGGAAACCATTTCCAGATTCCAAACTCTAGATCATCAACGCTTATTCCGGGGATTCGATTTTACAAGGTTGCATTACATTACTTATGCATAATAGCATCTTGCTTCTTTAAACATTAGTCCTTACCGTACAAATGATACTGTTTTTAGAAATTGGTTCTTCTATTGTCTCGAAGACCGTGAGTGCATAATCTTGCAATCACAAAAGGAAAGTTCACACTTGCTCATGTCCTTTGGTTATTTTCTATCAAGTATTTTGAAAATCTAGTGTTGTTATCACCTTGATTTCAAAAAGGTCAGAAAACACTATTTTCATAATAATATGATTATAGGTTATTTACAAAGAGGTAATAACCTACTATGCAAGTTCTGATGGTAAAGGAACATAATACCTAGGACTTAACAACCAATGTCGCCATGATTCTTGCGCCATATATCACGTGTTAACCATGGGATTTGTAATGGGACGGAGAAGTCAGCTAGATCTTCTTCCTTCTGCATGTAGGCAAGATGACCTTAATGTGATGCTCTATTTCCTTGAGAGGATCCAGCATATGTGTGGGCACCCTTAGGCCCCCACGATTTTGGTGTCTAGATTATCTATGAGTGGCTTCTGGAGGTATAGTCAGACCTATATGGATCTTGCTAGGGGCATCACCGGCTCCTAGAGTCTACAGGAACTCATGATGGTTATATCTTGCCCGGGAGGGGGCTTAACAGAGATATAGCTCGATCCAAAGGATCGTGCAGCCATGCTGGGTCGCAGAGAAGAACAGTGATTGGCTTGGATCATCTACTGGGCCCCACACCATAGGAAGTGTGGAAGGGAAAGATTGCCCGGTTGTGCAACAAGGATTTGATCTCTCATGCGTAAAGTAACTGATGGTGCTATGTTGATGTGGAGCACTTCGTCGGGAAACCCCAAGAGCAAGGTATGATGCAGCACAGCAGCAAGTTTTCCCTCAGTAAGAAACCGAGGCTATCAAACAAGTAGGAGGAATTAAACATCTCAAAGGTGTTGCAAGCAACGTGGAAAACTGAACAACACAAACTCAAGACTTTTCCCCAACGCACAGTGAGGTTGTCAATCTCACCAGTTGCTATAACAAAGGATTAACTGTATGGTGTGGAAGGTGATGATGGTTTGCAGCAAGTAAATAGTAACAGTGGAAGATTTATCAATGGTAAAGATTGGACCGGGGTCCATAGTTCACTAGAGGTGTTCTCCTTAGATAAACAAACATGGCATGCTGGGTAAAAAAATTACAGTAGGGCAATTGACAGGACTGGGCAAGGCATAACAATGCAATACTAGACACAAAGATCCTATGAGATTCGATTGGGAAATACAACAATATACATAAACCGCCATCCAACTGCATATATGACTAGAAGTCCACCTTCAGGTTATCATCTGAACCCCCTCCAGTATTAAGTTTCAAGCAAGAGACAAATGCTTTTAGCAAAGTGTGTAAGGTGAACAATCCACTTTCTCCATGAATAAGAGACTGTTGTTTTCTCCCTAGTGGCAACATCACATCTATAACCGTAGAGATTTTTGTCACTTCCCTTGGAAAATAGAGGCATGAACCCACTATCAAGCATAAATACCCCTCTTGGAGTCACTAGCAACTACTTGGCCAAGATAGCTACTAACAACAGAGAGCATGCAAGATCACAAACAACACACACATGATATGATCAAATAGACAAAATAATTAATCAATCTGACATAGTAATCTCAATATCCATCGGATCCCCGCAAACACAACATGCATGATTACAAATAGATTAGCTGTTGATCATGAACGAAGCTCACAAGATCTATTCATGAAAGCACAAGGAGGAGATACAACCATCTCGCTACTACATGGACCCGTAGTCCAAGGTGGAACTACTCACGCTTCATTCCGGAGGCTGGCATGATGAAGAAGAAAGCCTCAGGGATGGTCTCCCCCCCGGCAGGACGCCGGGAAGAGCTTTAGAACCCCCTCGATCTAGGGATGATGGTGGCGGCGGCTACAGACGGTTTCATGGAATATTGATCGGGTGTCTAGGGTTTTGGCATCGCGGGGACTTTATAGGCGAAGAGGCGAGGCAGGGGGGCACAAGGCCGGCTGCAACCCCCCCCCAGGAGCAGGGTGGGCCCACCCGCACGGCCAGGGGGTGTGGCCCCCTGGTGAGCCTCCTTCGTCTCGTATTCTGGCTTCGTGTTGCCCACGGTAAAATATTGACTTTGGCTTTTGTCCCGTCCAATTTCGGGAATATTGATTTTCTGCCTTTCTGGAACCAAAAACAGAAGAAAACAGGCAACTGGCACTGTGGCAACTTGTTAATAGGTTAGTACCAGAAAACATATAAAAACACCTCAAAGTGTGGACAAAGCAAATCAAAGTAGATAGTAAAGAAGCATGGAGCATCAAAAATTATAGATACGTTTGCGACGTATCAAGCATCCCCAAGCTTAACTCCTGCTCGTCCTCAAGTAGGTAAGTGATAAAAAGAATAATTTTCAGGTGACATGCACCATCAAAACCAAGATCAAACCATTTGCAAGCATTGAAAGCTGGGATCAAAGAAATCTAAACATGTGCATGAAAGATGGAGTTCTAACAATAATACAAAGTAACTACGCATGCAACATGAAAGGCTACAAACAAAGATCATGAATAACATGCATTCAAAAACATTTGTTTGTTTCACGTACAGAAAACATGGCATAGCGGCATTCAGCTTGTCCCTCATAGAGTAGCAAATAGATGCATAGGACACCTTCAAAGTTCATAAGAGTGACCAGATACAAGTAGCACAAGAACAAGCAATATCATCAATATGCATCAATCAATAAGTTTTGGGACACTGCACATAGAACTAAGAATGGCAACTATGCTCTCTTAATGGTGCCTAAAGGTAGAAGGTGGAGTCTCAATATAATAGTGGAAGAAAGGCCCTTCATAAAGGGAAGAAGGGGTCTCAAGTTTCAAAAAGAGCTTCCAAAAATTATGGTACTTGTTATTTGTTAGCCTTCATTTCCCCTATCATAAGCATCTTGAAGTGATTAAGGTTAAAGTGAACAAACTATGGAGTATATGCTTCACAAAGTATAAGTTGGCAATCTCATGTCCCTTGAATACGAGGATCGCACCGCATGCTACTCAACTTTGGTCACCTGTAAGTTCTCTCATAGTAAGTACATGTGTATCATAGAGAACCGCCAATGGGGTATGATACGTCGGAAACGTATCTATAATTTTTGATGCTCCTTGCTTGTTTAGTATCTACTTCGCTTTGTTTTGTCTTCACTTTGAGGTATTTTTATACACTTTCTGGTACTAACCTATTAACAAGTTGCCACAATGCCAGTTTCCTGTTTTCTTCTGTTTTTGGTTCCAGAAAGGCAGAAAATCAATATTCTCGGAATTGGACAGGAGAAAATCCAAAGTTATTATTTTCCCAGAGCAACACGGAACCACGAAGCAGAGACAGAGGGGGGCCACAGGGTGGCCAAACCCCCTAGGCGCGGGCAAGCCCTGGAGGTGCCTGGAGGGGGTGTGGGCCCCCTGGACCCCCACTGACATTGATTCCTGCGGATATAAGTAGCCTCCGACCCAAAAACCCTAGGCAATCCAGAAGAAATCCACGAAAACCTCCGTAGCGCCGCCGCCACCGAAGGGGAGATTCGGGGGACAGAAAGTCTCTGTTCCGGCACCCTGCCGGGACGGGGAAGTGTCCCTGGAGCCATCTCCATCTATCTCCATCGGCATCTTCATCACCGTTGCTGATTCCCATGATGAGGAGGGAGTAGTTCTTCCTCGAGGCTAAGGGCTCTACCAGTAGCTATGTGTTCATCTCTCTCTATGCATGATCTTGTGGTCATGAGCATTGTAATCTAGTAGATCTACCTTGCTACTCAAGTGCTTCAATAGATCTCTGCTCTCCCCATGTGTGTGAAAGTGACAGCATGCACGCCATGGTGGCACTTAGGTTTGAGTCTACATAAATACTCTTTGTGCTTTAACAGATCTATGCTTTTCCCCACGTGTGTGAAAGTGACAGCGTGCATACCGTGTGTGGCACTTTGGCTAGATTGAATATTTGTTAAGAGTTATATTTGGAGTTTGATGTCTTTATGAAATTGTGGTGTTTGTTGGAACCATCTAGAGCTCAAGGTGACAGTGTGGGGTTATCTAGATTGGGGAAGGCCCTACCGTGGATTAGAGTGTCCAACCGGAGAGTAGTTAAGAGTAGTATCATGAACAAAATATATTTATATGAGAGAGTGTTCACTAGTGAAAGTATGATCCCTAGGCCTTGTTTCTAAACATTGAAACACCGTTCACAACTAGATATGTGGCATGTTTGCTTGCTTTAGTCTTTACCTCACTGTCTAGCTATTTTTTGGCACCGTTACCACTTGTATTTCACTATCTCTTTGCCGAACTAGTGCACCTATACACCTGACAAGTGTATTGGGTGTGTTGGGGACACAAGAGACTTCTTGTATCTTGATTGCAGGATTGCTTGAGAGGGATACCTTTGACCACTTCCACCCTGAGTTCGATAAATCTTGGGTAATCCACTTAAGGGGAACTTGTTGCTGTTCTATA
This sequence comes from Avena sativa, assembly GCA_916181665.1. Lineage (NCBI taxonomy): Eukaryota > Viridiplantae > Streptophyta > Magnoliopsida > Poales > Poaceae > Avena > Avena sativa. Next base: position 93,958,153 of record OV702299.1, on the reverse strand, counting down.
AACCTCTGCACTTGGAGGCCCAACAACTGTCTACAAGAATAGAAGTGCGTAGACATCAAGATCTTTTATGGCGCCGTTGCCAGGGAGGAAAGTTAAAAGGCACTCACACACGTTACCTCACGGCAACAGCAAGCCAGAAAGCTCTTTCTGTCGCTGTTGCCGGGGAGGTAAGGTAAAAGGTACTCACATCCTCCGGTGTGAGTGCTCAAAGTTATTTCCTTTAGATTCTGCAATTTTGTCTTTTTGTTTCTTGTTTTCACTAGTTAGGCTTAATGGAAAACAAAAAAAATTAGAGATCTTTTTAGTATTTTTCCTAAGTTAGAACTTGAGTGGTTTGAAAATAAAATTAAAAAACCTATGGAACTTTCTTTGCATGTTAATAGCAATGTAATTAGCATGAATTTTTTGAACACCATTGGTACTAACGGTATGGAAACATCTAAGCTTGGGGAAGCTAGTTTTTATGAGAAGGAACTTTTTAGTTCCCCAGCTTTAGGGAAGAAAAATTTGCTCTTATGATACTTTATCTCCCATATGTGGTAATTCTAATGATACTTGTGATATTTTAAATCCACATACTGAAAGTGTCCCTTTTAAAATACCTATTGAAATTGTTGAATGTGTTATGAATAACTGTTATTTTGGAGATGGAACTGTCCATCCTAGTGATCATTTACTCTTTATACATGAATTATGCGAGTTGTTCAAGTGTGCAGGTATTTCAATGGACCAAGTTAAGAGGAAGCTATTCCCTTTCTCACTTAGGGACAAAGCAAGGGAGTGGTGAGCTACTAGATGATCCTCATCATTTGGAGTGGAAGGAACTTGAATCTCTCTTTCACTACTAGAGAAAAGGCTATAGGAGACATGCTTATGCGAGGCACATTTAGACCATATGCGCCTCCTATAAAATAGGCGAGGCACACTCCTTCTCCATGCGCCTCTAGTATAAAAATAGGCGAGGCGCATATGATAAGAATGCGCCTCCTATAAGCCCTGTACGGACTAAATCTAGCAGCCCCATTTTATGCGAGGCGCATTCCAGTCATATGCGCCTCCTATATATTAGATAGGCGAGGCGCATATGGGCAGAATGCGCCTCGCATAATCTGTGTGGGCCCGCGTGTTGGTAGGTGCACGAATATGCGAGGCGCATATGGTTATATGTGCCTCCTATATTTGATAATATGCGAGGCGCATATGGCCATATGCACCTCAAGTAACTCCTGCAGGCCCAGGCGGAGGTAGGTGGCCGCATATGCGAGGTGCATATTGCTATATGCGCCTCCTATAGTTTGAATTATAGGAGGTGCATATTGTGCAATATGCGCCTCGCATAACCTGGCACCACTTTTTTCCAGCAGCGACAGCCCACCCCACCTCACTCCACACGGGCGAAGTGAAAAGTCCACACGCGCACCGGCCCTCCTTCCTTCTCCCACCCCCACCTCGCCTCCTCCCAAAACTCCAGTTTTCTCCACTTCTCTCTCCCCACAGATTCTCCCTGCCTCTCTCTCCTCGGCGCTCCCCAATCCTGCCCTAGGAGAAGGGTTGCCGTCGCATCTCCTCCTCGGGCTCCTTACAGCCCCACTCCCCCCGCCGCATCTCCTCCTCCTCCTCCCCACCTCGCTCTCCGCGCAGGTCCCCTTCCCCGCCTCCTCCCGCCACCACCTTGCCTCCGCCTGAGCCCGCTGCTTTACCGGCGCCGGACGAGCCCAGATCCGCGGGGCACGGGAAGCCACCGCTGGCGCGGAACCCGAGCTTCGGCGGCGTCTCTGGCGTTGCGGAGCAGCAATGCCGGATCCGGAACCTAGACGACGGCGCGGAGTTCAAGCTCGGGGAGGTGCACAACGAGGTGGTCCGGGAGGTGGGCACGGGAAGGGAGCTCTCGCTCGAGGAGTTCGAGCTCTGCCTCGGCTGCTCCCCGATCGTGCACGAGCTCATGCGCCGGGCCACCACCACCCCCTCCTCCGCCTCCCACACCCACGCCGCTGCCGGCCCCCCGTCCTCCAAGCCACGCAGGGGCTGGCTGCGCCGCATCAGGCACCTGGCCGGCACCGCCGCCTACGGGGCCCGCCATGGCAGCACCGAGAAGGAGAAGGAGGCGCGGCGGCTCAGCTCCGCCACCGATGACAGCCTCGACGGCTCCGGCTCGCGCAGTGCCCGTTGGACGATCTCTACTCCGTGGTCCGCCTGTAGCAAGCCCCACGCCGTGGCCATGCTCAATCCCGGTGTCGACCTCGTGCCCTGCCTCCCACGCGCGTGTGTGCGCTGCCGTCGTTTCCTTTCTCTGCAATCCCGCCGTGCCTGCACCTCATTTTTTTGGCAGGTCGACCATCGTGTGTTCCTGCATCCCGCCCTAAGCATGTTCGGCGTTTTGCTCCTTCCAGTCAAGAAGCCTCTGGGCCTTGGTTACTCTGGTTAATCCTCTCTAACGTGGTGCCTGTTGTCCCTGTTTCTACGGCGGCTCCGTTGCTCACTCTGTTTTTGGGTGGTGATTTGCCGATGGACGCGGTGTGGTGATGGTATATGACGTGGAGATGTGCCAGCCCGGTGGTTCCGTTTGATAAGATGGTGTTGTCATTGTTTGTGATGACTCCATGATGATGTTGATGATCGAGACCCTTCCGAGCACATATGCGATTGTGATTGTGAACTTGTACTCGGAGGTTGAACTTGTGGCAGAAACACTTGATGTATGAACTTGTATGTCATGATTGATGTGTAATGTATTGTATTCATGTTGGTTCTATTATGCTTTGGCAAATTGCAAGTTTCTGAAAAATTATGTGCTCTTTATACTGTATTCTAGACTATATTGTATATTTGAATATCTGTATATTATTATTTACAGTGGTCTGTAAAACTTGATTTTCGAAAATATTACCGGAGGCGCATATAGGACACTATAGGAGGTGCATATACTATAAATATATGAGGCGCATTGTAAAACATATGTGAGGCGCATATGATATGCGCCTCCTATACTTCACATATGCGAGGCGCATATCGATATGCGCCTCACATAATAATATAGGAGGCGCATATCGATATTCGCCTCGCATATGTGAAGTATAGGAGGCGCATATCATATGCGCCTCGCATAAAAATAGCCGAGGCTTGAAGCTAGAGGCGCATATGATATGCGCGTCGCATAAACTTTTAGGTGCGCCTCGCATAAGCTTTTCTCTAGTAGTGTTTAATTCTAAATTTTATCCTCCTCATGAAATTCACAAAGATAGGAATTATATTTATAATTTTCATCCTCATAAGGGAGAAAGTATTGCCCAAGATTGGGAGAGATTAAAGTCACTAATGCTCAAATGTCCCATTCATGAGCTCCCCAGTAATATTATTATTAATAATTTTTATGCAAGGCTTTCAGGACATTACAAGGACTATCTAGATTCCTGTTCAGAGGGATCCTTCACAAGTAAGAAGGTCAAAGCTAAGTGGGATCTTCTTGAAACAATTCAAAGCAATACCGAAGATTTGGATAACGACAAAGGTAAAGAACCAGGTATAAACTATGATTATGATTGCATTAAGTCTTTCACTGAAACTGCTGATTTTCAAGAGCTTAGTGCTAAATATGGTCTTGATCCGCAAATTCTTGTTAGATACTATAGATACTTTGCTTCCCATATTAATGCTCCTAAAGAAAAGTGGGACATGTATCATGAACCTTTTAAAGACACTTGCATGGAAAATGAAAATGTTATTCATGATTGCAATAAACATGCTCAAACTTCTGAAAGTACTATTTCTTATAAGCATGTTAATTTTTGTGGTATGCATAGACCTTGTGAGAAGAATCAAATAGAAGAAGAATATTGTATCACCCACTGGAATGAAAAAAACTAGAAAGTGGTATAAGGCTCTAGATGATCTAGGTAAAAAAGTTTGTGCCCTCTATCCTTTTATTTGTGAACTTTGCTTTGAAGTGGGTCATTTCAATTTTCAATGCTCAGGCCATAATAATCCTGTAAGTTTGTATTGTGATAACGTGATCACTGATAATCAACATGATGAACTTACATTATTTTTGGGGCGTGAAGAATTATCAATAAAAACCTCTTTGATAGACATGAGTACTTTTGATATGAATAGCGTCCTGCATGGTTGTCATCTTTATTGTGTTGAAAACTGCCACGCAAATACTTACATACAAAAATCTTATAAAAGAAGATATTTTACCAAATTATGATAGGACTGATATGTGTTTTGATCTTATTAATGAAAAGGAGGAATCCTCCAAAGTTTCTTCTATTGTCTCTAACAATAAACCAAGGTATGTGGAGAAGCTTCCTTTCAAGCCTCTCCCTCCTAAAGAGGAGAAGGATAAGAAGAAGAGGAGTAAAAGGAGAGAGGAAACGGTATCTTCCCATAAGCATGTTACTCCTACCATAGTTTTTGCTGATGAGTCTGAACTAGATGATGTTCCTATGCCTGTTACCTATATTAGTGATCATGATTGGGAAAAGCACACTACTTTTTATATTGAAAATCTCTTTGGTACCAATTCTGAAAATGATGATATTAATAATTGCTGTGCTATTAGTGTTATCCATGTTCCTTCCAATGATGATATGTTTACAAATGAACACACTTGGGAAGATAGTTATTTTATTGCTTATGATGATAGCAAACCTCCAATTTATGATGATTACAATGATGAATATGATATTTTCAGTCCACCTACTATTGAGGAGAAAATTAATTGTGATTACAATATGCCTCCTATATTTGATGACTATGGTGATGATAATATTAATGATAGCTATGTTGTTGAATTTGCTCCCACTATAATTAATAAGAATGTCTTTGCTTATGTGGAGAGTAATAATCATTTTATGCATGTGGCTCATGATAATTAAGAATGTTTTATGTGATAGTTATATTGTTAATTTTGTTCATGATGCTACTGAAAGTTATTATGAGAGAGGGAAACATGGTTTTATGTATCTCAACAATATTAAGTCTCCCCTCTTCATGTTGAAAATTTTGAAGTTGCACTTGTTTTGCTTTCCTATGCTTGTTGCTTTGTGCTTTCATGACCTGTTTCTTTACAAGATTCCTATGCATAGGAAGTGGGTTAGACTCAGATGTGTTTTGAATTTGCTTCTTGATGCTCTCTTTTAAATCAATTCATATTTCCTATGTGAGCATCTTCTCAAACTATCAAGCCTAACTTAAAGGCATTAAAGAAAAGTACTTGTTGGGAGATAACCCAAGAGTTTTCTTGAGTCTTGGAAGTTATTACTTCTGTAATGATCTCTCCTTATCCTTTTTGTTTGCTATCTTGTGCCAAGAATAACCTCTAATGAGAGGGAAGTAAGATTTGGGGAGTTGCTGTCCCAAAACAGATTTCTGTCCTCCACCATAAAAATTCGTGAGGAGTCTCTGTAAATCGGATTGAGCTAAAACTTTACGAATAAATCCCCCAGTATGTTAGATAACTTTCATTAGTTCAACACTTTTTGATCCAAGTCTCTTGGCTCACTTGTAATCCTTAGTGACATCCAAGTTGAAGTCCTTGGTGAAAATAAAGTTGAAATCTTTGATGATGTTGAAGTTGAAGTCATTTGAGTTGGTGAAGTCCTTTGCGCAAGTTGAAGTCTTTGCTCATGGTTGAGGCTTTGTCCATCAAGTTGAAATATAAGAGATGTAGAGTTCAAACCAAAAATGGTTGAGGAAAGAGTTTACAAGGTTGTTTGTAAATAATTTTGAACAAATACAATACCTATTTTTTCTAAGGGGTTTTGTCCAATCCTAGGGTTACAATCCTATAGGCAACACAGTGCTCTGATACCATCTGTAGAGGTCCCAACCTTTAATAAGGTAGAGATCCCTGTGTTTACAATGCTAGTCCCTGGATCAATAGCTAGCATCCACAGTTAAGATGTAATATCAAGAAACAAAGGTCATATTACAACTTTATAACCAGGAATAAAATAATTCATTACATCTTACATAGCTCATGTGGCTATCTCATTACAATGCAGCAGAAATAACTATAGCATGGGTCCTTCATCTTCAAAGTGCCACAGGCAATCATGTTGGTTGTAGACTTGTAATCCTAATCAACACACTTCACTAACATCAAACAAACCTGCAACATAATAAGTTACAGCCACAAGGGTTAATACATTTGAATTGTATTGGCAAGTGATACTATGGTAATATAGTGGAGTCTATCATCTATATGCTTTTTGGCTAGGTGGAGCTTAGGCTTTCTTTGCTCAAAATAGATTTTACTTATCATTTGAAAACACTAAGCTTTTGCTTGACAAAATCACCCAAGGCATCTCCCAATAGAAATTGGTGATCCTTCAACCCTTGTTCAACCACAAAATTTTAACTTAGAAATTGGGATGAGGAGATTCTTGATAGCTTCCATGTCTTGATGCTCAAGTTGTCCAATACCAGGGACATGGCTAAGTACTTAGATTCTTCCATCTGCAGAGGTTGTGCACTTTCCCCACAAGACTTGATTTTCACCAAGACAGGACCTTTCAGAAGCCTTCCCTTAGACCAAATGGACGCGCTCCAAACCTATCATCCCACTACCACCAACTGTCCAAATGGCTAAGTTATTGCAACCTATATGATCCAGGCAGAGCCCATAATACCATGTGGCTGCACTAGAAGCTTCTTAACATTTGGCATCTCAAATCCCTTTGTTCCTGGGTGGCTTTCCACAAGTGAGATACACAAGTTAAACCATAGAAATGGGCCTTGTGTAACCACTCAACATAAACCATTCTTTCCATTCCACCCAGGTGATTCATTCACTTAGTTGTTTTATTAAGCAAAACATAAGTCCAATGACTTAGAAATATTTTTACATAACATGCATATATAACCACCCTTGGTTGCTACTAGCTAGGCTAAGCATGGCATTGTTAAGAATCTTAAATTAGAAATTTCTAGCAATTCTACAACTACTAGGATTTCCCAAACATAGCACATAGATCAAAATATTCATGCAAGTCCTATACAAAATATTTCTAGTGCATAGTTGAAAAACATAGGAATAAAATCATGAAGCACCACTTGCCTTGGTAGTTTGGGGAGTAACAACAATCTTCACAATCACAATCACTATTTGCACCAAAATCTACACATAAAATAATGGCACAAAATCACATACACAATATATACAAGCAAAAATACATGAATGTATGAAAAATGCCATGTGATGATTTTCTACACCAAAAAAGACAAGTACACAGTACTGAATCATAAACAAGTCAAAAATGAGCCAAATAAACTTTATTTGAATAACATAACATTTTTCAAATAATTACTATACACAAATTATGCCTACAAATGTTTCTGTAAAAACAACCATTTTTACAGAGGCAAAACATTAAACACATTGCATAAACAGAAAGGATTTTCTCTCTTGATTCCAATGGTATAAAATTTGTCAAATTTGGACGTGGGAATCAAAAGTTATGAATTTTACAAGTTTAAACATCTAATAGATCTAAATTCTGTTTTTAAAACAAAGGACTAGCCACGCGGCGCTCTCTGATTGGTTGATACCGATTCGCGCGGATCGACTAACATGGACCGCCAGATCTAACTTAAATCGCACGGCCAGATCTATTCAGTACCCCTTCGTTTAAGTGATCTATCTAATACGTTGGATTCAGATCCAACGGTTCGCGATCAAGCGACCAAAGCCTGGCGGCGCTAGCGGTGGCAAGTGGCGGCGGCGGCTCTGTCAGAGACGTTGCCGACGATCTAGGTCGCGTGCGAGAGGGAGAGGTGGCTTACCGAGTTCGCCGTGTGCTTCTGATGCTCAAGGTAGGCTTCATTGGTGAAGGGGCGCACCGTGGATGTCGTTGGAGCTCGTCGGAGTTGTGCACGGCATCGGGTGCTTGCAGACGACGATGTTGCCGAGGTTCTGCGTCGCCCTAGCATGAGTCAGTGGCATTAGGGGGTGCGCAAGTCTACGGCGAACACTACGGGATCAAGGAGAGTACAAGGGGTGGTCAGATTATACCTCAATTCCTCGTCGGAGTTAGACGGTGGTTCTGTCACTTGCGGCCGTGAACGGGGACGGCGAGCTGGGTCACGAGAAAACAAACAGAAGGTATCAGGGAACACGCAAGAACTTGCTGGTAACGATTGTTTGAACCAGAGAAAGGGGGGCGGTCGGAGCTCACCGGAATCGGTCGCCGGAGGTCGTCGGTGCTACGGGGTTCTGAGCTCGAATGCGTGCAGCCTGGTGGCGGAGTGAGTGTGCTGATGGAGGGTGATGGGGATATGCCTACCGGGGTATACCCAGCAGAACGTTTCCGACTGGCCCAAGACTTGGCGAGTGGGCCTGCAAGACGGCGACTGGATTGAAGCCCAGCGAGGAACCAAGCGACTGGAAGCTGAAGGCCCAGGCGAGTAGATAGGCCCAGTCGGATTAGGTTAAGCGGGTATCGAAGCTTTAACTGAATCGGTTGAGATATGTAAACCCTAGGGGAGGTGAGCCTATATAAACCTCCCTGCAGGGCGTGTAGAGATACGTTCCATCATACCCCCAAGCGACTCGCCGCCTAGCCGCCGAGCTCGCCCATTGTACCACCTTCATAATACAATCTAGCAGGAGTAGGTGTTTACCCTCCGGGGGGCCGAACCTGGGTAAAACCCTGTGTATCCACCCTCATCTCGCACTGCAGATGGCTGGCCGCCCTTGCCCCTCATTCTACTACTCGCTGCCGATTGCAGCATCTGCCGTGACCATTCCCACGACAGTGGTGCCCACCGTGGGGCCTGGCCGGTCTGGCCGGTGTTCTGCGGCGAGATCCAATCTTCCCATCAACGAGACGGTCGCCACCGGCCGCATGATAGCGATCGGCGAGATGCTCCAAATCTTGCCGAGCAGCTACGTCCCGGCGGCGCGACCCGTCACGCATAGCGTGATCCTGCCAATTGGCACGATCAGCCTCTTCGTCGGCCTCACCGACGTCATCGTCTCGGAGGGCTCGGCTCGCATCCGCGAGTCGCCGCCACGCGATCGGCTCTCTGAGAGCCAGATCCGCACGATCCATCGCCTCGCCTCCGAGTACAATTCGGCCCACAGCGACGTGGCCGAAAACTCAGCAGCCGCGGAAGATGCAGCCCTCAACGACGACGCCGACTCGGCGACCCCGGCGTCACTCGCGGGGTCCATCACCGCGGCTTCACCCGCGGGCTCCATTACTCCGAGGACCCCTCCATCCTCGGGATCTTCGAATTCGACTCCGGGTCGGAGAACTCCGCCGACCTCCGTGACAGAACCAGCCGCCACGCTGCGACCTACATGGCGACCGGCACCAATCCGCCGGAGGATCCATTCTCCACCCCAATCCCTCCTAATGCCATGGCGACGGAGGTCGAGGAACTCCGCCTGAAACTGGCGGAGGCAGTGCGCAAGGAGCAAGCCGAGCGCGAGAAATTTCGCCTCGAGCAGGTGACGGCGCAGGAGCTATCGTGCTACCATCAGCAGCGGATCAGGTCGCGCCTGAACCCCACCGTTCAGGGGCGCGCCCTGAACTTCGACGACGAAAACGACCCGGCCCGCGTGGCCGAACGCGTGATCTGCGAGAACGCGCCACCAGGAGGAAGCGCCCAACCCCCGCCAGGGTCGACGGCGATGGGCGCCCCGCCTCCACCCAACCACACACCCCCCAGGGACCAGCCGTGGATAGTAGTCTCCTCACGGGAGCGAGACGCAAACGGCCTCCCACTGTTCTCCACCCCTATGGACAACCTCGTGGCAGGCCGAGCAGCAGCCGACAACATCACAGCCACCGGCGACGGCGCCCTATAGATCCAATACGTCAGGGCCCTACTCGCAAAGGCCGTCGAGCAGCAAAGAGCGGGCGCCGACTCGCAAGGTCGAGTATACTCGCGTTCCTCGGGAAGTAGGGCGGCCTCGAGCGGCTGCCCAATGGCGGCAAACACACTCAACTGCCCACCACCGGAGCCACTGCAGCTCCAACACCGACCCGCGAACGCGGCACTCTCCACCAACGACCCCAGGCCGGCGACCAACCTCGTCGCCGCCAACGGTCAGCCCATCGACGCCCGCACCCACATCATCAACAACCAAAGCTGGCGCGCATGCCAGCCCGACGACCTGTGGCACACCCTAACCAATCGCCGCGACGGCGAGCCCATGGGGTCGCTCAGTCGACTCGGCCCCAAGTGCTTCGGACCGATGATCCGAGGCGAGAAGTACCCGCCAAACATTAAGGCGCCGAAGGAGATAGAAAAGAACGATCCCTCGTACGACCCCGCCATTTGGCTCGACACATACCTCATGGCAATGGGGATCGCAGGCCACACCGACCTACTGGCCGCCCGTTACCTCCCCCTGATGATGGAGGGGACGTGCAGGCAGTGGATCAACACCCTCCCTCAGGACAGTATAGACTCCTGGGAGGAGATGCGCGACGCTTTCGTCAGGCACTTCGAGTGCTCCTACACCCGCGCCACCACTATCGAGGACCTGGAGCGATGCGTCCAGGGACCCCGCGAGTCGACCCGCAACTGGGTCCAATGGTGGCAAGAACTCTGGTACAACGCGGTCGGCATCCACCCGGACACCGCGATCCATTGCTTCAAGACCTCGTGCCGCTATGAGCCCCTGGTCGCCAAGCTCAAGCGACACTCTCGCACACTCGACAACATCCCCGACCTCCTCGAGATCGCCAAACGGTACGCGGAGGAAGATCCAAACCAGGAAACTAACGACGAGTCAGGAGGTCAACGCCGCACGAGCGGCAACGACAGCGGACGACGGTCCGACCTGCGCTACAGCAACACTCGCCTCACCGGCAAGCGCCATAGTGACGGGCGAGTCGACTTCGTCGCCGACGCCGGGCATGCGCAACGCGAGCCCAAGAGCTTCCGCCGCGACGGAGGACAACGCTGCGACGGCGGCAACTACAAGGCCAAGCCAAGGTTCGACCCCGCGGTTCTCCTTAACCAACCATGTGCGTTTCATAGCAGGGAAGGAAAGTCCGCCACGCACACCACCACCGACTGCCACACCCTCAGGGAGATCGAGAAGGCACGGCGAGCACGGGAGGACCCCGACAATGACCCGCCAAATGGCGGAAAATTTGGCAAAGTGGCCGGCTCGCTCCACACCTTCACAGGCTTCAACACGAAGCGCGAGAAGAAGGTCATCGCCCGCGCCGTCGCCGTCAACGCGGTGGCCCAGGTGGACGTCCCCCAGTTCCTCAACTGGTCGGAGCAGCCCATCACCTGGAGTCGACAAGACCACTCGCCACGCATCGAGTACCCAGGTCGAGTCGCCCTGGTGGTCAAGCCCATGGTCGGCGACTACTGGCTCCCCAAGACATTGATGGACGGCGGAAGCTCCATCAACATCCTGTACCTGGACACCTTCAGGCGGCTGCGGCTCCCGCAGTCGATGATCGAGACGACCCACACCACGTTCCACGACATCGTCCCCGGTCGGAAGGCGTACCCGACCGGCAAGGTCACGCTGCCAGTCACCTTCGGCACACCAGCAAACTTCCGCACCGAGCGGATCGTCTTCGAGCTCGTGCCATTCGACAGCCCCTACCATTGCGTCCTGGGGCGCCAGGCGTTCGCCAAGTTCATGGCAGCGCCCCACTACGCGTACAACGCGATGAAGCTCCCCGGGCCGTGCGGAGTCATCACCATCAATGGCGACCCCGACATGGCCGCCGAGTGCGAGGCCAAAGGCGCCGAGCTCGCTGACGCTGTCATCGCGGCGGAGACCAACCACGCGGATGAACTCGCCAAATACGTGAGCAGGGTCAACAACGACGACCCCACCATACTCAAGAATCCCAACTCGGAGGGCGCAAACACCTCAACCTTTGAGGCCACCATGCACACCCGTACCGTCGAGCTGGTCCCAGGCGACTCTAGCCAGACGGTGACGATCGGGACGGGCATGAGCCCGGCATAGGAAGGCGCGCTCATCGAGTTCCTCTGTGAGAACAGGGACATCTTCGCATGGAAGCCCTCTGACATGCCCGGTGTCCCCAGGGAGCTCGCTGAGCACAAGCTAAACGCCGACCCCAAAGTGCGACCTGTCAAGCAGTCGCTGCGGCCCTTCAATGAAGAGCGCCGCCGAGCAATCGCCGAAGAGGTGCAGCGTCTACTCGCTGCAGGCTTCATCCGGCCGATCAAATACTCCAAGTGGCTGGCAAACCCAGTCCTGGTCGAGAAGAAAAACGGGACCTGGAGGATGTGTATCGACTACACAAACCTGAACAGCGCCTGCCCAAAGGAGCAGTTCGTCCTCCCGCGGATCGACCAGATAATCGATTCCACCGCGGGCTCGGAGTCGCTGTGTTTCCTCGACGCCTACTCTGGTTACAACCAGATCAAAATGGCTGTCGAGGACGAGGAGAAGACGGCGTTCATCACTCCATTCAGAGCCTTCTGCTACACCGCCATGACCTTCGGCCTCAAGAACGCCGGGGCAACCTACCAGCGGTGCATGCAAGAATGCCTTGCGAGCCAAATTGGCCGCAACATCCACGTCTACATCGACGACGTGGTCGTAAAGTCTGCTCGCCAGGGCAACCTACTCGCCGACCTGGCGGAAACGTTCGCCAACTTGCGAAAATACAAGATAAAGCTCAACCCAGGCAAATGCACCTTCGGTGTACCCGCAGGGCAGCTACTGGGCTACGTCGTCTCCAAGCGCGGGATCGAGGCGAACCCCACCAAGATCGACATGATCGCCCGACTCGGCAAACCCGAGTGCTTGCGCGACATTCAGAAGCTGGCCGGGCGAGTAGCGGCTCTCAGTCGCTTCATCCCCCGCTTGGGCGAGAAGGCAATGCCTCTATATCGCCTGATGCACAAGAACCCCACATTCCAGTGGGACAAGGAGGCGGACGACGCCCTCCGCGACCTCAAGAAGGTGCTACTCGCCGCACCGCTACTCGCCGCCCCGGTCGACAAAGAACCCATGCTAGTCTACGTCGCGGCTTCCGAGCGCGTCATCAGCGCGGTCATGGTCGTCGAGCGACCGGAGGAAGGAAAGGAGCGCCCAGTACAGTGACCGGTCTACTACATCAGCGAGGTCCTCAACGAGTCGCGCCAGCGGTACCCGCAGTACCAGAAGCTGGTATACGCGGTCTTCAGGGCACAACGACGCCTGCCGCACTACTTCCAGGAGCACCCGATCACGGTCGTCTCCTCCGCACCGTTGCAGGACATCATCCGCAACCGTGAGGCGACCGGGCGAGTCGCCAAGTGGGCCGTCGAGATCGGCGTCCACAACATCAAATACGAGCCACGAAGAGCGATCAAGTCGCAAGCCCTAGTGGACTTCATCGCCGACTAGGAAGAAGCCTAGCAGCCAGAGAAGCTGCCATACCTCCACTACTGGAGCCTGCACTTTGACGGCTCCAAGAACACGGACGGCGCAGGCGCAGGGATCGTGTTAACTTCTCCAAAGGGCGACAAGCTCCGCTATGTCCTCTGCCTGGACTTCACACCCTGCACAAACAACATGGCCGAGTACGAGGCCTTACTACACGGCATGAGGGCCGCCAGGGAGATGAATGTCAACCGCCTACGCTGCTACGGCGACTCCGACCTCGTCGCAAGACAAGTCGCTGGCACCTGCGACGCCGTCTCCCCCACCATGGCGGCGTACCACCAAGTAGTGGACAATCTGGGCGGACACTTCATAGGCTATTCCGTCGAGTGGATCGACAGGCGGAAGAACAAGGAGGCCGACGCCCTCTCTCGCATCGGGTCGGCTCGACTCGCACCACCCGCCGGCGTCTTCCTCGACACGATCACCAAGCCATTAGTCTCTCCCCCAAGGGAGATCGACATCGGAGTCCCGCTCCAACCAGAAGCAGCCCTGGTCGCACTCGTCAACGAGCCAGACAACTGGACCAAGCCCTACATCGCCTACCTGGAAGCCGGCACCTTGCCGGCAGACGAGACGGAAGCTCGGATGATCGCCCGTCGATGCAAGTCCTACGCCATCATCGACGGTGAGCTCCACACGCGTAGTGTCACCGGTGTGTTCCAACGCTGCGTCCAACCCGCCGAAGGACGCAAGATCCTCCACGACATCCACTCCGGTGACTGCGGCCACCACGCCGGCGCCCGCTCTCTCGTCGCCAAGGCTATGCGACATGGATTCTACTGGCCCACCACACACACCGACGCTGTCGACATTGTCCAGCGGTGGGCCGGGTGCCAGAAGTACGCCAACCAGACGCACGTGCCGAGCTCAGCGCTCAAAACAATCCCCATCACCTGGCCATTCGCCGTATGGGGCATGGACATGGTGGGCCCCTTCAAGAAGGCTCCCTCTGGTTACACCCACCTCCTAGTCGCAGTCGACAAATTCACAAAGTGGGTGGAGGCCAAGCCAGTCCGGAAATGCGACGGGAAGACCGCCACGAAATTCCTACGCGAACTCATATATCGCTACGGGTTCCCCAACAACATCATCACGGACAACGGCACCAACTTCGCCAAAGGAGCCATGGTCGAATTCTGCGAAGAGCACCACATTCGGCTCGACCTCGCGTCAGTCGCCCACCCGGAATCCAACGGCCAGGCGGAACGGGCCAACCAAAGCATCCTCCACGGCCTGAAGCCGCGACTCCAAGTACCACTCGAGCGCACCGCCGGGTGCTGGGTCGAGGAGCTACCCTCCGTCATCTGGGGAATCCGCACCTCGATCAACAGGTCGATAGGATTCACCCCCTTCTTCATGGTGTACGGCGCCGAGGCAGTCATGCCCACCGACCTTGAGCACGACTCGCCAAGGGTCGTCCACTACACGGAAGCTGTGAACGAACTCGCACGACAGGATGGAGTCGATCAACTCGACGAGGCACGCGACCTAGCTCGCTCACGCACCGCCATCTACCAACAAGGACTCCGCCGCTATCACAGCCGGCGGGTGAAAACTCGCACCTTCCAAGAAGGCGACCTGGTGATGCGTCTCATCCAGGACAAGAAGGGCATGCACAAGCTTTCCCCTCCATGGGAGGGACCATTCGCCATCGGCCGTGTACTCGGCAACGACGCCTACTACCTCACCGACGTCCGCGGGGACGGCGAACTCGACGTCAAGCAACCATGGAATGTAAACCTCCTACGGAAGTTCTACGCCTAGAACCCCACATATGTACTCTTCAGTCGCTATGAAATAAAAAGAAACGGTTACCGCAAATTGCGCCTACTCTCCGCGTCTTGTGCCACTCGCACTCGTAATAACAGCATCACGCTAACCGTAGAAGTCAACCTTTGGTACAGCGATCGGCACGGCTAAGTAGTGCGGTGCAAGAGCACTGAGTCACCTCAGGTCTTGCATCGTCCACGAAAAACGCCTACCCGGAGCCCCATTGGAGTCTCCCTAGCTCGACTGGTTCTACGAACCAAGACTACTTCCTACGCTTCTTACAGCGACCACGGTCCTCCGCATCCTCGACATAGCGACTCGAACGGCTAAGTACCACGCTCGGGGACTGCGGACCAGTTCACCTCGAGAGGTCCGGGAAAACGCCAAGTAGGAGAGCATGCCCAGGACTCGCCACGCGACTGACCCCACGGGCCAGGCAGGAGTGACGCGCACAAACTAACGCGCCAAGTCCTCACTCACCCTCGAGTCGTGCCTGGAACAGCCAAGTACCACGCTCGGGGACTCGGCCACCCGACCTCGTTCGCGCACGGGAAAACGGCGAAGTACAACGCGTTCAAGGGAGTCGCCTAGCGACTGGCTCTTCGAGTCCGGGCGAGTCGACCACAATAATAAAACACACAAAGACAACAAACACATCACATACGAGGTAAACCCCACAAAAGGGCGGACGTGCTCAGGGACTCGTTCAACACAACAATCACAAACACTTGACAAATACCAAAATAGACACGACATCTCATTCGATAGCATGTTGCATTGTCTCGCATTACAAAATATGCCCGCATGGCAGAACTGCTGCTAACGCCACAAGGCAAACTATCCTA
Source organism: Avena sativa (assembly GCA_916181665.1). NCBI lineage: Eukaryota > Viridiplantae > Streptophyta > Magnoliopsida > Poales > Poaceae > Avena > Avena sativa. Next base: position 93,942,154 of record OV702299.1, on the reverse strand, counting down.
TTCTGCAGGCTTAGACGACGACTCGCCAACTCCCCGGCGATTGCGGATGAACGGCGTGTACGGGTTCGACGGATACGTCGTCAGTTCACCCGCCATCGCCGCGCGGAAGGGTTGCTCAACCTTGAAATCACGATGCGGCGGCTCGGGGTCGCCAGACATGACGACCGTCTCCTGGTACGGAAGGAGGTCGCCCATCGCCAAGACACGCTCCGAGTACTTGGCGGCACGGTCTTGCAACTTGAGGACCTCGGAAAGCTCCACCGCACCAGTCGACGATGGGTAGCCACTCGTCACATCGTCGATGTCGAAGTCCTCGGGGAAGTGGGCAAGTCCAAGACTAAGCGCCGTCGCCGCCCCGCGCCGAAATGCCGACCGCGTCATGAACTCAACGACCGCGGGCGCCTTCTCCAAATACCTCCACACCTCAACGAGGTCGCTGGGAATCACTTCCGTGGGCGATATCTCCTGGAGATAGGCACGGATGCACGTCGCCGACAATGTTGCCGAATCAACAAGCGTGCTCACACACTGCCGCGCGTTGAACGTGCTTGCTTCTTCCGCGCTATCGATGATGCGACCTGCGAGTAGAAGACAATAATGAATACGACGGACACCACCAATGGCACAACTACTGAAAGAGGCAGACGCACTTACCAATCAACGGGTGGGCGAGATCCGTGATGAAGCATTGAAGCGACGTATGGTCGTCCTGAAGCCCAACAATAAGGACTTCCAACACTCTGCGATCCTCTTCGGCGGCTGCAACGGCGGCCTTGGCTCGCCCATCGGCTGAGCTCGCTTCTTCCTTCGCCTCCCGCAGCTGGCGATCGAGGTCGGCGATCCGTTGTTCGGCCGAACTCAAAGCCGACTGCGCCGCCGCCAATTCACTAGCGGGGACAAGCCCCTGACGAGCTTCCTCTGCCTTCGCGGCAACAGCCCGAAGCCCTTCGTTTGCCTCCTAGACGATGGCCAGTTCCTTTTCCGCGCGCTGCTTCGCCGCCAATCGGTCGGCCGATTCAAGCTGCACACCCTGCACATCACCAAAAGGTCAAACAAAGAAACTCCTAAAGTGCCCACCCGCTGAAATTCAGCGAGTGCGCACTCGGGGACTGGCAATCAAAGAAACTCCTAAAGTGCCCACCCGCTGAAATTCAGCGAGTGCGCACTCGGGGACTGTTACTCAAAGAAATTCCTAAGTGCCCACCCGCTGAAATTCAGCGAGTGCGCACTCGGGGACTCGATGCGAAAAGTGAATATAAGACACTAAAAGAATTAGGCCGCTGCAAAGCACCGACCTGATCCTCGGGGACTGGATGTACCTGGATGGCTGCGCCAAGCATGTCGTGGAGTTGTATCGCGTCCACGGACGCGAGGAGAGCTGGCGTATGCCCACGGCGCTGGTTGACTTCAGCGTCGGCGACTCCTGGAGCGTGGCTTGAAGGCGAAGTTCCACTCGCCGCGGCCGCCTTGGTCATGAAGCGCGGGAAGGTGGCGATAGAGGCACCCGCCCCAAAGGAGGTCGGCTCGGCCGTTCCAGGCAACGGAGCACCCTCCTTCATGGACGCGGCCGCCTCCGTTGCAGGACCAGCCGGCGTGGCCGCCGTGTCGTCAGAAATCGTGACGACGGCGTCACCCTTGGCCTTCTTGCCGCCATCCGCAGGGACGACGACTTCGTCCGCCTTCCTCTTGCGGAAAGAATCCTCCTCGCTGACGACGGACGGCACCTTAGCCACGGTTGGATGGCCCATCTTCTTCACTCCGGTCCTATACATCGATCATATAAGCAAGATAATTCAATGATTATGGGAGACAAAGGAAGGCGAGTGCACTCACTTGGCGACCGGAATGAAGCGCAGCCCCGTACGGAGGCCGGCTGGCTTCTCCAGCTCAGGGCCCAGTCGGTGGCTGAGCCCCATGTCCAGGACGTCGCGTGCCCAAGACACGGACGGCTTTTTCGTTGTCGAAGCTGCGACCGGAGCCTCTGTAACTTCTTCGACAGGAGCTTCCCTGCGAGGCGAAGTCGCTGCGGCCGGAGCCTCCCCCAGCCCCGAGACCGGGGTGAATGGCGGAGGCATCGACGCCAGGGGCACCTCGATGGTGGCCGTGTCCAGCGCGGACGTCGTCGGCGGCGCCTCATCCTTGGCCGGGATGGGGGCGTCGGAACTGCTTGCCGAGTGTGGTGGCGAGGCCGGCCTCGTCGGTTTCGTCTTCCTTCTTGGAGGGGCCTTCGCCTCCTTATCCTTCCTCTTCTTCTTTGACGGAGTAGCTTGGCGGCGCGAGGTCGTCTCCGGAAGTTCTTCTTCATCATCATGGCGCTCGAGGCTCTTGCTCGCCTCGAGCTCGCGCTGACGTTGCACGCGGGTCTTGCGAGCCAGCGGGGCAGCTTCCTCCTCGGATTCGTCGTCGCTGTCGCTTTCGTCGCTCCTAGCGGGCGACCCGCCCATGTCTTGGACGGACGAGCTCGAATTCTCGCCGTCCGAGGGCGGGAGCCACCCTTCCACCACTTGGAACAGCTGCAACAAAGGCAAGTTGAAGTTAGTATGACCGCGACTGCAAATGGACTGCGACTGCGAATGATACGAAGTGATTACCGTTGGGGCTGAGCGCTTCGCGGTGTAGGGGGCGACCCCAGCTTGAGCGTCCAAGTACACCGCTTGGGTGATTTTCTTCAGGGCCGCGGTGTAGTCATCGAGCCTCCACTCGGTCAGGATAGCTTTTGTCGGGTCGTCCCGGCCGGTGTACTAGTACATGTAGTGCTCGCGCCTGGCCAGCGGGACGAGTCGCCGCCCGAGCCAGCAGTTGTACAGGTTTATCGTCTGGAGGCCCTTCTTCTTCAGACCGCGGATGGTCTGAAGCATCTCGTCGACGACCATCCGCTGGTCGCCGGGAAGCTTGCCGATTTGAAGGCGGCATGGCTCGGACCGATCGGCGGAGTACCGCGGAATCGCCGTCTCGCCTTCCGGAGTCGCCTCGGCAACATAGAACCACGACTTTTTCCAGTCGCTCGCTGCCTTGGCGGGCAGCATCAGGTCGAAGAATGAGGCCTTCGACTTCAGCTGGAAGGTTAGGCCACCCGCGGCGAGCATTGGGCCACCCGCCTCCTCGCGGCTGATCCGTCCATGGAACAGATCTTGCCAAAGAGGGAAGTAGGGCTGGCAGCCCAAGTAGCACTCGCAGAACGCCACAAAGATGGCGAGCTGCTCGACGCTATGGGGGCCCAGATCCGACGGCTGGATCCCGTAGTAGGAGAAGAAGCGCCGAAAGAATAGGGACGTGGGGAACCCTAGCCCCCGTTCGAGATGACTGGTGAAGCAGATGAACTCCCTCTCTCGCGGGTTTGGAGTCACCTCTCCGGCCGCGGGGATGCGCCAGCAGCCGGCTTGCAGAATCCCGGCCTCCTCAAAGGAAGCCAGTTGCGCCCTAGTGCATTTCGATCTGCCCCAAGGTTCGGTGGAGAGGGCCATGGCGGAAAGATTTGTGGGGGCTCGTAGGATTTCCGGTTGGCTGGGTCGCGGTGCGGAGGGAGGCGAAAGGTGCGTGCAGTCGGAGGAAATGGTGAGACGGTGGTCCTCTAATCGCTAGACATTCCTCTTATATAGCGGTTGCTACCCGCCAAATCAGGGAACGTTACCGCGCGATGATTACGCCAAAAGTTACCGTTGGATTAATTCCAATGGCTAGTTTGACCATGTTTAACGGTCCAACTTCAGCCACTCGGCTCGCAGACCCAACCACTATGACAGTGTTTCGCCGACTCGACTCGCCAAAGCTGCGAGTAGTGTGATTAGTTTTTCCTTTATACAGGAGCCCGCCGTTGATTCGACTGGATGTCTACTCAGCAGCCGTATGCTCCGACTGCCAGCAGCCACCTACGCCAAATCGACGACGGCCTCGGGGACTACTGATGGGGATATGCCTACCGGTGTATACCCAGCAGGACATTTCCGACTGGCCCAAGACTTGGCGAGTGGGCCTGCAAGACGACGACTGGATTGAAGCCCAGCGAGGAACCAAGCGACTGTAAGCTGAAGGCCCAGGCGAGTAGATAGGCCCAGTCGGATTAGGTTAAGCGGGTATCGAAGCTTTAACTGAATCGGTTGAGATATGTAAACCCTAGGGGAGGTGAGCCTATATAAACCTCCCTGCGGGGCGTGTAGAGATACGTTCCATCATACCCCCAAGCGACTCGCCGCCTAGCCGCCGAGCTCGCCAATTGTACCACCTTCATAATACAATCTAGCAGGAGTAGGTCTTTACCCTCCGGGGGACGAACCTGGGTAAAACCCTGTGTCTCCGCCCTCATCTCGCACCGCAGATGGCTGGCCGCCCTTGCCCCTTGTTCTACTACTCGCTGCCGATTGCAGCATCTGCCGTGACCATTCCCACGACAGAGGGGAAAGATGCAGGGTGAGGAGAGGGTCTTATAGCCGGAGTAGGGGCGAGAATATCGCGAGGAAATGCCAGCAATTAAGCTTTCTTCAATCGCGGCAGTGATGGAGGTAACGGCGGCGTCGACGGGGTTGTGGGGTGCGTGGCTCGGGGACGACGCTCGCGTGGCACTTGGGTCCACCAGTCAGTGAGCGCGGGGTAGGTCTGTGCCGCGTGAGAGAAAGAGGGAAAAAACCCGGGTGGGCTTGCTGGGCTGAGTTTGCTGTTGCACTGAAAACGTGGCGCCTGGCCCAGTGCTGATTTCTATTTCCTTTTCTTTTTCTAAATTGATTTTTAGGAATCCTTTTCAAACAAATTCAAAAGCATTTGAAATCCAAACTTTTCTGGATTTTTTTAAAGTGTAACTTTCATTTTTTGGGCAAAAACCATGCTGTCTTGTTGGCTTGCTTGATTCTTTTGAAAAATCAAAATAAACAGTGCCTTAGCACAAGATTTAACAAAGACAAATAAATGGTTTAAAAACCATATTTTGTTTTGGGAAAATTTGTCCAAGCTTGGAACTCACCAAAACAATCCTATGAACACACAACAATGGTTTTGAAACAAATAATCTCTCACTAGAGAGTAGCATTGGACCAAAGTTTGTTCACATGAAATAATAGCATCCAAAGTTTCTGTTTCTTTGAAATGACTTTGAAATTGAACCCTAAATGATCATGAATGTATGGATGATATGCAAAGCTTGAAAACATGATTTTAGGGATGTTACATAAGCTAAGCATGATAGTAGTAGGAATCTTAACTTAGGAAAATTCTACTAAGGTTTCATCTATTAGGATTTCCCATGGCATAGTTTATACTTAGCAAAAATTCCATGCAAGTCCTACTTAGAAATATCACTAATGCATAGTGAAAATAATGGGACAAAAGAATGAAGCATCACTTGCCTTTTTGGTAGAGAATATAAGTTCACTCCTTGATCTTGCAATATTCACACTCTTTAGTTTTCCACTACCATTCAATCAAGCAAGGCACAATTTCAATCTACCATTCAAGCAAGCATCACATAAAATAATAGAAACAAAACAATGCATGCAAGCATGCCAAAGATTGTCTTATTTACAAAAGTGGTTTCTAATAGGTTATAAAAATTCTAAAGCACCTATTGGTCATTTTATATAAGTGGAAAAATCATTTGCAAAAGATTTTACTTATAAACCATTTTTAACCAAATCAATATTTTATGTGGTTGAAAATGCTTTTTTAGCAAAGTAATAATCTATAGGGTTCACCAAAATATATTTTTAAATCATAAAACTTTGTGTTTGGGGTCAGAGAGTTTAAATCAAAACATTTCCCAAAGATTTTCTCTAAAAAGTATTTTTAACATATAAACAATATTTTTATTTGACTAGAAATGTTCTAAAACAAAGATTTATTCTTTTGCTTCACAAAATATGTTTTTGAAACCACAATTTGGTTTCTATGGTTAGTAGATTCAAAACAATCCATTTCCCAAAGGTTTTATCACAGAAATAATTTTAGAATGAATTTTATATTCAAATTATGCCTACACAAGTTTCTGCAATAACAACCATTTTACTAGAAGCAATTTACTAAACAAAGTGCATGGTTGGAAAGTAATTGTTCTTCTGATTCCATTGATATAAAATTTGCAAAATTTGGACGTGTGGATCAAAAGTTATGCAATTTACAAATTTGATCATCTAATAGATCAAATCCTGTTTTTAAAACAAACTCTGGGCCACGTGGAATGTTTTGATTGGCTGAAAACAGTTCGCGTGGATCGGCTAACGTGGACCGCTAGATCTAATGCAAATCGCATGGCACAGATTCTATCGTACCTCTTCGATAAGTTGTTCTATCTAAGCCACTAGATGATGATCTAACGGCTCACAGGTGGTTGACCAAAGTAGGGCGGCGCTCGGCGGTGGCGCGCGGCGCCGACGCTCGGGCGGCACTGCTCTGGCTATTCCAGGAAGCTAGGGAGAGGGAGGATGTGCTTACCGTGTTCGCCGTGGAACGCAGATGCTCAACGTGGTCGTAGGAGAGTAGGGGGCGCACGGGGTCGCCTTCAATCTATCGCCGGAGTTTGTTCTAGCGACGGGCGTGCTCTGGTGCTGTCGAAGACGAACCTACAGGGTGCGCTAAGGCAAACGGAGAGCAGCGTCAGATGCGCGCGAGAGAGGAGAGTGCGAGAGTATCAACGAGAGGGTCTGGGGTGGTCTGGGCTCACCAGGAGATATTGCCGGAGTTGGACCAGACGGTGGCGATGCTCGGTGGTCGTCATTGCCGAGATTCTGGGGCGCGCGCGAGTGAGCTGAGAGTGCTGGCAGGTGCACATGGGACAGGGGAGCAGGCTCGAGTGGTAGAGGGGGCAAGGCTCAGTGAGGAGTGGCCGGAATTTGTCGGGGAGGCTCGTCGGAGCAGTGGCGATATGAAGATGAATTGGGACAGCCTGGGGGCTCCGGTGGGGCGATGACTGGGGGGAAAGGAAGAGGGGAGCGTGGCGATTAAGTAGGCATGGTCGCAGCAAGGTTTAAACGAGCCATTTACGCAAATTGAAGCGAGTTAACGCGGGGCAGAAACGGCCGGCGAGGTGTGGTCAGCGGGCGGGTGAGGAAGAAAACTGACGGGTGGGGTTATGCTATCAGCGAGAGAGAAAGAGGAGTGGTGGGGTCCGGAAGTCAGCGAGTGAGCGGGTGAAACTGTGGGTGCGAATCGTTTTTCTCGCGGGGAGGGGTAAATGGGCTAACTAGGCCAGTTGGGCTTGTTTGCTGGGCTGGTTGTTTTGTTTCATTTTTTTTGTACTGATTCTTTTTCCTTTTTCTTTTTCTATTTATCTGTTTGATTTTGTTTAATCAATTCAAACAACTATTTGAATTCAAACTTCAACCAAACTTTTTGTATATTCAAATACTGATTAATAATATATTCTAAAGTCAAATTTAGAATAATTCTTTTATTCTTTTTAGGGTCTTTTATTTATTTTATAAATGGGCATTTGTCTTTATTTCAAATAGGTTTTAATGTGTTTTAAAACTTTAGTTGAAATCCATACTTTTACCAAACCTATTCAGTAGGTTTATTTATTTAATAAGGTCAAATAATTCACTTTGAATTATTTGGAATATTTTTACTATGATTTATTAATCATTTAAATTGGATATTTGCCTTTATTGCAATGAAATTAAATATGGGTTTAATTCCATAAATTTTATTTAAATGATTCTTTTATTTCATCTAAGTCAATTAAATAACTTTTATTCTACTTGGGTAAATTCTAAATATTATATTCCCATGATTTAATTAATCATTCTTATTCGGGAATTGTCTTAATCCAATGGAATAGAATTTGGTTAAGGCCATATTATTTTATTTGGAAATTTCTTTATCCTTTTATTTTATTTGGATTTGGATTATATTCATTCCATTTTCTTATGGATTAGGCCAAGATTTAATTTGGATTTTAAAATACTTCTTATTTAATATTTCTTTCTTTATCTTATAAAATCCATATCTTTTTATTTATATATCCAAACTTGGTGATTCCAATTTGTATATTTTTATTTAGTATTTGTTTCTCTAAAATCCATATCTTTTTATTTATAGATCCAAACTTGGTGATTCCAATTTGTATATTTTTATTTAGTATTTGTTTATCCTTTTAATTCTCTTTAGGATTATTTACTCACCATTTGGTATGGATTTTTAGATAGGTGCTTTATTAGCTTTGGAAATTCAGTTTCCTTATCTTATTAAATTCATAAGATTTTGTCTATGGCTCCAATTTAAGTGAAACCAATTGCTATGGTTTTATAATATTTCTATTTGTCATTATTGATCATTTGTAAATGTTTGTTGACAAATTTTTTATATGGATCAAATCTTTAGTATTTTGAGATAACTTGGAAATGATTTTATTCCATTAGGGTTTTAGAGTTTTGGTTTATTTCCAAATGTTTAAATTTCCAGGTGCATTTATGAAGAATGCATTCCTCTTGATTTGAATTTAGTTGGATTCAAACATTACTCAAGTCTGTTCAAGATGGGATTTTAAGTTTCCATTTAGAAACAAAATGTTTCTTTTCACCCTAAATTTCAACAATTATTTATTTAGTTTATTTATTTTTCACATTTCAAAATTTGGAAAATTTTGGGATGTGACAAGTTACTACTATAGATTATGTTTTTAGTGAAAAGTCTTGTTGTTCCAAAGCTTTGCCTAAAGGTCTATTATCTTTTGAATACACTAATGTTGCTAATGAAGATTGTGTGACGTTTTCTATGAAGGAAAATTTCAGGTGTACAGAGAGAATGATGTAATGAGATGAAGAATATACAAAAGCTCAAGCTTGGGGATGCCACCCCGTGTCACCCCAAGAAATATTCAAGAGGTACAAGCGTCAAAGCTTGGGGATGCCCAAGGCATCCCCTTCTTTATCAATAAAAAGCTCAGGTCTTTCTAGACACTTTGTTTTTATTGTTTCATGCACAGTTGTGTTGTTCTTGGAGCGTCTTAGTTTTCGTTTGGTTTGCTTAGTTTGCTTGAGTAAGTTGGTAGATCACAACACACTTCTTTTGGAGAGAGACACACTCTGGTTTCATTGCCTAGAACACTCTAGTTTTCACTCTTATTGTTCTGTGAGTGTTCACTTTTGCTAGCACTGTCTTTAGCCTTAGTTTTCTTATGCTTTCAGCTTAGAAATTTTTAGTTCTTCTTTGTGGATTTGTGAGATAAGCTCACTGATCTTTATTGATTATTATCTTTGTGAGTTGTTTCAAATAAGTTGCTTGGTGTTGGAAAGGAGTAGTAAGTTCTTGCTTGTAAGTGCAAGAGGAGCTTGCATTGACTGTGACTTAGACTTTAGCATGACATGCTAGGTGTTGTTTTGATCTTATGCTTATTGATTATTGCTGTAGGATGTCTTGTTCCAAACAATTGGGATTGCTTAGTGTGCCTTGAAGAAATTATGCGTTGTTTTAGCATACAAAAGCATAGTATAGTGGTATTCTCCTTTGATGTTTTGCTTGGGTTGACTTGGCACATGCTCACACCATGTTATGACTCTCACAATTCACCATTAGCCTCTATGATCATTTAGTCCTTGACTTGTAGTACCACTCTTTGCTTTGATTATTAATGCTTTGTTGCAATGCATGATTATGGCCATTATTGCTCTCTTAGTTGGTTGCTCCCAGTCTTTTGCTAGCCTCCACTTGTATGAGTAAGTTCTACTCATGCCTCCAACTTCCAAGAAACCAAGTTATTCCAAAGTGTCCACTATAAACTCCTATGCATGGTGTGTTAGACCATTCCAAAGTATATTCTTGTTTTCATCTATCTTCCAATTAAAAAGTATTTTGTTATGTGAAAACTTAGTGATTAAAGCCCTCACAAACTTGATGGCACACTTTATATTCCTTGCCCTGATAAACTTGAACCATTGTGTCATCTTTTTTGTATATGCTTGCACTTATACGTTGAAATTAGCAGAACCATGCTATCACGGGGAACGTTTTCAACATTGCACTTGTACTTTGTACTTAATTGATATCATGCTCTTTTGTCTATGGATGTCACCGGTGTGAAATAAACAGGGAACTTGTAAGTCCATGGAGTTTGTATTTTGTGTTAGAGAAATGCTTGGGCCGCTAGCCTAAGCCATGCCTAATCATGGTGGAACTTGCAGCATCACCATAGTGACATCTATGAATCATTCTTCTTATAAAAAAAGAGAGACACATTGAGAAAAGAGGAAAGAGAGAAAAAAAGCACCATATTCACATGGTAAATAAGAAGATTGTTGAGATGCTCATTTTCCGCTTGCCTTGTCATTTTGGTTATGGGATAGCTCCTGTACCATGTGCAAGGGGTACCTCGTTGGCGGTTCTCTATGATATGTAAATACTTACAATGACAAGAACTTGCAGGTGACTGAAGTTGAGTAGCATGAGGTGTGGCCCTCGTATTCAAGGGACTTGAGATTGCCAACTTATACTTCGTCAAGCATATACTCCATCTTTGTTCACTTTAACCTTAACCACTTCAAGATTCTTATGATCGGGGCAATGAGGGCTGAAAGCTAACAAGTACCATAATTTTTGGAAGCTCTTTTTGAAACTTGAAATCCCTGCTTCCCTTTGTAAAAAGGTTTTTCTTCCACCATTATTTGAGTATCCACCTTCTACCTTTAGGCACCATTAAGAGAGCATAGTTGTCATTCTGTGTGCAGTGTTCCAAAACTTATTGATTGATGCATATTGTGATATTACTTGCTCTTGTGCTACTTGTTTCTAGTCACCCTTGTGAATTTTGAAGGCGTCCTACGCATCTATTTGCTACTCTATGAGGGACAAGATGAATGCCAATATGCTATGTTTTCTATATGTGAAACAAACAGACGTTTTTTAATGCATATTATTTATGATCTTTGTTTCTAGCCTTTCATGTTGCATGCATAGTTACGATGTCCTATTGTTAGAACTCCATCTTTCATGCACATGTTTAGAGTTCTTTGATCCCAACTTTCAATGCTTGCAAATGGTTAGATCTTTATTGTGAGGGTGCATGTCACCTAAAAAATTATTCTTTTATCACTTACCTACTCGAGGACGAGCAGGAGTTAAGCTTGGGGATACTTGATACGTCGGAAACGTATCTATAATTTTGTATGCTCCATGCTTGTTTAGTATCTACTTTGCTTTGTTTTGTATTCACTTTGAGGTATTTTTATACATTTTCTGGTACTAACCTATTAACAAGTTTCCACAGTGCCAGTTGCCTGTTTTCTTCTGTTTTTTGGTTCCAGAAAGGCAAAAAATCAATATTCTCGGAATTGGACGGGACAAACGCCAAAGTTATTTTTTTTCCCGGAGCAACACGGAACCACGAAGCAGAGCTGAAGGGGGGCCACAGGGTGGCCAAACCCCCCTAGGCGCGGGCAAGCCCTGGAGGAGCCTGGAGAGGGTGTGGGCCCCCTGGACCCCCACCGACCTTGATTCCTGTGGCTATAAGAAGCCTCTGACCCAAAAACCCTAGGCAATCCATAAGAAATCCATGAAAACCTCTGTAGCGCCGCCGCCACCGAAGGGGAGATTCGGGGGACAGAAAGTCTCTGTTTCGGCACACTGCCGAGACGGGGAAGTGCCCCCGGAGCCATCTCCATCGATATCCATCGCCATCTTCATCACCGTTTCTGATTCCCATGATGAGGATGGAGTAGTTCTTCCTCGAGGCTAAGGGCTCTACCGGTAGCTATGTGTTCATCTCTCTCTCTCTATGCATGATCTTGTGGTCATGAGCTTTATAATCTGGTAGATCTACCTTGCTACTCAAGTGCTTCAATAGATCTCTTCTCTCCACATGTGTGTGAAAGTAACAGCGTGCACGCCATGGTGGCACTTAGGTTTGAGTCTACATAAATACTCTTTGTGCTTTAATAGATCTATGCTTTTCCCCACGTGTGTGAAAGTGACAGCGTGCATACCGTGTGTGGCACTTTGGCTAGATTGAATATTTGTTATGAGTTATATTTGGAGTTGGATGTCTTTATGAAATTGTGGTGTTTGTTGGAACCATCTAGCGCTCAAGGTGACAGTGTGGGGTTATCTAGATTGGGGAAGGCCCTACCGTGGATTAGAGTGTCCAACCGGAGAGTAGTTAAGAGTAGTATCATGAAGAGAATATATTTATATGAGAGAGTGTTCACTAGTGAAAGTATGATCCCTAGGCCTTGTTTCTAAACATTGAAACACCATTCACAACTAGATCTGTTGCATGTTTGCTTTCTTTAGTCTTTACCTCACCGTCAAGCTATTTTCTGGCACCGTTACCACTTGTTTTTCACTATCTCTTCGCCAAACTAGTGCACCTATACACCTGACAAGTGTATTGGGTGTGTTGGGGACACAAGAGACTTCTTGTATCTTGATTGCAGGGATTGCTTGAGAGGGATACCTTTGACCACTTCCTCCTTGAGTTCGATAAACCTTGGGTAATCCACTTAAGGGAAACTTGCTGCTGTTCTACAAACCTTTGCACTTTGAGGCCCAACAACTGTCTACATGAATAGAAGTGCGTAGACATCAGGGTACCCCTTGCACATGGTACAGGAACTATCCCATAACCAAAATGACAAGGCAAGCAGACAATGAGCATCTCAGCGATCTTTTTATTTACTATGTGCGTAGCTTTTTATTGAGGATGATTCACAGAGTGCTCATTATGGTGATGCTGCAAGTTTCCACCATGATTAGGCATGGCTTAGGCTAGCGGCCCAGCCATTTATCTAACAGAAAATACATAACTCCATGGACTTACAAGCTCCCTCTTTATTTCACACCGGCGACATCCATAGACAAAAGAGCATGATATCAACTGTGTACAAAGTACAAGTGCAATGTTGAAAATGTTCCCCGTGACAGCACGATTTTGCTAATTCCAACGTATAAGTGCAACCATATACAACATAGACGACACAATGGTTCAAGTTTATTAGGGGCAAGGAATATAAAGTGTGCCATCAAGTTTGTGAGGGCTTTAATCACTAAGTTTTCACATAAAAAATACTTTTTATTTGGAAGATAGCTGAAAACAAGAATATACTTGGAATGGTGTAACACACCATGCATAGGAATTTATAGTGTAAACTTTGGAATAACTTGGTTTCTTGGAAGTTGGAGGCATGAGTAGAGCTTACTCATACAAGTGGAGGCTAGCAAAAGGCTGGGAGCAACCAACTAAGAGAGCAATAATGGCCATAATCATGCAGAGCGACAAAACATTACTAATCAAAGCATATAGTGGTACTACAAGTCAAGGACTAAATGATCATAGAGGCTATGGTGACTTGTTCATAGTCATAACATGGTGTGAGCATGTGCCAAGTCAACCCAAACAAAGCATCAAAGGATAATACCACTATACTATGCTTTTGTATGCTAAAACAACGCATGATTCTTTCAAGGCACACCAAGCAATCCCAATTGTTTGGAACAAGTCATGCTATAGAAATAATCACTAAGAATAAGGTCAAAACAACACCTAGCATGACATGCTAAAGTCTAAGTCACAGTCAATGCAAGCTCCTCTTGCACTTTCAAGCAAGAACTTTCTACTCCTTTCCAACACCAATCAACTTATTTGAAACAACACAGCGAGAACGGGGGTCCAAACTACTTTATTCAAGCAAACTAAACAAACTAAGAAAAACAAACGAAAACTAAGACTCTCCAAGAACAACACAACAGTGCATGAAACAATAAAAACGAAGTGTTTAGAAAGACCTAAGATTTTTATTGACGAAGAAGGGGATCCCTTGGGCATCCCCAAGCTTTGAAGCTTGTACCTCTTGGATATTTCTTGGGGTGACACCAGGGTGGCATCCCTAATATTGAGCTTTTTTTCATTCTTCATCTCATTACATCATTATCTCTCTACACCTGAAATTTTTCCTTCATACAAAACTTCACACAATCTTCATTAGCAACATTAGTGTATTCAAAAGATAATAGACCTTTGGGTTTAGCTTTAGAACAGCAAAACTTTTCACTAAAAACACAATCTACTATAGCAACTCCTTCAAAAATCACAATTCCCCAAAAGAGAACCCAAAAAGGAATCAATAAGAAGTAAATGCAAATAATGGCAGAAATCTATCAAAACAGACCAGCAGGTAGAAACCGATTTTTTCAAAAATCTTGTGTTGATCAAATAAAAACGTGTTGAACTAATGAAAGTTATCTAACATACTGGGGGATTTATTCGTACATTTTCAGCTCAATCCGACTTACAGGGACTCCTCACGAATTTTTATGGTGGAGGACAGAAATCTGTTTTGGGACAGCAACTCCCCAAATCTTACTTTCCTCTCATTAGAGGTCATTCTTGGCACAAAAAGCAAACAAAAAGGATAAGGAGAGGTCATTACTGAAGTAATAACTTCCAAGACTCAAGGAAACTCTTGGGTTTATCTCCCAACAAGTACTTTTCTTTAACGCCTTTAAGTTAGGCACAAGAAGCAAGAAATCAAGTATTTTCAAATGAGGAAGCATTGACATCAAACCTTGATTTCAAAGGAGGAGCAAAAGGCAACTCTCTCCTCATAGGGAGGATTTCAATACCTTTCTTGAATGGAAATTGATATTTAATGGTGCCTTCTTTCATATCAATGATAGCACCAACAGTTCTAAGAAAAGGTCTTCCCAAAGTAATAGGACAAGAAGCATTGTATTCAACATCCAAAACATAGAAATCAACAGGGACATAAGCATTGTTAACCATAATGATAACATCATTAATACTCCCCATGACTTTCTTATTAGCATTATCATCAAGTGGGACATCCAAATAACAATCTTCCAAAGGTGGAAAATCGAGCATTTCATAAATCTTCCTAGGCATAATAGAGACACTAGAACCAAGATCACATGAAGCTTTGAGATCAAAGTCATTCACTTGCATATTAATAATGGGTTCCAAACTATCTTCTACTTTCCTAGGAATAGAAGCTTTGTGTTTTAACTTCTCTTGCTTAATCTTAACAAGAGCATCTGTAATGTGTTTGGTGAAGGCAACATGCATATCACTAGCATCAGGACTTCTAACAAGTGTTTGCAGGAACAAAATCACTTCAGAAATATTACAACCATCTATATCAAAATCAAACTTAGCATCACTAGTAGTAGATTCATTAAGCTTAGGCACTGTAGGAGGAGGAATAGGGACTTCTTGTGGTTTAGTGGTATCCATTCTAGTGATGGTGCACACACTATTGTTTCTTTCAATTTCAGCTTCCCTTTCCCACTTAGCATGAAGTTGAGCTAACAGTCTAACATTTTCATCAATAGTAACTTGTATGGAATGAGTAGAAGCAAAGGTACTTTCCAAGGTTTCAGGTTTAGCAGCCATTTTATTAATCAAGGAGGACTGTGCTTCAGACAAAGAGGCAATATTTTTCTCAACAGTTAAAAACTTTTCCTCCACAGTCTTGTTGAAAGCAGTTTGTTTACTAATAAAGTCTTTGAGCACGACTTCAAGTTTAGAGGGGGCACTTCTAGCATTGTTGTAGGAGTTTCCATAGGAATTTCCATTGTTAGGAGGGTAAGGCCTATAATTGTTGTTGCTACCAAAATTATTCCTATAGACATTGTTGTTGAAATTGTTATTTCTAATGATGTTCACATCAACTTTATCTTCTTGAGCAACCAAAGAGGCTAAGGGGACATTGTTTGGACTTCAAGGAGCTTTCCCATTAACAAGCCTAGTCATAAAAACATCAATCTTATCACTCAACGAGAAGGTTTCTTCAACAGAATTTACCTTCTTACCATGTGGAGCTCTCTAAGTGTGCCATTCGGAGTAATTAACCATCATATTATCAAGGAGTTTTGTTGCAACACCCAAAGTGATGCCCATAAATGTACCTCCATCAGCTGAATCCAACAAGTTTCTTGAAGAGAAGTTTAAACCTGCACAAAAAATCTGGATAATCATCCAAGCAGTAAGTCCATGAGTGGGACAATTCTTAACCAAAGATTTTATTCTTTCCCAAGCTTGAGGAACATGTTCATTATCAAGTTGTTTAAATTTTATAATGTCACTTCTAACAGATATAGTCTTAGCGGGGGGGGGGGGGGGGGGTAGTACTTTCCAATAAAAGCATCCTTGCACTTAATCCAAGAATCAATACTATTTCTAGGCAAGGATAGTAACCATTCTTTAGATTTTCCTCTCAAGGAGAAAGGAAACAGCTTGAGCTTAATAATATCTCCATCTACATCCTTATACGTTTGCATATCACAAAGTTCAACAAAGCTATTGATATGGGCAGCAGCATCATCAGAACTAGCATCAGAAAATTGCTCTCTCATCACAAGATTCAACAAAGTAGGCTTAATTTCATAAAAGGTAGCATCAGGAGTAGGTGGAGCAATAGGAGTACTAAGGAAATCATTGTTGTTTGTGCTAGTGAAGTCACACAACTTGGTGTTCTTAGCAGAGTTCATTTTGGCAAAAGTGGGCCAAACCCAAAATAGCAGCAGCAGAGTAGGAACTAATTTTTTGTGTTTTTGATAAGACAAAAGCAAACCAAACTAGACTGTTTTTTTTGGAGTTTTTGATAGAAAGAGGCAAACAAAACCAAGCAAAAGAAACTAAGAAAACTAAAAACAAAGTAAAGAGAGAGTTTGAGGAGGACTCCTCTTGTGAAGACGTCCTTAGCCTCCCCGGCAACGGTGCCAGAAAATCTTGATGGTGTTGTGTTGATGTGGAGCACTTCGTCGGGAAACCCCAAGAGCAAGGTATGATGCAACATAGCAGCAAGTTTTCCCTCAGTAAGAAACCGAGGTTATCAAACCAGTAGGAGGAAGGAAACGTCCCAAAGGTGGAAACCTGCACAACACAAACTCAAGACTTTGCCCCAACGAACAGTGAGGTTGTCAATCTCACCGATTGTTGTAACAAAGGATTAACTGTATGGTGTGGAAGGTGATGATGGTTTGCAGCAAGTAAACAGTAACAATGGAAGATGTATCAATGGTAAAGATTGGACAGGGGTCCATAGTTCATTAGAGGTGTTCTCCTTAGATAAACAAACATGGAATGCTGGGTAAAAAAATTATAGCAGGGTAATTGACAGGACTAAGCAAGGCATAACAATGCAATACTAGACACAAAGATCCTATGAGATTTGATTGGGAAATACAACAATATACATAGACCGCCATCCAACTACATCTATGACTAGAAGTCCACCTTCAGGTTATCATCCGAACCCCCTCCAGTATTAAGTTGCAAGCAACAGACAACTGCTTTAAGCAAAGTGTGTAAGGTAAACAGTCCACATGTTCCATGAATAAGAGACTGTTGTTTTCTCCCTAGTAGCAACAGAACATCTACAACCGAAGAGATTTCTGTCACTTCCCTTGGAAACTAGAGGCATGAACCCACTATCGAGCATAAATACCCCCTCTTGGAGTCACTAGAAACTACTTGGCCAAGATAGCTACTAACAATGAAGAGCATGCAAGATCACAAACAACACAGACATGATAGAATCATAAAGACAAGACCATTAATCAATCTGACATGGTAATCTCAATATCCATCGGATTCCCGCGAACACAAAATTCATGATTACAAATAGATTAGATCTTGATCATGAACGGAGCTCACAAGATCTATGCATGAAAGCACAAGGAGGAGATACAACCATCTAGCTACTACATGGACCCGTAGTCCAAGGTGGAACTACTCACGCTTCATACCGGAGGCTGGCATGATGAAGAAGAAGGCCTCCGGGATGATATCCCCTCCGGCAGGATGCCGGGAAGAGCTTCAGATCCCCCCGATCTAGGGACGATGGTGGCGGCGGCTACAGACGGTTTCGTGGAATATTGATCGGGTGTCTAGGGTTTTGGCATCGGGGGACTTTATAGGCAAAGAGGCGAGGCAGGGGGCCCACCAGGGCGGATGCACCCCCCAGGCGCGGGGTGGGCCCACCCACGCAGCCAGGGGGTGTGGCCCCCTGGTGATCCTCCTCCGTCTCGTATTCTGACTTCGTGTTGCCCACGGTAAAATATTGACTTTGGCTTTTCTCCCGTCCAATTCCGAGAATATTGATTTTCTGCCTTTCTGGAACCAAAAACAGAAAAAATAGGCAACTGACACTGTGGCAACTTGTTAATAGGTTAGTACCAGAAAACATATAAAAACACCTCAAAGTGTGGACAAAGCAAAGCAAAGTAGATAGTAAACAAGCATGGATCATCAAAAAATATAGATACGTTTGCGACGTATCAGTAACACACATCTGCAGAGTGTAAGAACTGTAACTTGTTACTCTCTGTTCCAAAAAGGAGCTACGAACGCGGGCAGAAAAGGAACTCATGAAAGTTCTGGTAAAACTGTGAAGGTTGACAGACATAGCTTTTAAAAATAAAAGCAACCTTTGAATAAATGTTTATGAAAACCTGCATTTTCTACGACCTATAGTTTGTGCCTATAGTTAGTGCATCATACACTCCTTTTAGTGAACTTGATGAGTACGCTCATACTCAACGTATCTTCTTAACCCTTGCTAGATTCTGAAGCCAATACAGACGACGTCTACATCAACTTATGCTCCAGGGAACCGTCACCAAAAGCTCAAGTTCTTCAATAAAGTCAAGGAAGTCAACATATACATCAAATAAAGTGAACACGAAGTTGCTGATTGGATAGGAATATAATCTCTAGCCATATAACCTACTTTTGTAGAGTATTGCAATAGCAGCAATACAAGCCAGATAGTTAGATGCTAATCTTATTAGCATGATAGTTATGAGTTGGTTATTTTTGGTTCTTCCTTGTAAGAAGTTTATTTCTCTCTCTTTGACCTAGAGTGTTCTCTGGATCTTTTGTAAAAAGTCGAGTTGTAATCTATAATCATGTCTTGAACCTACTTTGTTTCTGTGTTACCACTCTAAGGGATGTAATACTAATGAATGGTGTTTTATTGGTGTTATGTCAATGACTATAGTATACTATATCATGCAGTGGTATGCTGGGTCTGCACTAAACAAATACCATTTAGGTAACCTCATGTTTGAGAGGTAGGCGCAGTTAATTTACAGCCCGAAAATTGCAGTCAAAGAGTCAAAAAAGGATGAACCAAAAAAAGGATGAAACATCTATGTAGCATGGACCCAGATGAGCATAGAAAATGTAGAAATCGTTTGAAACATTATCGATAAACCTTAGAAAACTACCGTCAATAAGCAAGGATAGATTTATCTCTATCTTGACTGAAGGTGGGCGCAATTAAATGCAGCCAGATAATATTAGTCGAGAAGTCGGGCAAAAATTATCGTCGATAATTCCAAAAAGAGGAACCAATATTTTTAAAACATTGTCGACAAACATTAAAAATATGGTCCAAAATATATTGTTTGGAAGGTAGACGCAGTTAAATAAGAACCGGAAATTTTAGCTTCTAAGTGTCACACCAATAATTATCATTAAAAACTCTAAAAAATGACAAACGGTTAACAAATACTATCTAAAAATCTATTATCAACAAATGTTAAGAAATACCATCTAAAAATCTATTGTTTTAAAGGTAGACGTAGTTAAATGCGGGCCGGTAATTTAGCCGAAAAGTCTCGCTAAAAATTACCAGCAATGATAGGAGCCAATCTTTTTAAAACATTGTCGACAAACATAAAAAATACGGTTCAAAATCTATTGTTTGGAAGGTAGGCGCAATTAAATGAGAATCAGAAATTTTAGCTTCTAAGAGTCACACCAATAATTATTGTTGAAAAGTCTAAAAAGAAACAACAACCGTTAAAAAATACAGTCTAGAAAATCTATCGACAAATGTTAAGAAATATCGTCTAAAACCTATTATTTTGAAGATAGACGTAGTTAAACATGGGAAGGTAATTTTAGCCGAAAAGTCCAACGAGGATTTTAAAAGAAGGAACAAAAAATATAAAAATTACTGTTCATGCCCCGCTTATTTCTCATGTCCGAATTATTGTTTATATAAACAGTACCGAAGCAAGGAGAGGCCCACATCCCTACAGTCCTTAATATATAGTATGATTGTTTTGAAAGTAGACGTAGTTAAATATGGGAAGGTAATTTTAGTCGAAAATTCCAACGAGGATTTTAAAAGGAGGAACAAAAAATATAAAAATTATTGTTCATGTCTCGCTTATTGTTTATGTTTAAATCATTGTTCATATAAACAGTATCGGAGAAAGGAGAAGCCCACGAGCCTTAATATATAGTATAACCTACAGGAGCTATAAAAAGAAACTTTAGAAGTCCCTAGATAGAGTTGCACGCAAGAAAATGCCGATGTTTGACTACAAAGCACTGAGCTTGGTTAGCACCTCCCGCGGTGGTCGTCTGGGCTATCGTAGAACGATAGAGAGGAATTGGCAAAATATATTAGATATATTGTTGTCTCATGGGCAAGTATAAATAGACGTATATGGGATCATATTACGGTACAAGTTAAGTTAAGACTATATAAAAACGTATCCTATCTCTATCATAATAAACGTATATGCAATACCCTAACATCCCCCATCCCCCCTCCCACAGTCATAGCTATAGTGTTATGAACAACTGAAACGTCGTAGACGGTCAGACTATAGATAAAACAAAGTACCATCCAGTAGGTTGACATCCCCTGCAGTTCGAGCGGGAACGTCATGGACGATGTCGCGCGGTAGCTTGGACTATAGAGGAAGCTGATGAGATGCTCAAGCGAGGTGATAGCCCTTGTACCGATGTCGAGGGATCGAGCTGCGAGTATTGGACGTGGAGAGCGCTGCGACCTTGGTCTAGGTAGCCTTATGAGGGGTCGATGTGGTTGATATAGTAGTCAGGGATGCCGGTGTCGAGGTAGCCGCACGTGAAGCCGCGTGCGTATAGTGCGCGAGAATGATAACGTAGACGCGTCAAGGATGTCTATGTCGGGGCCGATGCAGTCTGAGCCGTCGAGGACGAGGAGCGACGATAGTTTTTCTAGAACTAGGCACACGTCGGTAATGAATGCATAAATCGGTTTTGCCAGAACCATGTACGCCAAGAAGAACTCATCGGTGATGCGGTTGAGGCAGTCGTAGAGGTCGATGCCGAAGAATACATTGTTGATGACGATATAGATGAGGCACCGAGTCGAGTTTGCCAGACTCGGGAATGCGTCGAGGACAAAGAAACGCACCGATGTTGCTAGTACCGGGCATGCGAGGGCAAGGACCATCATGAACCTGTGCACCAGTGTTGTAGAGGACGATATGACGATGGCGATGAGGTCGTTGTGGACAAAGATGTAGAAGGAGGAGAAACCAGCGGCGACCTGGAGTGGTCATGTTGAACGCCTAGAGAGGCGCAGTGGTGGTACTCAATGTAGGCGAAGAATAATCCGGCGTGACGGAAACCATGCGCAGACGTAGGCGACCCGTGCCGTGGAGGTGGCGCGGAGATACCCTAGGGCGTCGATGCACGGGGACAACAATGTAGACTGCATGCAGCGATGCTACGACCTGATGGGTGGCATAGCTGCATGGCACGAGTTGATGCATCGACTGGAGGCCAGCGGCACGTACACGCTTGTGAGGCCCGTTGGCAGCCAGTAGGCGAGGACCAAGACGGCAGCACTGCGACCCTAAGGGGCGATGCAGCGGCATCCCATAGCTCGATCGGTTGTAGGCGCGTGCTTGAGGACATGCTGTAACATCCCAATTTTCATGAAATCAAAAACTTCATCATTGCATTCATATCATCATGGCATGTGTGCATTGCACAAAAAATTTCAAACTTTAGAACAATAGCAAAATCCTAATTTTAAACCCCTTCCATATGAACGATAGAGCTTGTGTTTTATTTTTATTTTAGTACCCCCAAATGTTTTGGAGTGGTTTATTGTGTTTAAAACACTTTTAAACACTAAATTCATCCCACAAAATTTTGGTTTGTTTTGGATCTGATTTGATAGTTTAAATCTTATTTAAAAAATCAAAAAAGAAAAAGAAAAAGGCTTTGAGGAAAAAAAAGAAACTTACCTTCCCAACCGACGCAGCCTAGCAACCGGCCCAGCAGCCCACCCAGCACGCTCCCCTCTCCCCTTCTGTTTCTCACCGCGCACGTGCCGCAGCCACCCAGTGACTGCCTGGACCCACCGCCACGCACCTCCGTCGTCGTCAATATCGCGCCGAAGACCCGCACTCGCTGCCATTTCTTCCCCTTTTCAATTCGAATCAAAGCGCTTGATTGCCAGCATGACAGCACCCCTCGCCCCCGCTACTTAATACCCTCGGCCCCCTCTCCATTTCCCCTCACCCAGCAACCACGGAGAGCCCCCAGGATAATTTCGACTCGCACTGTCGCATCTCCGACAAGTTCGTGGACGAATTCCGTGAGCCGCGTGCGCCCCTTGCCCTCTGGTTCATGTTGTCGTGCTTGCCATCTTCGTGCGCACTTCCTCACACCCGTCGTTTACTTTCTTGTGCACTAGAGCCTCGCCTCTGTCTTCGAATGCAAGCGCATGACGACAAGCTCAACTCCGACGAGCAATCCTCGCCGTGTCCGTGCACCCCTCCCTCGCCTGTGACCACCACTGCGTCCACGTCGTCGCCGCGACTTCGGTAACCTCCTGAGCCACCCCCTTTATCCCCTGGCCTCGCCGGAGAACCATCGTCTGACACGTCGCCGCCGCGCTCACCATTTGCGCCGCTTGATTATGTTCAGATCGATTAGATCCGCTGGATCTATATCCAGCAGCTTAGATTAGACGCTACCGCGAAGCGGTACGGGCAGATCTAAGCCGCACGATTTTATTTAGATTTGACGGCGCGCGTGCGTGACCCGCACGAACCGGTATGGGCCAATCAAATGGCGTCGCGTGTCCGTGTTTTTTTAAAAACTAGATTTGACTTATTAGTTGATTAAACTTGCAAAATTTATAACTTTTGATCTGTATTTCAGAAAAATATAAATTATGTGTCTATGGATTCAGAAAAATATGAACTTTCTTACCATGGCCTTACTTTGGTCATTTGCTTCTGTAAAATTAGTGTTTTGTGCAGAGACATTTGTAGGGCTATTTTGGCTATAAAAATTATTTTGCATATATTTTTAGTTGGTTTTTGTGATCTTTAGACTTTAGATTGTATACTTTAACTTCTGTACTATAGAGTTTGATTTTCAAATTGTGTCAATCATCTCATTGCATTTTTTCATGCATTCATATTATTTTTGAGTGTTATATTGATTTGTGTATATTTTGTTGTTTGATTTTGTTGTGTAGATTGTGTGGATTGTGAAGTGTGTGATTGTGAGAATTGTACCTATTCTCCTAGCTACCAAGGCAAGTGATATTTCATGTGATGTCTTATTATTTTTACTTATTGCATTAGTGATATTTTAGTAGGACTTGCATGATAGTTTTTCAAGTATAATGTTATGCTATGGAAATCCTATAGATTATATCTTGGTAGTATTTTCCTAAGTTAGGAGACATCGTATGC
This sequence comes from Avena sativa, assembly GCA_916181665.1. Taxonomy (NCBI): domain Eukaryota; kingdom Viridiplantae; phylum Streptophyta; class Magnoliopsida; order Poales; family Poaceae; genus Avena; species Avena sativa. The sequence goes on along the minus strand of OV702299.1, from coordinate 93,918,718 downwards.
TAGAATGCTTAGTATTGCTATTAGAATTCATGGGTGTAAATTCATATTATGATTTTATGGAAAGTTGTATACTTATATATTTTTTATTAAGAAAACAACTTTTGTTAATGAAACACCTGGGTGGAACGGGACTTGTATGGATTGTGTTGAGTGGTTACTCAGGGCCCATTTTTATGGTTTACCCTGGTATCACACTTGTGGATGGCCATCCAAGAACAAAGAGATTTGATATGTTTTGTGTTGTGAAGCTTCTAGTGCAACCACATGGCATATGGGCTCTGTCTTGACCAACTAAGTTGTGAGAACTCAGCCAGATGGACAGTGGGTGGTAGATTTGATAGGATGGAACGCGTACGTGGTGGTATGAGGGATTGCTTCTGAAAAGTCTCGTCTCTATGGATGTCGAGTCTTGTGGGGAAAGTGCACCACCTCTCGAGAGGATAAACCTAAGTATTTAGCCGTGTCCCCGGTTATGGACAATTTTGAGCATCAAAGACATTGAAATGGTATAAGAATCTCCTCATCCCAATTTCTCTAAGTTAAAATTTGTGGGTGAACAAGGATAGAGGTTCACCAATGTCTATTGGTGGTTCCTTGGTGTTTTGTAAAAACAAAACTTAGTATTTTCAAACTAGTAGGAAAAATATTACTTTGAGCAAAGCCAGCCTGATCCACACTTAGCCATATTCAAGTAGTTGTTAGGTTCTACTATACAACTATGGTATCACTTGCCAATACAATTCCAACTGTATTGACCCTCTGTGGCTATAACTTATCATGTTGCAGGTTACTCTGATGGTGAATAGGGTTATGAGTCTACACTCAACATGTTTGCCTGTGGCACATGAAGATGAAGACTTTATTATTATGCTTTGTATTGAGTACTCTAATAAGTTACCTTTGGGCTAAGTGAGTTGTAAGAACTATTATACTCCTGGAATTTCGATGTAATAATGACCTTTGTATCTATGTACTTCATCTTAAACTGTGGGAGCTAGCAATTTCGATCTAGGGACTAGCACTGCAATCACAGGGATCTCTACCTTATTGCGTGAGATCTTACAGATGGTATCAAAGCACTGTGTTGCATGTAGGTTTGTGACCCTAAGAAGGATTAGGTTAAGAAAACCACTAGGAAAATTCAACACCACTATGAATTTTACACTTTGTCTCTTTTCATCTCGTAAACCTCTCCTAATATTCTTTCTCATCTCTATTTGTAGATTTCCGCCATCAACGAATCCGTCAGGAAGGTACCACTGATGACTATGACCCTAGAATGTGAGACGGAGTTTCCCAAGGCACTAAAGAACCTCATGGTTAGCTTGGGGATAAATGGTGAAGCCGTGTACAAGGGATTTCTGGTGATGGATAAAGGAGAAGAGTATTGGTGGGTGCAACTCCACTTATATAAAAATAAGGAGGATAACCACAATGAGTCAGGGTTCTGCATGGTCACCAAATCTGAAATGCATATGTCATTCTTTGACTCTGCAAGGAATGCAACATGGAATTACATTGAAGAACTTGGAGAAATGATCAAGTGTAGAATTCTCAACACTCAGAATGATCTTAGAGAGGAGAGAAAACATACCCAAGACTTAGAGACCACCATAAAAAGGCTAAGGATGGATATAATAGACTTAGCATGTGAGTCTTGTGATCAAGACAAACATATTTCCTCCAAGGATGCCCAGATAGCTACCTTGACTAGTGAGTGAAGGACACGACATATCCTATAGTTGGACCACCACACTTGGTGTTTTCTCGCGTTAATAATTTGATCATACCGACCTATGTGGTATGGCAAAAAAATTGTCTATGTTGTGATTGAACCTTGATGTTTGAGTTGAATAATGTATGCCATTACTTGTATGGATTATGTTTTGTTGAATGTTATTCTCTTTTGTATTAAAACTTTTCACATCTATCACTACTTTATGTTTTCTTCTAGACTTGTGTTATTTCTAATTTTTCTCCATCCTATGCGTAGATGCCTAGATTTGTTTACAGCACTGCCGAGGAGTTCAAGGGAACTCGCTTTGGGACTCGCATTTTGCAGATTATCAATGTACTCTCTCTCCCAATCCCTACCATCAAGGGAATTCAGCTCAAGAAGTTTGAGAGGAAGGACTTATGGGGATTCAGGTTACTCATCCAGGAAGCCAGACAGAGACTCCAACGGAGGATATTGCCTTCAAGATACTCCATGATGACCAAGAGAGTGGCTTCGACATTGCCATGCAGGAGCTAATAGGACGCCTTTGTGGACATCATTCTGCCGAGCTCAAGGACCACTACTTCCATTTCTTTGGGAGACGTGACGAGGACGGATAGGCTATAGTGTTGGACGAGGCTACTAAGGAGACCATCAAGCCTGTGCGACACTACCTCTAGGACTTAGAGAGTCTCATTAGGAACCTTGATACTAATATGACCAATGTGATGCTTGGCAATGATGAGCTACATGTCCAGCTTAGGGAGAAGGACAAGGCCTTCGAGGAGCAAGAGGAGCATATCAAGGAGATGGAGAAGGAGTTTGAAAGGCAAGAGAAGAAGTTCAAGAGCCAAGATAAGAGGATCCAGGATAGAAACAAGAATATCAAGGATATGGAGACTAAGTTGGAGTTTGAGGATCTTCAGCTTGATGCGGATCACGAGGTGATAGATAAGTTGCGTTCATAGAAGAGAAGGCTGCAGGAGAAGGTTGAGGCTTTGATGGCAAGCTTGGAGGAATACAAGGCAGGATTCGACGTAGCAGGACTTGCTCTAGTGGAGGAGGAAGTTGACATGGAGGAGTAGTGTTATCTACCTAGTTATCTATCTTATCGTTTTATTATCGAGTCGCATTGATCATCCAACTTGTGGATGACTATGATAGTACGTTAATTATCTTTGCAAACTTGTGCTTGTGTTGTTTTGAACCCTAAAGTTTACCATATTCTTGCTTGTTTGTGATTATTGCTATATGTTGTATTGTGCATGATAGGATCTATGGGGTTATTTATCCTTACTTATCCTTATTGAAACCACAGATGCCTCCTCGTCTTGCCAATCCCAACAACAACAACAACGGCAACAGCAACAGCAGCAGCAGCAGCAACAGCAACAGCAGCAACAACAACAACAACGACAACAATAACAACAACAACAACAACAACAACAACAACAACAACAACAGAAACAACAACAACAACAACAACAACAACAAAAACAAAAACAACCACAACGATAATAACAATAACAATAACAATAACAACAACCAGAACAACACACCAGCTTTTGATATGCTCACAAGGTTTCTAAGATTGAGGCCTGCTAAGTTTTATGGTACAACTGATCCCATGGTAGCAAATGATTGGCTATGTTTCGTGAACAAGGACTTGGTCACAGTTGGTTGCACGGATGCAGAGAAAGTCAGATTTGCAGCACACTTACTAGAAGGACCAACAGCTACCATGTGGGATAACTTTCAAGTCACTAACCCTATTAAAGGAGTGACTTGGGCAATGTTTGAGGATGGATTCCGCACTACTCATATTTCTTCAGGAGTGATGGGGTTTAAGAAGAAGGAATTTCACAACCTTAAAACAACGCCATCGTAGTGTTACTGAATATATTGAAGAGTTCAACAATCGGTCGCGCTATGCACCGGATGATGTGGACACTGATACAAAGAGGAAAGAGAAGTTCCTTGAAGGGTTGAATGATAAAATGTGCATGCAACTATCTGTTTCTTATGTTCCAACTTATCAATCTCTGTGTGACAAAGCTACCATCTTGGAAAACAAGATGAAGGAAGTTGAGAATAGGAAGAGGAAACACCATTTTGATAAGCATGGATCAGGATCGTCTCACAAGCGTTCTTATGGTGAAGGTAGTGGAAGTTCTGGATCCCACAAGAACGGAAATCATAACAACCACCACAACATTAACCATCACCATGATAGCAACAAACATCGTGGACACAACAATGGGGATCACTGAAACAACAAGAGTGGATATAAGAGTCACCATAATGGACATGGCAATGGAAATCAGACAGCAAAGAGAGACATCAGTCAAGCTGAATGTTTCAAGTGCAAGAAAACAAGGCACTATGCCAATGAATGCCCAGAAAAGAAGACTGATGGGGCTAACAAGCCAAATCCTTTTCAGAAGGGACATGTGAATCACATCAATGTGGAGGAAATCCAAGAGGAGTCTGATGCTGTGTCTGGTAAGTTTAAGATTAATTCCTTTCTAGCACCTATCCTTTTTTATACCGGCGCATCACATTCATTCATTTCAAGAGCATTTGTAGACAAAAATAGACTCCCAACTGAAACAATTGTATGTCCTATTAAAGTAAGCTCCCCAGGTGGAGAGATGATAGTAAATTTTGGATGTCACCAACTAGTCCTAGAGTTTGGGAAGTACAAGTTTACCATTAGTCTAATAATCCTAGAGTCCCAAGGATTGGATGTAATATTAGGCATGGATTGGATGACTCGTTATGAGGAAGTGATAGACTGTGCCAGACGAACTGTTACACTCACAACCCCAGAAAAGAAACGGATTAGGTTCAAGTCTAAATTTGAACCCAAAGGGAGAAAGTTAAATTCTCTTAAGGGGGTTAGCCTAGACAGTGTACCAGTACAGAAGGAATACCTTGATGTGTTTCCGGAGGAATTACCGGGGATGCCACCAGATAGGGATGTGGAGTTTTTGATTGACTTACTGCCAGGATCTGGACCCATAGCAAAGAGATCCTACAAGATGTCAGTGGATGAGTTAAATGAGCTCAAGAAACAGCTGGGAGAAAAGTTGAAGAAAGGATTTATCCAACCGAGTTCTTCGTCTTGGGGTGCACCAGTTTTGTTTGTCGAGAAGAAAGACAGAAGTCAGAGACTATGCATAGATTATCGATCACTTAACGAAGTGACCATAAAGAACAAGTATCCCCTACCCAGAATCAATGATCTCTTTGATCAGCTAGAAGGAACTCATGTGTTCTCAAAGGTTACTTTCAGCTAAATATTAGAGAACAAGATATACCAAAGACTGCTTTTACCACTAGGTATGGATTGTATGAGTATACAGTGATGCCATTTGGACTAACAAATGCACCAGCTTATTTCATGAACATGATGAACAAGGTGTTCATGGAGTTTCTTGACAAGTTTGTTGTGGTATTCATCAATGACATATTGATTTATTCCAAGAGCAATGAAGAACATTTGTGTTTGATTCTTGAGAAACTCAGAGAACACAAGTTGTATGCCAAGTTTAGAAAATGTGTGTTTTGGCTGAATGAAGTTCGATTTCTTGGACATGTTGTGTCTGGGAATGGTATAGTTGTCGATCCCGCTAAGGTATCAGCTGTAATAGAGTAGGAATCTCCCAAAACAGTTAAAGAAGTTCGTAGTTTCCTAGGCTTGGCAGGATACTATAGACGGTTTATCGAGAATTTCCCGAAAGTAGCTAAGCCAATGTAAGATCCCTCCTTTATAAAGGAAAAGGATCCCTGTGATTGCAATGCTAGTCCCTGGATCAATGCTAGCATCCACAGTTTAAGATGAAGTACACAGATACAAAGGTCATTTATTACATCCATTCCAGAGATAAACATAGTCTTTACAACTCAAGGCCACAGGCCTAATACAATAGTTTGAATAAGTAAATAAATATAAGTCTTCATCTTCATGTGCCACATGCAAACATGTTGAGTGTAGACTCATGACACCTAATCCTCATCAGAGTAACCTGCAACATCACAAGTTACAGCCACAGTGGGTCAATACTTTGGAATAGTATTGGCAAGTGATACCTTAGTAAAATTTAGGTGGACTATATTACTATATGCAATTTGGCTAAGTGTAGCTTGGCTTGCTTTGCTCAAAATAGGTTTTTCCTATTAGTTGAAATCACTAAGTTTTCTTTGTCAAAACTTTTCCCAAGGAACCATCAATAGACATTGAGGTCCTTCACCCTTGTTCACCCACAAGTTTTTACTTAGAAGTTGGAATGATGAGATTCTTGATAGCTTCCATGCCTTGATGCTCAAGTTGTCCATTGCCATGGACTTGGCTAAGTACTTAGATTTTTCCCATCTGCAGAGGTTGTGCACTTTCCCCACCAGACTTGGTTTCCCAAGACAGGACCTTTCAGAAGCCTTTCTATAAACCAAATGGACGCGCTCCAACCTATCATTCCCACTACCACCAACTGTCCAAATGGCTAAGTTCTAGCAACCTATGTGATCCAGGCAGAGCCCATATTGCCAGGTGGCTGCACTAGAAGCTTCTCAACACTTGGCCTCTAAAATCCCTTTGTTCCTGGGTGGCTTTCCACAAGTGAGATACACAAGGTAAACCATAGCCATGGGCCTTGTGTAACCACTCAACCAAAACCACCAATCAAGTCCCTTTCCACCCAGGTGATTCATTGACTTAGTTGTTTTATTAAGAAAAACATAAGTCCAAAGACTTAGAAATATTTTCACCATAGCATGTATATTTTACCAACCCTTGTTTGCTACTATCTAGGCTAAGCATGGCATAGATAGTAACTTAACTTAGAAATTTCCTAGCAATTCTACAACTACTTAGGATTTCCCAACATGGCATTAGGCAAAATAATAACATGCAAGACTTAGCAAAATATTTGTAATGCTTAGTATAAAATATAGGGATGGAAATATTCATGAAGTACCACTTGCCTTGGTAGTTGGGAGAGTAGCACTCTTCACAATCACAATCACTAGCACCAAAGTCTACACAAAGAATGGTAGCCACAATTACACACAACATATACAAACAAACAAAAATACATATGCATGCATGCAAAAATGCTAAGTGATGATTTTTAAAACTCAACCAAGCAAGTGCATAGTACTGAATTCTAAACAAGTCAAAACTTTGCCAAACCAAATTTATTTGACACTAAAAACAAATCCTAAACATTTCATATGCTCAAATAAGCCCTACACATGTTTCTGCAAATAAAACTATTTTAACAGAAGCAAAACTTTAAACACATTGCCTAAATGGAAAGGGCTTGCTCTCCTGATTCCAACGGTATAAAATTTGCCAAAATCTAACGTGGGAATCAAAAGTTATAGCTAAATCAAATTTGGATATAAATCAGATTTCAAATTCTGTTTTTAAACCAAACCCTAGCCACGCGGCGCTATCCTATTGGCCGATACCGTTTCACTCAGGATCACCCTTCCGCGCCGTCAGATCAAGTTAGATCCAACGCGCCAGATTCAAAGAAAACATTTCGCTCATATCTAATCTAGTCCTTACGATACAGATCTAACGGCTACCGTTACTCTGACCATAGCCTAGCGGCGCTAGCAACGGCGACTGGCGGCGGCGCGTCTGTCAGTGGCGGCGCTGGCGTTCTAGGTCACCCGGGGAGGGGAGGGGGTGCTTACCAGAACCGCAGAGAGTTGCTGAAGCTCAAGGTGGCGGTGGCTTTGCATGGGGCGCACGGTATGGGCTGCTAGAGCTCGTCGGAGTCGTGCACGGCGTCAGGTGGTTGTTGTCGAAGTCGTTGCCGAGGTTCCGCGTTGCCCTAGCACGAACCAGATGGTTTAGAAGATGCGCAAGACGGTGGCGAACAACCTCGTATGCGTGAGAGATCAAGGGGCGCGCTATGCTTACCGTAATTGGTCGCCGGAGTTGAGTGGCGGCTCGGTCGGTTGCGGGAACGAACGGGGACGGCGTCCTGGGTCACAAGCAGGCAAGCAAAGGGAATCAGAAGATGCACGAGATCATGCTGGACACACTCGTTTGAATCAGAGGCTCAGGGGCGGTCGGAACTCACCAGAATTTGCTGTCGGAGGTCGTCGGAGCTGCGGCGGTGTTTGGCGAGTTGCGAGCAGCCTGGTGGCGTGGAGAGAAAATTGAGTGAGGGGAATGGAGCGGAGTGGGGAGGGGCTTAAGTAGGCAGAGGCTCGACAAGAAACGCTCGGCGAATCAATGGCAATTATGCCACGGAATCAACGCAGCAACGGCCAGCGGCGACGGCGTCTGCGCGCGAGATTTGGGGAAGAAGGAATCGACGTGGAGAGGGCCCGCTTGTCAGCGAATAGAACAGAGGGGAGTGGGGTCCGAGTGTCAGTGGCTCGCTGGGTGCGTCTGCGCGTGCGAGAGAGAGAGAGGGGACCCGGGTGGGCTAGCTGGGCTGGTTTCGCTGTTGGGCCAGAATAGCAGCGCCGGCCCTTTTCCTTTTCTTTATTCCTTTTCTTTTTCTAATTTGATTTTCTAGAATGATTTTCAAATGAATTCAAACTCTATTTGAATTCAAATCTTTTCAGGATTTTTGCAGTGTGCAACAGTCACAATCTAGGCATAAAACCATGTGGTCACCTTGAGTGGGCTTGGTCATTTTTGGAAAGACAAAATAACAGTGACATTGCACTTGGTTTGCAAATGTTTGAAAATGGTTTTGAAACCATTTTTACTTTGTAAAATTTTGTTCAAACTCTACACTCAAACCAATCAACAAGGAAGCAAACAAACTTGGTTTTAAAACACTAAGCTCTCAAATGAGGATGGTCATTTGATTTAAGTTTGCTCACATAAAATGATAGCACTATGTGCTTCTATTTTCTTGAAATTGGATTGAAATTGATCTCAAAACTATATGCATGCATGAATGATATGCAATCTTTGAAATCATGAATTTAGGGTGTTATAGCCAATGACGGAGCTGTTAAAGAAAGCGAAGAAGTTTGATTGGACTGAAGCATGTGAAACCAGTTTTCAAGAGTTGAAGAAAAGGTTAGTGTCAGCACCAGTTTTATGCTCGCGAGATCTAGAGAAAGACTTCCATGTTTATTGTGATGCATATCACGAAGGACTGGGTGGTGTGTTATGCAAGAAGGTAAAGTGGTGGCTTATGCCTCGAGACAACTCAAAAATCGAATGAACCATTTACATATGATACCAATTTCCCTTTTTCTAGCGATACTTTACTTATCCGAGGTTTGATCGTTGGTATCTCCAATACCTAGTTTAACCTCGTTACCAATAAGTACTCTTTACTCGTTCCATGATATGTGATCCCTTGTGACCTAGTCACATGCCTGCAAGTGAATTGGATGACATTCGACAGAGAGGGTCCAGAGTATATCTATCTGTCATATGGATGGACAAATCCCACTCTTGATCCATGTGCCTCAACACATACTTTCAGAATACCTAATGTCACCTTTATAATGTGGGAGATATGCCCTAGAGTCAATAATAAAAGTAGTTATTATTATATCTTTGTGTTTATGATAAATGTTTACATTCATGCTATAATTGGAAACATTAATACTTGTGTGATTTGTAAACTTATTAGAGTCTCTAGTAAAGCCTCTTTATGATACTAGTTTGTTGCTTGATAGATGATCATGGTTTCCTAATCATGAACATTGAGATGTTATTAACAACAAGACCATATCATTAGGAGAATGGTGTGATGGACATACTCCTATATATAAGCGTAGCATAAAGATCAAGTCATTTCCAGATTCCTCTATTGTTTATTGATCAGTGAAGAGTCTCGGTCATGTATGCATAATTCACGAACCGTAGGGAGACACACTTAAGGATTTGATGTTGTTTAGTAGATATGGAATGTGAGTAAGAAGACCAAATGTTGTTCGGAGACTCGGATGGGATCCGGGATATCATGAGGAGATCCGGAATGGTCCGGAGAATAAGATTCATACAAGGAAAGTCCAATATCGGAGTTCGGAATGATTTCGGTGTTTTCACCGAAATGTTCTAGAAGGGTCTATGATACATCAGAAACGTATCTATAATTTTTGATGCTGCATGCTTGTTTAGTATCTACTTTGCTTTACTTGTCTACACTTTGAGGTGCTTTTTACATGTTTTCTGGTACTAACCTATTAACAAGTTGCAACAGTGTCAGATGCCTGTTTTCTGCTATTTTTGGTTTCAGAAAAGTTAGTAAAGAAATATTCTCGGAATTGGAAGGGACAAACATCAAAGTCAATTACTTTCCGTGGGGAACAAGAAGTCCAGATGGGAGCTGGAGGGGCCGGCCAGGGCGGCCAGACCCACCCCAGGCGCGGGTGGGCCCCACCCTGCGCCTGGCTAGGGTTTTGCCCCCCTGGTCGCCTCCTCGGCCTTCCCCTTCGCCTATAAGAAAACCCCGATGCAGAAAACCTAAGCACCGATCAAATCTCCATGAAACCGTCTGTAGCCGCCATGTAATGCCCCCGAATCGGGTCTATGCAGATCTCAGCATTTCCCGCCAAAACCCGCATAGAAGCGATTCAAAGACGCCCACCAGACACTTTCGTGTGGGTGGGATTTGAATACAAGTAATTACATCACAGTAGTTTACAACAGAGTCCACAAGAACTTACATATACAACAACGACTCGATGAGTCAAGAATACAAATGATACAATTCAAAGAGAAAACGAAATAGTATCCGAGTACGGATAAGAACCAAATGGGACTAAGAGTCCTGAAGAATAACCAAGCGGTGTACAACCCTGCCCAGGCCAAGCCGGAAGGGTAACCTTGCTAACATCGTCAATCACATACCTGTCAAGCCAAAAGGGTGGCGGCAAAGGGCAAAGGAAAGCAGAAAGAGAGCGGTCAGTACTGAGGCCAGTACACGGCGAGACTAGAATTCGGCGGTCCTCGCCTACATAGGTATGGTGGGCTCAGCGGCAGCAAAGCTTGCACTATCTAACTTATAGAGACACGCTACAACTTCGGCTATTTGAGCGAGATAAGAGAGCACTACGCGATAACTATATATAACACCAAACATAACCCATCCGAAGAATGCCCCCTCGAAGACTAGTCGAGGAAGTCCCCTTGCGGAACACACACAGTGGCAATTTTAGTTAAGCAGGTGTTTAGTTGATAAGGCTAATTACTAGTCATTTTATTGGAGCAAGGTATTAGTGGCGTTGCCTATGATCATGACACTGTACTCCTGAGGCGTCCATAACCGTGGACACACGGCTTCTCGAAAAGATTTACCCTGCAGGGGTGCACTACTGTACCCAAACGCATGCTCAACCCATCAGGCAACATATCAGCGTGCCTTCCGAATCTCACAACAAGAACTGTCCCATAACTACGTGAATATCTAGAGGCATCACCTACTGTGTTTTACCCACACAAGAGATACAGCTGATTCTCCAGGTGGCACAACGTTTGAGTCTACGGCCGGGCGATGATCGGAAGATAACTTGTAGAGCTCCATCCCACCTCCGGCATGATATCCCGATTTTATGCAATGCAAGCCATGGCAGTCCACCAAAACATCAAGTCCGAAGACATATCAACTCACCCATGTCCGAGGACGTATTATGCGTATGAACCAAATGGAAAACCAGTTTTGTAACACTCTGGATATACGAATAGCGCCGATAGTTGAGGGGGGGATCCCAGAGGACCCCACGTTTGGTTAGCGCGATTAACTCAGAACTGGTATCGTAGAACGAACGAGTCCTAGGTCGGCTCAAGCAGTTCCCAAAGGTGGTCCCCGCCGGGGCCTTATCATTAGGTGGAACCATAACCATAACCAACATCACCAATTTAATTATCTTATCACCATCAATATCCGAGTAGCATGTTCCACCTGTATGAGAGCGGTACTAAGCATGCCTACGACTCGCAAGGACAAAAGCTAGCTAATCAAACAAGGCAGTAGGATAACCAAGGCAATATAGTGGAGTAGGTAAATAAAGGAACGGTACTATAGCATCGACAATAAGGATAGCAATAGATCAAAGGAAGGAAGTAAAGACTATAAATGCAAAATAGGTAGAAGAGGGAGAATGATTCATATAAGGAAAGTCCAATTTTGGAATAAGATTCATATAAGGAAAGTCCAGTTTCGGAGTTCGGAATGATTTCGGTGTTTTCACTTGAATGTTCTAGAAGGGTCTATGATACGTCAGAAACGTATCTATAATTTTTCATGCTCCATGCTTGTTTAGTATCTACTTTGCTTTACTTGTCTACACTTTGAGGTGCTTTTTACATGTTTTCTGGTACTAACCTATTAACAAGTTGCAACAGTGTCAGATGTCTGTTTTCTGCTGTTTTTGGTTTCAGAAAAGTTAGTAAAGAAATATTCTCAGAATTGGACGGGACAAACGTCAAAGTCAATTACTTTCCGTGGGGAACAAGAAGTCCAGAGGGGAGCTGGAGGGGCCGGCCAGGGCGGCCAGACCCACCCCAGGCATGGGTGGGCCCCACCCCGTGCATGGCTAGGGTTTTGCCCCCCTGGTCGCCTCCTCGTCCTTTGTCAACACCCGGATTTTTCAATCCTAGATGCCTGTTATGCCATACATCGCAATCCCAGGATTACCATTTTTGCGAGACATAACAGAATTGGATACCATAGTACTTCATCCATTACAAACGATACATAAGTTCTTACACAAATAGGGATCTCATGATCCAGTTCTTAATACAACATCAAGCAGCGGAATACGTAATAATAACGGTAGCGTAGGTGAAGCTCCATCTTCGGGGTCATAGGCAATGCTGACGATGGGAGATGATCCTAGTTGTCGTAACCTTCCTGGGGTCCATCTTCCAGGTACTCCTCTTCATAGTCTGGCCATGGGAATAGCCAGGGACAAAGCCATGAGTACTCTTTAAGTACTCGCAAACTAATACTAATAGTAAAGGGGTTTTTGGATAATAGGGCACTAGGCTCTAAGGTTGTTTTGCAAAAAGCCAGGTTTATCTTTACTAAGTTCCGAAGATAGTCACAGTTTTATAACTCCTAAGTGGGATCTTGTAATTCCGGTCACAACTCTGTTGTGGTCAAGTCAACGTCTCAATTCATTTCACAAGTCATTTTAAAAGTCTGACGGGGGAACAGTATGGCCACTCCAACTGTCCATAACCGCGGACACGGCTATTCGAATAGTTTGACACTCTGCAGAGATTGTACACTTTCACCACAACATTCGATACATCCATCAGGAACAAATCCTGAATTCACCATACTCAGTATGCGGATAATCAATCCTAACCTTTCGATTACACGCCCTAGTATAAGCACCTCTCCTGTGAGTTTGGCCTCCCAACCATGACCACTGTCATCTTGGGTACTGCACAGGTGGACAATCTTCACAAGGTAGCCTCAGCTCATACCTTGGCCGGGAGGGAACTAATACTAAGGTATATAAGTTTCCAGTCAAGCCCTACCCAATATTCGGGTATTGTGGTTGTACGCAAAAATTGGAATGGTATCGCATCCAGACAACCATCAGTTTTATAAAGGGCTAATGCTCATGCCTCAACATTTTCATCACCAAAATCATCAAGTGTTTGGAAACACATGTCCAAAACATTTCAATAGAATGATCCATCATTCCAAGGTTTTCATAACCATTTTTCCACCAAGTATTCCCATCTAAAGTTGATCAAGTTTTATGCTTAGCACTAGCATCTACAGGTGGGGGTAGTAATAATGAGGGGTAGTAACTAGTGGAGTTTCACTAAGTCCAACATTATATCTTAGGCTGATATCAAGGTTTCTAGCTTAGGCCAAATTTTATGCTCTTTAAGCAACCTTAAGCACAACTGTCTAGTATCTACCAAACTCTTAGGTAGACTCTAAGTAAGCTTTGATAAAGAAATAAAGTAAGAAGCTTGCCATAAAACTAGGATTGGTTTAGCAAGTAGGTATGATCACATATGCTTAAGGCATATAGTATTCATATCACAAGTATGGGTTTGTGGCATCAGTAGGGTATCTTGCAAGTGTTAGATTGCATTGGTATAGTATCAGCTTGCATCAGTGTCAATATAAGCTTGCACATTCACTAGTAGTATTAGGCTTGCCTTGTGCAGAGCAGTGGTTGAAGTTCTCCTCGGCTTCCTCTTCGTAGTATCCTCCTTCCTCCTCGTAGTATCCTTGGTCGGTACTAGCGTCTATGAATAAATACGAGGTTCACAATCACCAAACAATACTTAACTACTTGCAATCATCACACACAAGGGTCCTATAGATGATCTAGCATCATCTCTAATATTACAAGGTTAAGGCTTGGTTTAAATCTTTTTATTTTTAGAAAAGTAATTTCTACTCATTGAAAAACTACTTAAGATTTAATATTCTCCAAACTAAACATGGGCTCATGGTGACACATGTCATCACCACATATTGTAGTCCATGGGAATGTGATTTAAAGTGGTGTCACAATTTAATAAGGTTTTACCCTTTTATTTTAATTAGTTAAAGTGGCTAGAAATGCTTATGAAGCATTCTTTTATTCCTTGAACATTATTTCTGCAAGTAAACCTATATATTTTTATATATTCTGAAAGGTATGGTTAAATGTGATTTTTGAGAGTTGGAATCAACTCAAAAGCTTTTATGGTTTAAATTTGAAAAATGTTTGAATGCAGAAAAGCTTCTGCCTTGTTATTTTTGCTATGGGTGATCTACAGATCCAAATGACTTGAATCCAACGGGCTTGGATTAAGCATTCACAGACCTTTCCAACAAAATTGGTTTCATCCAATTTGGTGCACTGAATCGATCTGGGTTGATTTTTGAAGTTGGGTACAGAAGTGTGTTTGAATTTAAAAAGAAAATGTTTAATTTGAATTGCTGGGCTGCGCGAGAAATTCTAACGGGCCAGCCTGCTAAGCACAGGTCTCCCGCGGGCGGCTTAAGTGGGTGTCCCCACTCGTCAGTGACACGGGGCTGGGCGAAGCGGTATGGGGCAACGTGGATCGTTTGATCTAGTTCTAATCCAACGGCTGAGGGTCATCGTCGACGCGAGACAGCTCCGGCGAGAACAAAACCTAGTGCGGCCAGTGAGGGGTGCTGGGGGCTCACCAGGGTACGGGCGAGGGTCGGCGAGGCGGGCGAAAGACGAAGTCGATGATGGCGAACCTCCTGGTACCGGTGGCTCCTCCTGGGGCGGCTCCAATCGCTGGCTCCTTTCTTCTCCGGCAGCGGCAGGCTCCAGTGAAATTCCGGCGAGGTGGTGCTCGGCTTGCTCTGAGGATGGTGTGGCACGGTCAGTGAGGAGAGGGGAGTGAGATGGTGTGAATAAATCATGCGGGGGTGGCCTCTATTTATAGTCGAGCGAGGGGACCGTCAGGGCGCAAGGTGAGCTCGTCGGGGGCGACGTTACAGGCGGCTATAGGCATGGGAAAGGGTAAGGGACGGTGCTGTGTCTCCTGGCGATGCTCAACGACATGATCGCGAGGCATGGGGCGGTGTGGTTTGGTCTGGAATGGGCGGCGCTCTGCGCGGCAGAGGCGGCGTCTTCGACGGCGGGCGGTGGCTGTATGGCACGGGGCGGCAAACGGGGGTGTCTGGCGGTCTCCTGGGTCGGTGGTGATCGTGTATGCACGCGGTGAGGGCGGCGCGCGGTCTGTGGGTGATGGTCGAGGGTGGCGCTCTGGCGCACGCTCGGCATGGTCTGGGCGTGTCTCATGCGTGTGGTCCAGGGCTTGGCAACGCTCGCGGCTGGGACAGGCAGTGGCGGTGGACGGTGGGCTGCCTCCCAGACATGCTGGCTAGGCTTGCTGCTGCTCCTAGCTTGTTGTCCACAATGGGGTGACATGGGGTTGCTCGGCTGTTCACCATTAATGGCAATGGCAAGCTCACAGGGGTGCTAGTGTTGGGCTAATCTTTCTAGATGATCTACTGGGTTGTGTGTGAGCTCACTAGGGAACAAGTTAGGCTCAAAACACTGCACACTATAGTGTTTGATGTTTTGTTTGATTTGTGTCTACAACCTGTTTGATGAAATGGCCGCATGAAATCAAGTTTTGAATTTTGAAATGATTTTTTGGTGGGTTTGCTAGATTGGTGCTGGTGAGTCTGCAGATGCTTGGGTTTTGAAAGTTGAGCTTGTTTGAGTGGGTTTTGAAAAAGTGGGATCTTCCCATATGAAGAAGATTCAATTTTGAATTGTCATTTAAACTATGCATTTGAAAGTTTCTGGATGATCACAAAGTGGGCCTTGATACTTTTTTTGAGTACATTCAAGGGGTGCAAAGATCCAGAAAAGTTTCTGTTAGATTTTGAAAGTTTGAGACAGCCAAAGTAGGCATGGGAGTGAAATTGGTCAAAATGACCATTCACTTAATATATTTGTTTTGATTTACTTGTCTTAAGGAAAAGTGTGGAAAATGTTTTAGATGATGTTCTTTTCACCTAAGAAACATTTGACAAGCAATGGATCACACAAACAAGGTGGTTTTTAAAGAAATTCAAAATCCATGCATATACATATACATGCATTCATGAATTCATTTAGAAAAGTTTTTGTTAACCCTAAACTTGATGATTAGTGTTTTGATGATCTAAGTTTGATATTTTTGGGATGTTACATCCTCCCCCTTCGCCTATAAGAAAACCCCGATGCACAAAACCTAAGCACCCGATCAAATATCCATGAAACCGTCTGTAGCCGCCGCCACCATCGTCCCTAGATCGGGGGATCTGAAGTTCTTCCCGACACCCTGCCAGAGGGGAGATCATCCCGGAGGCCTTCTCTCCGGTATGATGCGTGAGTAGTTCCACCTTGGACTATGGGTCCATGTAGTAGCTAGATGGTTGTATCTCCTCCTTTGTGCTTTCATGTATAGATCTTGTGATCTCCGTTCATGATCAAGATCTAATCTATTTGTAATCATGCATGTTGTGTTTGCGGGGATCCGATGGATATTGAGATTATTATGTTGGTTTGATTAATGGTTTTGTCTTTATGATTCTATCATGTCTGTGTTGTTTGTGATCTTGCACGCTCTTCGTTGTTAGTAGCTATCTTGGCCAAGTAGTTGCTAGTGACTCCAAGAGGGGGTATTTATGCTCGATAGTGGGTTCATGCCTCTAGTTTCCAAGGGAAGTGACAGAAATCTCTTCGTTTGTAGATGTTCTGTTTCTACTAGGGAGAAAACAACGGTGTCTTTTTCATGGAACATGTGGACTGTTTACCTTACACACTTTGCTTAAAGCAGTTGTCTGTTGCTTGCAACTTAATACTGGAGGGGGTTCGGATGATAACCTAAAGGTGGACTTCTAGTCATAGATGTAGTTGGATGGCGGTCTATGTATATTGTTGTATTGCCCAACCGAATCTCATAGGATCTTTCTGACTAGTAATTGCATTGTTATGCCTTGCTCAGTTCCTATCAATTGCCCTGCTGTAATTTGTTTACCCTTCAAGCCATGTTGTTTATCTAAGGAGAGCACCTCTAGTGAACTATGGACCTCGGTCCAATATTTAATATTGATACATCTTCCTCTGTTACTTGTTTACTTGCTGCAAACCACCATTACCTTCCACATGGTACGTTTAATCCTTTGTTATAGCAAACCGGTGAGGTTGACAACCTCACTGATTCGTTGGGGCAAAGTCGTGAGTTTGTGTTGTGCAGGTCTTCGCGTTTCTTGCAACACCTGTGTGATGTTTCCTTCATCCTACTAGTTCGATAACCTCGATTTCTTATTGAGGGAAAACTTGCTGCTATGTTGCTTCACACCTTGCTCTTGGGGTTCCCAACGAAGCTCTCCTACATCAACTCAGCGCTGCATCAAGCTTTTCTGGCGCCATTGCCGGGGAGGCCAAGGACGTCTTCACAAGGGGAGTCCTTCACTTCCTTTCTCTTTACTTTGTTTTTAGTTTGCTTTGTTTATTTTGCTTGGTTTTGTTTGCCTATTTTCAAAAAACCCAAAAAAATTAGTCTAGTTTGGTTTGCTTGCTTTATTCAAAAACAGAAAAAAAAATTAGTTCTTGCTCTAGTTGCTGGTCTGTTGTTGCCTTGCTTGGCCATGCTTTCTATCAATGGATGGTTTCTTTGAAACTAGTTCTTATTGGCAAGGTGGGTTCACGGAAGAACAAAAGTATTATTATAAGGAACACCGATTGTCACAAAAAGGGAAACACTTATGGGAACAAATTTATAAGTTGAATACTATTGCTAGAGATGTGTGCTCTACTTATAATGTTACTTATTGCTTTGATAAATCTTGTTGCTGCAGGAGGTATAAACACCTTTGTTTTCAATGTGAGTATACCATATCCTCTTATGTTAAAGTAAATTATGACTTTTATGATGTGGAACAATTGAAGAATTTATTGCCTTTAAGGGTGCATTTGAAGTTGCTAGTTTGCTTGAAAATACGGATGATGCACCTTATGAACATGAGGTTTATGAGATACTTAAATTTTGCTTTGACAATTACAAGGAAGAAAATGGCTATATTCTTGAATATTTTAATAGGTGCTTTCCACAACCGGAAGAGACTAATGCCTTGCAGGAGCCTATGGAAGAAGAAATTGTTGAAACTGGAAGCTCATTAGATGAAAAAGAGGAAGAGAGTGATGAACAAAAGGAGGAAGAATGGATCTACCCATGTCTACCTTCTAATGAGAGTAACTCTTTACCTCTTATATTATTTTATTGTCCCCCATGCTTACCAAAGGAGGATGAATGTTATGTTCCTATGGATCCTTTTGAAATTTCTACTTTGGGTAAAACATGTGAAGGTTTTAATTCCACTATTTTTGAGCTTGATAGAGATTATGTGTTTGTAGATCATGAAAAGCATGCTTTATGTGATAGCTATATTGTTGAGTTTATTCATGATGATACTGAAAATTATTATGAGAGAGGAAAGTATGGTTGTAGAATTTTTCATGGTACTAAAACACCTCTCTATGAGTTGAAAGTTTTGAAGCTACTCTTGTTTTATCTTCCTATGCTTCTTACTTTGTTCTTTGTGAGTTTATTCATGTACAATATTCTGATGCATGGGAAGAGGGTTAGACTTAAATGTGTTTTGAGTTTGCTTCTTGATGCTCTCTTTTACTTCAATTCATATTTCTTATGAGAGCATCTTCTCAAACTATCATGCCTAACTTAAAGGCGTTAAAGAAAAGTACTTGTTGGGAGATAACGCAATAGTTTCCTTGAGTCTTGGAAGTTATTACTTCAGTAATGACCTCTCCTTATCCTTTTTGTTTGCTCTTTTGTGCCAAGAATGACCTCTAATGACAGGGAAGTAAGATTTGGGGAGTTGCTGTCCTTAAACAGATTTCTGTCCTCCACCAAAAAAATACGAGAGGAGTCTCTATAACTCAGATTGATCTGGAAATTTACAAATAAATCCCCCGGTATGTTAGATAACTTTAGTTAGGTCAACACTTTTTGATTTGAGCAACATAAGATGTTCAAAAAAATCGGTTTCTACCTGCTGGTCTGTTTTGACAGATTTCTGCCATTATTTGCATTTGCTTCTTATTGATTCATTTTTGAGTTCTCTTTAGGTGAATTGAGCTTGTTGAAGAGTTACTACAGTAGCTTGTGTTTTTAGTGAAAAGCCTTGTTGTCTCAAAGCTTTGCCAGAGGTCTAATATCTTTTGAATAAGCTAATGTTGCTAATGAAGATTGTGTGAAGTTTTGTATGAAGGAAAAATTTCAGGTGTAGTGAGAGAATGATGCAATGAGATGAAGAATGGACAAAAGCTCAAGCTTGGGGATACCACCATGGTGTCACCCTAAGAAATATCCAAGAGGTACAAGCGTCAAAGCTTGGGGATGCCCAAGGCATCCCCTTCTTCATCAATAAAAAGCTCAGTTTTGTCTAGACACTTCGTTTTTATTGTTTCATGCACAGTTGTGTTGTTCTTAGAGCATCTTAGTTTTCGTCTTCTTTTCTTAGTTTGTTTAGTTTTATTGAGTAGTTTGGACCCCCCGTTATCGCTGTGTTGTTTTGCAAATAAGTTTGCTTGGTGTTGGAAAAGAGTAGTAAGTTCTTGCTTGAAGTGCAAGAGGAGCTTGCGTTGACTGTGACTTAGACTTTAGCATGACATGCTAGGTGTTGTTTTGATCTTATGCTTAGTGATTATTGTTGTAGCATGTCTTGTTCCAAACAATTGGGATTGCTTAGTGTGCCTTGAAGAAATTACGCGTTGTTTTAGCATGCAAAAGCATAGTATTGTGGTATTCTCCTTTGATGCTTTGCTTGGGTTGACTTGGCACATGCTCACACCATGTTATGACTATGACAAGTCACCATTACCCTCTATTATCATTTAGTCCTTGAATTGTAGTACCACTCTTTGCTTTGATTAGTATGCTTTGTTGCACTACATGATTATGGCCATTATGCTCTCCTAGTTGGTTGCTCCCAGTCTTTTGCTAGCCTCCACTTGTATGAGTAAGCTCTACTCATGCCTCCAACTCCCAAGAAACCAAGTTTTTCCAAAGTGTCCACTAAAAACTCCTATGCATGGTGTGTTACACCATTCCAAGTATATTCTTGTTTTCAACTATCTTCCAATTAAAAACTATTTTGTTATGTGAAACCTTAGTGATTAATGTTGGGAATATGCTCTAGAGGCAATCATGTATGATGATATTTCCATTGTATTCATACAGTTATTAAGCTGTCCTTGTATGAGCATCTGATATATATCATTGAATATGTGATTCGGTTGTGGAACTATACATTCATGTTGTTTGTACTAAATGTCCTTGGTTATTGAGGTTGTGCTGGACACACAGCTTAGAACAATGTGAAAGTTGGCTTGATGACTCGGTTCCACTTGTCATGGGCATGGAGATGCTATTCCGACTTAAACAGATTCGGCTAAAGAGTTTAATGAGTCAGATTGACCCATGTTGAGGTACAACGAACAAGTTGTCATTTGTATATATCAATCAATGCAATCCTTAGACCTGAGGTTATTGAATAGTCCGAGTTGAGGATCACCGACTTAGGTTCTGTCAAACGTTGATCCATAACTGGGCAGTTATAAAGGCAGAGTTCGGGTCGACTGAGAATCAAGTTGCGTGATGTGAATAACCAAGACAGGATTTTGCCCCTCCACTTGGAGAGATATTCTCTGGTCCCTCTTGGATGATATGATTCGGAAAGCATGTACATGCACGACTCGGTTAAGTGTTAACCGAGGCGATCGACTAAGAGTTAGTCGGGTTAATCACTTATCTCGGATCGAGAAGAGAGTCGGACTATTTAAGGGATGACAAATATTCGCCTATAGTCTGACAAGGTATATCATGAGGCAAAAGGGACTCAGACGTAAGTCACATTGGAAAGGCAAGTCGTCATGACTCTTTGGTATTTGGGAGTCGGCATGTTCTGCTAGGAGCCACTACCGACTGATCGATTGAGAGTCGGACTCCAATTGTGTCCAAGTAGCCATGAGCCTGCGAGGTCACACACTTAAGAGCGGGAGCAAGTTCGGATTGGATCTGAACCAGAAATCTGATTGGGTTGGATCCGAGCCAGATTTGGATTGAGTCAGTGAGTCGGACTCATAGGGACTAGTATTATATGGGATTTGGTGAATGGGCCATGAAAGTGGAGCCCATGTTCACTCCCTATATATAGTGGAGCACAGTAACCTAGAAGGGTTAATTGTTGATCGATTAGGTCATTCCATGTGTTGGAAACCCTAGCTCCACAATAGTCCTGCTGTCGTATCAAACCTAGCAGTTCGCCGTCGGTGCTCCTCCTTATACGTGTGGATACCAGCAGAGGTGTTGTACGATCAGCACCAGGACGATCGGATCATGAGGACTGCACTGCATCAACTAATGCGCTTCATCAGTAATCCGCAATTGCGCGTCTAGTGGTAAACCTTGTGGCCTTCTACCTCAGCTAGATCTTGGGATCACCATGTTAGAGGAAAAAGTTTTGTTTTATCTCTACGTGGCCCAACAATTAAAGCCCTCACGAACTTGATGGCACACTTTATATTCTTTTCCCCTAATAAACTTGAACCATTGTGACAACTTTGTTGTATATGTTTGCACTGATAAGTTGGAATTAGCAGAATCGTGCTATCACGGGGAACGTTTTCAACATTGCACTTGTACTTTGTACAAAGTTGATATCATGTTCTTTTTTCTATGGATGTCACCGGTGTGAAATAAAGAGGGAACTTGTAAGTCCATGGATTTTGTATCCTATGTTAGAGAAACGCCTAGGTCGCTAGCCTAAGCCATGCCTAATCATGGTGGAAACTTGCAGCATCACCATAATGAGGTATATATGAAGCATCCTCAATAAAAAAGCTACGCATATGGTGAATAAAAAGATTGCTAAGATGCTCATTGTGTGCTTGCCTTGTCATTTTGGTTATGGGAAGCTCCTGTACCATGTGCAAGGGGTACCCCGTTGGCGGTTCTCAATGATATGCAAATACTTACAATGACAAGAACTTACTTGGACCCAAAGTTGAGTATGCATGAGGTGTGGCCCTCGTATTCAAGGGACTTGGAATTGCCAACTTATACTTCGTCAAGCATATACTCCATCTTTGCCACTTTAACCTTAACCAATTCAAGATTCTTGTGATAGGGGAAATGAGGGCTGAAAGCTAACAAGTACCATAATTTTTGGAAGCTCTTTTTGAAACTTGTAATCCCTGCTTCCTTTACAAAAAGGCCTTTCTTCCACCATTATTGAGTCTCCACCTTCTACCTTTAGGCACCATTAAGAGAGCATAGTTGTTATTCTGTGTGGAGTGTTCCAAAGCTTATTAATTGATGCATATTATGATATTACTTGTTCTTGTTCTACTTGTTTCTAGTCACCCTTGTGAACTTTGAAGGTGTCCTATGCAACTATATTGCTACTCTATGAGGGACAAGCTGATTGCCACTATGTTATGTTTTCTGTATGTGAAACAAACAAACGTTTTTCAATACGTGTTATTCATGATCTTTGTTTGTAGCGTTCCATGTTGCATGCAAATTACTATGTCCTATTGTTAGAACTCCATCTTTCATGCACACATTTAGAGTTCTTTGATCCCATCTTTCAATTCTTGCAAATGGTTGGATCTTTATTGTGAGGGTGCATGTCACCTCAAAAATTATTATTTTATCACTTACCTACTCGAGGACGAGTAGGAGTTAAGCTTGGGGATGTTGATACGTCAGAAACGTATCTATAATTTTTGATGCTCCATGCTTGTTCAGTATCTACTTTTCTTTACTTGTCTACACTTTGAGGTGCTTTTTACATGTTTTCTGGTACTAACCTATTAACAAGTTGCAACGGTGCCAGATGCCTATTTTCTGCTGTTTTTTGTTTCAAAAAGTTAGGAAAGAAATATTCTCGGAATTGGACGGGACAAACATCAAAGTCAATTACTTTCCGTGGGGAACAAGAAGTCCAGAGGGGAGCCGGAGGGGCCGGCCAGGGCGCCCAAACCCACCCCAGGAACGGGTGGGCCCCACCCCACGCCTGGCTAGGGTTTGGCCCCCTGGTCGCCTCCTCGGCCTCCCCCTTCACCTATAAGAAGTCCCCCGATGCAGAAACCCTAAGCACCCGATCAAATCTCCATGAAACTGTCTGTAGCCGCCGCCACCATCGTCCCTAAATCAGGGGGGATCTGAAGTTCTTCCTGGCACCCTGCCGGAGGGGAGATCATCCCGGAGGCCTTCTCTCCGGTATGATGCATGAGTAGTTCAACCTTGGACTATGGGTCCATGTAGTAGCTAGATGGTTGTATCTCCTCCTTTGTGCTTTCATGTATAGATCTTGTGAGCTCCGTTCATGATCAAGATCTAATCTATTTGTAATCATGCATGTTGTGTTTGCGGGGATCTGATGGATATTGAGATTATTATGTTGGTTTGATTAATGGTTTTGTCTTTATGATTCTATCATGTCTGTGTTGTTTGTGATCTTGCATTCTCTCTGTTGTTAGTAGCTATCTTGGCCAAGTAGTTGCTAGTGACTCCAAGAGGGGGTATTTATGCTCGATA
Organism: Avena sativa; assembly: GCA_916181665.1. NCBI lineage: Eukaryota > Viridiplantae > Streptophyta > Magnoliopsida > Poales > Poaceae > Avena > Avena sativa. The sequence continues at coordinate 93,894,953 of OV702299.1, read as the reverse complement.
GTGGGTTCATGCCTCTAGTTTCCAAGGGAAGTGACAGAAATCTCTTCGGTTGTAGATGTGTTTTTGCTACTAGGGATAAAACAACGGTCTCTTGTTCATGGAACATGTGGACTGTTTACCTTACACACTTTTCTTAAAGCAGTTGTATGTTGCTTGCAACTTAATACTAGAGGGGGTTCGGATGATAACCTGAAGGTGGACTTCTAGTCATAGATGCAATTGGATGGCGGTCTATATATATTGTTGTATTGCCCAATCAAATCTCATAGGATCTTTCTGACTAGTAATTGCATTGTTATGCCTTGCTCAGTTCCTGTCAATTGCCCTGCTGTAATTTGTTTACCCTTCATGCCATGTTGTTTATCTAAGGAGAGCACCTCTAGTGAACTATGGACCCCGGTCCAATCTTTACCATTGATACATCTTCCTCTGTTACTTGTTTACTTGCTGCAAACCACCATTACCTTCCACACGGTACGTTTAATCCTTTGTTACAGCAAACCGGTGAGCTTGACAACCTCACTGATTCGTTGGGGCAAAGTCTTGAGTCTGTGTTGTGCAGATCTCCATGTTGCTTGCAACACCTGTGTGACGCTTCCTTCCTTCTAATGTATCGATAACCTCGGTTTCTTACTGAGGGAAAACTTGTTGCTGTGCTGCTTCACACCTTGCTCTTGGGGTTCCCTGTCTAGAAGGTTCAACGAACCGGAAGGGGAAGGGTACATGATTGTTTCATGTCAAAGTGAAATGGTTGCATCATGTCCTAGGTCATTAGGAAGGGCATTTAAAAGAGAGAAATCAAACTCCAAAATTGAAAGTCAAAAGGCAAGTTTGAAAAGTCAAACTAGGACAATGGTTCCTGGTGGAGGGAGGAGAGGAAATCTCCTCTCCCTCCACCGCTGGCCAAGGAGGAGAGGGAGTTGGGGGAGGACTCGATCTCCCCCTCCCCTATTCGCCCCTCCCTCTCATAAATAGAGGGGAGGGGGATGCCCCTCTCACCACAACTCTAAATCTATCCCCCACAAGCCGCTGCCGCCGTCGCCCTAGCCGCCACCGGCCACCACCTCCTCCCTTGGCCTCTAAACCCTAGTCGCCGAGGAACCCCTCTAATTCATCCTATTCGCACCGGCTTAGGAGAATCCCTGCGGGATCTCCCCTCTAAACTCCGACACCACGTCGTTGTGCTACCAGAATCACAAGGAGAGAACTACAACCTCCACTGCCTTCTAGAACAAGGGAGAGGAAGGTCTTCATTGATTACCGAAAGTGTTACCGACTGCTGGAGCGCTATCGGAACGCGGTGCTGGAAGGATCATCTACATGATCTTGAGATCGGCAAGTGAACGACTACATCACCCACGAGAATCTGCTCTTGTTAACCACTTTGGAATCTTCGAGGGTGAGTACTCTATCGACTCGTTGCTACAATCTAGTAGATAGATCTTGGCTTGTGTGTGTTCACCCGATAGAAATTTTTTGTTTTCCATGCTACGAACCCCTACATATAATCACCCAGTTAAGGAAGTGGTGTTTGATATCATCAAAGCATTCATCCGATGAGGGTGATTAACATGATCTCATGGTCGAAGGATTAGGTTACTATGTACTTGAAAGCTTGTAGCAAACGAACTTCTAAATGACTTGATCTTACGCTACGCTTACTATAGGAGTGTTTCCATCATATCATTCTCCTAATGACATTATCTTGTTATTTAATAACATTTAATGTCCATGATCATCTATTAATCAACAAGCTAGTTTAACAAGAGGCTTTACTAGGGACTGATACGTCGGAAACGTATCTATAATTTTTGATGCTCCATGCTTGTTTTGTATCTACTCTTCTTTGCTTTGTCTACACTTTGAGGTTTTTTTATATCTTTTCTGGAATTAACCTATTAACAAGTTGCCACAGTGTCAGTTGCCTGTTTTCTTCTATTTTTGGTTCTAGAAAGGCAGAAAATCAATATTCTCGGAATTGGATGGGACAAAAGCCAAAGTCAATATTTTACCGTGGGCGACACGAAGTCCAGAGGAGAGACGAACCAGGGCCACCACCCCCCCACCCTAGGTGCGGGTGAGCCCTGCCACGCGCCTGCATAGGGTGTGGGCCCCCTGGCCGCCTCCCAGCCTCGCCTCTTCGCCTATAAGAAGACCTCGATGCAGAAACCCTAAGCACCCGATCAAAACTCCACGAAACCTTCTGTAGCCGCCTCCACCGTCATCCCTAGATCGGGGGATCTGAAGCTCTTCCCGGCACACTGCCGGAGGGGAGATCATCTCGGAGGCCTTCTTCTCCGGTATGATGTGTGAGTAGTTCCACCTTGGACTATGGGTCCATGTAGTAGCTATATGGTTGTATCTCCTCCTTGTGCTTTCATGTATAGATGTTGTGAGCTCCGCTCATGATCAAGATCTAATTTGTAATCATGCAGGTTATGTTTGCGGGGATCCGATGGATATTGAGATTACTATGTCAGATTGATTAATGGTTTTGTCTATTTGATTCTATCATGTCTGTGTTGTTTGTGATCTTGCATTCTTTCTGTTGTTAGTAGCTATCTTAGCCAAGTAGTTACTAGTGACTCCAAAAGGGGGTATTTATGCTCGATAGTGGGTCCATGCCTCTAGTTTCGAAGGGAAGTGACAGAAATCTCTTCGGTTGTAGATGTGTTTTTGCCACTAGGGAGAAAACAACGTTCTCTTGTTCATAGAACAAGTGGATTGTTTACCTTACACACTTTGATTAAAGCAGTTGTTTGTTGCTTGCAACTTAATACTAGAGGGGGTTCGGATGATAACATGAAGGTGGACTTCTAGTCATAGATGCAGTTGGATGGCGGTATATGTATATTGTTGTACTGCCCAATCGAATCTCATAGGATCTTTTTTTTCTGGTATTGCATTGTTATGCCTTGCTCAGTTCCTGTCAATTGCCCTGCTGTAATTTGTTTACCCTTCATGCAATGTTGTTTATCTAAGGAGATCACCTCTAGTGAACTATGGACCCCGGTCCAATCTTTACCATTGATATATATTCCACTGTTACCTGTTTACTTGCTGCAAACCAATACCTTCCACACCATACGTTTAATTCTTTGTTACAACAACCGGTGAGATTGACAACCTCACTGTTAGTTGGGGCAAAGTCTTGAGTTTGTGTTGTGCAGGTCTCCACGTTGCTTACAACACCTGTGTGACATTTCCTTCCTCCTACTAGTTCGATAACCTCGGTTTCTTACTAAGGGAAAACTTGCTACTGTGCTCATCACACCTTGCTCTTGGGGTTCCCAACAGGCTCCACGTCAACTGAGCCATCAACAAGCTTTCTGGCGCCGTTGCCGGGGAGGCTAAGGACGTCTTCACAAGGGGAGTCCTCCACTTCCTTTCTCTTTACTTTGTTTTTAGTTTGCTTAGTTTCTTTTGCTTGGTTTTGTTTGCCTCTTTTCAAAAACTCCAAAAAAATTAGTCTAGTTTGGTTTGCTTTCTTTATTCAAAAACACAAAAAAATTTAGTTCCTACTCTAGTTGTTGCTGCTGTTTTTGGCTTGCCCACCTTTGCCAAAATGAACTCTGCTGAGAACACCAAGTTGTGTGACTTCACTAGCACAAACAACAATGATTTCCTTAGCACTCCTATTGCTTCACCTGCTCCTGATGCTACCTTTTATGAAATTAAGCCTGCTTTGTTGAATCTTGTGATGAGAGAGCAATTTTCTGGTGCTAGTTCTGATGATGCTGCTGCCCATCTCAATAATTTTGTTGAACTTTGTGAGATGCAAAAGTATAAGGATGTAGATGGAGATATTATTAACCTCAAGCTGTTTCCTTTCTCCTTGAGAGGAAAAGCTAAAGAGTGATTGCTATCCTTGCCTAGAAATAGTATTGATTCTTGGACTAAGTGCAAAGATGCTTTTATTGGAAAGTACTATCCTCCTGCTAAGATTATATCTATGAGAAGTGACATTATGAAATTTAAACAACTTGATAATTAACATGTTGCTCAAGCTTGGGAAATAATGAAATCTTTGGTTAAGAATTGTCCCACTCATGGACTCACTGCTTGGATGATTATCCAGACTTTTTATCCAGGTTTGAACTTCTCTTCAAGAAACCTATTGGATTCAGCTGTTGGAGGTACTTTTATGGGCCTCACTTTGGGTGCTTCAACAAAGCTCCTTGACAATATGATGGTTAACTACTCTGAATGGCATACTGAGAGAACTCCACATGGTAAGAAGGTAAATTCTATTAAAAAAACCTCCTCTTTGAGTGATAAGATTGATGTTATGATGGCTATGCTTGTTAATGGGAAAGCTCCTCTAGATCCTAATAGTGTTCCCTTAGCCTCTTTGGTTTCTCAAGAAGATCAAGTTGATGTGAACTTCATTAGAAACAACAATTTCAATAAATGCCTATAGGAATAATTTTGGTGGTAACAACAATTATAGGCCTTATCCTCCTAATAATGGCAATACCTATGGAAACTCCTACAACAATGCTAGAAGTGCCCCCTCTGAACTTGAAGTCATTCTCAAAGACTTTATTAGTAAACAAACTTCTTTCAACAAGACTGTGGAGGAGAAACTTTTAACTGTTGAGAAGAATATTTCCTCTTTGTCTGAAGCATAGTCCTCTTTGATTAATAAAATGTCTACTAAACCTAAAAATATGGAAATACCTTTGCTACTGCTCATGCCATACAAGTTACTATTGATGAAAATGTTAGACTGTTAGCTCAACTTCATGCTAAGTGGGAAAGGGAAGCTAAAATTAATAGAAACAATTGAGTGTGCACCATCACTAAAATGGAGACCACTAAACCACAAGAAGTCCCTATTCCTCCTCCTACAATACCTAAGCCTAATGAGTCTACTACTAGTTATGCTAAGTTTGATTTTGATATAGATGGTTTCAATATTTCTAAAGTGATTATGTTCTTGCAAAAACTTGCTAGAAGTCCCGATGCTAGTGATATGCATGTTTCTTTCACCAAACACATTATGAATGCTCTAGTTAAGATTAATCAAGAGAAGTTAAAACACAAAGCTTCTATTCCTAGGAAAGTGGAAGATAGTTGGGAACCCATTATTAATATGAAAGTGAATGACTTTGATCTCAAAGCTTCATGTGATCTTGGTTCTAGTGTCTCTATTATGCTTCGGAAGATCTATGAAATGCTTGATTTGCCACCCTTAGAAGATTGTTATTTGGATGTTCCACTTGATGATAATGCTAAGAAGAAACTAATGGGGAGTATTAATGATGTTCTCATCATGGTTAACAATGCTTATGTCCATGTTGATTTCTATGTTTTGGATGTTGAATACAATGCTTCTTGTTCTATTACTTTGGGAAGACCTTTTCTTAGAACTGTTGGTGCCATCATTGATATGAAATAAGGAACTATTAAATATCATTTTCCATTCAAGAAAGGTATTGAAAACTTCCCTATGAGGAGAGAGAAGTTGCTTTTTGCTCCTTCTTTGAAATCAAGGTTTGATGTTAATACTTCCTCATTTGAAAATACTTGATTCCTCTTGCTTCTTGTGCCTAACTTAAAGGCGTTAAAAAAAGTACTTGTTGGGAGATAACCCAAGAGTTTCCTTGAGTCTTGGAAGTTATTACTTCAGTAATTACCTCTCCTTATAATTTTTGTTTGGTTTTTGTCCCAAGAATGACCTCTAATGAGAGGGAAGTAAGATTTGGGGAGTTGCTGTCCTGAAACAGATTTCTGTCCTCCACCATAAAAATTCGTGACGAGTCTTTGTAACTCGGATTGAGCTGAAAATTTACAAATAAATCCCCCAGTATGTTAGATAACTTTAGTTAGTTTAACACTTTTTTATTTGAGCAACACAAGATTTTCGAAAAAAATCGGTTTCTACCTGCTGGTCTGTTTTGAAAAATTTATGCCATTATTTGCATTTGCTTCTTATTGTTTCCTTTTTGAGTTATCTTTAGGTGAATTGAGATTTTTGAAGGAGTTGATACAGTAGATTGAGTTTTTAGTGAAAATTCTTGCTGGTCCAAAGCTTTTCCTAAAGGTCTATTATCTTTTTAATACACTAATGTTGCTAATGAAGATTGTGTGAAGTTTTATATGAAGGAAAATTTTCAGATGTAGAGAGAGAATGATGTAATGAGATGAAGAATGGAAAAAAAGCTTAAGATTGGGGATTCCACCCCGGTGTCACCACAATAAATATCCAAGAGGTACAAGTGTTAAAGCTTGGGGATGCTCAAGGCATCCCCTTCTTCATCAATAAAAATCTCAGGTCTTTCTAGACACTTCAATTTTATTGTTTCATGAACAAGTTGTGTTGTTCTTGGAGGATCTTAGTTTTTGTTTGGTTTTCTTAGTTTGTTTAGTTTGCTTTAATAAAGTAGTTTGGACACCGTTCTCGCCGTGTTGTTTCAAATAAGTTTCTTGGTGTTGGAAAGGAGTAGAAAGTTCTTGCTTGATAAGTGCAAGAGGAGCTTGCATTGACTGTGACTTAGACTTTAGCATGACATGATAGGTGTTGTTTTGACCTTATACTTAGTGATTATTGTTGTAGCATGTTTTTTTCCAAACAATTGGGATTTCTTAGTGCGCCTTGAAAGAATTATGCGTCGTTTTAGCATACAAAAGCATAGTATTATGGTATTCTCCTTTGATGCTTTGTTTGGGTTGACTTGGCACATGCTCACACCATGCTATGACTATGAAAAAGTCACCATAGCCTCTATTTTCATTTAGTCCTTGACTTGTAGTAGCACTCTATGCTTTGATTAGTAATGTTTTGTTGCTATGCATGATTATGGCCATTATTGCTCTATTAGTTAGTTGCTCCCAGTCTTTTGTTAGCCTCCACTTGTATGAGTAAGTTCTACTCATGCTTCCAACTCCCAAGAAACCAAGTTATTCCAAAGTGTCCACTATAAACTCCTATGCATGGTGTGTTACACCATTCCAAGTATATTCTTGTTTTCAGCTATCTTCCAATTAAAAAGTCTCTTTGTTATGTGAAATCTTAGTGATTAAAGCCCTCACAAACTTGATGGCACACTTTATATTCTTTGCCCCTCATAAACTTGAACCATTGTGTCGTATATGTTGTATATGCTTGCACTTATATGTTGGAATTAGCAGAACCATGCTATCATGGGGAACGTTTTCAACATTGCACTTGTACTTTGTACTCAGTTGATATCATGCTCTTTTGTCTATGGATGTCACCGGTGTGAAATAAAGAGGGAACTTGTAAGTCCATGGAGTATTTCTTTTGTGTTAGAGAAATGCTTGGGCCGCTAGCCTAAGACATGCCTAATCATGGTGGAAACTTGCAGCATCACCATAATGATCTATCTATGAAGCATCCTCAATAAAAATCTATGCATATAGTAAATAAAAGATCGCTGAGATTCTCATTGTCTGCTTGCCTTGTCATTTTGGTTATGGGATAGCTCATGTACCATGTGCAAGGGGTACCCCATTGGCGGTTCTCTATGATATGCATGTACTTACAATGACAAGAACTTAAAGGTGAATGAAGTTGAGTAGCATGAGGTGTGGCCCTCATATTCAAGGGACTTTAGATTGCCAACTTATACTTTGTCAAGCATATACTCCATAGTTTGTTCACTTTAACCTTAACCACTTCAAGATGCTTATGGTAGGGGCAATGAGGGCTGAAAGCTAACAAGTACCATAATTTTTGGAAGTTCTTTTTGAAACTTGAAATCCCCGCTTCCCTTTGTGAAGGGCCTTTCTTCCACCATTATTTGAGTCTCCACCTTCTACCTTTAGGCACCATTAAGAGAGCATAGTTGTCATTCTGTGTGCAGTGTCCCAAAACTTATTGATTGATGCATATTGTGATATTACTTGTTTTTGTGTTACTTGTTTCTAGTCACCCTTGTGAACTTTGAAGGTGTCCTATGCATCTATTTACTACTCTATGAGGGACAAGCTGAATGCCATGTTTTCTGTATGTGAAACAAACAAACGTTTTTGAATGCATGTTATTCATGATCTTTGTTTGTAGACTTTCATGTTGCATGCATAGTTACTATGTCCTATTTTTAGAACTCCATCTTTCATGCACATGTTTAGAGTTCTTTGATCCCATCTTTCAATGCTTGCAAATGGTTTGATCTTTATTTTGACGATGCATGTCACCTCAAAAATTATTCTTTTATCACTTACCTACTCGAGGATGAGCAGGAATTAAGCTTGGGGATGCTTGATACGTCGGAAACGTATCTATAATTTTTGATGCTCCTTGTTTGTTTTGTATCTACTTTGCTTTGCTTTGTCTACACTTTGAGGTGTTTTTATATCTTTTCTAGAACTAACCTATTAACAAGTTGCCACAATGCCAGTTGCCTGTTTTCTTCTGTTTTTGGTTCCAGAAAGGCAGAAAATCAATATTCTTGGAATTGGACGGGACAAAAGCCAAAGTTAATATTTTATCGTGGGCAACACAAAGTCCAAAGGAGAGACGAAGAGGCGAACCAGGGCCACCACACCCCCCTCGGTATGGGTGGGCCCTGCCCCGCGCCTGGGTAGGGTGTGGGCCCCCTGTCTACCTCCCGGCCTCGCCTATTCGCCTATAATAAGCCCCCTATGCAAAAACCCTAGGCACCCGATCAAAACTCCACGAAACCTTCTGTAGCTGCCGCCACCATCATCCCTAGATCAGGGGGATTTGAAGCTCTTCCCAGCACCCTGTCAGAGGGGAGATCATCCCGGAGGCCTTCTTCTCTGGTATTATGCGTGAGTAGTTCCACCTTGGACTATGGGTCCATGTAGTAGCTAGATGGTTGTATCTCTTCCTTGTGCTTTCATGAATAGATCATGTGAGGTCCGTTCATGATCAAGATCTAATCTATTTGTAATCATGCATGTTGTGTTTACGGGGATCCGATGGATATTGAGATTACTATGTCAAATTGATTAATGGTTTTATCTATTTGATTCTATCATGTCTGTGTTGTTTGTGATCTTGCATGCTCTCCGTTGTTAGTAGCTATCTTGGCCAAGTAGTTGCTAGTGACTCCAAGAGGGGGTATTTATGCTCGATAGTGGGTTCATGCCTCTAGTTTCTAAGGGAAGTGACAGAAATCTCTTTGGTTGTATATGTGTTGTTGCCACTAGGGAGAAAACAATGGTCTCTTGTTCATAGAACAAGTAGATTATTTATCTTACACACTTTTCTTAAAGAAGTTGTTTGTTGCTTGCAACTGAATACTAGAGGGGGTTCCGATGATAAACTGAAGGTGTACCTCTAGTCATAGATGAAGTTGGATGGCGGTCTATGTATATTGTTGTATTGCCCAATCAAATCTCATAGGATCTTTTTGTCTGGTATTGCATTGTTATGCCTTGCTCAGTTCCTGTTAATTGCCCTGCTGTAATTTGTTTACCCTCATGCCATGTTGTTTATCCAAGGAGAGCACCTCTAGTGAACTATGGACCCTTGTCCAATATTTACCATTGATACATCTTCCACTGTTACATGTTTACTTGCTACAAACCATTACCTTCAGACCATACATTTAATCCTTTGTTACAGCAACCGGTGAGATTGACAACCTCACTATTAGTTGGGGCAAAGTCTTGAGTTTGTGTTGTGCAGGTCTCCGTGTTGCTTACAACACATGTGTGACGTTTCCTTCCTCCTACTAGTTTGATAACCTCGGTTTCTTACTGAGGGAAAACTTGTTGCTGTGGTCATCACACCTTGCTCTTGGGGTTCCCAACAGGCTCCACATCAACTGATCCATCAGGGACTTCTTTTATGTTTACAAAACACACAAGTATTATTGTTTCTGTTTAATACAATTATAGCATGGGATGTAAACATTTATCATAAAAATAAAGATATAATAATAACTATTTTTCTTATTGCCTCTTGGGCATATCTCCAACAATCTCCTACTTGCACTAGAGTCAATAATCTAGATTACATTGTGATGTACCTAACACCCATGGGGGTTTGGTGTTGGTCATGTTTTGCCCTAGGGAGATGTTTAGTCAATGGATCTTCCACATTCAGATATGTGTGTACTTTGCAAATCTTTATGTCACCATCTTGGACATGCTTGCGAATAGCATGAAAACGTAACTTGATGTGCTTCAGCTTCTTGTGTGACCTTGGTTCTTGTGCATTGGCTATGGCACCCATGTTTTCATAGTAGATGGCCATTGGGTCCAACGCACTAGGAACCACACCAAGATCTGTAATGAACTCCTTCATCCATACTGCCTCTTGTGAAGCCTCCTAAGCAGCTATGTATTCTGATTCAGTTGAAGATCTCACCACAATGTTTTGCTTAGCACTCCTCCAGCTCACTGCTGCACCATTTAAAGTAAATACGTATCCAGATTGCGACTTAGAGTCATCTAGGTCGGTTCTCCAACTAGCATTGGTGTAACCGTTTACAACGAGCTGTTCATCACCTCCATAAGAAAGAACCATATCCTTAGTTCTTCTCAAGTACTTTAGGATATTTTTAACCGCTATCCAGTGATCTACTCCTAGATCACTTTGATATCTTCTAGTCAAACTAACATCATATGCAATATCTGGTCTTGTACATAGCATGGCATACATGAGAGATCCTATGGCTGAGGCATAGGGAGTTTTATTCATCCTCGCTATATCTTCTGCCATAACTGGACTTTTAGTTTTACTCAAGGTCGTATTTGGCAACATGGGAAAGAACCCTTCCTTGCTATCTTCCATTCCAAACCTATTTATAACCTTGTCCAAATATGTACTTTTTGAAAGCGCTATTAAGAGTCTTGATCTATCTCTATAAATCTTGATGCCTAAAATGTATGCAGCTTCGCCAAGATCCTTCATTGAAAAACTATTATTCAAATAGTCTTTGACACTTTTAAGAAGTTCTATATCATTCCCAATCCACAATATGTCATCCACATATAGTACCAGGAATGCTACAGAGCTCCCACTCACTTTATCAAAACATTGATTCCAACTTCAGGATGCTTGCTTCAATCCATAAATGGACCGTTGAAGTTTGCATACCTTGTTAGCATCTTTAGGATCGACAAAGCCTTTGGGTTATACCATATACAACTCTTCATCAATGTCACCATTGAGGAACGCCGTTTTGACATCCATCTGGCATATCTCATAATCGTAATATGCAGCGATTGCTAACAAAATCCTCATAGAATTTAGCTTCGCTACTGGTGAGAAAGTCTCATCGTAATCAACTCCTTGAATTTGTTGAAACCCTTTTGCAACAAGTCTAGCTTTATAGACAGTTACATTACCATCAGCATATATTTTCTTCTTGAAATTCCATTTGTTCTCGACAGCCTTGCGACCATCCGGTAAATCCACCAAAGTCCATACTTGGTTTTCATACATGGATCCAATCTCGGATTTCATGGATTCATGCCATTTGTTGGAATCTGGGCACATCATTGCTTCCTCATATGTCGCAGGGTCATCGGTGTTGTCCACCAACATGACACTTATAACAAGATCATACCAATCAGGAGTGGTACGAGTGCTCGTTGACCTGCGAGGTTCCGTAGTAACTTTGTTCGAAGTTGCATGATCATTATCATTAGCTTCCTATCTTATTGGTGTAGGTGGCATAGGAACATCTTTCGGTGATGCGCTACTCTCAAATCCGAGAGAAGGTTTGACAACCTCGTCTAGTTCTACTTTCCTTCCAATCACTTCTTTCGAGAGAAATTCCTTCTCCAGAAAGGATCCATTCTTGGCCAAGAAAACTTTGCCTTCAGATCTATGATAGAAGGTATACCCAATAGTTTCCTTCGGATATCCTATGAAGACGCATTTTTCACATTGGGTTCAAGGTTGTCGGGTTGTAACTTCTTTACATAAGCTTCACATCCCCAAACTTTAAGGAACGGCAAATTAAGTTTCTTCACAAACCACAATTCATACAATGTCGTTTCAACAGATTTAGATGGTGCCCTATTTAAAGTGAATGCGGTTGTTTCTAATGCATAACCCGAAAATGATAACGGTGGAAAATCTGTAAGAGACATCATAAAACGAACCATATCTAAGAGAATTCAATTATGATGTTCGGACACACCATTACGTTGTGGTGTTCTCGGCGGTGTCAATTGTGAAAGTATTTCGCATTTCTTCAAATGCTCACTGTCGTGGTGGTGGCACGGCAGATGCCATGGGTAGGCTAATGTTTGGGGCCAATGGATGCAAGAGGGATCCGGGGAGGAAGATGCAGTTACTTCTACACTCAAATGACTAACATGCAAATCTTTATTTCTCGTCTCTGGACTACAAGTGCTCCTCGAGCTGTTTGCAGGAAGAAGAGAAAAGCTACACGAGCCTTACGGCCTTGAATGAATCGATCCCCTTCTCAGGAATCCATGCCTCTCCTTATAAAGGGGTGCCCTGGCTCCTCTAGGGCTGATGTGGCAAGCATATTCGAAGAATATGCTTGTCCCAATATAGTAACTCGGCGACCTTCTTTCCGTGTCGCCCTTCTAATGACGGCAAAGTTCCAGAGAACCCCACCTGCACGCCTCGGGCTCCAGGATTGTCACCTTCGTGACCTCCTTCTGCCCTTCTGCTGCTCTGCGCCTTGTCCTTTGTGCTTGGCTCTGTTCAGATTCTTCCTAGCCCATGGCTAGGGTTTGACTATTGGCACCTCCTTCTCCTGAAAGCTTCATGTCATTCGGCCCTGTCTCGCTTAACTCGGTTTGGCCTTCACCTGCATTTAGGTTATTCAGACTTACTCGGCCGACTTAACTCGGATAGGCTAGGGTTATTCACCTGCATTTAGTGTACATATCCTCCCATAGGTGTCATGGTCGTGCTTATCTCGGCCGACCTTTACATGACTCGGCCGATATAGACAGTAACTCGGCATATGACAGGAGAAACTCCTTTTATCTTCCCATGTCTTGACCCTATCCAGGGTCACCTCCCCAACATTAGTCCCCGAAGCTGGTGTGGTCCTGCTCGTAACCTCGGTCGGGCCACATCAGTTTCCCAATATTCATTTCTCCTCATCTCCGAGTTACTTTTTCCTGTTCGAGGTACCCGTGTAGCTTCTTTTGCACGCCTCATCCTATGTGTAACACTCAGCATTATTTCTCTAGTTTTTTGTTCCTCTATAGTGCCCACTGACAATGCTATAGTGATTACTGCGCCTGTCGCGTCGGTGCTGCGACGCCTCGCGCACCGCATCGGTCAGGAGGCCTGATCCTCTCCTGCGTCGTATGGTCTTCGATGTGGCTCCACTCAGCCGTGAGCGGTTCCGTCGCATGCACGATCTACATGGTTAACGCTTGCACGCACGATCCCACTATCGCCAGGGCCGCGCGGTTATAAAGAGGGGCACAGGGATAGAGGTTTCACTTTCCCCCTTCGCTCGCTGTTGCTCTTCTTCCTCCTCGCGCCCGTGCGTTTGCTCGTGCTCCTGCGGCTGCGCCATCATCGAAATCTTCGAGGCCACAACTTCTCTGCTCCGTCGACCTCGTCCCCGTTCGCTTGCTCCGGCGCCGTCGCCGGTGAGTTTTTCTGAGGTCCCATTGCCTAGATTTCTCTCTAGACGCATCTGTCGCTTTCTAGAATTCCCGTGGAGGTTCTTTTCCGCTCCGCCGCCTTCCATGCTTAGAGCCACTACGGGGCCCTGCGCCTCTAAGCCTTGCTCCGCCGTTAGTTCTTCTTCCGTTGATTCCTCCGGCGACCCTATGTCAAGCTCGGTTAGTGGCGCGCTCGTCGAAGACGACGACGTAGCGTCTGGTCCAAAGCGGGACTCCTGGAAGGGTTCCTCGATCACTCGTCGTGAGATTGAGTGGCTAATTAGTACTCGCTGGATTCCTGCCGAGGTAGGGTATCGATTACCCAGCAGCGAATCTTCTCCCATACTCAACGACGGCGAGTATGTCGTCTTTATGTCTCACTTTGCTCGCGGGTTTGGTCTTCCCCTTAACGATTTTGCTAAAGATTTCCTTGATTACTTCGGCCTTCAGCCGCATCATCTTCCGGCTAATGCCATCCCCTCCCTATCCACTTTTATCTCGGCCTCGGAAGGATACTTCGGCCTCTGGCCGTTTGTGCACGTATGGTCCAAATTTTTCCAGATCCGATCCAATGTCGTTCCAGACAAATCCCTTCAGCCCTCTGAGAAATTACTCACCCAGTGTGGAGCCGCGTCCATCACACCTCGGAGAAAATCCGAGTTTCCTCGTGTTGCTGGTCTTGAGTCCTGCAAGAAGTGGCATAGATCGTTTTTCTATGTCAAGAACACTGGGAAGGAAGACAAGATTCGGCTTCCTGCCTTCTCCATCGGCCCCCCTTCCAAGAGGAATTGGACCTACAACCCCAGGAAAAGCCATGCTTTGGCCGAAGCCTTCGAGATTCGGCTGAAGGAGTTGATCCACGTCGGGTTATGCGGCGAGGATCGGATGACCACCTTCGTCAGCAGCCGAATCTGCCCTTTCCAGCGTCGCACGCACAAACTCTGTTATATGAGCGGTCCCCTCGATCCCAACCGAGTCTCATCGGTTGAGCTCGAGGATTATCTTTTTTACAAGCGTGTCCGGGCTATCTTCAAGACTGATATGCCGGAAGACTGGACCTGGGGGCTGAAGCCGTTCACCCACGGGAATCCCCCTCCCGAGGTAAGTTTATGCATTTGTGTTTTGCTTTCTAATTGTGTTTGTGACTCCTTTTGCTAATTCCTCTTTGTCTCTTTTCTTGCAGAGATTTGCGCAGCAAAAGATCGAAGATGCCGAGGTTCTGGCCCTCCCGTGGACCGCAGATCGAAACACCCCGGACAGCGGGGAGCCTGACTCAGAGGAGTTTGTTCCCAAGTCAGACCTTGCTCCGGCTTGTGCCCGTGGCAAGACCTCGGCCCATGGGGAGGAAGGTGATTCAGACGACGTCCAAATTCTTGAGGTAGTCGCCATAATGCCTATCTCTTATGCATTTCCGGCTTCTACTTCCCCAGCTAATCAGGCCGGTCAGGTGCACGATGCCGAGCCTCTCGCCTCCCAACCTCCTGCTACCTTGAGGAAGCGTACCGCTCCAGCAGGTGTCTCCGAAGCCGCTCCCAAGAAGCGAACAAAGAAGTCAGCCCAGCACCTTCCGAAGCGTAAAACTATGCCCGGAGTTACTAGGTGAGTTCATTTTCATTTGTATTTCTTGTTTCTCTTTTTCTTTCTTTTGATTTGACTTTCTGTGCTTTTGCAGCGCTCCTCTTTATGTTAAGCCCAGTGGTCCAAGTATGACGAGTCATATAACTCGGCTGCCTTCTCCTCCGCCTCCTGAAGATACCAGAGTTCCTAGTCCTGCTCGCGTTGACTCTCCTCCTGCTCCGACTCAAACATCATTCTGGCAAGATGCACCCGTGGTTTCCATTGCTGATGCCGATATACCTCGGCCAGTAGATCCTCCTACCGAACCTATTGTGAACCCCGGAGTTTCCCCCGAGATTCCTTTGAACCCCACAATTCCAACCGCAACTCCAACTCCAGCCGAGGATATCACCATCTTGGCGCCCTCGGAAACCATAATTCCTCCGGCCCCCAAAGATGCCACTCCAAGTGCCGAGGTTGCATCCCCTGCCGACATCTCTTCTAAGGCTAAGAAGGTTGTTGTCACCAGACCCTCATCATCTCAGAAGGGGCCGGCTAGCTCCTCTCAACCCAATATTGCCGATGCGTTCCGCAAGGGGGTTTCCTCTGCTAAGACCGTTGTCACCCTGGACGCTGATACTCAGCTTACTCTCCACAAGAGTCCCGCGGCGGCGGTGGTTACACAACGTGTCCGAGGTAAAGTCCTTACTCGTACTGAGAGTGGGAACAGCCTCGGCTCCTTGGTTGAGTATGCCAATAATTGGAACGCTGTGATCAGCTCGTGGGCAATCCGAGCAATCAGTCATTTCAACTCTCCGACATCAGCAGTCGCTTGCATATGGCTGCCAAGATCGTGCTTGACAGCGATAAGATGAACGAGGTAATTGCTTTTATTGACATTTGGTTAGTTATTCGAATGATAATATATATACTCTAGTCCCCGAAGCTTGCAACCGAATAACTTGTTTTTCGTTTGGAAGCTTTGCTAGGCCTAAAGTGCGTTATTTGCCAAGTGAATTTCCTGTATGACTTTGACTCCTCGTGGTTCATTTGTATTCCACATTAAGTGTTTGCTGAATCCGGATCCGTTTCAGCTTTGATTACCCAGCTATTTAGGTCCGAAATAAGTTTTGCTTGACTCGTATCTGTCTTAGCTTTGAATATCTAGCCACCTTGGTCCGAGTTAAGCTTTGCTTGATTCGGATTTGTCTTAGCTTCGACTATCCAGCCACCTAGATCCGAGTTAAGCTTTCTTGATTCGGGTATGTCTTAACTTCGAATATCTAGCCACCTAGATCCAAGTTAAGCTTTGCTTGATTCGGATCTGTCTTAGCTTCGAATATCCAGCCACCTAGATCCGAGTTAAGCTTTGCTTGATTCGGATCTATCTTAGCTTCTGATATCCAGCCACCTAGATCCGAGTTAAGCTTTGCTTGATTCGGTTCTGTCTTAGCTTTGAATATCTGACTGTAATTTATTTTGTCGCTTAGGTTGCCCATGATCGGCGGACAGCCGAATTCCAAAGGCTGCTTTTCGCACACAAGAAATTGCAAGAGAAGTATGAGAAAGTTCTTCCCATGGTGAAGAAAGCTGGTAACTTACCAAATCTTTGTATTGTCCCTTAAGTTCTTAATATTTTCGACTTGAGGTGTTAACCCCTTTTGCTGGTAAACAGGTAATATCAATAATCTTAATATCCGTCTTGAGAAGAAAGTCAAAGCTCTGGAAGGTTAGTTATTATTTTCCTCTATTCATTTTTGTTTGATACTTATCATGGGTTTCTTATAGCCTTCTGGCTTTGGTATAGCCGAGTTTCAGACTCTTGCAGCGTCGCATCAAGAATGTATACCCATGCCTGATATGATGCTGCATTTTTTAGAGCAAGCCGCCACTCATTCGGTGCAATTGAAAGAAAGAAGATGACGAGATAACCCGGTTGAGTGGCGAGGTGGAGTCCCTCAAGCTTTCTCAAAAATCCGAGTTAGAGAAATTTGACCAGGAGTTCTCCGAAGAAAAAACCGGCTAAGTCTGCAACTGCAGAAGGATAAAGAACTCCTCGAGGCTGCCGAACTTAAGAATCAGACGATGAGCGAGGAAATCACTCACTTTGAGAAGACTAAGGTTGACTGGACTCAGGATCTCCAGAAAATGTTGAGCTATATTCATCGTAAGTCTCTGACCGTGGCCGAGTTATCTTCTTCTCTTTCTTACTTTTAACTGATATACTTAGATCATTTTCCGGAAGCTAGGCCCGTGAGCTCTAGAGCGGTCATTACTGCTCGCCAGCGCCGAGGTGTCCCCGTAGATGCGAGCCCAGAATATTCAATGGAAGACTTCTTGGTTGCCGTTGGCGCTGCCATTGGTCCGATGAAGATTATGGGCAGGGATTTGGTGCAAGCACCATTCGGGCCTACCATGTTCTCTAGCCAAATACTTCTGGAACTCCTGATATTGACGAGATCAAGATACTGGTGGAAAGATTAATGGCATCCCAGAGCCAGTTAAATCTCTGGAGGGAATCCGCTAGACAGGCTGGTGCTGATATGGCGCTCACAGTCATTATGTCTTGGTACGAGGACATTTCGCTCGATACCTTGATAAACTTGCGCACTGGCTCCCGTTGGGTTGAGGATCCAGAATTCGTCGCTCGCCGCCAAGCTCGTGCCTTCCAGCTTGTTGAGTATGCTGATGTGCATAACTGGATTGAAGGGCCGAGTTTTCTTCCCAACCCAGCGGATGACGTCGAAGTCGAAGATGCCTCTGATAATAGTTCGGCCGACCAGGACGAGGGTGAGGGCGAATCGGACACTTCTGGTGATTCCAGCGCAAGCTCGGATGGGGACGGCGACGCGCGATCATCTTCCAAAGGGACTGGGCATTCTCAAGCTCAAGCTAATGTTTCTCAACAACCCAGTACTTCCCCCGAAGTTACTATTGCTTCAGTGGAAGGCGAAGTAACTTCGGCCGAGGCGCCGTCTACCTCGGAGCACCCAGTACCTGATCACGGCGCTGCCCCTTAGGTTCAAAAAACTTCTTAAATTATTTCCAGTCCCCGGTATGCCGGGCCTATGATGTGTGTGAAACAATTGTCCGACTTTCTATGTGGTACGAACCCTTTTTGCCTTTTGCCGCTGATTCATGGGTGATGGTGATCCTTATTAGTTTGTCTGAACAGATCTTGTTGCTTTATATCTTTGCTTTGGCGACCTTCAATCTCATAGGTTCGGGTCATATGTTTTCATGTGGTTGCTCTTAGTTCGGCACTTATATTGCCTGGCCTTTATAAATTTGACGGCCTGGCCATTGTGTTCTTGACCCCTATCCAAGATATCAAGCTTGAAGCCCATACCTGGCAACACCTGAGTCATTGCTCAAGGCGCCGGGGTTTGATGCATGACCCCAGATGAGGGATAATATGGCGCAGTCTACGAGTCCCTGCCCGAGGTCTTGAAACTTAACATGTAATTCGTGAGTAAGAGATAACACGGCACAATCCCAGAGTCCTTGCTCGAGGCGCCAAGGTTCAATTTGTGACTTAGAATAAGAAACATTCACGGGGCAATCCCAGAGTCACTGCTCGAGGCGCCGAAGTTCATTATATAACTCAGAAATAAGAATATTAATAAGGCAGTCCCCGAGTCACTTGCTCAAAGGTACCAAGGTTTAATACATAACTCAAAATAAGAAATAACATAGTGCAGTCCCCGAGCCACTGCTCGAGGTGCCGAGGTTTAATACATGACTTAGATAAGAAATAACATAGGGCAGTCCCCGAGTCACTGCTCGAGGTGCCGAGGTGTAATACATAGTTAATATTTCGACTTGAAGCGTCATATTACAACGTAGCATAGACGGCTCCTACGAGTAAAAAGGGCGAAGTAAAGCTATGTTCCATGGTCTTTTCGATTCTTCGCCGGCTTTGTTTGCCCTGTTCTTTTCTGGTGATTGAGCATCGATTAGGTAATATGCATCATTGTGCAATGCTTTACTCACGATGAATGGCCCCTCCCATGGGGGTGATAGCTTGTGCATGCCGGCTGTGCGTTGCACTAGCCGAAGAACCAAATCACCTTCTTTAAACACTCTTGGATTGACTTTCTTGCTGTGATATCGCCGTAGGTCTTGCTGATAAATAGCTGACCTTGATAGTGCCAACTCCCTGGCCTCTTCTAGCAAATCGACATCATCTTGCCGAGCTACCTCATTTACCTCAGCGGTTGTATACTGGGTTACTCTTGGCGAATCATGTATTATGTCGGCTGGAAGCACGGCTTCTGCCCATATACCAGAAAAAATGGGGTATACCCTGTTGACCTGTTTGGGGTAGTTCTGAGGCTCCATAGTACTGCTGGTAGTTCCTCGATCCAGCATCCTGCCAATCTTTGCAGAGGTTCGACGAGTCAGGGTTTTATTCCGGACAATACTAGTCCATTATATCTTTCTACTTGCCCATTTTATGCCGGGTGAGCCACCGAGGCGACATCTAGTCTTATGTGTTTTTCTTGGCATAATCTAGCAAAAGCCCCTTCAGCAAAGTTTGTGCCATTGTCTGTAATAACACTATGTGGATAACCATATCTCAAGATAATATCTTTGAGGAATTTTACTGTTGTTGGCCCATCACATTTTTTTATTGGTTTCGCTTCAATCCACTTTGTGAACTTATCCACCATGACTAAAATGTGAGTCATTCCGCCCCGGGCTGGCTTGAAGGGTCCCACCAAATCCAAGCACCATACAAAAAATGGCCAAGTAATTGGTATCGTCTTTAACTCGGACGATGGCATGTGTATCTTGCTAGTGTATCTCTGGCAACCATTACATTTTTCTACCAATTCTTTGGCCTCTTTCAACGCCGTCGGCCAATAAAATCCATGCCTGAATGCTTTGGCCACTAAAGCTCTAGACGAAGTGTGATGCCCGCATTCTCCCTGATGTATATCTAGGAGGATTTCCTGGCCTTCTGTCGAGTCAACACATCTCTGCAGTATGCTTGTGATGCTTCTTTTATACAGTTCATTGTTTATGATTGTATAAGCTTTTGCTCTTCTTACTGTCTGTCTAGCCAGTACCTCATTACTCGGCAAAATTGCATCCTTAAGGAAGGAAAATATGGGTTGCGCCCATGTCGGCATGATTTTCTCTGGGATAATTTCACTATCTATCTCCATATTTTCCGCCGACATAACAGCCTCGGATTTTTCCATATCCATTCGTACGATGGCCGGGTTTACTTTCGGAAATTCCGGGTTACATTCTTTGTCGATTTCCATTGGCATACTATCCTCTCTTGATTCTGCCGAGATATAAATGGACTCGGACTCTGGTGATGGTGCTATTGATGGTTTTCTCAGGTGCTCTAGGGCGATACCCGGGGGAATTGATTGCCTAGTTGATCCGAGTTTTGACAGCGTGTCTGCAGCGTCATTTTCTGCCTGAGGTACATGATGAAATTCACATCCATCGAAATATCCGCTGATTTTTTGCACATGGAATCAATACAGGGCCATATTCGCATCTAGCGCGTCCCAATTTCCTGATACTTGTTGTACTACTAGATCCGAATCCCCGTAACATAGGATCCGATGTATGCCAATCTCTTTTGCCACCTTTAACACATGGACGAGTGCTTCGTACTCGGCTACATTATTTGACACGACAAGATGTATTTGCAGCACAAATTTCAGCTGATCTCTTTTTGGCGAGGTTAACACTATCCCTGCCCCCAAGCCATTCCTGAGCTTGGAACCGTCAAAGTTCATTGTACAATAATTCGGGTCTGGTACTGGCGGCTCATATTGTACCTCGGCCCAATCCACCAAGAAGTCTGCCACCGCCTAAGATTTGATTGCATCTCGCCTATCGAATTGCGGGGCATAAGGTGATAACTCGATTGCCCATTTTGCTATTCGGCCACTGGCATCTTTATTGCTCAATATCTCGGCTATGGGAGCTTCACAAATCACTTTTATCGGATGTTCCTCAAAGTAATGTTTAAGTTTTTTCGCCGACATATATACTCCATAAGCCATCTTTTGGTAGTGCGGGTAGTTCTGTTTTGAGGCTGATAGTACCTCGCTTAGGTAATATATCGGCCTTTGTACCGACTTATCATCTTCATTCTGTTCCACGACAACCACCGCGCTTACCACTCTGTTAGTGGCAGCTACATAAAGTAGCATAGGCTCCTTTGATAATGGAGAGGCTAGAATTGGTGCTGTGACCAACATATTTTTTAATTCATGAAATGAGAGAACTCATAGTAACCCAAACCCAGTTGAACCAAGTGACAGGTCAGTTTTTAGCCAACACCAGTGAGTTAGATCCAGCCATGCAAAGGTTTTTGGAAGCCCAAACCCAATTATTGCATAAGGTGACAAATCAAATGATCAACATGGGAGGCAACTCTTCACAAGGAGTTTATGACAACAAGGATGTCAATGATGATATTTTAGAAGGAACCCAAGCTTGTAATATTTGTGGAGACAAGGATCACACTTCGAAAGAGCATGTAGAACAATGCCCTAATTCTGAAGAGAAACATCCAGCTAATCAATGCCCCACATCTAAAGCTACTTGTTTCCTATGTGAAGGAAATAATCATGTCCCTATCCAATGACCCATCTATCCATAGTTCAACAGAGGAAACAAGGTGGAGTGCAACAAGAGATTGCAGACTTCCATCAGAGAACAACTTCTACCAAGAAGGATGAAGGCAAAGTCAAAACTATGCATCATAAGGCCAAATCTAAAGTGACCACAAAGTGTTGCTACTCTTGTGGAGAAGAAGGTCATATCTCTAGTAACTGCCCCAAGAAGAGAGAAATATTTCCACCTTTGTGGTGAAGTATGAAGAGCATGAACTAGAAGAACTCCTAGCTTTGGAGAGACCCAAGAAGAAGAAGAAGGACATAAGCCAGTTGCAATGTTACAATTGCAAAGAAATGGGACACTATGCTAGTGATTGCCCAGAAAAGAAGAAGAACCAAGGCAATAAACAAGAGGGATTGATACCAAAGGAAAAGAAAGATATCAGCCAAGTGATGTGTTTCAAATGCAAAGAACTAGGCCATTATGCAGACAAGTGTCTAGAGAAGCTTCATCAAAACCCCAAGCAAGCCAAGATGTAATTTAGTTGGAAATTTTTTAAGGGTGGTAGTACCCTAGTTGCTTTGAGCCAACTTGTAACCCCTATCTTTCCCAAATCTCGGGACGAGATTTATTTTAAGGGTGGTAGCCTGTCACATCCCAAACTTTTCCAAATTTTGTAATGTGAAAAATAAATAAACAAAATAAATAATTGTTGAAATTTAGGGTGAAAAGAAACTTTTTGTTTCTAAATGCAAACTTAGAATCCCATCTTGAACAAACTTGAGTAAAGTTTGAATCCAACTAAATTCAAATCAAGTAAATTGCATTCTTCATAATTGCATCTGGAAATTTAAACACTTGAGAAATAAACCAAAACCCTAAAACCCTAATGGAAGGAAAACATTTCCAAGTTATATCTAAGCCTATGGATTTGACCCATATAAAGAAATTGTCAACAAACATTTACAAATGATCAAGAATGACAAATACAAATATTATAAAACCATAGAAATTGGTTTCACTTAATTTGGAGCCATAGATAAAATGTTATAAATTTAATAAGATAAGGAAATTGAATTTCCAAAGCAAATAAAGCACCTATCTAGAAATCCATACCAAATGGTGAGCAATTAGTCCTAAAGATATTTAAAAGGATAAATAAATATTAAATAAGATTTTGCAAATTGGAATCACCAAGTTTGGATCTTATAAACAAAAAAGATATGGATTTTATAAGATAAAGAAAGAAATATTAAATGAGGAATATTTAAAAGGCCAAATTAAATCTTGACCTAATCCATAAAAAAAATGGAATAAATATAATCCAAATCCAAATAAAATAAAAGGATAAGAAATTCCAAATAAAATAAAATGGCATTAACCAAATCCTATTATATTTCAATAAAGATAAAATCCCTATTAGAAATGATTAATTAAATCATGGGAAAATACTATTTAGAAATTACCCAAGTGATTAAAAGTCATTTAATTACCTTAAATGGAGTCAAGAAAATCACCTAAAATAAAATTTGTGGAATTAAAACTCTAATTGATTTCATTGGAATTAAAACAAATACCCAATTCAAATGATTTATAAATCATATTAAATATTTTCCAAATAATTCAAGGTGAACTATTTTGACACCCTAATAAATAAATAAATAAAACCTACTAAAAAGATTTGGAAAGATTTAGAATTCAAATGAAGTTTGAAAACATTATTAAATCTTATTTGAATAAATGCAAGGGCCTATTTTAAATAATTAAAAGACCCTAAAAAGAATAAAAGAAATATTCTAAATTTGACTTTAAAATGTATTAATAAAAAGTATTTGAATATACTCAAAGTTTGGTTGAAGTTTGAATTCAAAAAGTTGTTCGAATTAATTAAACAAAGTCAAACCAGATAAATAGAAAAGGAAAAAGAAAAACATTCAGAACAAAAAAAAGGGAGCAAAGCCAGCCCAACCCAGCTAGCCCATTAAGCCCAGCAGCCCACTCCCTCACTCCCCGAGCGAATCGTTTTCCCACCCAGATTTCCACCCACTCAGTCGCTGATGGCTTGGACCCACTCTCCCTCTCTCTCTCTCGCTGTCAAGCAGGCCCCACTGCCACGCGAGCATCTTCTTCCTCACCACCGCTGACCACGCCCCCTCTCTGGCCATTACAGCCGTTTGAATGCCGACGTAAATTCGCGTTACTATGCCATGAAACCGCCCCTGACCATGCACGATAACTCTCCCGCGCCTCCTCTACCTTTTCCCCCAGACGCCGCACACCCTCTGCCCCCAGGCCGCGCCAATTGTTTGCTGCAAGCCACTGTCTCCGACGACCTTCCGCGACGATTCCGGCTAGATTACGCCTCCCCTTGCTTGCTGCAGCAAACGAGCGTGCTCCCAATCGTTCTCTGAACCTCCCAGTACTCTCCACTCACCCCCGCGCGCTCCACAGCGTCGGCAACGACGACCACCGAGCATCGCCACCGTCTGTCCCCACTCCGGTGAACCCTACAGGTAGTCTCTAACCGCGCCTCCTCTTCTCTTTGATGCTCCGATACTCCCCAATCCTCTATGCATCTAACCACGCCGTTTTCTTGCTCTCTCGTGCTCTGTAGCGTCGCCCCCGACGACGACTGACCGTACCCGACGCCATGCAAACTCCGGCGAGGAATCGCCAGCGACCCCGTGCACCCCTGTCCCTGCCGAGACCACGTTGAGCTTCAGCGTCACTCCGCGAACCTGGTGAGCTACCTCATCTTCTCCCTCGCTTCCTGTAGCCGCCGCAGCACCGCTAGCAGAGCGCCGCTGCCGCGTGCCACCGTCTCGCGCCACCAGTTCTTGGCAAAGCGTTAGGAGCCGTCAGATCCAGATCCGAGCGTCACGATAGATTCATAATCGAAGGGGTAAGTTTTTTTTTGTACCGTGCATGCGCATTAGATCTAACGGCTGTCCTCTGTCGATCCAGCCGAACCGGTATGACCCAATAAGAAGCAGACACGTGGCCACCCTTTTGATTTAAAACAGAAACTTGTCTATTAGTTGTTTGATTTTGTAAAATTCATAACTTTTGATCCACACGTCCAATTTTTGCAAATTTTATATCAATGGAATAAAAAAGACAAGTACTTTCTAACCATGCACTTTTTAGTAAAATGCTTTTGTTAAATTGATTGTTTTTGCAGAAACTTGTGTAGGCATATTTTGGATATAAAATTTGTTCTAAAATTATTTTTGTGATAAAACCTTTGGGAAAATGGATTGTTTGAACCTACTGACCATATAAACCAACTTGTGGTTTCAAAAACATATTTTGTGGAGCAAAAGAATAAATCTTTGATTTAGAACATTTCTAGTCAAATAAAGATAATGTTTATTTATTAAAAATACTTTTTGGAGAAAATCTTTGGGAAATGTTTTGGAATAAAATCTCTGACCCCAAACACCAAGTTTTAGAATTAAAAATGTATTTGGTGAACCCTATAAATATTATTACTTTGCTAAAGGCATTTTCAACCACATAAAATATTGATTTGGTTTAAAAATGATTTATAAGTAAAATCTTTTGCAAATGATTTTGTCACTCATATAAAATGACCAATAGGTGTTTTAGAATGTTTATAACCTATTAGAAACCACTTTCCCAAATTAAACAATCTTTAGCATGCTTGCATGCATTGCTTTGTTTCTATTATTTTATGTGATGTTTGCTTGAATGGTAGATTGAAATTGTGCCTTACTTGATTGAATTGTAGTGATTTGAAGAGTGTGAATATTGAAAGGTCAAGGAGTGAACTTATATTCTCTACCAAAAAGGCAAGTGATGCTTCATACTTTTGTCCCATTATTTTCACTATGCATTAGTGATATTTCTAAGTAGGACTTGCATGGAATTTTTGCTAAGTATAAACTATGCCATAGGAAATCCTAGTAGATGAAACCTTAGTAGAAATTTCCTAATTTAAGATTCCTACTACCCTCATGCTTAGCTTAGCTAGTATAAAACAAGGGTGGATTATATTCATGCTATGGAATATTTCTAAGTCAAGGACTTGTGTTTTGTTTAATAAAACAACTAAGTGAATGAATCACCTGGGTGGAATGGAAGGAATGGTTTGTGTTGAGTGGTTATACAAGGCCCATTTCTATGGTTTACCTTGTGTATCTCACTTGCGGAATGCCACCCAGGAACAAAGAGATTTGAGACGTCAAATGTTGAGAAGCTTCAACTGCAGCCACTTGGCATTATGGGCTCTGCCTGGATCATAAAGGTTGCAAAAACTTAGCCAAATGGACAGTTGGTGGTAGGGGTTTGATAGGTTGGAGCGCGTCCATTCTGGTCTAAGGGAAGGCTTCTGAAAGATCTTGTCTTGGTGAAACCAAGTCTTGTGGGGAAAGTGCACCACCTCTACAGAGTGTAAAATCTAAGTACTTAGCCATGTCCCTGGCAAAGGACAATTTGAGCATCAAGACATGGAAACTATCAAGAATCTCCTCATCCCAATTTCTAAGTAAAAAACTTGTGGTTGAACAAGGGTTGAAGGATCACCAATTTCTATTGGGAGATGCCTTGGGTGATTTTGACAAGCAAAAACTTAGTGTTTTCAAATGATAAGGAAAAATCTATTTGGAGCAAAGCAAGCCTAAGCTCCACCTAGCCAAGTGCATATAGATGATAGACTCCACCATACTACCATAGTATCACTTGCAAATACAATTCAAATGTATTGACCCTTGTGGTTGTAACTTATTATGTTGTAGGTTTGTTTGATGTTAGTGAAGTGTGTTGATTAGGATTACAAGTCTACAACCAACATGTTTGCCTGTGGCACTTTGAAGATGAAGGACCCCATGCTATTGTTGTATTCTGCTGCATTGTAATGAGATAGCCAAATGAGCTATGTAAGATGTAATAAATTATCTTATTCCTGGTTATGACATTTGTTTCTTGATATTACATCTTAACTGTGGATGCTAGCTATTGATCTAGGGACTAGCATTGTAAACACAGGGATCTCTACCTTATTGAAGGTTGGGACCTCTTACACTTACGGCCTTGAATGAATCGATCCCCTTCTCAGGAATCCATGCCTCTCCTTATAAAGGGGTTCCCTGGCTCCTCTAGGGCTGATGTGGTAAGCATATTCGAAGAATATGCTTGTCCCAATATAGTAACTCGGCGACCTTCTTTCCGTGTCGCCCTTCTAATGACGGCAAAGTTCTAGAGAACCCCACCTACACGCCTCGGGCTCCAGGACTGTCACCTCCGTGACCTCCTTCTGCCCTTCTGCTGCTATGCGCCTTGTCCTTTGTGCTTGGATCTATTCATGGTTTGACTATTGGCACCTCCTTCTCCTGCAAGCTTCATGTCATTCGGCCCTGTCTCGCTTAACTCGGCTTGGCCTTCACCTGCATTTAGGTTATTCAGACTTACTCGGCCGACTTAACTCGTATGTCGGCCGGGTAGTGTACATCTCCTTCCATAGGTGTCATGGTCGTGCTTATCTCGGCCGACCTTTACATGACTCGGCTGATATAGACAGTAACTCGGCATATGACAGGAGAAACTCCTTTTATCTTCCCCTGTCTTGACCCTATCCGGGGTCACCTCCCCAACATTAGTCCCCGAAGCTGGTGTGGTCCTACTCATAACCTCGGCCGGGCCACATCAGTTTCCCAATATTCATTTCTCCTCATCTCCGAGTTACTTTTTCCTGTTCGAGGTACCCGTGTAGCTTCTTTTGCACGCCTCATCCTACGTGTAACACTCAGCACTATTTCTCTAGTTTTTTGTTCCTCTATAGTGCCCACTGACAATGCTACAGTGGTTACTGCGCCTGTCGCGTCGGCGATGCGACTAATGTTGGGTCCGAGTTTGCCATCAAATGATGCAAGACTAAAACTGGACAGGTTGTACCGGTCCGAGTTGTTAGAGGAGAAAGGTCCGCCAGGTCCGGCATGTTTCGGACCCCGAATCATGGGCGATCCGCCTATGCCGAATTTTCAGCTGGGAAGGGGCACAAAAACATACAATGGGAGTACCAAACCACAAGATTGATTAATTGACTATGCCACTGCAGTAAAAATAGCTAGCGGAAACTTGCGATGGGTAGTAAGATATGTCCCACAAATGCTGGAAGGACCAGCCAGAGTATGGTTGAATAATCTGCCAGCAGGCAGTATCAACTGCTGGCTAGATTTTGAAGAGATGTTTGTCAGCAACTTCACCAGTACATACAAGAGACCAAACAGGCCACAGCATCTTGCAATGTGCAAGAAAGGCCGAATGAGACAGACAGAGAATTCTTGACTCGGTGGTGTAACCTCAGGAATTCATGCGAGGAGTTATAGAATCGCAAGCGATAGCTTGGTTCGCTCAGGGATGCAGATATGGCAGTGTTTTGTGGCAGCGACTGCAAAGAGATATGCCAACCACTTTGGCAGAAACCATCAGGATAGCGGATTTGTATGCATTGGGAGATCCGACACAACCAGAGCTAATGTCGGCGGATCATCGGGAGCATCAAGATCAATATGCATGAGATATGGCCGGATCATCGAGGCGCAATGAGTTCAGAGGTAGAAGAAGAGAGGAAAGACCGGATTACAGATATGCCTCCAATCAGGTGGCAGCAATAGTGCAAGATCAGCCGAGTCACGGAAACAGTCAGCGGCAGAAGAATGGTCCTCAGCAATGGACACCATGGAATGAAGGGAAGAGACAGTGGACACCAGAACAGAAGAAGCAGTGGCAGGAAAGGCCGAAGTACACGTTTGAATCCATGTTGGATCAACCGTGTAAGTTTCACACTCCAAACCCGGCCAAGCTTGCTAATCATACAACTCGGCAATGCGCCTGGATGAAAAACGCAATGGGGAACCCGACAGGCATGCAAACACCTCCTCATCAGGCACATCAGCAGCAGCAGCCGCAGTTGACTGGGGCAAATGCACAACAGTTAATGTTACCCCCTCCTCCCCCGAGGTATGATAACTCGGACCGGAGAGATGCAATGCATCAAGTAATAAATCAGGGTCAGGATGGATGGACAAACCCCGGAAATAATGGACACAATGATTACAGGGAACATCATCAATCATATTGCGTGTTCACAATAGAACAGCAAGACAGACAAAGTGTACAGCGCCGGCATATGGAAGTGAATGCAGTTATGCCGGCAGTACCAAGATATGTACCTTGGTCAGATCAAGAAGTAACTTGGAGCATAAAGGATCATCCCAAAATAATGCCGAATCCATGGTCCTACGCACTGGTACTAGATCCAACATTTGTCGGGCCCAGCATTAATGTGAAATTTTCAAAAGTACTCATTGACAATGGGAGCAGTATCAATATCATGTACAAAGATACAATGCATAAACTCGGAATATCGTAGAATATGCTGCAATCCACGAGAACCATGTTCCATGGAATAGTGTCGGTACATTCATGCGAACCCATTGGGAAGGTTCGAGTAGATGTATAATTCGGCACAAGGGATAACTGCAGAGCGGAAAATTTGGAGTTTGAGGTGGTGGATCTAGAAAGCTGCTATCATGCTTTACTCGGGCAGCCGACATTGGCCAAATTCATGAGCAGCTGCCACATTACTTACTTGAAAATGAAGTTACCCAGACCACAAGGGGTGATAATAGTAGCAGGAGATTACAGGAAATCAATGGAGTGTTCTTCGGCCGATCAAACCTGGCCGAATCATTGGTGATCGCAAGAGAAAAAAGAAGGATTCAAGAAGTAGCAGCTCTCGCTCAGTCGGCACAGCTGAATATGCCAGCATTAGCCAACCCACATGGAAGTGTTTCTTTCCAGCCGACTAAAGAGACAAAAAAAGGTCCAGATAGATGAGCAGTTCCCAGAGCGCACCATCACGACTAGCGCTGGCCTGGATGCCAAATAGGAAGGCGAGCTCACCAACTTCCTCCGTGAGAATCGGGATATCTTTGCTTGGTCAACTCAAGACCTGCAAGGTGTGCCGAGGGAGTTGGCTGAGCACTCTTTGCATGTAAGGCCAGGAGCAAGGCCGGTGAAGCAACCTCTCCGCTGCTTCACCGAAGACAGGAAACAAATAATAGGGAATGAGATAGCTCGGCTCCTGGCGGCCGGGTTCATCATGGAAGTACTTCATCCGGATTGGCTATTGAATCCGGTGTTGGTAGAAAAGAAAAAAGATGACCCAAATGTAGCCGTCGTATGGCGAATGTGTATTGATTACACAAACATAAACAAGGCGTGTCCCAAAGATCCTTTTCCTTTACCTAGGATAGACCAAGTCATTGATTCGACCTCTGGTTGTGAGCTGTTGTCATTTGTAGACGCGTATTATGGTTTCCACCAGATACCGTTAAATCCGGCCGATCAAATAAAGACTGTGTTTATTACCCCTTATGGGGCTTATTGCTATCGTACCATGCCATTCGGCCTGCGCAACGCAGGAGCAACATACCAGAGATGCATGCAAAAGTGTCTACATGACCAGATAGGGAAAATGTGCAAGTATATGTGGATGATGTGGTTATAAAAACCAAAGAAAGTAAAACACTCCTGGATGATATTCGGTAGACATTCGCAAACCTGAGAAGATTCCGAATGAAACTTAACCCAGAAAAATGTACCTTCGGTGTACCGGCTGGGAAATTACTCGGTTTTCTCGTATCCAGCCGAGGTATAGAGGCAAGTCCAACTAAAATACAAGCAGTTGAAAGAATGGAACTGCCGAAGTGTCTAAATGATGTACAAAAATTCACGGGTTGCCTAGCCTCGCTTAGTCGGTTCGTATGTCGGCTGGGGGAAAAGGCATTACCTCTATATCAACTGATGAAAAATCTGATAAGTTCATTTGGACACCGCAAGCAGATAACGCATTTCATGAATTAAAAAAGATGTTGGTCACAGCACCAATTCTGGCCTCTCCATTATGAAAGGAGCCTATGCTACTTTATGTAGCTGCCACTAACAGAGTGGTAAGCGCGGTGGTTGTCGTGGAACGGAATGAAGATGATAAGTTAGTACAAAGGCCGGTATATTACCTAAGCGAGGTACTATCAGCCTCAAAACAGAACTACCCGCACTACCAAAAGATGGCTTATGGAGTATATATGTCGGCGAAAAAACTTAAACATTACTTTGAGGAACATCCGATAAAAGTGATTTGTGAAGCTCCCATAGCCGAGATATTGAGCAATAAAGATGCCAGTGGCCAAATAGCAAAATGGGCAATCGAGTTATCAGTTATCACCTTATGCCCCGCAATTCGATAGGCGAGATGCAATCAAATCTCAGGCGGTGGCAGACTTCTAGGTGGATTGGGCCGAGGTTCAAACTTGTAACTAAGATACTCACCTCCATGATCAGATCACAGAAATTTAATCTTATTGTTATGTTGATTCTCTACTTCAGTTTGAAATTCCTTAAACTTCTCAAAAGGTTCGGACTTATGTTTCATGAAATAGATATACCCATATATACTCAAGTCATTCGTGAAAGTAAGAACATAATGATAACCACCGCGTGATGCCACACTCATTGGGCCACTGATACGTCGGAAACGTATATAATTTTTGATGTTCCATGCTTGTTTAGTATCTACTTTGCTTTGATTTGTCTTTCTTTGAGGTGTTTTTATATCTTTTTTGGAACTAACCTGTTAACAAGTTGCCACAGTGCCAGTTGCATGTTTTCTTTTGTTTTTGGTTCTAGAAAGGCAGAAAATCAATATTCTCGGAATTTGGACGGGACAAAAGCCAAAGTCAATAACTTTACATGAGGGATACTAATCCAGAAGGAGGGACGGAGAGGCACCAGAGGGTGGCCAGACCCCCCCCCCCCCCACGCGGCCAAGTCTGTACCGTGCCTGGGGAGGGTGTGGGCCCTCTGTCCGCCTCCTCGGCCTCCCCCTTCTCCTATAAGAAGTCTCCGACCCAAAAACCATAAATAATCCAGAATAAATCCATGAAAACCTCTATAGCGGCGCTGCCACCGAAAGGGAGATTCGGGGGACAGAGTCTCTGTTCTGGTACCGTGCCGGGACGGGGAAGTGCCCCCGGATCCATCTCCATCGATCTCCACCACCATCTCCATCACCGTTGTTGATTCCCATGATGAGGAGGGGGTAGTTCTTCCTCAAGGCTAAGGGCTCTACCGGTAGCTATGTGTTCATCTCTCTCTCTCTATGCATGATCTTGTTGTGGTCATGAGCTTTGTAATCAAGTAGATCTACCTTGCTACTCAAGTGCTTCAATAGATCTCTGCTCTCCCCATGTGTGTGAAAGTGACAGCGTGCACGCCATGGTGGCACTTAGGTTTGAGTCTACATAAATACTCTCTGTGCTTTAATAGATCTATGATTTTCCCCACGTGTGTGAAAGTGATAGCATGCATACCGTGTGTGGCACTTTGGCTAGACTGAATATTTGTTATGAGTTATATTTGGAATTGGATGTCTTTATGAAATTGTGGTGTTTGTTGGAACCATATAGCGCTCAAGGTGACAGTGTGGGGTTATCTAGATTGGGGAAGGCCCTACCATGGATTAGAGTGTCCAACTGGAGAGTAGTTAAGATTAGTATCATGAAGAGAGGATATTTATATGAGAGAGTGTTCACTAGTGAAAGTATGATCCCTAGGCCTTGTTTCTAAACATTGAAACACCGTTTGCTACTAGATCCGTTGCATGTTTGCTTGCTTCCTTCTTGTTGCCTTTAGTCTTTACCTTACCGTCAAGCTATTTTCTGGCACTGCTACCACTTGTATTTCACTATCTCTTCGCCGAACTAGTGCACCTATACACCTGACAAGTGTATTGGGTGTGTTGGGGACACAAGAGACTTCTTGTATCTTGATTGCAGGATTGCTTGAGAGGGAATACCTTTGACCACTTCCTCCCTGAGTTCGATAAACCTTGGGTAATCCACTTAAGGGAAACTTGCTGCTGTTCTACAAACCTCTACACTTGGAGGCCCAACAACTGTCTACAAGAATAATAGTGCGTAGACATCAAGCTCTTTTATGGCGCTGTTGCCGGGGAGGTAAGGTAAAAGGTACTCACATCCTGTGTGTGAGTGCTCGAAGTTATTTCCTTAGATTCTGCAATTTTGTCTTTTTGTTTCTTGTTTTCACTAGTTAGGCTTAATGGAAAAAACAGCAAAATTAGAGAGCTTTATAGTATTTATCTTGAGTTAGGACATGAAGTGTTTGAAGAGAAAATTAAAAAACCTATGGAGCTTTATTTGCATGCTAATAGCAATGTTATTAGTATGAATTTTTTGAACACCATTATTACTAATGGTATGGAAACGTCTAAGCTTGGGGAAGCTAGTTTTTATAAATATGATCTTTTTAGTTCCCCAGCTTTGGAAGATAGCTATTCTATTGGTTATGATGATACCAAACCTCCAATATATGATGACTATAATGATGAATATGATATTTTCAGTCCACCTACTATTGAGGAGGAAATTAATTGTGATTACAATATGCCTCCTATATTTGATGATTATGGTAATGAGAATAACTACGATAGCTATTTTGTTGAATTTTCTCCCACTACAATTAATAAGCATGACTATGCTTATGTGGAGAGTAATTATCATTTTATGCATGTGGCTCATGATAAGAATGTTTTATGTGATATTTATATTGTTAATTTTATTCATGATGCTACTGAAAGTTATTATGAGAGAGGGAAACATGGTTTTATGTATCTCAACAATATTAAGTTTCCCCTCTTTATGTTGAAAATCTTGAAGTTGCACTTGTTTTGCTTTCCTATGCTTGTTGCTTTGTGCTTTCATGAATTGTTTCTTTACAATATTACTATGCATAGGAAGTGGGTTAGACTTAAATGTTCTTTGAATTTGCTTCTTGATGCTCTCTTTTAAATCATTCATATTTCCTATGTGAGCATCTTTAAAACTATCAAGCCTAACTTAAAGGCGTTAAAGAAAAGTACTTGTTGGGAGATAACCCAAGAGTTTTATTGAGTCTTGGAAGGTATTACTTATGTAATGACCTCTACTTATCCTTTTTGTTTGTTTTTTGTGCCAAGAATGACCTCTAATGAGAGGGAAGTAAGATTTGGGGAGTTGCTATCCCGAAACAGATTTCTATCCTCCACCATAAAAATTCGTGAGTCTCTGTAACTCCTATTGAGCTCAAAATTTATGAATAAATCCCCCAGTATGTTAGATAACTTTCGTTAGCTCAACACATTTTTATTTGAGCAGCATAAGGTCTTCTAAAAAATCGGTTTCTAAATGCTGGTCTGTTTTGACAGATTTTTGCCATTATTTCCATTTGCTTCTTATTGATTCCTTTTTGGGTTCTTTTTGGGAAATTGAGCTTTTTGAAGGAGTTGTTACAGTAGCTTGTGTTTTTAATGAAAAGTTTTGCTGTTCCAAAGCTTTGCCAGAGGTCTAATATCTTTTGAATATACTAGTGTTGCTAATGAAGATTGTGTGAATTTTTGTATGAAGGAAAATTTGCATGTGTAGAGAAAGAATGATGTAATGAGATGAAGAATGGACAAAATCTCAAGCTTGGGGATGCCACCCCGGTGTCACCCCAAGAAATATCCAAGAGGTACAAGCGTCAAATCTTGTGGATGCCCAAGGCATCCCCTTCTTCATCAATAAAAATCTGAGGTCTTTCTAGACACTTCACTTTTATTGCTTCATGCACAGTTGCATTGTTCTTGGAGCGTCTTAGTTTTTGTTTTGGTTTTTCTTTTCTTAGTTTGCTTGAGTAATTTGATTGATCACAACACACCTTTTTGGAGAGAGACACGCTTTATTTTCATTGCCTAGAACACTCTAGTTTTCACTCCTATTGGATTAAGTAGGCATAGTCAATAAATAATATCTTCTTCTCAGTAATAGATACTGAGAAGATAACTATAATACAATTTTAATGTTGTGTGAATGAAAGCCTTGATTATCCAACTAGAAACCTAAGCCATATATGATCAAAGGATTCTAATGATCATGCTTTTGTCACCAAGATTGAATGCTTATATCATGTATAAGTGACATTGGTGGATAGAACATGATTGAACCCTAGTATAGATATGTTATTCTAGGTTAGCCATGCTAAGTGTAACATCCCAAAAATCATGGTTTATAAAGTTTGCATATCATTCATGCATTCATAAACATTTGGGTTATTTTCAAATAAGATTGCAAAACAGAAGCCAAATGTTTGCCTATTATTTTATGTAAGAAAGGCAAAGGCTTCATTTCCATTTTAAATCATGAGAATAATTTGTTTCAACTAGAAAAGGTTTTAATGTTGATTCCAAAGCTTGTTCAAAGTTTCAAAACAAAAATCTAAATTTAAAACCATTTATATGACTAATATAGATATTTAATTAAGACATGGTTTTAATTCTATTTGAATTGGACCAAAGAGTTTTTGATCAAACGACAAGGTTTTATACACAAATATATGCTTGGAGTACTTTACAAAAATCTAGAGGAAATTTGAATTCAAACTCATTTGAATAGCATTTGAAAATGATTTCAGAAAATCAAATCAGAAATAGAAAAAGGAATAAGAAAATAAGAAAAGGCCAGCGCCACCATTCCAACCCAACAGCAGAAGCGGCCCAACAGCCAGCCCACCCGGGTTCCCCTCTCCTCTCTGTTTCTCACCCGCGCACACCCTCCCTCTCACTGACGCCTCGGTCCCACGTGCCCCATCATCATCGTCCCCAAAATCTCGCACCCGCAGACCACGTCGCCACTGTCGTTGCTGTCGATAATAGCGTGGAGTAATTAGCCTTGATTCTGCATGTGTTTCCTGTCGCGCTGCCGCCTACTTAAACACCGGCACCCCACGGTCATTTCCCCTCACTGAACTCACTCACTCCGCCACCAGGCTGCCAGTATTTCGCACCGCACCGCCGATGCCCGACGATCTCCGGCAAGTGATTATGGTGAGCTCCGACTGCCCGTTTCCTTCTGGTTCAAATGAGGGTGGTCCTCGTGTCCCTGTGCATCCTCTGACGCCTATGGTTTGCCTTATCGTGACCCAGGTCGCCGTTCCCGTCCACCTCTGCAAACGACAGAGCCACTGCTCAACTCCTTCGAGCAATCTAGGTAAAACCTGAGCGCCCCTTTCCTTCTCTCTGACCCTATCGTGTTCGCCTGATCCTTGTGCACGCACTGATGCTCTTGGCTTGTGCTAGGGCGATCCAGAACATCGCCAACGTCGCTGTCTTCGCAAACCCGACGCTGCCCGCAACTATGACGAGTGCTAGCCATTACTACAGCCTGCCCCTGTCCATGCTAGCAGCACGTCGAGCTTCCTTGTGTTCTTGCGAGCCTGGTAAGCTACACCACAACCCCCAGCCCCCGCTAGAATCGCCGGACCATCGCCGCCAGTGCCCATTTGCTCCGCCCGTGAATGGTCAGAGCAACATGGTCCGCCGGATATGGATCCAGCGGATGCTATTAGATCAACCCGCGAAGGGGTACGCGTAGATCTGGGCCCTAGATCTAGATCTAACGGTATAGATTAGTTTAGTTGCGAAGAGGTATGTTGCGATCTGGAGAGTTGGATTAAGTTAGATCCAATGGTGCGGACGCGTGACCCAGAGCGAACCGGTACGCGCCAATCAGACGCTGCCGCGTGTCAGGGTTTTCGATTTAAAATTCAGATTTGATTTAACTAGATGATTAAACTTGTAAATTCAATAACTTTTGTTCTGTTTATTTTGTCTTGTGAATTTTCTCTACTTGTGTCGGTTCTAACTTTGCTCTATCTTACAAAAATAGATGCCTAATGTTGTTATCAGCACGGCCGAGGAGTTCAAGGGAACTCGTTTTGGTACTCGTCTCATTGAGCTCACTAGTGTGCTCAACCTTCCACTTCCTAGCATCACGACACTTCAGCTCACCAAGTTTGAGAGGAAGGACCTATGGGGCTTCAGAGTCACACAGCCGGGACGCCAGGTAGAGCCACCCACGGAGGCCATCACTTTCAAGCTGATGCATGACGACAAGGAGAGAGGCTTAGATGTAGTCATGCAGGAGTTACTTGGACGCCTGGTAGGGAGGCACTCCATCGAGCTTATAGGTCTTTACTTTCACCCCTTCAGGAGACGTAACGAGGAGGGAGAGGCTATAGAGTACGATGATGCTACTAGAGAGACGATGGAGCCAATTCGTGTGTACCTTCAGGACCTAGAGGGTCTTATTAGACACCTAGATACGAATAGGACCAACGTCATGCTTAGCAATGACGAGCTCCAGGTTCAGCTACGAGAGAAGGACAAGTTCTTCATGGAGAAAGACGAGATCGTCAAGGAAATGGAGGCCAAATTTGAAAGCCAGGACAAGAAGTTCAAGAGCCAGGAGAAAAGAGTCCAACACAGGAACAAGAAGATCCGGGAGATGAAGGAAGAGTTAGAGGCCAAGGACTTCGAGCTTGAGCACCAGCAGGGATTGATCGAGAGGCTTCGCTCACAGAAGAGGGCTCTTAGGGACAAGATTGAGGCCTTGACCACTAGTGTTGATGAGTACAAGACCGCCATGGAGAATGCAGGTCTTACCCTTGTTGATGTTGAGATTGATGTGGAGGAGTAGTGTAGACTACTCGATTATCTTTCATCTACCGTACTTTGATTATTGAGTCGCAATGACCATCCAACATGTGGATGGGTTGCTATGGTGTGTTTGCAATTTCAAAGCTGGTTGTTTATGTCGTTCAAACTGTATGTTAATTTGATGCTTGGTTATTGTGTTTGTTTTGTGTGATATATTTTGCATGTTAAGCATCTATGGGTATCTCATTCTTAGCCTTATTAAAACCACAGATGCCTCCTCGACGTGCCAACCCCAATCAAAACAACAACGTCACTCCCGAGATGTAGCAGTTGATGACAGCACAAGCTCAACTGATGCAGATGATGACAACATTCATGCAGAACCACAACAACAACAACAACAACAACAATAACAACAACAACAGGAACAACAGCAACAATAGCAACAATAGCAACAACAGCAACAACAGCAACAGCAGCAGCAACAACAACAACAACCAGAATAATCTGCCAGGATTTGATATGCTCGCCAGATTTCTAAGACTAAGGCATGCAAAGTTCTCGGGAACCATTGATCCAATGATAGCCAATGATTGGTTACGTTCAGTAAACAAGGACTTAGTGACTGTTGGATGTACCAACGAGGAGAAAGTCGGATTCGCAGCACATTTGCTTGAAGGGCCAGCAGCAACATGGTGGGATAACTTCCAGATCACCACTCCCCTTGAGGATGTGACATGGGCTATATTTGAGGATGAATTCCGTACAGCTCACATCTCATCCAGAGTGATGAATTTGAAGAAGAAGGAGTTTCACGATCTGAAGCAGCATCACCGTAGTGTGGCTGAGTATATTGAGGAATTCAATAATCTAGCGCGTTACGTACCGGATGAAGTTAATACTTATGCAAATAGGAAGGAGAAATTCCTCGAAGGACTAAATGATGAGTTGAACCTGCAGATGTATGATGC
The DNA here is from genome assembly GCA_916181665.1 of Avena sativa. Classification (NCBI taxonomy): domain Eukaryota; kingdom Viridiplantae; phylum Streptophyta; class Magnoliopsida; order Poales; family Poaceae; genus Avena; species Avena sativa. The sequence continues at coordinate 93,856,733 of OV702299.1, read as the reverse complement.
CTATGTCCCAACCTACCAATCACTTTGTGACAAGGCTACCATCTTGGAAAACAAGATGAAATAGGTTGAGAGCAGAAAGAGGAAGCGTAGCTTTCATAAGCACAGCTCGGGATCGTCTCACAAGCGTTCCCATCATGATGATAGTGGGAGTTCTAGATTCCACAAACATGGAAAGTACAACAACCAACACATCCACAACCATCATCATGACAACAAGCATCACCGCAGTCATGATAATGACAAGTATAAGAACCACAACAGCGGACACAAGAGCCACCACAGTGGAAGTGGAAGTCTGCCTATAAAGAAAGATCTCAGTCAGGTTGAATGTTTCAATTGTAAGAAGATGGTGACTTATGCTAATGAGTGCCCAGAAAAGAAATTTGAGGTGCCAACAAGCCCAATCCCTTCCAAAAGGGACAAGTGAACCACATTAATGTGGAAGAAATCTATGAAGAATTTGATGCTGTGGCTGGTAAGTTCAAACTCAATTCTGTTCCAGCACTTGTTCTTTTTTATACTGGCGCATAACATTCATTCATATCAAGAGCATTTGTTGATAGAAATGGATTTCCAACTAAGAATATTGGGTGTCCTATAAAATTGAGTTCTCCCGGTGGGGATATGGTAGTAAGTCTTGGATGTCGTGATCTAGTAATAGAATTTGGGAAGCATAAGTTTCCAGTTAGTTTGATAATCCTAGACTCCCAAGGATTGGATGTTATTTTGGGAATGGATTGGATGACCAAGTATGAAGGAGTACTAGATTGTGCCAACTGTACTGTCACACTCACAACCCCGGATAATAGAAGGATTAGATTCAAGTCTAACTTTGAATCAAAAGGGAGTAAGTTAAATTATCTTAAGGGGGTTAGCATAGACATTGTGCTAATTGTGAGAGAATATCCGGATGTGTTTCCGGAGGAATTGCCGGGAATTCCACCAGATAGAGATGTTGAGTTTCTGATTGACTTGCTACCAGGATCAGGACCAATAGCAAAGATACCTTACAAGATGTTAGTTGATGAGTTGAAGGAACTCAAGAAACAACTTGGAGAACAGTTGCAGAAAGGATTTATTCAACCAAGTTCTTCGTCTTGGGGAGCACCAGTCTTGTTTGTTGAAAAGAAAGATAGAAGCCAAAGGTTATGCATAGATTACCGATCACTTACTGAGGTGACTATCAAGAACAAGTATCCTTTGCCCAGAACCAATGATTTGTTTGATCAGTTAGAAGGAGCCCGTGTGTTCTAAAAGATTGATCTCTGATCAGGCTACTTTCAACTAAAGATAAGGGAACAAGACATACCTAAGACTGTTTTCACCACTAGGTATGGATTGTATGAGTACACCGTGATGCCATTTGGTTTGACCAATGCACCAGCCTATTTCATGAATATGATGAACAAGGTGTTCATGGAATTTTTGTTGACAAATTTGTTGTCGTTTTCATCGATGACATTTTAATCTATTCCAAGAGCAATGAAGAGCATGAAGAACATTTACGATTGATACTCGAGAAGCTTAGAGAGCATAAACTGTATGCCAAATTCAGCAAGTGTGAATTCTGGCTGAATGAAGTCGGATTTCTTGGACATGCTGTGTCACGAGATGGTGTAGCAGTTGATCCCGCAAAAGTGTCAGCTGTAACTGATTGGGAATCTCCTAAATCAGTGAAAGAAGTTCGTAGTTTCCTTGGCATGGCAGGATACTATAGAAGATTCATTGAGAATTTCTCAAAGGTAGCTAAGCCAATGACGGAATTACTTAAGAAAGACAAGAAATTTGATTGGATTGAAGGATGTGAACTCAGTTTCCAAGAGTTAAAGAAGAGACTAGTGACAACACCAGTCTTATGTCTGCCAGATTTGGAGAAGGATTTCCAAGTATATTGTGATGCATCTCATCAAGGATTAGGTGCAGTTTTGATGCAGGAAGGGAAAGGTGTGGCTTATGCCTAAAGACAACTCAAAACTCATGAAGTGAACTATCCTACTCATGATTTAGAGTTAGCCTCGGTTTTCCATGCACTCAAAACATGGAGAGACATTATCTTTTGGGAAAGCATTGCGAAGTGTTCATAGATCACAAAAGTTTGAGGTATATCTTCACTCAGAAAGAAATCAACATGAGACAAAGGAGATGGCTAGAACTCATCAAGGACTATGACTTGAGTATGCAGTACCACCCCAGTAAAGAAAATGTTGTAGCGGATGCATTAAGTCGTAAGGTTTATGTGAATGGCCTTACTAAGGGAGAATTGCCAGATGATCTGTGTGCCCAATTCAAAGATCTCAGATTGGAGATAGTGCCTAAAGGACATCTCATGTCATTGGATGTTCAACCCACCTTGTTGGACAGAATCAAGGAAGCCCAAAAGATAGACAAGGAAATTGAAGAGATTAAGGAAAATATTAGCAAGGGAAAATCCAAAGGATTCCATGAAGATGAATAGGGTACTTTATGGTATGGAAAACATATCTGCATTCCGCAAGATCTGGAGCATCGGAAACGGATTTTACAGGAAGCACACAACTCACCATATTCCATTCATCCGGGTAACACCAAAATGTACATGGATGTGAAGGAAAGATTTTGGTGGAATAATCTCAAGAAGGACATCACCGAACATATTGCTTTGTGTGATGTATGTAGTAGAGTGAAAGTGGAACATCAGAAACCAGCAGGATTGTTACAACCACTACCTATTCTTGATTGGAAGTGGGATAAGATTGGTATGGATTTCATCACTGGACTGCCAAGAACTTGATTAGGATATGATTCCATTTGGGTCATAGTAGATCGCCTAACTAAAGTGGCTCATTTCATACCCGTGAAGACAACTTATACAAGTGCCAAGTTGGCCAGGATTTATATGAATAGGATTGTGTGTCTGCATGGAGTACCCAAGAGTATTGTGTCTGATAGGGGAACTCAATTCACTTCCCATTTTTGGAGGCAACTGCATGAGTCATTGGGAACAAGATTGTAATTCAGCACTGCCTTTCATCCCCAGACTGATGGACAGATAGAAAGGACCAACCAAATTCTAGAAGATATGTTGAGGGCATGTGCCCTAGATTATGGTGCTAGTTGGGATGAAAGTCTGCCTTATGCAGAATTCTCTTACCACAACAGCTATCAAGCCAGCTATCAAGACAGAAAGGAGAAGTAGCATATGAGATTGAATTACCTGAATCATTGTCTGTCGTTCACAATGTATTTCACGTAAGTCAGCTAAAGAAATGTCATCCAGATATGGAAGAGACTTCTTTGAAGGATACTATACCTTTGGAAGAGGTCCAATTGGAAAGTGATCTCACCTATGAGGAGAAACCTATCAAGATTCTTGAGACTGCAGAAAGAGTTACTCGAACAAAGACTATCAAGTTTTGCAAAGTTCAGTGGAACCACCATTCCGAAGAGGAAGCAACTTGGGAAAGAGAAGATGATCTTCGGAAAGACCACCCTCACCTATTTGCTAGCCAATCCGAATCTTGAGGGCGAGATTCACCTTAAGGGGGTTAGATTTGTAACATCCCAAAAATCATGGTTTATAAAGTTTGGATATCATTCATGCATTCATAAACATTTGGGTTATTTTCAAATAAGATTACAAAACAGAAGCCAAATGTTTGCCTATTATTTTATGTAAGAAAGGCAAAGGCTTCATTTTCATTTTAAATCATGAGAATACTTTGTTTCAACTGTAAAAGGTTTGAATGTTGATTCCAAACCTTGTTCAAAGTTTCAAAACAAAAATCTAAATTTAAAACCATTTATATGCCTAATATAGATATTTAATTAAGGCATGGTTTTAATTCTATTTTAATTGGACCAAAGAGTTTTTGATCAAACGGCAAGGTTTTATACACAAATATATGCTTGGAGTACTTTACAAAAATACAGAGGAAATTTGAATTCAAACTCATTTGAATAGCAATTGAAAATTATTTCAGAAAAACAAATCAGAAATAGAAAAAGGAATAAGAAAATAAGAAAAGGCCAGCGCCACCATTCCAGCCCAACAGCAGAAGCGGCCCAATAGCCTGCCCACCCGGGTTCCCTTCTCCTCTATGTTTCTCACCCGTGTACACACCACCCTCTCACTGACGCCTCGGTCCCACGTGCCCTGTCATCATCGTCCCCAAAATCTCACACCCGCATACCTCGTCATCGCTGTCGTTGCTGCCGATAATGGCGTGGCGTAATTAGCCTTGATTCCGCATGTGTTTCCTGTCGCGCTGCCGCCTACTTAAACCCCTGCACCCCACGGTCATTTTCCCTCACTCAACTCACTCGCTCCACCACCAAGATGCCAGTATTTCGCACCGCACCGCCGCTGCCCGACGAGCTCCGGCAAGCGATTACGGTGAGCTCCGACCACCCCTTTCCTTCTGGTTCAAACGAGCGTGGTTCTCGTGTCCCTGTGCATCCTCTGACGCCTCTGGTTTGCCTTATCGTGACCCTGGTCGCCGTCCCCGTCCACCTCTGCAAACGATAGAGCCGCCGCTCAACTCCATCGAGCAATCTAGGTAAAACCCGAGCGCCCCTTGCCTTCTCTCTGACCCTATCGTGTTCCCCTGATCCTTGTGCACGCACTGATGCTCTTGGCTTATGCTTGGGCGATCCAGAACATCGCCAACGAAGCCGTCTTCACGAACCCGACGCCGCCCGCAACTCCGACGAGCGCTATCCACTGCTACAGCCCGCCCCTGTCCACGCCAGCAGGACGTCGATCTTCCTCGTGTTCTTGTGAGCCTGGTAAGCTACACCACAACCCCCAGCCCCCGCTAGAATCGCCGGACCATCTCCGCCAGTAGCGCCACCACCGCTAGTGCCCATTTTCACCGCCCGCGAATGGTCAGAGCAACGTGGTCCGTTGGATCTGGATCCAGTGGATGCGATTAGATCAACCCGCGAAGGGGTACGCTTAGATTTCAGCCCTAGATCTAGATCTAACGGTATAGATTAGTTTAGTTGCGAAGAGGTATGTTGCGATCTGGAGCGTTGGAATAATTTAGATCCAATGGTGCAGACGCGTGACCCAGAGCGAACCGGTACGCGCCAATCAGACGCTGCCCAGTGTCAGGGTTTTCGATTTAAAATTCAGATTTGATTTAATTAGATGATTAAACTTGTAAATTCAATAACTTTTGTTCTGTTTATCCAAAAAATGCAAATGAGATATCAATGGAATCACAAAAATATACCCTACACATCTGTAGGATTGAATTTGTCATTTTCTTCTTTTAAAATAGAAATTTATGCAGAGACATTTGTAGGCCTATTTTGTGTATAACAATTATTTGTAAAATGTTTTAAAAGCCAAATTATTTTTAAATGGTGTATAAATGTTTAGTTTAATGTTCAGTACTATTTTACTTGTCTTGTTTAGTTTACAAAAATCTTCACATGGCATTTTCATGCATTCATATATTTTTGCTTGATTATTTGAAATATGAATTTGGTGCTATCATTTTATGTGTAGATTTTGGTGCTAGTGGTGATTGTGACTGTGAGGATTTTTGTTACTCCACCAGCTACCAAGGCAAGTGGTGATTCATGTTTTTGTCCCAATATTTTGACTATGCATTAGTGATATTTTGTATAGGGCTTGCATGTTAATTTTTGCTAAGTATCTATATGCTATGCTTGGGAAATCCTAGTAGTTGTAGAATTGTTAGAATTTTCTCTAAGTTAAGATACTTGCTATTGCCATGCTTAGCCTAGCTAGTAGCAACCAAGGGTGGATTATATACATGCTATGGAAAAATATTGCTAAGTCTCTGACTTGTGTTTTGCTTAATAAAACAACTAAGTGAATGAAACACCTCGGTGGAATGGTATGTTTGGGTTATGTTGAGTGGTTACACAAGGCCCATATCTATGGTCTACCTTGTGCATCACACTTTGGAAAGCCACCCAGGAACAAAGGGATTTGAGATGCCATATGTTAAGAAGCATCTAGTGCAGCCACATGGCATTATGGGCTCTGCATGGATCATATAGGTTGCAATAACTTATCCAAATGGACAGTTGGTGGTAGGGGGTGATAGGTTTGGAGCACTTCCATTTTGTTCTATGGGAAGGCTTCTAAAAGCTCTTGTCTCGATGCATGTCGAGTCTTGTGGGGAAAGTGCACCACCTCTGCAGAAGGAAGAATCTAAGTACTTAGCCGTGTCCCCGGCAAAGGACAATTTGAGCATCAAGACATGGAAGCTATCAAGAATCTCCTCATCCCAATTTCTAAGTTAAAAACTTGTGGTTGAGCAATGGTAAAGGTTCACCAATGTCTATTGTTGGTTCCTTGGGAGTTTTGCCAAACAAAAACTTAGTGTTTTAAAGTGATAGGTAAAACCTATTTTGAGCAAAGTAAGCCTAAGCTACACTTAACCAAATTCATGTAGAAGCTAGATACTATTATTCTACTAAGGTATCACTTGCCAATACTATTCCAATGTATTGACCCACTGTGGTTGTAACTTGTGATGTTGCAGGTTACTCTAATGAGGATTAGGGTTATGAGTCTACACTCAACATATTTTCCTGTGGCACATGAAGATGAAGACTTTATTTTATTTTGTTAAGTTGAACTCTTGCTCTAGCCTTTGGCTATGGAGTTGTAAAATACAATGTTATCTCTAGAATGACGATGTAATAATGACCTTTGTTTTTGTGTACTTCATCTTAAACTGTGGATGCTAGCATTTGATCCAGGGACTAGCATTGCAATAACAGGGACCTTTACCTTTATAAAGGTGGGGTCTTACACTAAGTCACCATTATATGATGTGAAGTTTGAATATAAGGTATTAGAATTAAGTAGATATAAAATAGTATGACTAAGATGAATCTAGAGTAGCATGAAGTTATTGAAGTAATAATATTCCTCTTAAAGAATAGTAAGCACTTGAGGTGAAGTAGTTTGATGTATACATCCATTGGAGTAATGATAGTGATGGATGATTAAGGAAGATTATGAATGGAGTTAGAAGTAAACACCTATTGGATTGGAGATTATCAGCAGTAGAGTAGTTGATATAACCAATTAAAGATATGTGAAGGTTATGAAAGGCTTCAGTGACAAGATTCTGAGATTTGTAAGAGATATTACAAAGTAATCTGAGAAGTAAGAAGGTGATTATTCAAGTGGATTTAGAATCAGAAAAAGTACTCTAGTGATGAGAGTTATTTTTATAAGAAGATCATATAGAGCTTTAGTGACAAGCTCATTAGATTATAAATGAATTTAGGAGGAGAAATTATTGATAATAATATTCTTGTGAAGTAAAGCTCATCAGGTTAACACATGATGATGGATATGAAGGAGTAGTTATATCCAGGAAAGGAATTCCTTAATTAGAAGTCTAGAATTATTGAAGTATAGAAGATAGGAATTATTAAAGAAGTAAGTAAAATGAACTTTGGAGTATTAGAGAAAACAAGTTGAAGATTGCAAAGAATGATGAGAATTCAGGGAAATGATCTGGATATGGGATATTACAATTATTTCCAATGGAGGTTACCATGGAGTTGAGACATATCGTAATCATTGCAAGACAATTCCTTACTCCGAAACGTGAGAGTTTACGAACTTCGAGGAATAAGTTTATTTTAAGGGGGAGAGTCTGTAACATCCCAGCATTAGAGCTTAGAAATAAGCTAAACCCAGATGTGTGCATTGCATTCATGCATAGAAAATCTGAATAATTTTCGCGCTTTTAAATAAAAACTTATCAAAGTGATTGAATCTTATCTTAACTTGATGGAATTGAATTAGATCATCAAGTTGACTGCGACAAGTTTCAATATGACCTTCGCTAAAACCTTATTTTGGGTAAGGGAGATTTGATCTAAGGGTAGATCAAATGTAATACCCTAATACATTACTTAATGATTTATATTTTATCCTTAAGTAATCATATCCTAGTATTCATTACATAACTCATGGATTCTAAGTTATAAATATAACTTAAGTAATAGGAATGTAACAACCAAATCTTAATATCATCTACTTATACCATGAACATCATGGTAATAAAATTTTAACTCTTTAGTGAGTTTGAGTAGGAAATAAATCAAGTCAAGATCATTCACCATGTATCTTTCTATTCATATCAATCTTTACCATTCCTATTGAATCCTATTCTAATATTTGTTGTTTATCAATGTTGAGTAATCAATTATTAATTCACAAATTCTTAAACTATCAATTCTTGATCTATCAACTCTTGTCCTTATTATAGCATTCACTTAAGACCTTTAGAGAAAGAAGTAAGAAGAGATAGGTGGTAATGTTAGATTTAAATATCATCTATATGATGGGAGTGTTGGAAGAGAATTAAATCGATATGATAATTGATGGAGTTAACTCACTCATGCATTGATAGAAGAGTTATTTGAAATAAAGATATATGTGGTAACAAAGAGGATTACAAGGATGGATATTGAAGATAGTTACCAAGGAGTAATCCTATTGGATTAAGTAGGCATAATCAATAAATAATATCTTCTTCTCGGTAATAGATACTGAGAAGATAATTATAATACAACTGTAATGTTGTGTGAATGAAAGCCTTGATTAGCCAACTGGAAAACTAATCCATATATGATCAAAGGATTCTAATGATCATGATTTTGTCACCAAGATTGAATGCTTATATCATGTATAAGTGACATTGGTGGATAGAACATGATTGAACCCTAGAATAGATATGTTATTCTAGGTTAGCCATGCGAAGTCACCATTATATGATGTGAAGTTTGAATATAAGGTATTAGAATTAAGTAGATATAAAATAGTATGACTAAGATGAAGCTATAGTAGCATGAAGTTATTGAAGTAATAATATTCCTCTTAAAGAATAGTAAGAACTTGAGGTGAAGTAGTTTGATGTATACATCCACTAGAGTAATGATAGTGATGGATGATTAAGGAAGAGTATGAATGGAGTTAGAAGTAAACACCTGTTGGATTGGAGATTATCAGTAGTAGAGTAGTTGATATAACCAAGTAAAGATATGTGAAGGTTATGAAAGGCTTCAGTGAAAATCTTCTGAGATTTTTAAGAGAGATTACAAAGTAATCTGAGAAGTAAGAAGGTGATTATTCAAGTGGATTTAGAATCAGAAAAAGTACTCTAGTGATGAGAGTTATTTTTATAAGAAGATCATATAGAGCTTTAGTGACAAGCTCATTAGATTACAAAGAATTTATGAGGATAAATTATTGATAAGAATATTCTTGTGAAGTAAAGCTCATCAGGTTAACACATGATGATGGATATGAAGGAGTAGTATATCTAGGAAAGGAATTCCTTAATTAGAAGTCTAGAATTATTGAAGTATAGAAGATAGGAATTCTGGATAAAACACTAAACCCTAAATTTTTAACCAAACATAAAATCCATTTCACATGATTGATCAATCATCTTATTTCCATAATGGCTGCTAGGAATAATTTCCTTATATCAAATCACTTAAGCACACCTTTGTCATTCTAAACCATCATTATCTTAGGTACTTAAGAACTATCTTTATTAATTATTTCTCATAAGATAGCCTAGAAAACCATCCCATTATTTTACTTTAAAGGGTGATATCATCAAAAAGTCACAAACATGAAGACAATTCATCTAGCCATTAATCTTTATTCACATCAACAAAAGAATATAAGTAAATTAAGAACCCTAAAGCCTAGGGTAATGTAAGGTCCGTCCTTTGTAAAGGAAAAGGATCCCTGTGATTGCAATGCTAGTCCCTGGATCATTACTAGCATCCATAGTTTAAGATGAAGTACACAGATACAAAGGTCATTTATTACATTCATTCCAGAGATAAAACATAGTATTTTACAACTCAGGGCCATAGGCCTAATACAAGAGTTTTTGGAATAAGTAAATAAACATAAGTCTTCATCTTCATGTGCCACAGGAAAGCATGTTGAGTGTAGACTCATGACTCCTAATCATCATCGGAGTAACCTGCAACATCACAAGTTACAGCCACAGTGGGTCAATACTTTGGAATAGTATTGGCAAGTGATACCTTAGTAAATTTTAAGTGGACTATTTTACTATATGCATTTTGGCTAAGTGTAGCTTGGCTTGCTTTGCTCAAAATAGGTTTTTCCTATTAGTTGAAATCACTAAGTTTTTCTTTGTCAAAAACTTCCCAAGAAACCACAAATAGACATTGGGGTCCTTCACCCTTGTTCACCCACAAGTTTTACTTAGAAGTTGGAGTGATGAGATTCTTGTAGCTTCCATGTCTTGATGCTCAATTTGTCCATTTCCATGGACTTGGCTAAGTACTTAGATTTTTCCATCTGCAGAGGTTGTGCACTTTCCCCACCAGACTTGGTTTCCCAAGACAGGACCTTTCATAAGCCTTTCCTTAGTCAAATGGACGCGCTCCAACCTATCATTCCCACTACCACCAACTGTCCAAGTGACTAAGTTCTAGCAACCTATATGATCATGGCAGAGCCCATATTGCCAAGTGGTTGCACTATAAGCTTTCTCAACACTTGGCCTCCAAATCCCTTTGTGCCTGGGTGGCATACCACAAGTGAGATACACAAGCCATATCCATGGCCTTGTGTAACCACTCAACCAAAAACCACCAATTCAAGTCCCATTCCACCCAGGAGGTTCATTGACTTAGTTGTTTTATTAAGAAAAGCATAAGTCCAAAAGACTTAGAATTATTTTCATCATAGCATGTACATATTTTACCAACCCTTGTTTTCTACTAGCTAGGCTAAGCATGGCATAGTAACATAACTTAGGAAATTCCCTAGCAATTCTACAATTCTACAACTACATAGGATTTCCCAACATAGCATTTGGCAAAAGTAGCATGCAAGACTTAGCAAAAATAATTCTAATGCTTATTCAAAATAAAGGGGGTGGAAATATCATGAAGTATCACTTGCCTTGGTAATGGGGAGAGTAGCACTCTTCACAATCATAGTCACTAGCAAAATCTACACAAACATTTGTAGCACAACATTACATACCATTCATATACAAACAAAAAAATATGAATGCATGCATGCAAGAAAATGCTAAGTGATGATTTTTGAATACCCACCAAGCAAGTGCATGATACAGAAACATAACCAAGTCAAAAAGTTTGCTAACTAAACTTATTTAGCCCTAAAACAATTTGCTAAACAAAATCTATATTCAAAGTGGACCTAAATATGTTTCTGAATACAAAGTCATTTTAACAGAAACTTTTTGTTAAACACATTGGAGATTCAGAAAGGGCTTGTCTCACTGATTCCAACGGTATAAAATTTGCAAAAATCTAACGTGGGAATCAAAAGTTATAGCCATTTGAAATTTGGATCTAAATCTGTTTTCAAATTCAGTTTTAATTCAAACCCTAGCCACGCGTCTTATTTCTATTGGCTGGTACCGATTCGCTCCGGATCACGCTCGCGAGCCGTAGGATCTGTTTAAAACACACGGCCTAGATCTACCAAAAACGATTCGTTAAGTGATCTAAATCTACGCGTTGGATCCAGATCTGACGGCTAAGAATCTTCTAACCAGAAACGAGCGGCGCTAGCGGCGGCTGGCGGCGGCGCGTCGGTCAGTGGCGGTGCCGGCGTTCTAGGTCGCCCGGGGAAGGAAGGAGATGCTTACCAGAACCGCAGGAGGCTGCTGATGCTCAAGGTGGCGATGGTTTGTCGAGGGGCGCGCGGACACGGCGAGGATTCCTCGTCGGAGTAGAGACAGTCGTCGGGCACGGTCAGTCGTCGACGTTGGCAAGGTTCCTCGTCGCGCTAAGCCAAAATAGGGGTACTGTTAGATGCGCACAACGATGATGATTCTAGGCGTATCAGTCAGAGGGCATGGGGCGGTGGCTACTTACGGAGGGAGGTCGCCGGAGTTCGTGCAGAGAATGGTGGCGGCCGATCGTCGAGGTTGCTGGAGCTACGGATCATGCGAGGGCAAATGGGGAGTGTCAGTAGGTGCGCAGAGACTCGCTGAACTTGATAGCATGAACTAGAGACAGAGGGGAACACGGAACTCACCGGAATTCGCCGGCGCAGTCGTCGGAACAGCGGCGGCGTCGTGCGAGTTGTGGGCAGCCTGGTGGCGTGAAGGCGAAATTGTTTGGGGGGAAATGGTCGCGAGGATGTGGGGATTTTATAGCCAGAGGCTCGACAAGAAACGCTTGCTGCATCAATGCCAATTAACCTCGCGAAATCAGTGCAGCAACGGGCAGCGGCGGAGTTCGTGCGCGGAATCTGGGGAAGACGAAGCTGACATGGAGAGGGCCCGCTCGTCAACGAAACAAGCAGAGGGGGTGTAGGGTCTGGCTGTCAGCGGCTGAGTGGGTGTGCTCGTGCGTGCGGAAGGAAAAGAAATGGCCCCGGTGGGCTAGTTGGGCCTGTTCAGATGCTGGGCTAGATTCCTAGCGCCTGGCCCTTTTCTTTTTGTTTACTTCTTTTCTTTTTCTATTTCGATTTTCAGGAATGGTTTTGATATGAATTCAAACTCTTTTTGAATTCAAATCTTTCTGGGGTTTTTGCAGGGTGCAGTAGTCTCCAAGATAGGCATAAAAACAAGTGGTTGCTTTGCAAAGGCTTGGTCAAGCTTGGATATCAAAATAACAGAGACTTGGCACTTGGTTTGCAAAATTTGAAATCTGGTTTTTGAAATCATTTCCAATTTGTAAAACTTGGTTTAAACTATACACTCAAAACTTTCCTCAAGGAAGGCAACAAACTTGGTTCATAAACAAACAAACTTTCAAATGGGGATGGCCATTTGATTTAAATCTGCTCACATAAAATCATAGCACTATGTGTTTCTGTTTTTCTGAAATGAGTTTGAAATTGATCTCAAATCTATATGCATGCATGAATGATATGCAAACTTTGAAATCATGATTTTAGGGATGTTACAAATCTAACCCCCTTAAGGTGAATCTCGCCCTCGAGATTCGGATTGGATAGCAAATAGGTGAGGGTGGTCTTTCCGAAGATCATCTTCTCTTTCCCATGTTGCTTCCTCTTCGGTATGATGGTTCCATTGCACTTTGAAAAACTTGATAGTCTTTGTTCTCGTGACTCTTTCTGCAGTCTCAAGAATCTTGATAGGCTTTTCTTCATAAGTGAGATCACTTTCTAGTTGAACTTCTTCCAAAGGTATGGTATCCTTCCAAGAAGATTCTTCCATTTCTGGGTGACATTTCTTAAGTTGACTCACATGAAACACATTATGGACTGCTGATAGAGATGCTGGCAGTTCAATTTCATAAGCCACTTCTCCTTTGCGACTTAGAATCTTGAATGGCCCAACATATCTTGGTGCCAACTTTCCTTTGACTCCGAATCTTTTCACTCCACGGAGTGGTGATACTCTAAGATAGGCTCTATCACCGACTTCGTAGGTGACTTCTCTACGCTTAGGATCTGTGTAGCTTTTCTGTCGAGATTGTGCTATCTTCAACCTATCCTTAACCAATTTGACCTTCTCTTCGGCTTCTTTGATAAGATCTGGCCCAAATAAACTTCTTTCTCCCACACCATTCCATAACAATGGGGTGGTACATTTTCTTCTGTAGAGAAACTCAAACGGTGCCATCTCAATGCTGGCTTGATAGCTGTTGTTATAAGAAAATTCTGCGTAAGGCAGACTTTCATCCCAACTTGCTCCAAAATCTAGGGCACATGCCCTCAACATGTCTTCCAGAATTTGATTAGTCCCTTCTGTTTGTCCATCGGTTTGAGGATGAAAAGCAGTACTGAATTCCAACCTCGTTCCCAATGACTCATGTAGTTGTCTCCAAAAATGGGAAGTGAATTGGGTTCCCCTATCGGACACAATACTCTTAGGCACACCGTGAAGGCATACAATTCTACTCATGTAGATTTTGGCTAACTTGGCACTGGTATAAGTTGTCTTCACAGGTATGAAATGTGCCACTTTAGTTAAGCGATCCACGACTACCCATATGGAATCATATTCTGATCTGGTCCTTGGTAATCTGGTGATGAAATCCATACCAATTTTGTCCCATTTCCAATCAGGAATAGGTAGTGGTTGAAGCAAACCTGCTGGTTTCTGATGCTCCGCTTTTACTCTACTACACACATCACACAAGGCAATATGCTCGGCGATGTCCCTCTTGAGATTGTTCCACCAAAATCTTTCTTTCATGTCCATGTACATTTTGGTGTTACCCGGATGAATAGAATACGGAGAGTTGTGGGCTTCTTGCAGAATCAGTTTCCGCATCTCCGGATCTTGTGGAACACAGATACGTTTCCCATGCCATAAAGTACCATGTTCGTCTACATGGAAACTTTTAGCTTTCCCTTCGCTAATCCTTACCTTATTCTCTTCAATTTCTTTATTAGTCTTTTGAGCTTCTCGAATCTTGTCCAACAAAGTGGGTTGGACAACTAAAGACATGAGATGTCCTTCAGGCACAATCTCCAATCTGAGTTCTTTGAATTGCTTACACAAATCATCTAGCAATTCTCCTTTGGTAAGCCCATTCACAAATACCTTACGACTTAGAGCATCTGCTACGACATTTGCTTTACCGGGGTGGTATTGCAAACTTAAATCATAGTCTTTGATAAGCTCTAACCATCTTCTTTGTCTCATATTGATTTCCTTCTGGGTGAAGATATACTTCAAACTCTTGTGATCGGTGAACACTTCGCAACGCTTTCCCAAAAGGTAGTGCCTCCATGTTTTGAGTGCATGGACGACAGAGGCTAACTCCAAATCATGAGTAGGATAGTTTACTTCATGAGTTTTGAGTTGTCTCGAGGCATAGGCCACAACTTTACCGTCTTGCATAAGTACGGCACCCAAACCTTGATGAGACGCATCACAATATACTTGGAAATCCTTTTCCAAATCTGGCAGACATAGAACCGGTGCTGTCACAAGTCTCTTCTTCAATTCTTGAAAGCTGACTTCACAACCTTCAGACCAAGCGAACTTCTTGTCTTTCTTTAACAATTCAGTCATGGGTTTAGCTACTTTAGAGAAATTCTCGATGAACCTTCTGTACTAACCTGCTAAGCCAAGGAAACTGAAACTTCTTTTACATTTTTGGGAGATTCCCATCCTGTCACAGCTGAAACTTTAGCAGGATCAACTGCTACGCCATCCTTTGTCATAACATGACCAAGAAAACCAACTTCCTCTAACCAGAACTCACACTTGCTGAATTTGCATAAAGTTTATGCTCTCTCAACTTCTCAAGTATCAAGCGTAAGTGTCCTTCATGTTCTTCTTTGCTCTTGGAGTAGACTAAGATGTCATCGATGAAAACGACAACGAACTTGTCAAGAAATTCCATGAACACCTTGTTCATCATATTCATGAAGTATGCTGGAGCATTGGTTAAGCCGAAAGGCATTACGGTATACTCATACAATCCATACCTTGTGGTGAATGCTGTTTTAGGTATGTCTTGCTCTCTTATCTTGAGTTGAAAATAGCCTGACCGGAGATCAATCTTCGAGAACACACATGCTCCTTCAAGCTGATCACATATGTCGTTGATTCTAGGCAAAGGATATTTGTTCTTGATAGTTACCTCGTTGAGCGAACGGTAATCTATGCATAACCTTTGGCTTCTATCTTTCTTCTCCACAAACAATACTAGGGCTCCCCATGATGAAGAACTTGGTTGGATAAATCCTTTCTGCAACTGTTCTCCTAGTTGCTTCTTGAGCTCTTTCAGTTCATCAACTGACATTTTGTATGGTCTCTTTGCTATCGGTCCAGAACCTGGTACCAAATCTATCAGAAACTCCACATCTCTATCTGGTGGCATTTCTGGCAATTCTTCCGGAAATACATCCGGATACTCACACACAATTGGCACACTGTCCATGCTAACCCCCTTAAGATTGTTAAGCTTACTTCCTTTGGATTCAAAGTTTGACTTGAATTTTATTCTTTTTCTTTCTAGGGTTGTGAGTGCAACAGTACGATTAGCACAATCTAGCACTCTTTCATACTTAGCCATCCAATCCATTCCTAAAATTACATCCAATCCTTGGGAATCTAGGATTATCAGGCTCACTGGGAACTTATGCTTTCCAAACTCTATGACAAGATCCCGGCATCCAAGACTTACTATCATATCTCCACCCGGAGAACTAACTTTTATTGGACACCCAATGTTTTTAGATGCAAACCCATTTCTATCAACAAATGCTTTTGATATGAATGAATGAGATGCACCAGTGTCAAAGAGTACAAATGCTGGAATGGAATTGAGTCTGAACTTACCAGCAACAGCGTCAGGCTCCTCATAGACCTCCTCCACACTGATGTGGTTCACCTGACCTTTCTGGAAAGGATTGGTCTTGACAGGTCCTTCAACTTTCTTTTCGGGGCACTCATTTGCATAGTGTCCCATCTTCTTGCATTTGAAGCACTCAACCTGACTGATGTCTCTCTTAGCAGGCTGACTTCCACTTCCACTACCATTCCCACTGTGGTGGCTCTTGTGTCCACTCTTGTGGTTCTTGTACTTGTCATTGTCATGACTGCGGTGATGCTTGTTGTCATGACGGTTGTGGTTGTGGTGCTTGTTGAATTTCCCATGCTTATGGGATCCTGATCTTCCACTGTCATCATAGTGAGATCATTTGTGAGACGATCCCGAGTTGTGCTTGTCGGAGTGTTTCCTCTTCCTACTCTCGACTTGCTTCATTTTGTTCTCCAATATAGCAGCCTTGTCACAGAGCGACTGATAAGTGGGAACATATGCCACAGATAGCTGCAGATTCAGCTCATCATTCAAGCCTTCCAGAAACTTCTCCTTTCTTTTGGCATCTGTGTCAACCTCATCCGGTGCATAACGCGCCAGATTGCTGAACTCTTCTATATATTCAGCCACGCTACGGTGGCGCTGCTTCAGGTTGTGAAACTCCTTCTTTTTCAGGCTCATCATTCCTGATGAGATATGAGAAGTGCGAAAGCCGTCTTCAAAGATAGCCCAAGTCACCTCATCTATAGGAGTGGTGATTTGGAAGTTGTCCCACCATGTGGCGACTGGCCCTTCCAACAGATGCGCTGCGAACCTGACCTTTTCAGCATCCGTGCAGCCCACGGTCACTAAGTCCTTGTTCACAGAATGTAGCCAATCATTGGCCACCATGGGATCAGTCGTCCCCAAGAACTTAGCTGGCTTCAAACGCAGAAATCTGGTGAGCATATCAAAGCCCGGAGGGTTGTTGTTGTTGTTATTGTTGTTGTTGTTGTTATTGGGGTTGTTGTTGTTGTTATTCTGGTTTTGGATGAATGTTGTCATCATCTGCATAAGCTGTGTTTGCGCATTCATCATTTGCTGCATTTCCGGGGTGATGTTGTTGGGTTGGGGTTTGCGCGACGGGGAGGCATCTGTGGTTTGTTCAAATAGAGATAAGAATGAGATACCCATAGATGTTTTATGCACATTACATCACATAAGAAAACACATAGCATGCAACACAAAGATAAAAGTTCAACAACAAGATAACAAGTTCTCAAGGTAAAACACACAAGTGGCAAGCCATCCACATGTCGGATGGTCCAATAACAAGTTCACAAATAACAAGTATGATAAGAAAAGATAAACGAGTAGTCAAGTCTACTCATCAGCATCAATCTCCTCCTCGACAAAAGTAAGACCTGCGTTCTCCATCGCGGTCTTGTTCTCCTCAATAGTAGTAGTCAAGGACTCGATCTTGGTCTTGAGAGCCCTCTTCTGGGAGCGAAGCCTCTCGATCACCATCTGCTGCTGCTCTAGCTCGAAATCCTTGGACTTCAGTTCTTCGGTCATGTCCCGGATCTTCTTGTTCCTATCCTGGACACGTTTCTCCTGACTCTTGAACTTACGGTCCGGGGTCTCGAACTTCGCCTCCATTTCCTTGACTATCTCGTCATGCTGTGCGAAAAGCTTGTCCTTCTCGCGAAGCTGCACCTGGAGCTTGTCATTGCTGAGCATGATGTTGGTCTTGTCCGTGTCCACGTGCCTAATAAGAGACTCTAAGTCCTGGACATAGAGACGTATTGGCTCTGCTGCGTCCCTCGAGTCGTCCTCGAAGTCGATGGACTCTCCATCATCATCACGTCTTCCGAAGACGTGGAAGTGGGTGCCCCTAACCTGTCGGGAGTGACGGCCTAGCAGACGTCCTATCAGGTCCTGCATGACTACCTCCATGCCTCTCTCCCTGTCATCGTGCATAAGCTTGAAGACGATGGCCTCTATAGTAGGCTCTGTCTGGCGTCCGGGCTGGTTCACCTTGAAGCCCCAGAGGTCCTTCCTCTCGAACTTGGTGAGTGGATGCACCATGATGGTGGGAAGAGGGAGATTGAGCAAAGTGGTAAGCTCAACGATACGAGGACCAAAGCGGGTAACCTGGAACTCCTCAATAGTGCTGATGGTAATAGCATCTATTTATAAGATAGAAAAGTTAGGACAACACAATTTAAGATAAAACAAGACAAACATTTCATACATATCCTTGGAACACAAAATCACACAAGTCATGCATACATGAATCCATTACATCAATCAAAGCCCAAACTTATTTAAGGTATCATTTTGTAAAATAAGGTGATAGGTGGTGGTCCAACTAACGAAGTGCGTTCACAATCCTATCTCACTGGATCTGTTGGCTAACACAATGTTCCTAGAGGCAATCCACCTATCTTGTTCACATGATTCCATCACTAAGTCTATAATATATCCCATTAAGGTTTGGTTGGTGGCTTCCAACTCTTGGGTAAGTTCCTTCTCTTTCTCTAAGTCTTTTTGGAGGTTGAGCATTCTGCACTTGACTCTAGCACTGAGTTCTTTGATAGTCCTCCAAGCTGCTTCTCTTGCTGACTCAAAGAATGTGGTGTGCATCACAGTGTTGGTGTACATGCAGAATCCTCTTTCTTTGTGGTTGTCTTCCTTGTTTTTGTACAAGTGAAGTTGCACCCACCAGTACTCCATTCCTTCATCCATTACTAGAAAGCCTTTGTACACAGCTGCACCATGTGCTTCCATTGCCACCATGAGGTCCTTGAGAATTTTGGGAAACTCAGTTTCACACTCCAAGGTCATGGTCATGAGTGGTCCTTTCTTCACGGCTTCGTTGATGGAGTTCATCTACAAATAGAGATGAGAATGAGAAGATTAGAAAAGTTTACGAGAAGAATAGACAAGTGTAGAAATAGTTGAAAATTTTTCCTTAGTGGTTTCCAATCCTAGGGTCATAATCCTACAGGAAACACAGTGCTCTGATACCATCTGTAAGGTCCCTCCTTTGAAAAGGAAAAGGATCCCTGTGATTGCAATGCTAGTCCCTGGATCATTACTAGCATCCACAGTTTAAGATGAAGTACACAGATACAAAGGTCATTTATTACATTCATTCCAGAGATAAAACATAGTCTTTTACAACTCAGGGCCATAGGCCTAATACAAGAGTTTTTGGAATAAGTAAATAAACATAAGTCTTCATCTTCATGTGCCACAGGCAAGCATGTTGAGTGTAGACTCATGACTCCTAATCATCATCGGAGTAACCTGCAACATCACAAGTTACAGCCACAGTGGGTCAATACTTTGGAATAGTATTGGCAAGTGATACCTTAGTAAATTTTAAGTGGACTATTTTACTATATGCATTTTGGCTAAGTGTAGCTTGGCTTGCTTTGCTCAAAATAGGTTTTTCCTATTAGTTGAAATCACTAAGTTTTTCTTTGTCAAAAACTTCCCAAGAAACCACCAATAGACATTGGGGTCCTTCACCCTTGTTCACCCACAAGTTTTACTTAGAAGTTGGAGTGATGAGATTCTTGTAGCTTCCATGTCTTGATGCTCAATTTGTCCATTGCCATGGACTTGGCTAAGTACTTAGATTTTTCCATCTGCAGAGGTTGTGCAGTTTCCCCACCAGACTTGGTTTCCCAAGATAGGACCTTTCAGAAGCCTTTCCTTAGTCAAATGGACGCGATCCAACCTATCATTCCCACTACCACCAACTGTCCAAGTGACTAAGTTCTAGCAACCTATATGATCATGGCAGAGCCCATATTGCCAAGTGGTTGCACTGTAAGCTTTCTCAACACTTGGCCTCCAAATCCCTTTGTGCCTGGGTGGCATACCACAAGTGAGATACACAAGCCATATCCATGGCCTTGTGTAACCACTCAACCAAAAACCACCAATTCAAGTCCCATTCCACCCAGGAGGTTCATTGACTTAGTTGTTTTATTAAGAAAAGCATAAGTCCAAAAGACTTAGAATTATTTTCATCATAGCATGTACATATTTTACCAACCCTTGTTTTCTACTAGCTAGGCTAAGCATGGCATAGTAACATAACTTAGGAAATTCCCTAGCAATTCTACAATTCTACAACTACATAGGATTTCCCAACATAGCATTTGGCAAAAGTAGCATGCAAGACTTAGCAAAAATAATTCTAATGCTTATTCAAAATAAAGGGGGTGGAAATATCATGAAGTATCACTTGCCTTGGTAATGGGGAGAGTAGCACTCTTCACAATCACAGTCACTAGCAAAATCTACACAAACATTTGTAGCACAAAATTACATACCATTCATATACAAACAAAAAAATATGAATGCATGCATGCAAGAAAATGCTAAGTGATGATTTTTGAATACCCACCAAGCAAGTGCATGATACAGAAACATAACCAAGTCAAAAAGTTTGCTAACTAAACTTATTTTGCCCTAAAACAATTTGCTAAACAAAATCTATATTCAAAGTGGACCTAAATATGTTTCTGCATACAAAGTCATTTTAACAGAAACTTTTTGTTAAACACATTGGAGATTCAGAAAGGGCTTGTCTCACTGATTCCAACGGTATAAAATTTGCAAAAATCTAACATGGGAATCAAAAGTTATAGCCATTTGAAATTTGGATCTAAATCTGTTTTCAAATTCAGTTTTAATTCAAACCCTAGCCACGCGTCTTATTTCTATTGGCTGGCACCGATTCGCTCCGGATCACGCTCGCGAGACGTAGGATCTGTTTAAAACACACAGCCTAGATCTACCAAAAACGATTCGTTAAGTGATCTGAATCTACGCGTTGGATCCAGATCTGACGGCTAAGAATCTTCTAACCAGAAACGAGCGGCGCTAGCGGCGGCGGCTGGCGGCGGCGCGTCGGTCAGTGGCGGTGTCGGTGTTCTAGGTCGCCCGGGGAAGGAAGGAGATGCTTACCAGAACTGTAGGAGGCTGCTGATGCTCAAGGTGGCGATGGTTCGTCGAGGGGCGCGCGGACACGGCGAGGATTCCTCGTCGGAGTAGAGACAGTCGTCGGGCACGGTCAGTCGTCGACGTTGGCGAGGTTCCTCGTCGCGCTAAGCCAAAATAGGGGTACTGTTAGATGCGCACAACAATGAGGATTCTAGGCGTATCAGTCAGAGGGCAAGGGGCGGTGGCTACTTACAGAGGGAGGTCGCCGGAGTTCGTGCAGAGAATGGTGGCGGCCGGTCGTCGATGTTGCTGGAGCTACGGATCATGCGAGGGAAAATGGGGAGTGTCAGTAGGTGCGCAGAGACTCGCTGAACTTGATAGCATGAACTAGAGACAGAGGGGAACACGGAACTCACCGGAATTCGCCGGCGCAGTCGTCGGAACAGCGGCGGCATCGTGCGAGTTGTGGGCAGCCTGGTGGCATGAAGGCGAAATTGTTTGGGGGAAATGGTCGCGAGGATGTGGGGATTTTATAGCCAGAGGCTCGACAAGAAACGCTTGCTGCATCAATGCCAATTAACCTCGTGAAATCAGTGCAGCAACGGGCAGCGGTGGAGTTCGTGCGCGGAATCTGGGGAAGACAAAGCTGACGTGGAGAGGGCCCGCTCGTCAGCGAAACAAGCAGAGGGGGTGTGGGGTCTGGCTGTCAGCGGCTGAGTGGGTGTGCTCGCGCGTGCGGAAGGAAAAGAAATGGCCCGGGTGGGCTAGTTGGGCCTGTTCAGATGCTGGGCTAGATTCCTGGCGCCTGGCCCTTTTCTTTTTGTTTACTTCTTTTCTTTTTCTATTTCGATTTTCAGGAATGGTTTTGATATGAATTCAAACTCTTTTTGAATTCAAATCTTTCTGGGTTTTGCAGGTGCAGTAGTCTCCAATATAGGCATAAAAACAAGTGGTTGCTTTGCAAAGGCTTGGTCAAGCTTGGAGATCAAAATAACAGAGACTTGGCACTTGGTTTGCAAAATTTGAAATCTGGTTTTTGAAATCATTTCCAATTTGTAAAACTTGGTTTAAACTCTACACTCAAACCTTTCCTCAAGGAAGGCAACAAAATTGGTTCATAAACAAACAAACAAACTTTCAAATAGGGATGGCCATTTGATTTAAATCTGCTCACATAAAATCATAGCACTATGTGTTTCTGTTTTTCTGAAATGAGTTTGAAATTGATCTCAAATCTATATGCATGCATGAATGATATGCAAACTTTGAAATCATGATTTTAGGGATGTTACAGGTAAGCATTTACAATTCAAACCTTAACTCTTATGATAGTTATAATAAGATATATAAGCCTTGATATTCCCTAGATTAATAGGAGTAATATTAATCATGATAAATCCTTAGAATATTATGCATCAATTAATAATGAAGGATCAATATATATATAAGTTTCTTTAATATTAAAAAATCAATAAGAATCAGAACTCATGGATTAAAAGTAATACATTCTTTAATAATTTTATGGAAGTTAGATAAATTAAATTCATATCAAAAGCCTTACAAATAATAATAAGAAAGATATATGTATAAAGAAAATATAGCACTATATAATAAAAACTCACAAAATGATTTTAAATACTATTTATTATTGCTGCAAGTATTAGCAAAGGAATTCCATAAAGATAATTCTAAGTTAGTGCTTAAATAAAAGGGTAAGAAAAGAAAACAGAAAATAGAAATCGAAAAAGAAAAAGAAATAGAAAGAAAAAAATAACAGAGGAATCGGATCTGGCCCACGGCCTATTCCTCCACTCTCTTACTCGTCGCTCGCGAGCAGCCAACAGCAGCCCCCATGGCCCAACTCCGG
Source organism: Avena sativa (assembly GCA_916181665.1). Taxonomy (NCBI): domain Eukaryota; kingdom Viridiplantae; phylum Streptophyta; class Magnoliopsida; order Poales; family Poaceae; genus Avena; species Avena sativa. The sequence goes on along the minus strand of OV702299.1, from coordinate 93,833,659 downwards.
CCCATACCTCTTCACGTCTCTTTTTTTTCTTCTTCCTCACGTCTAGCAGCAAGCAGCTGCGTGGCGGAGCTCTCGCCGTCGATCTTATCGGTGCTAAGATCCTCGCCCCGCCTCCTTGGAGCTAGCGATAAGAACGCCGACGCTATCCTCTATCTCCCCATACCAATCTATCTCGATCTCGTTTCCCCTAGCATTTTTCCCCTTCTGCCGAAAACCTAACTTGACATGGTTCGAGCTGGAGCTAGTTTCCGGCCTCCCCTCGCCATTCTGAGGCCACCACGGAGACCGCGACGCTCGACTTAGTCGTTTGCCCCATAGCGCGCTGGTCGGGGAGATCCCTAGCTGCAGAATTTAGGTCGTCTTCCTCGACACCGACGTCATCGCCGCCGTCTCCAGCTGCATCTCACGTCTACAACGACTCCTCTACATTCTGGGTAAGCTACTAAACACGCCTCCGCCTTCCTTTGCCTCGCTCGCTTCCTGTACCGAGCCACCGTCGTGCCTCGCCGTGCACAGCGGCCAGACGCCGTCGTGCTCCACTCGCCGGTGACCATTTCTTGGCGGCGCCACGACAGCTAGGCTCCTCATGTTGTCCTTGTTCCAACCAACATAACCGTAGCCGTGCGCGCATTCGGGATCGCTTGATCGATCATCGATCTGAGAAGGATCCGGCGGGATGACGTCATGCTTACATCGAGTCAGTGCGTTTGACCAGTCTTCGCCCATGTGGCATCTGACGTGGTCTTGGGTCCATGTGTCATCCTCTGAGTGTAAGAACCAGCCCAGTAACAAAAGTATTAGCTAAAACAGGGGCATGTCATGTGGCATGTGGCCCACCAGTCAGTGACTGTGTCTAGAGTAGGATCGGTGTAAAAATTATTTACCATTTAGAGTTTAATTAAGAAATAATTTAGAGAAAAGAATAAATCTTGTAAATTTAATAACTTTTGATTTATAATACAGAAAAATGTGTATAATATATGAAAATTTGTGGAAAAATAAAATCTATAACTTAAAACTAGAATCAAACATTATTATGTTAACAATTTAAATAATTATTATTTAATAAAGATTTTATAAGGTTTAATACTTTGATAAATCATATTTTAATATTAATAAATGTTAAAAATATAAATAAAATACCAAAAACTTTGAAAGATAAGAATTACAATTTAAAACTATAATCATGCATTATTATTCCACTTAATTAATATTTGTTATTTATTAAGTCATTATAAAGTAATAAGTATTATAAAAAATCATATCTTATTATTTTGAAATCACAAAAATAAGTATAATATACCAACATGATCACAAAAATAATACCTACATGTTAAAAATATAATATTCTACTTTTAAGTTAAATAAAAAGTTAAACACTTTAATAACTTGAATTTAAACCTATTTCTTTAGTTAACAATTCATATAAGGGTAAATAAAATATGCTAATATTTTTAAATTAACTAATTAAATTCTAATAAATAATATTAGTCTTGAATATTGATACTATGAAGTCAAAATGGTTTAACACACTTTAAATACAATTTTATTGAATTATCTTTCAACCATAAGTGTAGATTATTTTATAAAAGGATCCTTATCTAATATAAAATCTCCAAGAATAATTTATAATGAGATAAAACCTATTACTTTACTTTAACCACAAGTTTATAAACAAATAAAAACCCTATAGTGAAACATAAGTAGTTAAGTAATGTCATTCCCCTGATTACCAATTATAACAATTCATTCACTCATCCATAAAAAGGAAAATGATTCTATTCCACTCAACAATTAGGAAACCACTATTAAAATAGAAGTATTATGTAACATCCCAAAAATCATAATTTCAAAGTTTGCATATCATTCATGCATGCATATAGATTTGAGATCAAATTTCAAACTCATTTCAGAAAAACAGAAGCACATAGTGCTATGATTTTATGTGAGCAGATTTAAATCAAATGGCTATCCCCATTTGAAAGTTTGATTGTTATGAATCAAGTTTGTTGCCTTCTATGAAGATAGGTTTGAGTGTAGAATTTAAACCAAGTTTTTCAAATTGGAAATGGGTTCAAAAACCATTTTTCAAATTTTGCAAACCAAGTGCCAAGTCTCTGTTATTTTGATCTCCAAGCTTGACCAAGCCTTTGCAAAGCAACCATTTGCTTTTATGCCTATATTAGAGACTACTGTACCCTGCAAAAACCCCAGAAAGATTTGAATTCAAAAAGAGTTTGAATTCATTTCAAAACCATTCCTGAAAATCGAAATTGAAAAAGAAAAGGAGTAAACAAAAGAAAAGGGCCGAGCGCCAGGAATCTAGCCCAGCATCGGAACAAGCCCAGTTAGCCCGCCCGGGCCATTTCTTTTCCTTCTGCACGCGCGAGCACACCCACTCAGCCGCTGACGACAGGACCCCACTTCCACTTCGCGCACTTCGCTGACGAGCGGGCCCTCTCCACGTCAGCTTCGTCTTCCCCTGATTCCGCGCACGACCTCCGCCGCTGCCCGTTGCTGCACTGATTTCGCGAGCTTAATTGGCATTGATGCAGCAAGCGTTTCTTGTCGAGCCTCTAGCTATAAGATCCCCCATCCTCGTGACCATTCCCCCAAAACAATTCTGCCTTCATGCCACCAGGTTGCCCACAACTCGCACGACGCCGCCGCTGTTCCGACGACTGCGAATTCCGGTGAGTTCCGTGCTCCCCTCTGTCTCTCGTTCATGCTATCAAGATCAGTGAGTCTTTGCGCACCTCCTGACACTTCTCATTTGCCCTCACATGATCCGTAGCTCCAACAACATTGACGACTGGCCGCCACCGTCCTCTGCACGAACTCTGGCAACCTCCCTCCGTAAGTAGCCACCGCCCCTTGCCCTCTAACTGATACGCCTAGAATCTCCATCGTTGTGCGCATCTGACAGAACCCTTATTTTGGCTTAGCGCGACGAGGAACCTCGCCAACGTCGACGACTGACTGTGCCCGACGTCTGCCTCTACTCCGACGAGGAATTCTCGCCGTGTCCGCGCGCCCCTTTGCAAACCAACACCACCTCAAGCATCAGCAGCCCCCTGCGGTTCTGGTAAGCATCTCCTCCCTTCCCCGGGCGACCTAGAACGCCGGCACCGCCACTGACCGACGCGCCGCCGCTAGCGCCGCTCGCTTTTGGTTAGTTGATTCTCAGCCGTTAGATATAGATCTAGCGCGTAGAAACAGTTCACTTAGCGAAAGGGTATGGATAGATCTGAGCCGTGCAGAGTTAGTTAGATCCAATGGCACAGAAGGGTGATCCGGTGCGAACCGGTACGCGCCAGTAATATCGCGACGCGTGGCTAGGGTTAGATTTAAAAACAGAATTCAAACCAGATTTTGATCCAAATTTCAAATGGCTATAACTTTTGATTCCCATGTTAGATTTTTGCAAATTTTATACCGTTGGAATCAGTGAGTCAAGCCCTTTCTGAATCTGCAATGTGTTTAACAAAAAGTTTCTGTTAAAATGACTTTGTACGCAGAAACATATTTAGGTCCAATTTGACTATAGATTTTGTTTAACAAATTGTTTTAGGGCTAAATAAGTTTAGTTAGCAAACTTTCTGACTTGGTTATGCTTCTGTATCATGTACTTGCTTGATGGGTTTTCAAAAATCATCACTTAGCAATTTCTTGTATGCATGCATTCATATTTTTGTTTGTATATGAATTGTATGTAATTTTGTGCTACGAATGCTTGTGTAGATTTTGCTAGTGACTGTGATTGTGAAGAGTGCTACTCTCCCCATTACCAAGGCAAGTGATAATTCATGATATTTCCACCCTTTATTTTGAATAAGCATTAGAATTATTTTGCTAAGTCTTGCATGCTACTTTTGCCAAATGCTATGTTGGGAAATCCTATGTAGTGTAGAATTGTAGAATTGCTAGGGAATTTTCCTAAGTTAAGTTACTATGCCATGCTTAGCCTAGCTAGTAGAAAACAAGGGTTGGTAAAGTATGGTCATGCTATGTGGAAAATAATTCTAAGTCTTTTGGACTTATGCTTTTCTTAATAAAACAACTAAGTCAATGAATCTCCTGGGTGGAATGGGACTTGAATGGTGGTTTTGGTTGAGTGGTTACACAAGGCCATGGATTTGGCTTGTGTATCTCACTTGTGGTATGCCACCCAGGCACAAAGGGATTTGGAGGCCAAGTGTTGAGAAAGCTTAAAGTGCAACCACTTGGCAATATGGGCTCTGCCTTGATCATATAGGTTGCTAGAACTTAGTCATTTGGACAGTTGGGGGTAGTGGGATGATAGGTTGGAACGCGTCCATTTGACTAAGGAAAGGCTTCTGAAAGGTCCTGTCTTGGGAAACCAAGTCTGGTGGGGAAAGTGCACAACCTCTGCAGATGGAAAAAAATCTAAGTACTTAGCCAAGTCCATGGCAATGTACAAATTGAGCATCAAGACATGGAAGCTACAAGAATCTCATCACTCCAACTTCTAAGTAAAACTTGTGGGTGAACAAGGGCAAAGGACCCCAATGTCTATTGGTGGTTTCTTGGGAAAGTTTTGACAAAGAAAAAACTTAGTGATTTCAACTAATAGGAAAAAACCTATTTTAAGCAAAGCAAGCCAAGATACACTTAGCCAAAATGCATATAGTAATATATTCCACTTAAAAATTTACTAAGGTATCACTTGCCAATACTATTCCAAAGTATTGACCCACTATGGCTGTAACTTGTGATGTTGCAGGTTACTCCGATGATGAGTAGGAGTCATGAGTCTACACTCAACATGCGTGCATGTGGCACATGAAGATGAGGACTTATGTTTATTTACTTATTCCATAAACTCTTGTATTAGGCCTTTGGCCCTGAGTTGTAAAAGACTATGTTTTATCTCTGGAATGAATGTAATAAACGATCTTTGTATCTGTGTACTTCATCTTAAACTGTGGATGCTAGCATTGATCCAGGGACTAGCATTGCAATCACAGGGATCCTTTCCTTTACAAAGGAGGGATCTTACAGATGGTATCAGAGCACTGTGTTGCCTGTAGGATTATGACCCTAGGAATGGAAACCACTAAGGAAAAAAAATTAACTACTTCTACACTTGTCTATTCTTCTCGTAAACTTTTCTAATCTTCTCATTCTCATCTCTATTTGTAGATGAACTCCATCAACGAAGCCGTGAAGAAAGGACCACTCATGACCATGATCTTGGAGTGTGAAACTGAGTTTCCCAAAATTCTCAAGGACCTCATGGTGGCAATGGAAGCACATGGTGCAGCTGTGTACAAAGGCTTTCCAGTGATGGATGAAGGAGTGGAGTATTGGTGGGTGCAACTTCACTTGTACAAAAACAAGGAAGACAACCACAAAGAAAGAGGCTTCTGCATGTACACCAACACTGTGATGCACACCACATTCTTTGAGTCAGCCAGAGAAGCAGCTTGGAGGACTATCAAAGAACTTAGTGCTAGAGTCAAGTGCAGAATGCTCAACCTCCAAAAAGACTTCGAAAAAGAGAAGGAACTTACCCAAGAGTTGGAAGCCACCAACCAAACCTTAAGGGGAGATATTATAGACTTAGTGATGGAATCATGTGAACAAGATAGGTGGATTGCCTCTAGGAACATTGTGTTAGCCAACAGATCCAGTGAGATAGGATTGTGAACGCACTTCTTTAGTTGGACCACCACCTATCACCTTATTTTCCAAAATGATACCTTAAATAAGTCTGGACCTTGATTGATGTAATGGATTCATGTATGCATGACTTGTGTGATTTTGTGTTCCATGGATATGTATGAAATGTTTGTCTTGTTTTATCTTAAATTGTGTTGTCCTAACTTTTCCATCTTATAAATAGATTCCTATTACCATCAGCACTGTTGAGGAGTTCCAGGTTACCCGTTTCGGTCCTCGTATCGTTGAGCTTACCACTTTGCTCAATCTCCCTCTTCCCACTATCATGGTGCACCCACTCACCAAGTTCGAGAGGAAGGACCTCTGGGGCTTCAAGGTGAACCAGCCCGGACGCCAGACAGAGCCTACTACAGAGGCCATCGTCTTCGAGCTTATGCACGATGACAGGGAGAGAGGCATGGAGGTCGTCATGCAGGACCTGATAGGACGTTTGTTAGGCCGTCACTCCCGACAGGTTAGAGGCACCCACTTCCACGTCTTCGGAAGACGTGATGATGATGGAGAGTCCATCGACTTCGAGGAAGACTCGAGGGACGCAGCAGAGCCGATACATCTCTATCTCCAGGACTTAGAGTCTCTTATTAGGCACGTGGACACGGACAGGACCAACGTCATGCTCAGCAATGACGAGCTCCAGGTGCAGCTTCGCGAGAAGGACAAGCTTTTTGCACAGCAGGACGAGATAGTCAAGGAAATGGAGGCGAAGTTCGAGACCCAGGACCGCAAGTTCAAGAGTCAGGAGAAACGCGTCCAGGATAGGAACAAGAAGATCCGGGACATGACTGAAGAACTAAAGTCCAAGGATTTCGAGCTAGAGCAGCAGCAGATGGTGATTGAGAGGCTTCGCTCCCAGAAGAGGGCTCTCAAGACCAAGATCGAGTCCTTGACCACTACTATTGAGGAGAACAAGACCGCGATGGAGAACGCAGGTCTTACTTTTGTCGAGGAGGAGATTGATGCTGATGAGTAGACTTGACTACTCGGTTATCTTTTATTGTCATACTTGTTATTTGTGAACTTATTATTGGACCATCCGACATGTGGATGGCTTGCCACTTGTGTGTTTTACTTTGAGAACTTGTTATTTTGTTGTTGAACTTTTATCTTTGTGTTGCATGCTATGTGTTTGCTTATGTGATGTAATGTGCATAAAAACATCTATGGGTATCTCATTCTTATCTCTATTTGAACAAACCACATATGCCTCCTCGTCGCGCAAACCCCAACCCCAACAACATCACCCCGGAAATGCAGCAAATGATGAATGCGCAAACACAGCTTATGCAAATGATGACAACATTCATCCAAAACCAGAATAACAACAACAACCCCAACAACAACAACAACAACAATAACAACCCTCCGGGCTTTGATATGCTCACCAGATTTCTGCGTTTGAGGCCAGCTAAGTTCTCGGGAACGACTGATCCCATGGTGGCCAATGATTGGCTACGTTCTGTGAACAAGGACTTAGTGACCGTGGGCTGCACGAATGCTGAAAAGGTCAGGTTCACAACACATCTGTTGGAAGGGCCAGCCGCCACATGGTGGGACAACTTCCAAATCACCACTCCTATAGATGAGGTGACTTGGGCTATCTTTGAAGATGGCTTTTGCACTGCTCATATCTCATCAGGAATGATGAGCCTGAAAAAGAAGGAGTTTCACAACCTGAAGCAGCGCCACCGCAGCGTGGCTGAATATATAGAAGAGTTCAACAATCTGGCGTGTTATGCACCGGATGAGGTTGACACAGATGCCAAAAGAAAGGAGATGTTTCTGGAGGGCTTGAACGATGAGCTGAATCTGCATTTGTCTGTGGCATATGTTCCAACTTATCAGTCTCTGTGTGACAAGGCTGCTATTTTGGAGAATAAAATGAAGCAAGTCGAGAGTAGGAAGAGGAAACACTCCGACAAGCACAGCTCGGGATCGTCTCACAAACGGTCTCACTATGATGACAGTGGAAGCTCAGGATCCCATAAGCATGGGAAATTCAACAAGCACCACAACCACAACCGTCATGACAACAAGCATCACCGCAGTCATGACAATGACAAGTACAAGAACCACAAGAGTGTACACAAGAGCCACCACAGTGGAAATGGTAGTGGAAGTGGAAATCAGCCTGCAAAAAGGGACATCAGTCAGGTTGAGTGCTTCAAATGCAAGAAGCTGGGGCATTATGCTAATGAGTGCCCTGAGAAGAAAGTTGAAGGACCTAACAAGCCCAATCCTTTTCAGAAAGGACAGGTTAACCACATCAATGTGGAGGAGGTCTATGAGGAGCCTGATGCTGTTGCTGGTAAGTTCAGACTCAATTCCATTCCAGCATTTGTACTCTTTGATACTGGTGCATCTCATTCATTCATATCAAGAGCATTTGTTGAAAGAAATGAACTACCGGTAGAAACTATTGGGTGTCCTATAAAAGTAAGTTCTCCTGGTGGAGAAATGATAGTGAATTCAGGATGCCATGACCTAGTCATAGAATTCGGGAAGTATAAGTTTCCCGTTAACTTGATAATATTAAACTCCCAAGGATTGGATGTTATTTTGGGAATGGACTGGATGACTAAGTACAAAGGAGTGATAGATTGTGCCAGCCATACTGTCTCACTCACAACTCCGGATAATAAAAGGATCAGATTCAAGACCAGCTTTGGAGCAAAGAAGAGTATGCTAAATTCTCTTAAGGGGGTTAGCATGGACGGTGTGCCAATTGTGTGTGAGTATCCAGATGTATTTCCGGAAGAATTGCCAGGAATGCCACCAGATAGAGATGTGGAGTTTCTGATAGATTTGGTACCAGGTTCTGGACCGATAGCAAAGAGACCATACAAAATGTCGGTTGATGAACTGAAAGAGCTCAAGAAGCAACTAGGAGAACAGTTGCAGAAAGTATTTATCCAACCAAGTTCTTCATCTTGGGGAGCCCCAGTATTGTTCGTGGAGAAGAAAGATAGAAGCCAAAGGTTATGCATAGATTACCGTTCACTCAACGAGGTAACTATCAAGAACAAATATCCTTTGCCTAGAATCAACGACTTGTTTGATCAGCTTGAAGTAGCATGTGTGTTCTCAAAGATTGATCTCCGGTCAGGCTATTTTCAACTCAAGATAAGAGAGCAAGACATACCTAAAACAGCATTCACCACAAGGTATGGATTGTATGAGTATACCGTAATGCCTTTCGGCTTAACCAATGCTCCAGCATACTTCATGAATATGATGAACAAGGTGTTCATGGAATTTCTTGACAAGTTCGTTGTCGTTTTCATCGATGACATCTTAGTCTACTCTAAGAGCAAAGAAGAACATGAGGGACACTTGCGTTTGATACTTGAGAAGTTGAGAGAGCATAAACTTTATGCCAAATTCAGCAAGTGTGAGTTCTGGTTAGAGGAAGTTGGTTTTCTTGGTCATGTTATGACAAAGGATGGCGTAGCAGTTGATCCTGCTAAGGTTTCAGCTGTGATGGAATGGGAATCTCCCAAGAATGTGAAAGAAGTTCGCAGTTTCCTTGGCTTAGCAGGTTACTACAGAAGGTTCATTGAGAATTTCTCAAAGGTTGCTAAACCCATGACTGAATTGTTAAAGAAAGACAAGAAGTTTGCTTGGTCTGAAGGTTGTGAAGTCAGCTTTCAAGAATTGAAGAAGAGACTTGTGATAGCACCGGTTCTATGTCTGCCAGATTTGGAAAAGGATTTCCAAGTATACTGTGATGCGTCTCATCAAGGTTTGGGTGCCGTACTTATGCAAGACGGTAAAGTTGTGGCCTATGCCTCGAGAAAACTCAAAACTCATGAAGTAAACTATCCTACTCATGATTTGGAGTTAGCCTCTGTCGTCCATGCACTCAAAACATGGAGGCATTACCTTTTGGGAAAACATTGTGAAGTGTTCACCGATCATAAGAGTTTGAAGTATATCTTCACCCAGAAGGAAATCAATATGAGACAAAGAAGATGGTTAGAGCTTATCAAGGACTATGATTTAAGTTTGCAATACCACCCTGGTAAAGCAAATGTTGTAGCAGATGCTCTAAGTCATAAGGTGTTTGTGAATGGCCTTACCAAAGGCGAATTGCCAGATGATTTGTGTAAGCAATTCAAAGAACTCAGATTGGAGATTGTACCTGAAGGACATCTCATGTCTTTAGATGTCCAACCCACTTTGTTGGACAAGATTCGAGAAGCTCAAAAGACTGATAAAGAAATTGAGGATATTAAGGTAAATATTAGCCAAGGAAAAGCTAAAAGTTTCCATGTAGACGAACAGGGTACTTTATGGCATGGGAAACGTATCTGTGTTCCACAAGATCCGGAAATGCGGAAACTGATTCTGCAAGAAGCCCACAACTCTCCGTATTCTATTCATCCAGGTAACACCAAAATGTACATGGACATGAAAGAAAGATTTTGGTGGAACAATCTCAAGAGGGACATCGCCGAGCATATTGCTTTGTGTGATGTGTGTAGTAGAGTAAAAGCGGAGCATCAGAAACCAGCAGGTTTGCTTCAACCACTACCTATTCCTGATTGGAAATGGGACAAAATTGGTATGGATTTCATCACAGGATTACCAAGAACCAGATCAGGATATGATTCCATATGGGTAGTAGTGGATCGCTTAACTAAAGTGGCCCATTTCATACCCGTGAAGACAACTTATACCAGTGCCAAGTTAGCCAAAATCTACATGAGTAGAATTGTATGCCTTCACGGTGTGCCTAAGAGTATTGTGTCCGATAGGGGAACCCAATTCACTTCCCATTTTTGGAGACAGCTACATGAGTCATTGGGAACGAGGTTGGAATTCAGTACTGATTTTCATCCTCAAACCGATGGACAAACAGAAAGGACTAATCAAATTCTGGAAGACATGTTGAGGGCATGTGCCCTAGATTATGGAGCAAGTTGGGATGAAAGTCTGCCTTACGCAGAATTTTCTTATAACAATAGCTATCAAGCCAGCATTGAGATGGCACCGTTTGAGTTTCTCTACGGAAGAAAATGTACCACCCCATTGTTATGGAATGGTGTGGGAGAAAGAAGTTTATTTGGGCCAGATCTTATCAAAGAAGCCAAAGAGAAGGTCAAATTGGTTAAGGACAGGTTGAAGATAGCACAATCCCGACAGAAAAGCTACGCAGATCCTAAGCGTAGAGAAGTCACCTACGAAGTTGGTGATAGAGCCTATCTTAGAGTATCACCACTCCGTGGAGTGAAAAGATTCGGAGTCAAAGGAAAGTTGGCACCAAGATATGTTGGGCCATTCAAGATTTTGAGTCGCAAAGGAGAAGTGGCTTATGAGATTGAACTGCCAGCATCTCTATCAGCAGTCCATAATGTGTTTCATGTGAGTCAGCTTAAGAAATGTCACCTAGAAATGGAAGAATCTTCTTTGAAGGATACCATACCTTTGGAAGAAGTTCAACTAGAAAGTGATCTCACTTATGAAGAAAAGCCTATCAAGATTCTTGAGACTGCAGAAAGAGTCACGAGAACAAAGACTATCAAGTTTTGCAAAGTGCAATGGAACCATCATACCGAAGAGGAAGCAACATGGGAAAGAGAAGATGATCTTCGGAAAGACCACCCTCACCTATTTGCTAGCCAATCCGAATCTTGAGGGCGAGATTCACCTTAAGGGGGTTAGATTTGTAACATCCCAAAAATCATAATTTCAAAGTTTGCATATCATTCATGCATGCATATAGATTTGGGATCAAATTTCAAACTCATTTCAGAAAAACAGAAGCACATAGTGCTATGATTTTATGTGAGTAGATTTAAATCAAATGGCTATCCCCATTTGAAAGTTTGATTGCTATGAATCAAGTTTGTTGCCTTCTATGGAGATAGGTTTGAGTGTAGAATTTAAACCAAGTTTTTCAAATTGGAAATGGGTTCAAAAACCATTTTTCAAATTTTGCAAACCAAGTGCCAAGTCTCTGTTATTTTGATCTCCAAGCTTGACCAAGCCTTTGCAAAGCAACCATTTGCTTTTATGCCTATATTAGAGACTACTGTACCCTGCAAAAACCCCAGAAAGATTTGAATTCAAAAAGAGTTTGAATTCATTTCAAAACCATTCCTGAAAATCGAAATAGAAAAAGAAAAGGAGTAAACAAAAGAAAAGGGTCGAGCGCTAGGAATCTAGCCCAGCATCGGAACAGGCCCAGTTAGCCCACCCGGGCCATTTCTTTTCCTTCTGCACGCGCGAGCACACCCACTCAGCCGCTGACGACAGGACCCCACTTCCACTTCGCGCGCTTCGCTGACGAGCGGGCCCTCTCCACGTCAGCTTCGTCTTCCCCTGATTCCGCGCACGACCTCCGCCGCTGCCCGTTGCTGCACTGATTTCACGAGCTTAATTGGCATTGATGCAGCAAGCATTTCTTGTCGAGCCTCTAGCTATAAGATCCCCCCATCCTCGCGACCATTTCCCCCAAAACAATTCTGCCTTCACGCCACCAGGCTGCCCACAACTCGCACGACGCCGCCGCTGTTCCGACGACTGCGCCGGCGAATTTCGGTGAGTTCCGTGCTCCCCTCTGTCTCTCGTTCATGCTATCAAGATCAGTGAGTCTTTGCGCACCTCCTGACACTTCTCATTTGCCCTCGCATGATCCGTAGCTCCAACAACATTGACGACTGGCCGCCACCGTCCTCTGCACGAACTCCGGCGACCTCCCTCCGTAAGTAGCCACCGCCCCTTGCCCTCTAACTGATACGCCTAGAATCTCCATCGTTGTGCGCATCTGACAGAACCCTTATTTTGGCTTAGCGCGACGAGGAACCTTGCCAACGTCGACGACTGACTGTGCCCGACGTCTGCCTCTACTCCGACGAGGAATTCTCGCCGTGTCCGCGCGCCCCTTCGCAAACCAACACCACCTCGAGCATCAGCAGCCCCCTGCGGTTCTGGTAAGCATCTCCTCCCTTCCCCGGGCGACCTAGAACGCCGGCACCGCCACTGACCGACGCGCCGCCGCCTATCGCCGCCGCTAGCGCCGCTCGCTTTTGGTTAGTTGATTCTCAGCCGTCAGATATAGATCTAGCGCGTAGAAACAGTTCACTTAGCGAAAGGGTATGGATAGATCTGAGCCGTGCGGAGTTAGTTAGATCCAACGGCACAGAAGGGTGATCCGGTGCAAACCGGTACGCGCCAGTAATATCGCGACGCGTGGCTAGGGTTAGATTTAAAAACAGAATTCAAACCAGATTTTGATCCAAATTTCAAATGGCTATAACTTTTGATTCCCACATTAGATTTTTGCAAATTTTATACCGTTGGAATCAGTGAGTCAAGCCCTTTCTGAATCTGCAATGTGTTTAACAAAAAGTTTCTGTTAAAATGACTTTGTACGCAGAAACATATTTAGGTCCAATTTGAGTATAGATTTTGTTTAACAAATTGTTTTAGGGCTAAATAAGTTTAGTTAGCAAACTTTCTGACTTGGTTATGCTTCTGTATCATGTACTTTCTTGATGGGTTTTCAAAAATCATCACTTAGCAATTTCTTGTATGCATGCATTCATATTTTTGTTTGTATATGAATTGTATGTAATTTTGTGCTACGAATGCTTGTGTAGATTTTGCTAGTGACTGTGATTGTGAAGAGTGCTACTCTCCCCATTACCAAGGAAAGTGATACTTCATGATATTTCCACCCTTTATTTTGAATAAGCATTAGAATTATTTTGCTAAGTCTTGCATGCTACTTTTGCCAAATGCTATGTTGGGAAATCCTATGTAGTGTAGAATTGTAGAATTGCTAGGGAATTTTCCTAAGTTAAGTTACTATGCCATGATTAGCCTAGCTAGTAGAAAACAAGGGTTGGTAAAGTATGTTCATGCTATGTGGAAAATAATTCTAAGTCTTTTGGACTTATGCTTTTCTTAATAAAACAACTAAGTCAATGAACCTCCTGGGTGGAATGGGACTTGAATGGTGGTTTTGGTTGAGTGGTTACACAAGGCCATGGATTTGGCTTGTGTATCTCACTTGTGGTATGCCACCCAGGCACAAAGGGATTTGGAGGCCAAGTGTTGAGAAAGCTTACAGTGCAACCACTTGGCAATATGGGCTCTGCCTTGATCATATAGGTTGCTAGAACTTAGTCATTTGGACAGTTGGTGGTAGTGGGATGATAGGTTGGAACGCGTCCATTTGACTAAGGAAAGGCTTCTGAAAGGTCCTGTCTTGGGAAACCAAGTCTGGTGGGGAAAGTGCACAACCTCTGCAGATGGAAAAAAATCTAAGTACTTAGCCAAGTCCATGGCAATGGACAAATTGAGCATCAAGACATGGAAGCTACAAGAATCTCATCACTCCAACTTCTAAGTAAAACTTGTGGGTGAACAAGGGCAAAGGACCCCAATGTCTATTGGTGGTTTCTTGGGAAAGTTTTGACAAAGAAAAAACTTAGTGATTTCAACTAATAGGAAAAAACCTATTTTGAGCAAAGCAAGCCAAGCTACACTTAACCAAAATGCATATAGTAATATAGTCCACTTAAAAATTTACTAAGGTATCACTTGCCAATACTATTCCAAAGTATTGACCCACTGTGGCTGTAACTTGTGATGTTGCAGGTTACTCCGATGATGAGTAGGAGTCATGAGTCTACACTCAACATGCTTGCCTGTGGCATATGAAGATGAGGACTTATGTTTATTTACTTATTCCATAAACTCTTGTATTAGGCCTTTGGCCCTAAGTTGTAAAAGACTATGTTTTATCTCTGTAATGAATGTAATAAACGACCTTTGTATCTGTGTACTTCATCTTAAACTGTGGATGCTAGCATTGATCCAAGGACTAGCATTGCAATCACAGGGATCCTTTCCTTTACAAAGGAGGGATCTTACATATTACCATTCTTAATGTATCCTTAGGGAAATATTATAAAGAACACCTGGTACAAATAACATAAGCAATATGCCTTAAGCCCATCTATGTCTTTAAAGTTAACTTTAGTCTATAATACTTTAAATACTATGCTAAAGACTTTGTTATGTATTTTATAGTTAACTTTGGTTAGTTATAATTAAGTTATAAAGCATCTTAATACCAAACTAACCAAGTTATAAACCAAGATAGATAAGTATTAAATACTACTAATATCATTATTCAAATAGAGTAATTCTTTCTTACTTAAAGACTATAACTAGAAAAACACCTAATAAGGTTACCTTAAAATTTAAATACTTCTCCTTAGCTAAGTAAGATTTTCTTCAAAATTTATTATTTTAAGGTACATTATAAAGCAAGACATAAGCATTTTTATGAAAGCTCTAAATCATGAATAAACCTTATATGCATAGTCTACATATACTTTTCCCACTTGAGTATTCCATTATTGTGTGTGCTTTATTATACTTACATGTTGTTTCACAAACACTCACAAGCCTTAATAAGAAGCACAATTATGAAACTTATCTAAAAGGACAACAAATTCTAAAAGTAACCATTCCAGTCTCCAAACCCTATATCATCGTTATCCCAGGGATTCACGTTTATAAAGTGCATTACATTACTTATGCATAAGAGCATCTTGCTTCTTTAAACATTAGTCCTTACCAGACTAATGATGCTGTTTCAGATATTGGATCTTATATTGTCTTGAAGATCGTGAGTGCATAATCTTGCAATCACAAAAGGCAAGTTCACACTTGCTCATGTCCTTTGATTATTTTCTGTAAAGTATTTTACAAATCCAGTGTTGTCATCACCTTCATTTGAAAAAGGTCAGAAAACACTATTTTCATTATAATGTGATTATAGGTTATTTACCATGAGGTAATAACCTACTATGAAAGTTCCGGTGGTAAAGGAACATATTATCTAGGACTTAACAACCAATGTTGTTAGTGATTCTTGCGCCGTATATACGCGTTGACCATGAGATTTGGAATGGGACGGAGATGTCAGTTGTATCTTTTTCCTTCTCGCGTGGAGCCGATGTGCGGGTCGTGGCTGTTATCGCTCGTAGCGTGCATATTAATTGGTAATTCGTAGAGGATATGCAGCATATGGGTGGGATCCCTCGACGTTCCATGATAGTTCCGGCATCTGAATGGTCTGTACTGCCAATAGCCATAATTCAATAGGTGGGCTGGCGTACACCAAGGAGACATGCGGGGTCACGGAGAAGGCATTGATTGGATTGGAACTTAGGTTGGGCCTCAAACCAAGGAAGTTTGAACGGGGACATAATCCCGGCCGTGCAACAAAACCTAAGGTATCTCATGGGTAAAGTGACGCACCTCTGCAGAGTGTAAGAACTGTAACTTGTTACTCCCTGTTCCGGGAAGGAACTGCGAACGCGGCGGGAAAGGAACTCCATGAAAGTTCTGGTAAACCCGTGAAGGCTGATGGACATAGCTTTTCAGAATAAAAGCAACCTTTGAAGAAATGTTTACGAAAACCTATATTGCCTACGACCTATGGTCTATGGCTGTAGTTATAGTGCATCAAACACTCCTTTCCTAGTGAACTTGCTGAGTACGCTTGTACTCAAAGTATCTTCTTAACCCTTGCTTGTAGAGGGAGTGTCCCAACCTTTATTAACATAAGGTGGTGTCCCCTATGTTTACAATGCTAGTCCCTGGATCAATAGCTAGCATCCACAGTTAAGATGTAATATCAAGATACAAAGGTCATAATATAACTTTATAACCAGGAATAACATAATTACATCTTTACATAGCTCATTTGGCTATTACATTACATTGCAGCGGAATAACTATAGTCATGGGTCCTTCATCTTCAAAAGTGCCACAGGCAAATGTTGGTTGTAGACTTTGTAATCCTAATCAATCAATCTTCACTAAAATCAATCAAACCTGCAACATTACAAGTTACAGCCACAAGGGTCAATACATTTGAATTGTATTGGCAAGTTCACTACTATGTTGAATTTAAGTGGATCCTATCATTACATGCATATTTGGCTAAGTAGAGTTTTAGGCTTATTTGCATAAAGCAATATTTTATCCTGTCTTTTCAAAATGGTTTTGGTCCTTTGTCAAATCTTTGAAAACTTCTTAATAAGGTCCAAGGTTTTAAGTTGTTAACAAAAATCTCCTTGAACTACTTGGTAGAAACTCAAGTATTCAAGTCCTTGTCAAAATCCCTTGAGCTCCTTGGTAACCCCAAGTGCATCAAGTTTTATCAAATCTCTTGAGCTCCTTGGTACCCCCAAGTGCATCAAGTTTTTGTTTTAGAAATTGGAATGTCGAGATCTCCCATAGTTCAAACTTTAGTTGCTCAGTATTGTCCATAACCGGGGACACGGCTAAGTACTTAGATTTTATTATCTTCTGTAGAAGGAGTACACTTTACCCACATGTCACAATCCCATCCTTTTGCCACCAGTGGCCACTGGATTAGTGCTCACCAAGATGGAGCACTGGCAGATTGAGAATGTGACGAAGTCTTTCCAAAAGGTCCTCCCATACAGCATTGCTAGCTTGTCTTCAGCACCCATGAAGGATTCCAGGTCCCCATGTCCAGTAAACTAAAGACAATGTATGGGTCTTCCTAATGTAGTTGACTAAGCCAGAGCCATAATAGCATGTGGTTGCACACGAAAGCCACAATTGGAGAAACATGTTCAATCTCTAAGTTTCCTGGGTGGTTTCCTTTGGAGCACAACACAAAGAGATTACCATAGACATGGTTCCTTTTGTTGCCACCTTCTCCAAAACTCAAAGTATCCTTGGCCACCTAGGTGGTTCATTGAGTCCTTGTTTTATTATGTAAAACACAAGTCCTTTTCTCAACCTTTGTAAAATCTCAACATGTATCTCTTTTCAAAATATAGCATGGCTAAGCATGCAACAACTACATTGTTTTTACTAAGGAATGTATAGGGTATCCTATTAGGATTTAGCATAGCATAAGTATAAAATTGTTTTCATGCATGTTTTCAAAATCCACTAAGTATAATGAAAATAGTAGGACTTTTAGATGATAGTGTAACTTGCCTTTTTGGTAGGGAATGGTGGTTCACTCCTTGATCTTGCTAGTCTCACACTTTTCTAACTTCACTACAATCAATCAAGCATACACAAAATCAACTAGCATTCCAAACCAATAATCAATCAAACAATTTCACACACATAAAACAATGAGATCTAGGTCAAGCTTGCAAGCATGCAAGAGATAGTTTTATTTGCAAAAATGGTCTCTACTAGGTTTCTAAACTTTGTAAATTCCAAATTGGTCATTTACCAAAATGGCAAAGTCATTTGCAAAAGGGTTTTGCCCAAAAACTATTTTTAAATCCATTCATTATTTTATGTGGTGAGAAAATATTTTTATCAAGCAACAACTTTAAGTGGTTCACCAAATAAGTTGTTGTTTCTCAAAAATTGGTGTTTAGGTTCAGTAGGTTTAGTCCAAAACATTTTCTCCAAAGTTTTTACTCAAAACCATTTTCATAACAAAACCATTATTTTTAAATGGCTAGAAATGACCAAATCAAGTTTTTATTCCCAAACTTTCACAAAAACCATTTTAAAATCCTGGGTTGGTTCCTAGGGTCAGTAAGTTCACAACAAACCATTTTGCAAGGGTTTTAATGCTAAAAACATTTTTGAATCATTTTTCTACTCCAAACAAGCACACAAAAGTTTCTGCAAAAACAAACACTCTAATGGATACTATTTGCTAAACCAAGGGCAGGGTTGGCTAGGGCTTGTTCCACTGATTCCAATGATACCAAATTTGCAATTTTTGGACGTGTGGATCAAAAGTTACAAAGGTTTGAAAATCACAAACAAATCTGTTTTCCAAATTCTGTTTTTAAACAAACTGGCCACGCGTCGCGTCGTTATTCGCTGGTACCGGTTCGGCCGGATCGGCTCTCCGGTGCGTTAGATCTAAACAGATCGTGTGGTCTAGAAAGCGTACCCTTTCAAAATTAAGTGATCTAATCGTGAGTGTCAGATTTAAATCGAACGGCTGCTAATGCGTGGCCAAGTACTGGCGGCGCGACGACGGTGGCGCGCGGCGGCGACGGTCTGGCAGCGGGCTAACAGCGGTTCTAGGAAGCAAGGAAGGCAAAGGGGGTGTTTACCGTGTTCGCGAGGACGAGGTGATGCTGGACGTGTGGTCGGCGTGGCAAGGGGCGCACGGGGTCAGGTGGAATCGCTCACCGGAGTTGGGAACGGCGTCGGGCGGCTCTGTCCGCGGTCGAAGGCGACGTTGCAGATCGCCCTAAGGCAAGACAGGGGCATGGTTAGGTGCGTAATACCAAGGCGAAGATGCTCGCATGATCGAGAAGCAGAGGGGCGGTCGGATTTCACCTGGGGAACTCGCCGGAGTAGGAGACAGATGCGGTGGCGCTCGAAGCTTGTCGAGGACGATTTTCTGGGGCGCCCGCGGTTGAACGAAGAGCACAGGGAGATGCGCCAGGGAGTGGGGAAGGTGTGAGCTAGGTCGAGGAGGCACGGGGTGGCAGGACACGGCCGAAATTGGAGGTGGAAGCTCGTCGGAGGCAGGGGGTTGTCGCAAGCAATGCGAGCAGCCTAAGGGCAGAGAGGGAGTGGTGACAGAGGGGAAGGGAGGAGAGGTCGCTGGAGTTTAATAGCGTGTAGTCACGGCGAGGTTATGGCGCGGCATTACTGCGAATTGAAGGCTTTGAAGGGAAGCAACGGCAGCGAGGTTTGGGGGGAGGAAGAGGTCGCGCGGGTGAGGAGGATGAACAGGAGAGTGGGGCCTGGCTGTCAGCGAGGGAACGAGAGGGAGGAGAGGGGCCACTAGTCAGCGATTGCGCGGGTTAAAGATTGAGTGCGAAACGTTTTCTTCGGGAGAGGAAAGCTGGGCTGGTTGCTGGGCTTATTGGGCTTGGCCGGCTGGGCTGGTCCAGATTCTATTTTTTTCTTCCAAATTGTTTTTCCTTTTCTGTTTCTCATTTTCTGTTTTGAAAACCAAACCATAAATCAACCAAACGAAACAAATCAAACATTCATCAAACTTTTCATTTGAATTTGGTTCTGTTTAACACATAAACCAAAGTCCAAAATGAAATTAATATTTTAAATCTTTTTAGGTTCCATTCCTTAATTAAATAAAATGGACCATGGTTTATTAATCAAATAGGGTTTGATTTTATTAATAAAATCTCTATTTGAAATCTAAATATTTTCAAAACCAATTCAGTAGGTTTTATTTGAAAATACAAAATGCTTGGAAAAACTTATTTTAAATAAATAAACAAGTTTTGATGTTTTGGAAATAGTAAAACCTTTATTAACAAAACTTGGATATTAAATTCTTATTACTTTTATTCAAATAAACCTTTACTATTTTTATCAAAACAAAATGTTTTATTTCAAAAGCTTGGTCAAGGTTTAATTTGGCTTTACAAAATAATCTTTATTAATAAAACTTCTATTTCATTTGAAAACCAAATCCTTTTTATTTAAAGATCCAAAGTAGTAATTCCAAATTATTTTATTTCCCTTTATCAAATGTTTATCTTTTAAATCTCTTTAGGTTTTTATTTAATCCAAATTGGTTTGAAGATTTCCAATTGGATTCAAAAAAATTCTTCTGGCTCTAAAAATCAAATAAAGTTTTATTTTATTCATTTATTTTTCACATTACAAGATTTGGAAAATCTTGGGATGTGACATTGCTAGGTTCTAAAGCCAGTACAGACGATGTCTACATCAAGTTATGCTCCAGGAATCATCATCAAAAGCTAAAGTTCTTCAATGAAGTCAAGGAAGTCGACATATACATCAACTTAAGTGAAGACGAAGTTGCTGATTAGATAAGAATAGAATCTCTATCCATAAAACCTACTTCTGTAGAGTATTGCAATAGCAGCAATGCAAGCCTCAATAGTTTAGATACTAGTCTATTTGTATATTATATATGAGTTGATTATTTATAATTCTTCTTTGTAAGAAGATTCTTTCTCTCTTTTTAACCTAGAGTGTTCTCTGGATCTTGTGTAAAGAGTTGAGTTGTAACCTATAGTCATGTCTTGGACCTGCTGTGTTTCTGTTGTACCACTCTGAGGGATGTAATACTAGTGAACGGTGTTTCATTGGTGTTATGTCAACGACTATAGTGTACTACATCATGCAGTGGTATGCTGGGTCACCGCAGTTGCTATCAGAGCATATGCTTTGACCTTAGGATTAAAACCCGTTTAGGAAGATATGTAGGTTGGATAGTGACTATAGAAGCCATCTTACCTAAACCAAATATTCTTATGACTTGTGATGAGTATCCACTTGAGGATAACTTTGTCACATCTAAGTAAGATGCTTAAGTCATTCTTTATTATGAGTAATCATTTTATCTTTTCTCAGTATAGTACTATTTAGTGTCTTCTGAAGGGACTGTAACATCCCTAAAATCATGATTCCAAAGATTACATATCATACATGCATGCATATAATTTAGGGATCATTTTTCAACTCATTTCAAGAAAACAGAAGCACTTAGTGCTATTATTTTATGTGAGCAAACATTAATCATTTACTACTCTCAATTGAGAGCATAAGTATTTTAACCAAGTCTTGTTTGCTTCCTTGTTGTTTAGATTGAATGTGGAGTTTTGACAAAAATTTACAAAACAAATATGGTTTTAAAACCATCTTCAAAACATTTCCAAATCAAGTGCCATAGCACTGTTTATTTTGTTTATTCAAAGGGACCAAGCAAGTACAGAGAGACCACATGGTTTTGTGCCCAAAAGTATGATGATTACACTTTACAAAAATCCAGAAAAGGTTTGAAATTCAAATGCCTTTGAATTTGATTGAAAATCATTCTAGAAAATCGATATAGAAAAAGAAAAAGAGATAAGAAAGAGAAAAGGGTCGGCGCCAGCAATTGAGCCCAGCAACAGAAGCAGCCCACTAAGCCCACCCGGGTTCCCCCTCTCTCCTCCTCACACGCAGACGAACCCGCTGAGAGACTGATGCCAGGACCCCACCCCCTCTCTGTTTCACTCGCTGACCGGTGGACCTCGCCAGCTCACCCCTTCTTCCCCAAATCGCGCCACGACCACGTCGCCGGCCGTTTCCTCCGCCCTTCACTGCCGCGTTGATTCCTCGCTTAAATTCCCTTGATACCGCGCGCGATCTTCGCCCCCGCCTGGCCTACTTAAACCCCCTCTGCCCCCTCTCCATTTCCCCCCAAACTCCGAGCACAAAGCGCCCCCAGGCTGCCCGCATTCAACCTCGCACTGCCGCAGTCAGAGAGCACTCCGGCGACCGATTCCGGTGAGTTCCGTGCGCCCCTCGCCCTCTGGTTCTTGCAGACAGCCTCGCCACTTTCTTGCGCAACTACTGACACCGCTGGTTCCCTTTATACTGCCCCAGGTCGTCGATTTCGTTCAACACCGCAAGCTCCCGACGACAACCTCGACTCCGGCGACCAAATTCCGTAAGCCCTTTGCGCCCCTTCGCCTCTAACTCACACGAAGTTGTTCGCCACTGTCTTGTGCATCATCTGGTGCCACTTGTTTGTGCTAGGGAGACCAGGAGCATCGCCAACGTTGCCGTCTACTCGAACCCGACGCCGCCCGCAACTCCGACGAGCTCCAGCAGCCCACTTCGTGCGCCCTTGCCAAGCCGCCGCCAGGTTGAGCATCAATACGTCGCCACGGTTCTGGTAAGCCCCTCCGATGACCTTAGGACGACCTGTAGCGCCGCGCCGCCGTAGGCAGAGCTCGCCACCACCAGTAGCCGCCGCTAGCGCCGCTCAGTTTTGGTCGCTTGATTCGTAGCCGTCAGATCTAGATCCAGCGCGTAGGATTAGTTCACTTAACGAACCGTTACGAATAGATCTGAGCCGTGCGGGTTAAGTAGATCCAACGGCCCAGAAGCGCGATCCAACGCGAAACGGTATGGGCCAATTAGAAACAGACGCGTGGCAGCAGTTAGATTTAAAAGACAGAATTTGAATCTATTAGATATTCAAAATTGTTTTGGCTATAACTTTTGATCCCCACGTTAGAATTTGACAAATTTTATATTGTTGGAATCAGGAGAGCAAGCTCTTTATAATGATGCAATGTGTTTAATGTTTTTATTATGTTAGAAATGTTTTATTTTCAGAAACTTGTGTAGGACAAAATTGAGTATATGAAATGTTTAGGAAATAATTTAGGGTTTAAATAATGGTTGTTTGGCAAGTTTTTAACTTGTTAGTGAATCAGTACTGTATTCTTGCTTTGTTGAGTTTTAAAAATCATCACATATCATCTTGCATGCATGCATATATTTTTGATTGTATATGTTTTGTGTGTAATTTGTTACTACAATTCTTTGTGTAGATTTTGGAGCTAGTGATTGTGATTGTGAAGAGTGTAACTACTCTCCAACCTACCAAGGCAAGTGGTACTTCATGAATATTTCTATCCCATGTTTTATACTAAGCACTAGAAATATTTTGCTAAGTCTTGCATGTTATTATTTTGCTTAGATTCCATGTTGGGAAATCCTAGTAGTTGTAGAATTGCTAAGGAATCTCTAAGTTAAGTTATTATCTATGCCATGCTTAGCCTAGCTAGTAGCAAACAAGGGTTGGTGAAATATACATGCTATGTTAAAAATATTTCTAAGTCTTTGGACTTGTGTTTTGCCTAATAAAACAACTAAGTTAATGAAACACCTGGGTGGAATGGAAGGAAAGGTTTATGTTGAGTGGTTACACAAGGCCCATTTCTATGGTTTACCTTGTGTATCTCACTTGTGCTAAGCCACCCAGGAACAAAGAGATTTTAGAGGCCAAGTGTTAAGAAGCTTCTAGTGCAGCCACTTGGCAATATGGGCTCTGCCTGGATCACATAAGTTGCTAGAACTTAGTCATTTGGACAGTTGGTGGTAGTGGGATGATAGGTTGGAACGCGTCCATTTGGTCTAAGGGAAGGCTTCTGAAAGGTCCTGTCTTGGTGACACCAAGTCTGGTGGGGAAAGTGCACAACCTCTGCAGAAGGAAAAATCTAAGTACTTAGCCATGTCCCTGGAAAAGGACAACTTGAGCATCAAGACATGGAAGCTATCAAGAATCTCCTCATCCCAATTTCTAAGTAAAAACTTGTGGGTGAACAAGGGTGAAGGACCTCAATGTCTATTGGTGGTTACTTGGGAAAAGTTTTGACAAAGAAAAACTTGGTGTTTCAACTAATAGGCAAAACCTATTTTGAGCAAAGCAAGCCAAGATACACTTAGCCAAATTGCATATAGTATCTAGTCCACTTAAATTTTTACTAAGGTATCACTTGCCAATACTATTCCAAAGTATTGACCCACTGTGGCTGTAACTTGTGATGTTGCAAGTTACTCTGATGAGGATTAGGTGTCATGAGTCTACACTCAACATGTTTGCCTGTGGCACATGAAGATGAAGACTTTTATTTATTTACTTATTCAAACTCTTGTATTAGGCCTGTGGCCTTGGAGTTGTAAAGAATATGTTTGTCTCTAGAATGCCTGTAATAATGACCTTTGTATCTGTGTACTTCATCTTAAACTGTGGATGCTAGCAATGATCCAGGGACTAGCATTGCAATCACAGGGATCCTTTTTCTTTATAAAGGTGGGATCTTACAGATGGTATCAGAGCACTGTGTTGCCTGTAGGATTATGACCCTAGGATTGGAATCCACTAAGGAAAAAATTTCAGCAACTTCTACACTTGTCTATTCTTCTCGTAAACTTTTCTAATCTTCTTCCTCATCTCTATTTGTAGATGAACTCCATCAACGAAGCCGTAAGGAAAGGACCACTCATGACAATGACTTTGGAGTGTGAGACAAAATTCCCCAAGGCTCTCAAGTGTAGCATCCCAATTGTCTAACAATTGCAATGCTACTAGCCTAGTCTATATATATGCTACCTTCCTAGATATAATTAGTTGCATCATAATTATATCATGCTCATGTCATCATGCCACCTTGCATTTGAGCATCATATAAAACCCTTTTCCATTTGGTTCTTATCTCATATGCATTATTAATTGTATTTGCCTCTTGATATTGTATTTGGTTGTTGATATATTGTTTAAATGCCCAAGTTGAGTTGGGGGCATATCTTTTATTAACTCCACCACCTTTCTTTCACCACCTTATAATTCCACCATCCAACTAAATATGAGCTTGGCACTTATGGAGTTTACCTCTAGCTCATGTGGGTTGGGATGGATCCAATTCTTTATCCACATGCTCTCATCTTGGCATCATGTTGTTTTCACATTATTGATATACGAGAGCCACATGGCCACCTTTGCATGCCTTGTGAGTGGAACCCTTTTTCCTAGCTTCCATATGGATTATTGTGGATTTATGCTCATGTGGGAATATTTTGGGACTAGTAATCATCTAGTGCAATATACACACTAGCAAGTCCCAATTATAATCCAATGTGATCATCTCCATCTATTCCACTTGGGGCTTTCTTTTAAATTCTTGGTTTGGCTTTATTCCACTTGTGGGAA
Source organism: Avena sativa (assembly GCA_916181665.1). NCBI lineage: Eukaryota > Viridiplantae > Streptophyta > Magnoliopsida > Poales > Poaceae > Avena > Avena sativa. The sequence goes on along the minus strand of OV702299.1, from coordinate 93,808,479 downwards.
TGCATAAGATTAAGGCCATGTGATATAATTGTTTTCACAAAATAAACATGGTATTAAATACTTTGCATGGGACATGCAAGTACCCCCTTTTGCTTGTCCTTTGGATTTTATTTGAATTTTGAGTGAATCTAAACCACACACATCCCTCTCTCTCTCTCTCTCTTTTCCCTCACCTTCCTCTCTAAACCTTTCCACCTTTTTGTCTTTCCTTGTCTTGGGTCTTTTTCTTCATCTACTTGGTTATGCTTTGCATGATCAAGTGTGATCATCACCATACCCCCTCTTATTCCATACCTAACCCTAACCCTCACATCCCCCTCTCACCTAAACCCTAAAACCCCTCTCCCTCTAGCTCCTCTCTCTCCAACCCTCTACCCTAACCACACTTGCCGAGGCTACCCTTCCCCTGCCTTAGCTACCAACCCACCCAAGCCCCAAACCGAGGCCACCAAACCCTAACCCGACCCTAGTGCAACCCTAGCCGAGCCTACCCTCTCCTCCTTTCTCCTCTCTCTCTGCCTGTTGTGCCCCACCCCGAGCCTGGCCCTCCTTGGACGCCCTCTGGTCCCACCTGGAAGCCTCCCCCTACTTGCCCTGCCTCTGTCCCAGCTCGAGCACGTGAGGTGGTAGGAGGAAAAGGGGCACCCGAGCCACCTTTTCCATCTACCCCACTCCCCACGGCACCCCTCTCCCTCTCTGCTTTACCCCTCCCACCTCTCTGCCTCGCCCTGCTACCCCAGATCTACCCCAGGCCGCCCCCTCTCTCCTTGCCTTCCCTCGCCGTCGTCTACCCCATCACCGGCCACCGGCGGCTTCGGCGTCCACCAGCAGTTCGAGGAGGCGGACGTGGTGTTGTGGTCATCGAGGAAGGACAGGAGGACCCCGGCGTCGCCTCTGTACACAGCAGCGAGGAGAAGGAAGCCCCAACCCGCGGAACCCTAGCTACGCTCGGCCTCTGCGTCGTCGACGATCGCCAGCGCCTCTGCCCGAACCAACTACGCCAGCACCCTCTCGGTGAGCCCCTGTACCTCCCTGACATGGTCCCCTTCGCCGTGCAGCCCTGGATCCGCCGGCCCTTTCGTCGAGCGCACTCCGCGCGCCGCCGCTCGTTTTCGGTTTGCTCGCTCCCGCACCGCATAGCCCATATCTAGGCCCCGCCCGCTCTCCTGACACCAAGCCTAGCCTACCACAGCGGTAACCGCCGCCGAGCGCGAGCCCCAGGTCGCAGGTTCGAGTTCCCCGCGCGCCGCGCGCTGCGTGTGCGAACACCGATCCGTCCGCGGGGGAAGATCCACAGTGGCCGTGGCAGTTTAGCGAATATCCCCCCACCTTTTTGATCTCGTCAACCCGCACTCCCCTCCGCCCCACCTGTCAGCGGCTGTGTTCGTTTTGTAGAAAACACCCAGGCTTTCGTAAACTTCAACCCGCGCTCCCCTAGCGACGCCACGTGGTCCACCCTGGGCCTTCGCTGTCACGTGGGGCCGAAGTCACTGTCGGGCCCGCCTGTCTGTCTCTGAGGCTAGCTCAGCTCGCGGTGGCAAAAGGATTTCTGTGCGCTGTGCTGCTGAGTCAGCTCTGGCCCCACCTGTAAGTGTCTGTGGCTAGAACTGGTCTGTGTGACAAAAGATTTTTCCGTTTTCTGTTTTAATTCAAATCTTTTCAAATTTAATCCAAATTAAAATTTAAATCTGTTTTTACATAACTTTTAAAATATAAACCCAAATAATACAAATAATATATGTTTTGAAATCAGAAAAATGTGAGGATTTCAAATATGCCATTCAAAATATATTTTGGACACCTTAATTTCCAAGTTAATTAAAATTACAATAAAATGCCCTTTTCCCTTAATTAATTAATAACTTTTGTTTTATAACTCCAAATTTAACAAATAATATGTCTAAAATGATTAGCTCGACGAGACCTTTCTGTTTATGCAATCCTTTATCTGTTTTGAAGCATGCATCATATAAATATAATGTGTACAGCAACTAATATGAGTATAAAATGGGGCCAAAACTCAATAAAATGATTTGATCATGTATTCCACACCTCACCCATGCCATGCTACTTTATTGCCATGCAAATTGTGCATCATTCATCATGGCATGATTGTTTGCTTGTCGCATTTAACTCATATGCTTGTGCACTTTATTTATGTTGGCCCTTGTTTGTTTGGTTCTTCTTCGAATAGACGCTGAGCAGGGGATATATCAGGAAAACCAGGAGCACTACCCAGATCCTTCTCTCGCTTCAACTGAGCTGCCAGGCAAGCACTACCACATGCTTGCATACATATAGTACCTATTGCCTCTATCTTATTCTTGCATCATTGAGTCGCGATTGCATTAAATTGAATCCCAAGTATTGCATAGACTTTACTTTTAAACCCCACCGAAGCTTGTTCCTCCATCCCATGAGCCATTACTACAGGAGTTGTTTGAGCCATGCGAGTCGTAGAACAGCATGTGTAGGGTATGTGAGTGTCTGATGGAGAACGAGGTACCTAAACAACTTAACCTGAGTAGTAATGGGATAACTAATGAAAGTGGCATCGGTGAGCCATATTCGCTATTTGGTTTTTCAGGCTCACTTGTGTCCCGTAGGACCCCGAGTACTTGATTCCTGTTCCTTGAATATTCGCGCTATCCACATCCGGGAGGCTTATGAACCCCCCTGAGCTAGAGCTTGATTCATTCTTATTTCTCGGGGCCACAAACTAGTTTGAGGTTTTATTTACTATCCTGTACTTATGCCATGCTTTACAGCTTTAATTTAAATTGTGCGAGGTAATGCACACTGTACTGTTTAGGTCTGTGACCCGTTTTCGCTGTATCGACAAGCCCAATCACACTTTCGGGTTCCCAGTCGTTTACAGCCGGCTCCACAAACCTTGAGGCCGTCTCGGAGTCAGCTAACTTCGTTGCGGGTAGCTCAATGGGGTGGCCCCCTGAAATATTTCTGAATCCTGTGATCGCTTTGTCGTGACTGCCTCGTTGGGTTTTGATTTGGTTTTTCCGAGGCATATCGAGTGTGTGTTGCTATTTGTGCACCCCTGCAGGGTAAAACTTTCTGAAATCCGTGTCCGCGGTTATGGACGACTTGGAGCACAGTTTCTCGATCATAGACAAGAATAACTAAAGTACCGCTTTTAATTTGACTAAGTACCTGACTAGTAAATAGTGCAACACTCATGGAATGGCTAATAAAACTGCCAACGGATGGGGGGGTTGTTCGTCCGCTTACGAGGATGGATCTGTTAATATTACCGTTATAAGTGTTATAACTGTTGTTATTAATTCACGGACATCCGTCTATCTCTGGTTAGGCGGATGGTTAGCGAGTATCTATAGAATTGTTAGGGTTTATCTTTTGCTGCAATTGCGTCACCCCAGGTTGTGTCCCCTTTAGCGGCATAAAGACTTGCTGAGTACCCCTAGGGTCTCACACGATAAATTGTTTGTTTCAGATGAACAGGTAAACTCGCAAGATGGATACTGGGTGGAAGAGACGGACGATGTGGGCAACGATCATTCGGTGTAGAGATTCCGGGAACGGGGATCCGTGAGATCTGTGGGCGGGATGTGTTTATTTATGGGGCATCTTATGCCGATTTGCTTCTTATCCGTACTCGGATCTTGTTTTCCGCTTCCGCTTGATACTCTGATGTTTGATGTATGAGGAGATATCCTAAACTATTATATCTATCTAGGATATTTGGATCTTGCCGTATGGCGTTGCAATATTTCCTTTCTTTTTAGATGGAATGGCTCTAATGTACTGTTGTATGGTGGCTTGCATACATACTCATTTGTGTATGTAGTTGATCCCTTCGCCTGCCGATTACGCCGCCCGTTCTTGTCCCGATGATTGGAAATGGTTAGGACGGCCGAAAGGTCTACCTGTGAGTGGCATTTGGGCCCCACCGTACTATTTTAACCATTTCCGCTCATCCAGGATTGTAACTAGGAGCGTAATTCACCGAGGTAGTTACAATTGGTATCAGAGCCATCCCGCCCTTCAGGGTCTCAGCCAAATGGTCGTTGTCTGTCTAGCAAATATTTTTGGTAGTTATGTATACTAGGGAAAAACAAAACACGAGAGTAGGACTGCTTCCACTTTTCTTCTTAACCACCCACCCACCCTTTTCTGGTAAGGAAGTGTAACGTTTTCAATCCTCTTCTTACAATTCAAACTAGGATTCACGTGTTCTGGGTTTCCGTAGTACCATAGAAAGTGTGTGCGTGTGTAATTCCTTGTCTATCTGTTGCATCCTACTTGTTATCACCATCTGCCTTTGGTTATCAACTATTGGTACATTCCATACTGACAGGCTTTTGCAAACCGGCGCGATCTATCTGACTCCTTGTTAACCGGTGCCATCTTCTTAAGGGTGTTCTTCCTTCCAGCAACTCCACATTCTGTGTAAGCATCTGTTGCTAATCGCTACCTGATAAGTGATTTTGCGCATCTATTGGTATTTTAATGCCGAAAAAAATGCGGAAAATTTTTCTTTGATACATCTGTGTTTCCACACTCCTTTCCAGTCGTGTGTGAAACATTATCTATCTCCCTTTATCAGCATGTTCATGCTAACTCATTCTTCTGTCACCGGCGCTTAATCCTAGAGTTTCTTTTCATCTTCAATTCTCTTGGGCTAATTACATAACATGTGTCGATACGATGCTGGTAATTGTAATTTGGCTCTCGGCATAGCTATATTCCACTCATGATAAGTGTCGATTGGAATATGGAAAATGCTATCCTCCAAATGGTGACGGTTATCTCCTGTGATTTTGAGTACACCGTGATCATATCTATGCATATTCAAGCATCTTTGGCAATCCGGAGTTTCTCAAGGCACTACGGCGGTCTATCATCTGTCCATCATGCTGCACATCTTTCTGAACCCCATATCTGCACAATTCTCCTAGATACGAGGGAATTGCATCTTTTCGCTTCTGATAGCTTTGCGTAAGGTAGGAGCTATCATCGTTTCTTTATCCAAGATCTTTATATCTTTGTAACCGGTGGTCCGATCGACAATGTGAACCAGGTGAGATCTCTTTATCTTTTTCTTCCGAAGGACCAGATAATCTATTCTTCCAGTGCATCTTCTTTAACACGAACCCGTGCTCTTAATATTGATCTTTCAAAGAGCGTTGAGCTCAGAAAGTGTTTCGAGCATTCCTTCGTTTCTCCCGTCGCTTGAACTTGATATTCTGGGAATATCTTGTTAATCCATGGTGGTATATGTTGGTAATATGCTTGCCTATCCGATATCAATGGAAGGACATGGAAGATCATCTGTGTCTTTTCCTCTCAGCTTCGTGAGCACTGCGAGTGTGCAAAGTCTCAAAGCGTGAATTCTGACTTTTTGAAGTCACCTATCTCGACCACGTCCTTCTGCTAAATACATTGCTTCAATTCTGGAATTAGCGAGTCCATTGTTAATTCCATCCCCCATTTTCAATCAACCCGGAGTTTTCCTTGTTGGCAAGTTATCATCGTCGTTCCGCTGAAGATTTCCTCAAGGCTGCTAAACCTCTCTCAATCTTTTCAAGAAGAACATGGAGTTCTTTTCACCTCTATCTCGTCAAGTGATCTTTTGAAACCCTCTCGTTATATCATCTATGCTCAATCCACCGGAGGCCATGAAGACCTTCCAGATCTTGTAATCCTTCTGTTCAAGTTGGTGCTATCTTTTCTGTAGCTGTTGAATCTTGTAGTTCTTCTCCGTAATCTTCCTTCATATCTTCCTGGTGGCTTGGTACTTCAGACATGATGACAACATCATCACCCTTATCTATCTTGAATCCGGCGAATCGTTTGCATCTATCCTTGTTTTCTAGCGAAGTTCCATGAGTTCTTGTCAATACCTTCAGTCTGTTTCGGTAGTTGGGTTGCATGGTTTTCTTATTCATGTGCGGAGTAATGCTTTGAGTGCGGGATGGAGTAGCTACCATACCACTACTCTTATCATTCGCTCTTGTACATTGAATTGGTGAATTAATGTGATTTCACTCATTCCACGGAAGTTAGAAGTGGCCTTTATCCCTTGATACTTTTACTTCCGTCCTTGTTTTTCCGGAGTGCTCTCTCGAAGAAAGTAATCAATAATCTCTTGTTGGTGATCTCACCCTTTCTACACGGAGCAAAATCTTCAATTATCTGGTGGAAACAAACGCAAACTCTTTTCTATCCTCGTCTTTCTACCGGTGCTCGACATCCCCAAACAAAATGAAAGGAAGCTATCTCTCTCCTTGTTTCATCAATTCTTTTTCTGTGGTAAAGCCAGTTATGGTTGAGGCCATCAGTCGCAAATCTATTGCGTTAGCCTCAAGGCTAAAGAAGCAATAAGTATCTCCACAATAAACTCCAGATCCTCCATACTCTTTGCTTCTCGGGATTCCACCATGATCTAGCTTCACATCCGTCTCTGGAAGTTATATCCGCGCACCTCAATTGCGTGATCCTTTGGTTCTTACCGGCACAAGAAGAATCTAATCCGACGATGTCTAACTAAATCTTTCTGTTGATATCAAGGGACTCTATTGTTTGAAGACAATATTGTTTCCGAACTTCATTTCTCAATCCGAGAGAAGATACGATGCTATTGTCATAGTAGTTCAAAACATCTCCAACCTAGCCTTTTCTTCCGGCGAGACAAGATTCATCCTCTCTAGTATCGGTAAATCTTTAATCTTAACGGTGCGTTTTCTTTATCCATGATACATCATCTTGTCCTTTCTTTCACAAGTGGTTCTATTCTTTTATCATGTTTCTTGAGAAAACCGGAGCTATGTCCATCCTATCCTTCTTGTCTCACGACAATCCTTCAACTCTTCTAACCCCTTGTTTCTCAAGCAAAACGCAAGACTCGCAACAAATCTAGCAAGTTTTGCAAGGTGTAGTGGTCGCACCATTCCGTTCTTCATCATCTTGGGAACGTGAGGGTCACCTTCGTTCGAACACCCGCCTCTCCTTGTGTGGTTTTCTTTTTCCTAGGAATCTCGGGGCGAGACTCTTGTTTAGTGGGGGAGAGTTGTAGCATCCCAATTGTCTAACAATTGCAATGCTACTAGCCTAGTCTATATATATGCTACCTTCCTAGATATAATTAGTTGCATCATAATTATATCATGCTCATGTCATCATGCCACCTTGCATTTGAGCATCATATAAAACCCTTTTCCATTTGGTTCTTATCTCATATGCATTATTAACTGTATTTGCCTCTTGATATTGTATTTGGTTGTTGATATATTGTTTAAATGCCCAAGTTGAGTTGGGGGCATATCTTTTATTAACTCCACCACCTTTCTTTCACCACCTTATAATTCCACCATCCAACTAAATATGAGCTTGGCACTTATGGAGTTTACCTCTAGCTCATGTGGGTTGGGATGGATCCAATTCTTTATCCACATGCTCTCATCTTGGCATCATGTTGTTTTCACATTATTGATATATGAGAGCCACATGGCCACCTTTGCATGCCTTGTGAGTGGAACCCTTTTTCCTAGCTTCCATATGGATTATTGTGGATTTATGCTCATGTGGGAATATTTTGGGACTAGTAATCATCTAGTGGAATATACACACTAGCAAGTCCCAATTATAATCCAATGTGATCATCTCCATCTATTCCACTTGGGGCTTTCTTTTAAATTCTTGGTTTGGCTTTATTCCACTTGTGGCAATGCATAAGATTAAGGCCATGTGATATAATTGTTTTCACAAAATAAACATGGTATTAAATACTTTGCATGGGCCATGCAAGTACCCCCTTTTGCTTGTACTTTGGATTTTATTTGAATTTTGAGTGAATCTAAACCACACACATCCCTCTCTCTCTCTCTTTTCCCTCACCTTCCTCTCTAAACCTTTCCACCTTTTTGTCTTTCCTTGTCTTGGGTCTTTTTCTTCATCTACTTGGTTATGCTTTGCATGATCAAGTGTGATCAACACCATACCCCCTCTTATTCCATACCTAACCCTAACCCTCACATCCCCCTCTCACCTAAACCCTAAAACCCCTCTCCCTCTAGCTCCTCTCTCTCCAACCCTCTACCCTAACCACTCTTGCCGAGGCTACCCTTCCCCTGCCCTAGCTACCAACCCACCCAAGCCCCAAACCGAGGCCACCAAACCCTAACCCGACCCTAGTGCAACCCTAGTCGAGCCTCCCCTCTCCTCCTTTCTCCTCTCTCTCTGCCTGTTGTGCCCCACCCCGAGCCTGTCCCTCCTTGGACGCCCTCTGGTCCCACCTGGAAGCCTCCCCCTACCTGCCCTGCCTCTGTCCCAGCTCGAGCACGTGAGGTGGTAGGAGGAAAAGGGGCACCCGAGCCACCTTTTCCATCTACCCCACTCCCCACGGCACCCCTCTCCCTCTCTGCTTTACCCCTCCCACCTCTCTGCCTCGCCCTGCTACCCCAGATCTACCCCAGGCCGCCCCCTCTCTCCCTGCCTTCCCTCGCCGTCGTCTACCCCATCACCGGCCACCGGCGGCTTCGGCGTCCACCAGCAGTTCGAGGAGGCGGACGTGGTGTTGTGGTCGTCGAGGAAGGACAGGAGGACCCCGGCGTCGCCTCTGTACACAGCAGCGAGGAGAAGGAAGCCCCAACCCGCTACACGCCGACGCGTCTCGCCGGAACCCTAGCTACGCTCGGCCTCTGCGTCGTCGACGATCGCCAGCGCCTCTGCCCGAACCAACTATGCCAGCACCCTCTCGGTGAGCCCCTGTACCTCCCTGACATGGTCCCCTTCGCCGTGCAGCCCTGGATCCGCCGGCCCTTTCGTCGAGCGCACTCCCCGCGCAGCCGCTCGTTTTCGGTTTGCTCGCTCCCGCACCGCATAGCCCATATCTAGGCCCCGCCCGCTCTCCTGACACCAAGCCTAGCCTACCGCAGCGGTAACCGCCGCCGAGCGCGAGCCCCAGGTCGCAGGTTCGAGTTCCCCGCGCGCCGCGCGCTGCGCGTGCAAGCACCGATCCGTCCGCGGGGGAAGATCCACAGTGGCCGTGGCAGTTTAGCGAATATCCCCCCACCTTTTTGATCTCGTCAACCCGCGCTCCCCTCCGCCCCACCTGTCAGGGGCTGTGTTCGTTTTGCAGAAAACACCCAGGCTTTCGTAAACCTCAACCCACGCTCCCCTAGCAACGCCACGTGGTCCACCGTGGGCCTTCGCTGTCACGTGGGGCCGAAGTCACTGTCGGGCCCGCCTGTCTGTCTCTGAGGCTAGCTCAGCTCGCGGTGGCAGAAGGATTTCTGTGCGCTGTGCTGCTGAGTCAGCTCTGGCCCCACCTGAAAGTGTCTGTGGCTAGAACTGGTCTGTGTGACAAAAGATTTTTCCGTTTTCTGTTTTAATTCAAATCTTTTCAAATTTAATCCAAATTCAAATTTAAATCTGTTTTTACATAACTTTTAAAATATAAACCCAAATAATACAAATAATATATGTTTTGAAATCAGAAAAATGTGAGGATTTCAAATATTCCATTCAAAATATATTTTGGACACCTTAATTTCCAAGTTAATTAAAATTACAATAAAATGCCCTTTTCCCTTAATTAATTAATAACTTTTGTTTTATAACTCCAAATTTAACAAATAATATGTCTAAAATGATTAGCTCGACGAGACCTTTCTGTTTATGCAATCCTTTATCTGTTTTGCAGCATGCATCATATAAATATAATGTGTACAGCAACTAATATGAGTATAAAATGGGGCCAAAACTCAATAAAATGATTTGATCATGTATTCCACACCTCACCCATGCCATGCTACTTTATTGCCATGCAAATTGTGCATCATTCATCATGGCATGATTGTTTGCTTGTCGCATTTAACTCATATGCTTGTGCACTTTATTTATGTTGGCCCTTGTTTGTTTGGTTCTTCTTCGAATAGACGCTGAGCAGGGGATATATCAGGAAAATCAGGAGCACTACCCAGATCCTTCTCTCGCTTCAACTGAGCTGCCAGGCAAGCACTACCACATGCTTGCATACATATAGTACCTATTGCCTCTATCTTATTCTTGCATCATTGAGTCGCGATTGCATTAAATTGAATCCCAAGTATTGCATAGCCTTTACTTTTAAACCCCACCGAAGCTTGTTCATCCATCCCATGAGCCATTACTACAGGAGTTTTTTGAGCCATGCGAGTCGTAGAACAGCATGTGTAGGGTATGTGAGTGTCTGATGGAGAACGAGGTACCTAAACGACTTAACCTGAGTAGTAATGGGATAACTAATGAAAGTGGCATCGGTGAGCCATATTCTCTATTTGGTTTTTTAGGCTCACTTGTGTCCCGTAGGACCCCGAGTACTTGATTCCTGTTCCTTGAATATTCGCGCTATCCACATCCGGGAGGCTTATGAACCCCCCTGAGCCAGAGCTTGATTCATTCTTATTTCTCGGGGCCACAAACTAGTTTGAGGTTTTATTTACTATCCTGTACTTATGCCATGCTTTACTGCTTTAATTTAAATTGTGCGAGTAATGCACACTGTACTGTTTAGGTCCGTGACCCGTTTTCGCTGTATCAACAAGCCCAGTCACACTTTCGGGTTCCCAGTCGTTTACAGCCGGCTCCACAAACCTTGAGGCCGTCTCGGAGTCAGCTAACTTCGTTGCGGGTAGCTCAATGGGGTGGCCCCCTGAAATATTTCTGAATCCTGTGATCGCTTTGTCGTGACTGCCTCGTTGGGTTTTGATTTGGTTTTTCCGAGGCATATTGAGTGTGTGTTGCTATTTGTGCACCCCTGGAGGGTAAAACTTTCTGAAAGCCGTGTCCACGGTTATGGACGACTTGGAGCACAGTTTCTCGATCATAGACAAGAATAACTAAAGTACCGCTTTTAATTTGACTAAGTACCTGACTAGTAAATAGTGCAACACTCATGGAATGGCTAATAAAACTGCCAACGGATGGGGGGGTTGTTCGTCCGCTTCGTCGTCGGTAAGCGCGGAGGAGGATGGATCTGTTAATATTACCGTTATAACTGTTATAACTGTTGTTATTAATTCACGGACATCCGTCTATCTCTGGTTAGGCGGATGGTTAGCGAGTATCTACAGAATTGTTAGGGTTTATCTTTTGCTGCAATTGCGTCACCCCAGGTTGTGTCCCCTTTAGCGGCATAAAGACTTGCTGAGTACCCCTAGGGTCTCACACGATAAATTGTTTGTTTCAGATGAACAGGTAAACTCACAAGATGGATACTGGGTGGAAGAGACGGACGATGTGGGCAACGATCATTCGGTGTAGAGATTCCGGGAACGGGGATCCGTGAGATCTGTGGGCGGGATGTGTTTATTCATGGGGCATCTTATGCCGATTTGCTTCTTATCCGTACTCGGATCTTGTTTTCCGCTTCCGCTTGATACTCTGATGTTTGATGTATGAGGAGATATCCTAAACTATTATATCTATCTAGGATATTTGGATCTTGCCGTATGGCGTTGCAATATTTCCTTTCTTTCTAGATGGAATGGCTCTGATGTACTGTTGTATGGTGGCTTGCATACATACTCATTTGTGTATGTAGTTGATCCCTTCGCCTGCCGATTACGCCGCCCGTTCTTGTCCCGATGATTGGAAATGGTTAGGACGGCCGAAAGGTCTACCTGTGAGTGGCATTTGGGCCCCACCGTACTATTTTAACCATTTCCGCTCATCCAGGATTGTAACTAGGAGCGTAATTCACCGAGGTAGTTACATCAAGGACCTCATGGTTGCATTAGAGATACAAGGTGCAGCTGTGTACAAAGGTTTTCCTGTGATGGATGAAGGAGTGGAATACTGGTGGGTGCAACTTCACTTGTATAAAAACAAGGAAGACAACCACCAGGAAAAAGGATTCTGCATGTTCACCAATTCAGTGGTGCACACTACATTCTTTGAATCAGCAAGGGATGCAGCTTGGAAGACCATCAAAGAACTTGGTGATAGAGTCAAGTGCAGAATGCTCAACCTCCAAAATGATCTAAAGGAAGAGAAGAAACATACCCAAGAGTTGGAAGCTACCAACCAAACCTTAAGAGGAGACATTATAGACTTAGTAATGGAGTCATGCGAGCAAGATAGGCTGATTGCTTCTAGAAACATTGTGTTAGCCAACAGATCCAGTGAGATAGGATTGTAAACGTACTTCGTTAGTTGGACCACCACTTATCACCTTATTTTCCAAATGTTGCTTTAAAATAATATTGAACCTTGGTTGTTGTAATGGATCCATGTATGCCATGACTTGTGTGTTTGAATTTCAAGGATTTATATGTGATGTTTTGCCTTGTATTTTATCTTGAACTGTGTAGTTCTAACTTTTTCTATCTTATAAATAGATGCCTACTGTTACCTTCAGCACTGTTGAGGAGTTCCAGGGAACTCGCTTTGGATCTCGTATCGTTGAGCTTACTACTTTGCTCAATCTCCCTCTTCCTACCATCATGGTGCTTCCCCTCACCAAGTTTGAGAGGAAAGACCTTTGGGGCTTCAAGGTCAACCAGCCCGGACGCCAGACAGAGCCTACCATGGAGGCCATCGTCTTCAAGCTCATGCATGATGACAAGGAGAGAGGCCTTGAGGTAGTTATGCAGGATCTGATAGGACGTCTGCTAGGGAGACACTCCCGACAGGTTAGAGGTACTCACTTCCACGTCTTCGGTAGACATGATGAGGATGGAGAGTCCATCGACTTCGAGGACGATTCGAGGGACACAGCAGAGCCGATTCGTCTATACCTCCAGGACTTAGAGTCTCTCATTAGGCACGTGGACACTGATAGGACCAACGTCATGCTCAACAATGACGAACTCCAGGTGCAACTTCGCGAGAAGGACAAGCTCTTCGTGGACCAAGATGAGATAGTCAAGGAGATGGAGGCGAAGTTCGAGAGCCAGGACAGGAAGTTCAAGAGTCAGGAGAAGCGAGTCCAGGATAGGAACAAGAAGATCCGGGACATGACTGAAGAACTGCAGGCCAAGGACTTCGAGCTCGAGCATCAGCAGACGGTGATTGAGAGGCTTCGTTCCCAGAAGAGGGCTCTCAAAGCCAAGATAGAGACCTTGACCACTAGTGTCGAGGAATACAAGACCGCGATGGAGAACGCAGGTCTTACCTTTGTCGATGAGGAGGTTGATGCCGAGGAGTAGATTTGACTACTCATTTATCATTTATTATCGTACTTGTTGCTTGAGAACTTGTTATTTGACCCTCCGACATGTGGATGGCTTGCTACTTGTGTGTTTTACTTTGCGAATTTGTTATCTTGTTGTTGAACCTTTATCCTTATTGTTGCATGCTTTGTGATTGTTTATGTGATGTAATGTGCATGAAAGCATCTATGGGTATCTCATTCTTATCTCTATTGAACCAACCACAAATGCCTCCCCGTCGTGCAAACCCCAACCCCAACAACAACAACATCACTCCAGAAATGCAGCAAATCATGACTGCTCAAATTCTGATGCAAATGATGACAAAGTTCGTCCAGAACCGAAACAACAACAATAACAACAACAACAACAACAATAACAACAACAACAACAATAACAACAACAACAACAACAACAACCCACCGGGTTTTGATATGCTTACCAGGTTCTTGAGATTGAGGCCAGCAAAGTTCTCAGGAACGACTGATCCCATGGTGGCCAATGATTGGCTACGCTCTGTGAACAAGGATTTGGTAACTGTTGGCTGTACTGATGCAGAAAAAGTCAGATTTGCAGCACATTTGCTGGAAGGACCAGCCGCTACTTGGTGGGATAACTTCCAGATCACCACTCCCATAGAAGATGTGACATGGGCTATCTTTGAGGATGGCTTTCGTACTGCTCATATCTCATCTGGAGTGATGAGTTCGAAAAAGAAAGAGTTTCATAACCTGAAGCAACGCCACCGCAGCGTGGCTGAATATATAGAGGAGTTCAACAATCTGGCGTGTTATGCACCGGATGAAGTTGACACTGATGCTAAGAGGAAAGAAAAGTTCCTCGAAGGGTTGAATGATGAGCTAAATCTGCAGTTGGCTGTGGCCTATGTTCCCACTTATCAGTCTCTCTGTGACAACGCTGCTATTTTGGAGAACAAAATAAAGCAAGTTGAAAGCAGGAAGAGGAAGCACTCAGACAAGCACAGCTCGGGATCGTCTCACAAACGTTCCCATTATGATGATAGTGGAAGCTCAGGATCCCACAAGCATGGGAAATTCAACAAGCACCACAACCACAACCGTCATGACAACAAGCCTCACCGCAGTCATGACAATGACAAGTACAAGAACCACAAGGGTGGATACAAGAGCCACCATAGTGGTAATGGAAGTGGAAGTGGAAGCCAGCCTGTCAAGAAGGACATTAGTCAGGTTGAATGCTTCAAGTGCAAGAAGATGGGGCATTATGCAAATTAATGCCCAGAAAATAAAGTTGAAGGACCCAACAAGCCCAACCCTTTTCAGAAGGGACAGGTGAACCACATCAATGTGGAGGAAATCTATGAGGAGCCTGATGCTGTTGCTGGTAAGTTCAAACTCAATTCTGTTTGTTATCTTTGATACTGGTGCATCTCATTCATTCATATCAAGAGCATTTGTTGAAAGAAATGAACTGCCGGTAGAAAATATTGGGTGTCCTATAAAAGTAAGTTCTCCTGGTGGAGAAATGATAGTGAATTCAGGATGTCATGATCTAGTCATAGAGTTTGGGAAGTATAAGTTTCCCATTAACTTGATAATTCTAAACTCCTAAGGATTGGATGTCATTTTGGGAATGGACTGGATGACTAAGCACAAGGGAGTGATAGATTGTGCCAACCATACTGTCTCACTCACAACTCCAGAAAATAAAAGGATCAGCTTCAAGACCAACTTTGAAGCAAGAAGGAGTATGCTAAATTCTCTTAAGGGGGTTAGCATAGACAGTGTGCCAATTGTGAGTGAGTATCCGGATGTATTTCCGGAAGAATTGCCGGGAATGCCACCAGATAGAGATGTGGAGTTTCTTATAGATTTGGTACCAGGGTCTGGACCAATAGCAAAGAGACCGTATAAGATGTCAGTTGATGAACTGAAAGAACTCAAGAAACAACTTGGAGAACAGTTGCAGAAAGGATTTATTCAACCAAGTTCTTCATCTTGGGGAGCCCCAGTTTTGTTCGTAGAAAAGAAATATAGAAGTCAAAGGTTATGCATAGATTACCGTTCACTTAACGAGGTGACTATTAAGAACAAATATCCTTTGCCTAGAATCAATGACTTGTTTGATCAGCTAGAAGGAGCTTGTGTGTTCTCAAAGATTGATCTCCGGTCAGGTTATTTTCAACTCAAGATAAGAGAACAAGACATACCTAAAACATCTTTCACAACATGGTATGGATTGTATGAGTATACCGTGATGCCATTTGGTTTGACCAATGCTCCAGCATACTTCATGAATATGATGAACAAGGTGTTCATGGAATTCCTTGACAAGTTTGTTGTCGTTTTCATCGATGACATTTACTCCAAGAGCAAAGAAGAGCATGAAGGACATTTACGTTTAATACTTGAAAATTTAAGAGAGCATAAACTTTATGCCAAATTCAGCAAGTGTGAATTCTGGTTGAATGAAGTTGGATTTCTTGGTCATGTTATGACAAAGGATGGTTTAGAAGTGGATCCTGCTAAAGTTTCAGCTGTAACAGAATGGGAATCTCCCAAGTCAGTAAAGGAAGTTCGTAGTTTTCTTGGCTTAGCAGGTTACTACAGAAGGTTCATTGAAAATTTCTCCAAGGTAGCTAAGCCTATGACTGAATTGCTAAAGAAAGACAAGAAATTTGCTTGGACAGAAAGTTGTGAACTCAGCTTTCAGGAATTGAAGAAGAGACTTGTGACAGCACCAGTCTTGTGTTTGCCAGACTTGGAAAAAGATTTTCGGGTGTATTGTGATGCATCTCATCATGGTTTGGGTGCAGTACTTATGCAAGAAGGAAAAGTTGTGGCGTATGCCTCGAGACAACTCAAAACTCATGAAGTGAACTATCCTACTCATGATTTAGAGTTAGCCTCTGTTGTCCATGCACTCAAAACATGGAGGCACTATCTTTTGGGAAAGCGTTGTGAAGTGTTCACATATCACAAGAGTTTGAAGTATATCTTCACCCAGAAGGAAATTAATATGAGACAAAGGAGATGGCTGGAACTCATTAAAGACTATGACTTAAGTTTGCAATACCACCCCGGTAAAGAAAATGTTGTAGCAGATGCTCTAAGTCGTAAGGTTTTTGTGAATGGCCTTACCAAAGGAGAATTTCCAGATGATTTGTGTGCCCAATTCAGAAAACTCAGATTGGAGTGCCTGAAGGACATCTCATGTCTTTGGATGTTCAACCCACTTTGTTGGACAAGATCAAAGAAGCCCAGAAGATTGATAAAGAAATCGAAGAGATTAAAGAAAAGATTGGCAAAGGAAAAGCCAAAGGGTTCCATGAAGACAAACAGGGTACTTTATGGCATGAGAAACGTATCTGTGTTCCACAAGATCCGGAGCTGCGGAACCTGATTTTGCAAGAAGCACACAACTCTCCGTATTCCATTCATCCGGGTAACACCAAAATGTACATGGACATGAAGGAAAGATTTTGGTGGAACAATCTCAAGAAGGACATCGCCGAACATATTGCTTTGTGTGATGTGTGTAGTAGAGTGAAAGCGGAACATCAGAAACCAGCAGGTTTGCTTCAACCACTACCTATTCCTGATTGGAAATGGGACAAGATTGGTACGGATTTCATTACCGGATTACCAAGGACCAGGTCAGGATATGATTCGATTTGGGTAGTAGTGGATCGCCTAACTAAAGTGGCTCATTTCATACCTGTGAAGACAACGTATACAAGTGCTAAGTTGGCCAAAATCTATATGAGTAGAATTGTATGTCTACATGGAGTACCCAAGAGTATTGTGTCTGATAGGGGAACTCAATTCACTTCCCATTTTTGGAGACAGCTACATGAGTCATTGGGAACGAGGTTGGAATTCAGAACTGCTTTTCATCCTCAAACTGATGGACAAACCGAAGAACTAATCAGATTCTCGAAGACTCGTTGAGGGAATGTGCCCTAGACTATGGAGCCAGTTGGGATGAAAGTCTGCCTTACGCAGAATTTTCTTATAACAACAGCTATCAAGCCAGCATTGAGATGGCACCATTTGAGTTTCTCTACGGAAGAAAGTGTACCACCCCATTGTTATGGAATGGTGTGGGAGAAAGAAGTTTATTCGGACCAGATCTTATCAAAGAAGCCGAAGAGAAGGTCAATTTGGTTAAGGACAGGTTGAAGATAGCACAGTCCCGACAGAAAAGCTACGCGTATCCTAAGCGTAGAGAAGTCACCTACGAAGTTGGTGATAGAGCTTATCTTAGAGTGTCACCACTTCGTGGAGTGAAGAGGTTCGGAGTCAAAGGAAAATTGGCACCAAGATATGTGGGACCATTCAAGATTCTGAGTCGTAAAGGAGAAGTTGCCTATGAAATTGAACTGCCAGAATCTCTGTCAGTTGTCCATAATGTGTTTCATGTGAGTCAACTTAAGAAATGTCGTCCAGAAATGGAAGAAACTTCTTTGAAGGATACTATACCTTTGGAGGAGGTTCAGTTGGAGAGTGATCTCACTTATGAAGAGAAACCTATCAAGATACTTGAGCCTGCTGAAAGAGTCACACGGACTAAGACTATCAAGTTTTGCAAAGTTCAGTGGAACCATCATTCCGAAGAGGAAGCAACATGGGAAAGAGAAGATGATCTTCGGAAAGACCACCCTCACCTATTTGCTAGCCAATCCGAATCTCGAGGGCGAGATTCACCTTAAGGGGGTTAGATTTGTAACATCCCTAAAATCATGATTCCAAAGATTGCATACCATACATGCATGCATATAATTTAGGGATCATTTTTCAACTCATTTCAAGAAAACAGAAGCACTTAGTGCTATTATTTTATGTGAGCAAACATTAATCATTTACTACTCTCAATTGAGAGCATAAGTGTTTTAACCAAGTCTTGTTTGCTTCCTTGTTGTTTAGATTGAATGTGGAGTTTTGACAAAAATTTACAAAACAAATATGGTTTCAAAACCATCTTCAAAACATTTCCAAATCAAGTGCCATAGCACTGTTTATTTTGTTTATTCAAAGGGACCAAGCAAGTACAGAGAGACCACATGGTTTTGTGCCCAAAAGTATGATGATTACACTTTACAAAAATCCAGAAAAGGTTTGAAATTCAAATGCCTTTGAATTTGATTGAAAATCATTCCAGAAAATCGATTTAGAAAAAGAAAAAGAGATAAGAAAGAGAAAAGGGCCGGAGCCAGCAATTGAGCCCAGCAACAGATGCAGCCCACTAAGCCCACCCGGGTTCCCCCTCTCTCCTCCTCACTCGCAGACGAACCCGCTGAGAGACTGACGCCAGGACCCCACCCCCTCTCTGTTTCACTCGCTGACCGGTGGACCTCGCCAGCTCACCCCTTCTTCCCCAAATCGCGCCACGACCACGTCGCCGGCCGTTTCCTCCGCCCTTCACTACAGCGTTGATTCCTCGCTTAAATTCCCTTGATACCGCACGTGATCTTCGCCCCCGCCTGGCGTACTTAAACCCCCTCTGCCCCCTCTCCATTTCCCCCCAAACTCCGAGCACAAAGCGCCCCCAGGCTGCCCGCATTCAACCTCGCACCGCCGCAGTCAGAGAGCACTCCGACGACCAATTCCGGTGAGTTCCGTGCGCCCCTCGCCCTCTGGTTCTTGCAGACAGCCTCGCCACTTTCTTGCGCAACTACTGACACCGCTGGTTCCCTTTATACTGCCCCAGGTCGTCGATTTCGTTCAACACCGCAAGCTCCCGATGACAACCTCGACTCCGGCGACCAAATTCCGTAAGCCCTTTGCGCCCCTTCGCCTCTGACTCACACGAAGTTGTTCGCCACTGTCTTGTGCATCATATGGTGCCGCTTGTTTGTGCTAGGGAGACCAGGAGCGTTGCCAACGTCGCCGTCTACTCGAACCTGACGCCGCCCGTAACTCCGACGAGCTCCAGCAGCCCACTCCGTGTGCCCCTTGCCAAACCGCCGCCAGGTTGAGCATCAACACGTCGCCACGGTTCTGGTAAGCCCCTCCGACGACCCTAGGACGACCTGTAGCGCCGCGCCGCCATAGGCAGAGCTCTCCGCCGCCAGTAGCCGCCGCTAGCGCCGCTCAGTTTTGGTCGCTTGATTCGTAGCCGTCAGATCTAGATCCAGCGCGTAGGATTAGTTCACTTAACGAACCGTTACGAATAGATCTGAGCCGTGCGGGTTAAGTAGATCCAACGGCCCAGAAGCGCGATCCAACGTGAAACGGTATGGGCCAATTAGAAACAGACGCGTGGCAGCAGTTAGATTTAAAAGACAGAATTTGAATCTATTAGATATTCAAAATTGTTTTGGCTATAACTTTTGATCCCCACGTTAGAATTTGACAAATTTTATATCGTTGGAATCAGGAGAGCAAGCTCTTTCTAATTATGCAATGTGTTTAATGTTTTGCTTCTGTTAAATAGGTTTTATTTGCAGAAACTTGTGTAGGACAAAATTGAGTATATGAAATGTTTAGGAAATAATTTAGGGTTTAAATAATGGTTGTTTGGCAAGTTTTTAACTTTTTAGTGAATCAGTACTGTATTCTTGCTTTGTTGAGTTTTAAAAATCATCACATATCATCTTGCATGCATGCATATATTTTTTATTGTATATGTTTTGTGTGTAATTTGTTACTACAATTCTTTGTGTAGATTTTGGTGCTAGTGATTGTGATTGTGAAGAGTGTAACTACTCTCCAAACTACCAAGGCAAGTGGTACTTCATGAATATTTCTATCCCATGTTTTATACTAAGCACTAGAAATATTTTGCTAAGTCTTGCATGTTATTATTTTGCTTAGATGCCATGTTGGGAAATCCTAGTAGTTGTAGAATTGCTAAGGAATCTCTAAGTTAAGTTACTATCTATGCCATGCTTAGCCTAGCTAGTTGCAAACAAGGGTTGGTGAAATATACATGCTATGATAAAAATATTTCTAAGTCTTTGGACTTGTGTTTTGCCTAATAAAACAACTAAGTTAATGAAACACCTGGGTGGAATGGAAGGAAAGGTTTATGTTGACTGGTTACACAAGGCCCATTTCTATGGTTTACCTTGTGTATCTCACTTGTGGTAAGCCACCCTGGAACAAAGAGATTTTAGAGGCCAAGTGTTAAGAAGCTTCTAGTGTAGCCACTTGGCAATATGGGCTCTGCCTGGATCAAATAAGTTGCTAGAACTTAGCCATTTGGACAGTTGGTGGTAGTGGGATGATAGGTTGGAACGCGTCCATTTGGTCTAAGGGAAGGCTTCTGAAAGGTCCTGTCTTGGTGACACCAAGTCTGGTGGGGAAAGTGCACAACCTCTGCAGAAGGAAAAATCTAAGTACTTAGCCATGTCCCTGGAAAAGGACAACTTGAGCATCAAGACATGGAAGCTATCAAGAATGTCCTCATCCCAATTTCTAAGTAAAAACTTGTGGGTGAACAAGGGTGAAGGACCTCAATGTCTATTGGTGGTTCCTTGGTAAAAGTTTTGACAAAGAAAAATTTGGTGTTTCAACTAATAGGCAAAACCTATTTTGAGCAAAGCAAGCCAAGCTACACTTAGCCAAATTGCATATAGTATCTAGTCCACTTAAAATTTTCCTAAGGTATCACTTGCCAATACAATTCCAAAGTATTGACCCACAGTGGTTGTAACTTGTGATGTTGCAGGTTACTCTGATGAGGATTAGGTGTCATGAGTCTACACTCAACATGTTTGCCTGTGGCACATGAAGATGAAGACTTTTATTTATTTACTTATTCAAACTCTTGTATTAGGCCTGTGGCCTTGGAGTTGTAAAGACTATGTTTGTCTCTGGAATGCCTGTAATAATGACCTTTGTATCTGTGTACTACATCTTAAACTGTGGATGCTAGCAATGATCCAGGGACTAGCATTGCAATCACAGGGATCCTTTTCCTTTATAAAGGTGGGATCTTATAGGGACATAAATCACCGAGATACTGTAGGAAAGTAGAATACATCATATGGAAGTAGTCTTAATGATGTAGCCTAACTCTAGAATTGAAGTCGCACAGTGGAATTTTATTGTTAGTTGATAACTAAAGACAACATGATGAGTATCATTAGGATAAATGTTGAGGTAATGAGTAGTAATCATGTGGGATTCACTTGGGAATCCTATGTGATGAAGTGAAATTATGTTAAGATTTAATAATAGTGTAGCGAGAAATAAAGTCGTCATGGTTAGATTAGCTCTTAAAACATAATGAATAGGTAAAACATAGCAAGATCATGGTGAGATTAGCTCCGAAACCATGATGTAGGTGTAAGTATGACAAGTACTTAGTGAATTATCTTAGAGTAGAAGTATGAAAATAATATGGTAGGACTCTGATAGAAGTCATATGTGTCATAAGTTTGTGATAACCTTCAATTCTAGAGGTTCAATAAAAATTTATTAGTCTTTTTAAGAGATCATGTGAGGATAGTGACTAAATAAGTAAGATTGGTTATAATTAATCATTCTAAAAGTGAGACAAAGGTTAGTCGAAATCAAATTGAGACCACTTTGTTTAAAATTATCCTGTTGCAATTGAGAAATTTGGGTAAATATTGAGACAAAGTATAGTTTGACACTATGTGCTAAGTATCACGATGTAAACCTATATGAGGAGGTGTCATATACTACACAACTAAGTCTAACTTCTAGAGATACTATACTCAACTACTATACTTTGGGCTTAGAATATTGTGTGTTATATGTTATTTGTTATTCTTGGATCTTTTTGATTGACTAGATCTGTATATGAAGTTTGACTGGGTTTGCAAATGCATGTTGCAACATTCAGTTACCACTTGATGTTATATACCTAGATAGGAATCGGAATTCGCGTAAGGGAGTGACGATTTCCAAAGACCAAGATGAAGACTTACATGAAGAATGAAGCCAAGTGTAAGGAGTATCAACACAATTTGAAGGTGAATCAAATTCAAATCATTACTAAACAGTAATAAGAAGGAAGATTAGTGTACAAGATGTATGGAGCAACAAGAAGTAATGAACTTAAGGTTCAATCAAACTAAGTGTTGTTGCTAAGAAGTTTATGGAGTAATTGTACTAAGTTCTTGGTAGTATCATGAATTAGTACAAAGAAGAAGCTTTGGAACCAAAATGGTATTCAAGCTCTGACAGTTCAGAGAGAATGCCATAAGAATGTTGGAAACCATAGGGTAATACCTACAACCTAGGATGATCCGTAGCTGGTATTTGATCCATAGTTGGTATTTGATCCACAGTTGGTATCTTGCTCGCAGCTGATACTTGGTTGACTTAGTTAACCAGATCATCTTAGTATTGCATAAAGAGCATAAAACTTGGCCTAAGTTAATAAAGACATGAAGGAGTATAAACATTAAAGCAACCATCTTTCGAGACTCTTCGCGAAGTCAGACCTATCAAAGTGAAAATGTCCAAATAGTAAGTAAGACAAATAATGCTGAAAGATTGGCTTTGGAGATCCACAATTGTGTGGATACACCGTACAATCTTTCATGAGACCCTAAATAGGTAGAGGATAAGCTAGACAAAGCCCTCCATTCTAGTTATAAAGCCCATGGTTACTATATATGCAATTTAGAGGCCATTAGTAAACCCTAAGGGGGAGAGTAAACAGTAAAAAGGAAGTACTACTATCTGTATTCCAGAGTAAAGGTGGAAGAAGAAATACTAACTTATGACAACACTAAGCTCTATTTTCATAAGGTTAAAAGAAATTAGGAGTTATAAAAGTACTTAAGATAATGACAAAAGATTGTCTAAAGCCTGATAAAGTAAAATCTTGAAGTAATAAAATAGAATAGCCCTGATAGACTAATTCTAAACGAAACAACTCTTAAGTGACCCTTAAGAAGTAATAGAGCACACCCATTTGGACAAGTATCGAGGAACAAGAAATTCCAATGGGTATGGACTAAATGAGTTCAAATCCAATCTTGGAAGGATCACCAGTACAACTCATTCAATGATAAACCAAAGATTAGTCTTTTAGCCTCAACTAGTGTCTAATAGAATTTTTAAAAAAATATGTTTTAGTGAGACTTCCTGGACCCTATTTATTATAGTAAGGAAGATCAAAGATCAAGTAAAGGAGTTGGATTAGGATACCTAATAAGGAAAATGAACTAAATAAGAGACCAAATTAAAAAGATTCTGTAATCAGGATATATTCCTAAAGAAGTAAGTAAAAGGAACTTTGGAGTATTGGAGAAAACAAGTTGAAGATTGCAAAGAATGATGAGAATTCAAGGAAAGGATCTGGATATGGGATATTACAATTATTTCCATTGGAGGTTACCATGGATTTGAGACATATCGTAATCATTGCAAGACAATTCCTTACTCTGAAACATGAGAGTTTACGAACTTCGAGGAAGAAGTTTATTTTAAGGGGGAGAGTCTGTAACATCCCAGCATTAGAGCTTAGAAATAAGCTAAACCCAAATGTGTGCATTGCATTCATGCATAGAAAATCCGAATAATTTCCGTGCTTTTAAATAAAAACTTGTCAAAGTGATTGAAGCTTCTCTTAACTTGATGGAATTGAATTAGATCATCAAGTTGACTACGACAAGTTTCAATATGACCTTCGCTAAAACCTTATTTTGGTTAAGGGAGATTTGATCTAAGGGTAGATCAAATGTAATAAAAGTTAAACCCTAATACATTACTTAATGATTTATATTTGATCCTTAAGTAATCATATCCTAGTATTCATTACTCAACTCATGGATTCTAAGTTATAAATAACTTAAGTATAGGAATGTAGCAACTAAATCTTAATCATATCTACTTATACCATGAACATCATGGTAATAAAATTTTAACTCTTTAGTGAGTTTGAGTAGGAAAGAAATCAAGTCAAGATCATTCACCATCGATCTTTCTATTCATATCAATCTTTACCATTCCTATTGAATCATATTCTAATATCTGTTGTTTATCAATGTTGAGTAATCAATTATTGATTCACAAATTCTTAAACTATCAATTCTTGATCTATCAACTCTTGTCCTTATTATAGCACTCACTTAAGACCTTTAGAGAAAGAAGTAAGAAGAGATAGGTGGTAATGTTAGATTTAGATATCATCTATATGATGGGAGTGTTGGAAGAGAATTAAATCGATATGATAATTGATGGAGTTAACTCACTCCTGCATGGATAGAAGAGTTATTTGAAATAAAGATATATGTGGTAACAAAGAGGATTACAAGGATGGATATTGAAGATAGTTACCAAGGAGTAATCCTATTGGATTAAGTAGGCATAATCAATCAATAATATCTTCTTCTCAGTAATAGATACTGAGAAGATAATTATAATACAATTGTAATGTTGTGTGAATGAAAGCCTTGATTAGCCAACTAGAAAGCTAAGCCATATATGATCAAAGGATTATAATGATCATGCTTTTGTCACCAAGATTGAATGCTTATATCATGTATAAGTGACATTGGTGGATAGAACATGATTGAACCCTAGAATAGATATGTTATTCTAGGTTAGCTATGCTAAGTCACCATTATATGATGTGAATTTTGAATATAAGGTATTAGAATTAAGTAGATATAAAATAGTATGACTAAGATGAAGCTAGAGTAGCATGAAGTTATTGAAGTAATAATATTCCTCTTAAAGAATAGTAAGCATTTGAGGTGAAGTAGTTTGATGTATACATCCATTGGAGTAATGATAGTGATCGATGGTTAAGGAAGAGTATGAATGGAGTTAGAAGTAAACACCTGTTGGATTGGAGATTATCAGCAGTTGAGTAGTTGATATAACCAAGTAAAGATATGTGAAGGTTATGAAAGGCTTCAGTGACAAGCTTTTGAGATTTGTAAGAGAGATTACAAAGTAATCTGAGAAGTAAGAAGGTGATTATTCAAGTGGATTTAGAATCAGAAAAAGTACTCTAGTCATGAGAGTTATTTTTATAAGAAGATCATATAGAGCTTTAGTGACAAGCTCATTAGATTACAAATGAATTTAGGAGGAGAAATTATTGATAAGAATATTATTGTGAAGTAAAGCTTATTAGGTTAACACATGATGATGGATATGAATGAGTAGTATATCTAGGAAAGGAATTCCTTAATTAGAAGTCTAGAATTATGGAAGTATAGAAGATAGGAATTCTGGATAAAACACTAAACCCTAAATCTTTAACCAAACATAAAATCCATTTCATATGATTGATCAATCATCTTATTTCCACAATGGCTGCTAGGAATATTTCCTATATCAAATCACTTAAGCACATCTTTGTCATTCTCAACCATCATTATCTTAGGTACTTAAGAACTATCTTTATTAATTCTTTCTCATAAGATAGCCTAGAAAACCATCCCATTATTTTAATTTAAAGGGTGATATCATTAAAAAATCACAAACATGAAGACAATTCATCTAGCCATTAATCTTTATTCACATCAACAAAAGAATATAAGTAAATTAAGAACCCTAAAGCCTAGGGTAAGCATTTACAATTCAAATCTTAACTCTTATGATAGTTATAATAAGATATATATACCTTGATATTCCCTAGATTAATGGGAGTAATATTAATCATGATAAATCCTTAGAATATTATGCATCCATTAATAATGAAGGATCAATATATATAAAAGTTTCTTTAATATTAAAAAATCAATAAGAATCAAAACTCATGGATTAAAAGTAATACATCCTTTAATAAGTTTATGGAAGTTAGATAAATTAAATTCATATCAAAAGCCTTACAAATAATAATAAGAAAGGTATATGTATAAAGAAAATATAGCACTATATAATAAAAACTCACAAAATGATTTTAAATACTATTTATTATTGCTGCAAGTATTAGCAAAGGAATTCCATAAAGATAATTCTAAATTACTGCTTAAATAAAAGGGTAAGAAAAGAAAACAGAAAATAGAAATCGAAAAAGAAAAAATAACAGAGGAATCGGATCTGGCCCACAGCCCATTCCTCCTCTCTCTTACTCGTCGCTCGTGAGCAGCCAACAGTAGCCCGCATGGCCCAAATCCGGCCCATACCTCTTCACGTCTCTTTCTTTTCTTCTTCCTCGCGTCCAGTAGCAAGCAGCTGCGTGGCGGAGCTCTCGCCGTCGATCTTATCGACGCTAACATCCTCGCCTCGCCGCCTTGGAGCTGGGGATAAGAACTCCGACAATGTGCTCTATCTCCCCATACCAATCTCTTTCGATCTCGTTTCCCCTATCATTTTTTCCCTTCTGCTGAAAACCTAACTTGACATGGTTCGAGCTTAAGCTCGTTTCCGGCCTCCCCTCGCCATTCTGAGGCCACCACCGAGACCGCAATGCTCGACTTAGTCGTTTGCCCCAAAGCACGCTGGTCGGGGAGATCCCTAGATGCAGAATTTAGGTCGTCTTCCTCGACATCGACGTCTTTGCCGACGTCAATCGCCGCCGTCTCCAGCTATACCTCGCCTCTACGACCACTCCTCTGCATTTTGGGTGAGCTACTGAACATGCTGCCGCCTTCCTTTGCCTCACTCGCTTCCTGTATCGAGCCACCGTTGTGCGTCACCATGCACAGCCGCCAGACGCCGTCGTGCTCCACTCGCTGGTGACCATTTCTTGGCGGCGCCACCACAACCGTAGCCGCGCGCGCATTCGGGATCGCTCGATCGATCATTGATCTGAGAAGGATCCGGCGGGATGACATCATGCTTATGTCGAGTCAATTCGTTTGACCCGTCTTCGCCCATGTGGCATCTGACATGGCCTTGGGCCCATGTGTCATCCTCTGAGTGTAAGAACTAGCCCAGTAACAAAAGTATTAGCTAAACCAGGGGCATGCCATGTGGCATGTGGCCCACCAGTCAGTGACTGTGTCTAGAGTAGGATCGATGTAAAAAGTATTTACCATTTAGAGTTTAATTAAGAAATAATTTAGAGAAAAGAATAAATCTTGTAAATTTAATAACTTTTGATTTATAATACAGAAAAATGTGTATAATATATGAAAATTTGTGGAAAAATAAAATCGATAACTTAAAACTAGAATCAAACATTATTATGTTAACAATTTAAATAATTATTATTTAATAAAGATTTTATAAGGTTTAATACTTTGATAAATCATATTTTAATATTAATAAATGTTAAAAATATAAATAAAATACCAAAAATCTTAGAAAGATAAGAATTATAATTTAAAACTATAATCATGCATTATTATTATTCCACTTAATTAAATATTTGTTATTTATTAAGTCATTATAAAGTAATAAGTATTATAAAAAATCATATCTTATTATTTTTAAATCACAAAAATAAGTGTAATATACCAACATGATCACAAAAATAATACCTACATGTTAAAAATATAATATTCTACTTTTAAGTTAAATAAAAAGTTAAACACTTTAATAACTTGAATTTAAACCTATTTCTTTAGTTAACAATTCATATAAGGGTAAATAAAATTTGCTAATATTCTAAAATTAACTAATTAAAGTCTAATAAATAATATTAGCCTTGAATATTGATACTATGAAGTTAAAATTGTTTAACACACTTTAAATACAATTTTATTGAATTATCTTTCAACCATAAGTGTAGATTATTTTATAAAAGGATTATTATCTAATATAAAATCTCCAAGAATAATTTATAATGAGATAAAACCTATTACTTTACTTTAACCAGAAGTTTATAAACAAATAAAAACCCTATAGTGAACCATAAGTAGTTAAGTAATGTCATTTCCCTAATTACCAATTATAACAATTCATTCACTCATCCATAAAAAGGAAAATGATTCTATCCCACTCAACAATTAGGAAACCACTATTAAATAGAAGTATTACCATTCTTAAAGTATCGTTAGGGAAATATTATAAAGTACACCTGGTACAAATAACATAAGCAATATGCCTTAAGCCCATCTATGTCTTTAAAGTTAACTTTAGTCTATAATACTTTAAATACTGTGCTAAAGACTTTGTTATGTATTTTATAGTTAACTTTGGATTGTTATAATTAAGTTATAACGCATCTTAATACCAAACTAACCAAGTTATAAACCAAGATAGGTAAGTATTAAATACTACTAATATCATTATTCAAATAGAGTAATTCTTTCTTACTTAAAGACTATAACTAGAAAGAACACCTAATAAGGTTAACTTAAAATTTAAATACTTCTCCTTAGCTAAGTAAGAGTTTCTTCAAAATTTATTCTTTTAAGGTACATTATAAAGCAAGACATAAGCATTTTTATGAAAGCTCTGAATGATGAACAAACCTTATATACATAGTCTACAGATACTTTTCCCACTTGAGTATTCCATTATTGTGTGTGCTTTATTATACTTACATGTTTTTTCACACACACTCACAAGCCTTAATAAGAAGCACAATTATGAAACTTATCTAAAAGGACAACACATTCTAAAATTAACCATTCCAGTCTCCAAACCCTAGATCAACGTTATCCCCGGGATTCACGTTTATAAAGTGCATTACATTACTTATGCATAAAAGCATCTTGCTTATTTAAACATTAGTCCTTACCGGACCAATGATGCTGATTTCAGATATTGGATCTTATATTGTCTTGAAGACCGTGAGTGCATAATCTTGCAATCACAAAAGGCAAGTTCACACTTGCTCATGTCCTTTGATTATTCTGTAAAGTATTTTACAAATCCAGTGTTGTCATCACCTGCATTTGAAAAATATCAGAAAACACTATTTTCATGATAATGTGATTATAGGTTATTTACCATGAGGTAATAACCTACTATGAAACTTCCGGTGGTAAAGGAACATATTATCTAGGACTTAACAACCAATGTCGTCAGTGATTCTTGCGCATATATACGCGTTGACCATGAGATTTGGAATGGGACGGAGAAGTCAGCTATATCTTTTTCCTCTCGCATGGAGCCGGATGTGCTGGTCGTGGCTGTTATCACTCGTAGCGTGCATATTAATTGGTAATTCATAGAGGATATGCAGCATATCGGTGGGAGCCCTCGACGTCCCATGATAGTTCCGGCATCTGAACGGTCTGTACTGCCAATAGCCATAATTCAATAGGTGGGATGGCGTACACCAAGGAGACATGCGGGGTCGCGGAGAAGGCAGTGATTGTCTTGGATCTTAGATTGGGCCTCAAACCAAGGAAGTTTGAACGGGGACATACTCCCGGCCGTGCAACAAAACCTAAGGTCTCTCATGGGTAAAGTGACGCACCTCTGCAGAGTGTAAGAACTATAACTTGTTACTCCCAGTTCCGGGAAGGAGCTGCGAACGTGGCGGGAAAGGAACTCCATGAAAGTTCTGGTAAACCCGTGAAGGCTGACAGACATATCTTTTCAGAATAAAAGCAACCTTTGAAGAAATGTTGATGAAAACCTGCATTGCCTACGACCTATGGTATGTGGCTGTAGTTATAGTGCATCAAACACTCCTTTCCTAGTGAACTTGCTGAGTACGCTCGTACTCAAAGTATCTTCTTAACCCTTGCTAGGTTCTAAAGCCAGTACAGACGATGTCTACATCAAGTTATGCTCCAGGAATCATCATCAAAAGCTAAAGTTCTTCAATGAAGTCAAGGAAGTCGACATATACATCAACTCAAGTGAAGACAAAGTTGCTGATTAGATAAGAATAGAATCTCTAGCCATAAAACCTACTTTTGTAGAGTATTACAATAGTAGCAATGCAAGCCTCAATAGTTTAGATACTAGTCTATTAATATATTAGATATGAGTTGATTATTTATAATTCTTCTTTGTAAGAAGATTCTTTCTCTCTCTTTAACCTAGAGTGTTCCCTGGATCTTTTGTAAAGAGTTGAGTTGTAACCTATAGTCATGTCTTGGACCTACTGTGTTTCTGTTGTACCACTCTGAGGGATGTAATACTAGTGAATGGTGTTTCATTGGTGTTATGTCAACGACTATAGTGTACTACATCATGCAGTGGTATGTTGGGTCACCGCATTTGGTATCAGAGCATATACTTTGACCTTAGGATTAAAACCCTTTTAGGAAGATTTGTAGGTTGGATAGTGACTATAGAAGCCATCTTATCTAAACCAAATATTCTTATGACTTGTGATGAGTATCCACTTGAGGATAACTTTGTCACATATAAGTAAGATGCTTAAGTCATTCTTTCTTAGGAGTAATCATTTTATCTTTTCTCAGTATAGTAGTATTTAGTGTCTTCCGAAGGGACATAAATCACCAAGATACTGTATGAAAGAGCATTTCCTATCCCTAGTGATTTTGGTGTTTTATAACAACACACATATCGGACTAATTATTTGCCAAGTATATCACAGGTGGTATTAAAAAGGGGTTTGCAATGGGGCAGCATGGTTGGACAAACCGTCCAAAACTTTCTGCCTGGCGTGGTACCAAAAAGCGGTAGTACCGCTTTTTGCTAACGGACGCGGCAGTAGGTTTTGACTAAGTTGTCAAAAAGCCTCTGCCAGGCTAGGTACTAAAAAGCGGTAGTACCGCATTTTAGTACCTAGCGTGACAGAAGCTTTTTGACCACTTGTCAAAAGCTACTGCCTGTTCTGGTACTAAAATGCGCTAGTACCGCATTTTAGTACCTTGCGCGGCAGAAGCTTTTTGCAACTCGTAAAAAGCCACTGCCCGCCCCGGTACCGCATTTTAGTACCTAGCGTGGCAGAAGCTTTTTACAAGTTGTCAAAAGCTACTGGCTGCCTAGGTACCAAAATGCCGCATTTTGGTACCGCATTTTGGTACCTAGGGTGACAGTGAGTTTTTGACTAAGTTGCATATGCCACTGCCCCTTGCGGTATCAATATGCGGCACTACCGCTTGACTCCGGTAGTACCGTACCTCAGGAGCGGTACTACCGCTTTACCGGTAGCATCACAAATTGGTACCTCTGTGGCTAGGGCATATGAACTTTGAAGTTTGTTCATCCGGTACCAGATCCGGTAGTACCGGAGTTTTCCGGTAGTACCGCTTGAACTTCCGGTACTACCGCTGCATTAAATGCTCCAACAATCAGATTGGATCTGGGACTATAAATAGCCCTTCACCTACCTTGGGATAGATTGCTCATTTGCATTAAAGTCAAAACCGCCATTGGATCCACCAAATCCACAAGATCTCTTCAATCCACCACCCAAAGTCCTTGATCTTTGGGGAATCGAAGGAGGAGGCCTTGATCTACTACTTCACCAAAAGAGATCTTCATTTCCCCCTCATTCAATTGAGGGCCCCTTTGCTCTAGAGTTTTCTTGGAATCCCTAGTTATAGATTTGGTTCTTACAAGCTTGTCTTTGATTGTCTTGACAACTTGCTTGTATTTGGGAGCCTCCAATTCAGTTGTGGATGAGTGCCCCAAACTTGTAAAGGTGTCGGCTTCCACCTTGAAGGTTGTCGATATAGTGGAAGGTGGATCGATCCCATTGGGGTGAGATTCATCGGAGAACAAGGGAGGCCTCTCGTGGCATTGGTGGTTTGAAACCACCCCCTCTCCAAACGTAGACGTACTTCCCCTCAAAAGGAAGGAACTACGGGAAACAAATCCTTGTGTCTCCGCGTCCACCACTTTGGTTACTTCTATCCTTTACCGCACTTTACTTACTTGTTCTCACTTAGTATTGTGTTAGCTAGTGCATATTTGTCATATAGGTAAATTCACCTTAGTTGCATTATCTAGAGAATTTACCTTATTGTCAAACCTTAATTTGAAAAAGAAGAAAATTTGAAGTAGCACCTATTCACCCCCCCCCCCCTCTAGGTGCCCATACGATCCTTTCACTGTAGGAAAGTAGAAGACATCATATGGAAGTAGTCTTAATGATGTAGCCTAACTCTAGAACTGAAGTCGCACAGTGGAATTTTATTGTTAGTTGATAACTAAGGACAACATGATGAGTATCATTAGGATAAATGTTGAGGTAATGAGTAGTAATCATGTGGGATTCACTTGGGAATCCTATGTTATGAAGTGAAATTATGATAAGATTTAATAATAGTGTAGCGAGAAATAAAGTCATCATGGTTAGATTAGCTCTTAAAACATAATGAATAGGTAAAACATAGCAAGATCATGGTGAGATTAGCTCCGAAACCATGATGTAGGTGTAAGTATGACAAGTACTTAGTGAATTATCTTAGAGTATAAGTATGAAAATAATATGGTAGGACTATGATAGAAGTCATAGGTGTCATAAGTTTGTGATAACCTTCAATTCTAGAGGTTCAATAAAACTTTATTAGTCTTTTTAAGAGATCATGTGAGGATAGTGACTAAATAAGTAAGATTGGTTATAATTAATCGTTCTAAAAGTGAGACAAAAGGTTAGTCGAAATCAAATTCAGACCACTTTGTTTAAAATTATCCTGTTGCAATTGAGAAATTTGGGTAAATATTGAGACAAAGTATAGTTTGACACTATGTGCTAAGTATCACGATGTAAACCTATATGAGGAGGTGTCATATACAACACAACTAAGTCTAACTTCTAGAGATACTATACTCAACTACTATACTTTGGGCTTAGAATATTGTGTGTTATATGTTATTTGTTTTTCTTGGATATTTTTGATTGACTAGATCTGTACATGAAGTTTGACTGGGTTTGCAAATGCATGTTGCAACATTCAGTTACAACTTGATGTTATAGACCTAGATAGGAATCTGAATTCGCGTAAGGGAGTGACGATTTCCAAACACCAAGATGGAGACTTACATGAAGAATGAAGCCAAGTGTAAGGAGTATCAACACAATTTGAAGGTGAATCAAATTCAAATCATTACTAAACAGTAATAAGAAGGAATATTAGGGTACAAGATATATGGAGCAACAACAAGTAATGAACTTAAGGTTCAATCAAAGTAAGTGTTGTTTCTAAGAAGTTTATGGAGTAATTGTACTAAGTTCATGGTAGTATCATGAATTAGTACAAAGAAGAAGCTTTGGAACCAAAATGGTATTCAAGCTATGACAGTTCAGAGAGAATGCCATAAGAATGTTGGAAACCATAGGGTAATACCTACAACCTAGGATGATCCGCAGCTGGTATTTGATCCATAGTTGATATTTGATACACAGTTGTTATCTTGCTCGCGGCTGATACTTGGTTGACTTAGTTAACCAGATCATCTTAGTATTGCATAAAGAGCATAAAACTTGGCCTAAGTTAAGAAATACATGAAGGAGTATAAACATTAAAGCAACCATCTTTCGAGACTCTTCGCGAAGTCAGACCTATCAAAGCGAAAATGTCCAAATAGTAAGTAAGACAAATAATGCTGAAAGATTGGCTTTAAAGATCCACAATTGTGTGGATACACCGTACAATCTTTCATGAGACCCTAACTAGGTAGAGGATAAGCTAGACAAAGCCCTCCATTCTAGTTATAAAGCCCATGGTTACTATATATGCAATTTAGAGGCCATTAGTAAACCCTAAGGGGGAGAGTAAACAGTAAAAGGAAGTACTGCTATCTGTATTCCAGAGTAAAGGTGGAAGAAGAAATACTAACTTATGACAACACTAAGCTCTATTTTCATAAGGTTAAAAGAAATTCATTATTATAAAAGTACTTAAGATAATGACAAAAGATTGTCTAAAGCCTGATAAGGTAAAATCTTGAAGCAATAAAATAGAATAGCCCTGATAGACTAATTCTAAACGAAACAACTCTTATGTGAACCTTAAGAAGTAATAGAGCACACCCATTTGCACAAGTATCGAGGAACAAGAAATTCCAATGGCTATGAACTAAATGAGTTCAAATCCAATCTTGTAAGGATCACCAGTACAACTCATTCAATGATAAACCAAAGATTAGTCTTTTAGCCTCAACTAGTGTCTAATAGAATTTAAAAAAATATATGTTTTAGTGAGACTTCCAGGACCCTATTTATTATAGTAAGGAAGATCAAAGATCAAGTAAAGGAGTTGGATTAGGATACCTAATTAGGAAAATGAACTAAATAAGAGACCAAATTAAAAAGATTCTGTAATCAGGATATATTCCTAAAGAAGCAAGTAAAAGGAACTTTGGAGTATTGGAGAAAACAAGTTGAAGATTGCAAAGAATGATGAGAATTCAGGGAAAGGATCTGGATATGGAATATTACAATTATTTCCATTGGAGGTTACCATGGAGTTGAGACATATCGTAATCATTGCAAGACAATTCCTTACTCCGAAACGTGAGAGTTTACGAACTTCGAGGAATAAGTTTATTTTAAGGGGGAGAGTCTGTATAATCCCAGCATTAGAGCTTAGAAATAAGCTAAACCCAGATGTGTGCATTGCATTCATGCATAGAAAATCCGAATAATTTTCACGCTTTTAAATAAAAACTTGTCAAAGTGACTGAAGCTTATCTTAACTTGATGGAATTGAATTAGATCATCAAGTTGACTGCGACAAGTTTCAATATGACCTTCGCTAAAACCTTATTTTGGGTAAGGGAGATTTGATCTAAGGGTAGATCAAATGTAATACCCTAATACATTACTTAATGATTTATATTTGATCCTTAAGTAATCATATCCTAGTATTCATTACACAACTCATGGATTCTAAGTTATAAATATAACTTAAGTAATAGGAATGTAACAACTAAATCTTAATATCATCTACTTATACCATGAACATCATGGTAATAAAATTTTAACTCTTTAGTGAGTTTGAATAGGAAATAAATCAAGTCAAGGTCATTCACCATGTATCTTTCTATCCATATCAATCTTTACCATTCCTATTGAACCCTATTCTAATATCTGTTGTTTATCAATGTTGAGTAATCAATTATTGATTCACAAATTCTTAAACTATCAATTCTTGATCTATCAACTCTTGTCCTTATTATAGAATTCACTTAAGACCTTTAGAGAAATAAGTAAGAAGAGATAGGTGGTAATGTTAGATTTAAATATCATCTATACGATGGAAGTGTTGGAAGAGAATTAAACCGATATGATAATTGATGGAGTTAACTCACTCCTGCATGGATAGAAGAGTTATTTGAAATAAATATATATGTGGTAACAAAGAGGATTACAAGGATGGATATTGAAGATAGTTACCAAGGAGTAATCCTATTGGTTTAAGTAGGCATAATCAATGAATAATATCTTCTTCTCAGTAATAGATACTGAGAAGATAATTATAATACAACTGTAATGTTGTGTGAATGAAAGCCTTGATTAGCCAACTGGAAAACTAAGCCATATATGATCAAAGGATTCTAATGATCATGCTTTTGTCACCAAGATTGAATGCTTATATCATGTATAAGTGACATTGGTGGATAGAACATGATTGAACCCTAGAATAGATATGTTATTCTAGGTTAGCCATGCTAAGTCACCATTATATGATGTGAAGTTTGAATATAAGGTATTAGAATTAAGTAGATATAAAATAGTATGACTAAGATGAAGCTAGAGTAGCATGAAGTTATTGAAGTAATAATATTCCTCTTAAAGAATAGTAAGCACTTGAGGTGAAGTAGTTTGATGTATAAATCCACTGGAGTAATGATAGTGATGGATGATTAAGGAATAGTATGAATGGAGTTAGAAGTAAACACCTGCTGGATTGGAGATTATCAGCAGTAGAGTAGTTGATATAACCAAGTAAAGATATGTGAAGGTTATGAAAGGCTTCAGTGACAAGCTTTTGAGATTTTTAAGAGAGATTTCAAAGTAATCTGAGAAGTAAGAAGGTGATTATTCAAGTGGATTTAGAATCAGAAAAAGTACTCTAGTGATGAGAGTTATTTTTATAAGAAGATCATATAGAGCTTTAGTGACAAGCTCATTAGATTACAAATGAATTTAGGAGGATAAATTATTAATAAGAATATTCTTGTGAAGTAAAGCTCATCAGGTTAACACATGATGATGGATATGAAGGAGTAGTATAACTTGGAAAGGAATTCCTTAATTAGAAGTCTAGAATTATTGAAGTATAGAAGATAGGAATTCTGGATAAAACACTAAACCCTAAATATTTAACCAAACATAAAATCCATTTCACATGATTGATCAATCATCTTATTTCCATAATGTCTGCTAGAAATAATTTCCTATATCAAATCACTTAAGCACATCTTTGTCATTCTCAACCATCATTATCTTAGGTACTTAAGAACTATCTTTATTAATTATTTCTCATAAGATAGCCTAGAAAACCATCCCATTATTTTACTTTAAAGGGTGATATCATTAAAAAATCACAAACATGAAGAAAATTCATCTATCCATTAATATTTATTCACATCAACAAAAGAATATAAGTAAATTAAGAACCCTAAATCCTAGGGTAAGCATTTACAATTCAAACCTTAACTCTTATGATAGTTATAATAAGATATATATACCTTGATATTCCCTAGATTAATGGGAGTAATATTAATCATGATAAATCCTTAGAATATTATGCATCAATTAATAATGAAGGATCAATATATATAAAAGTTTCTTTAATATTAAAAAATCAATAAGAATCAAAACTCATGGATTAAAAGTAATACATTCTTTAATAAGTTTATGGAAGTTAGATAAATTAAATTCATATCAAAAGCCTTACAAATAATAATAAGGAAGGTATATTTATAAAGAAAATATAGCACTATATAATAAAAACTCACAAAATGATTTTAAATACTATTTATTATTGCTGCAAGTATTAGCAAAGGAAGTCCATAAAGATAATTCTAAATTAGTGCTTAAATAAAAGGGTAAGAAAAGAAAACAGAAAATTGAAATCGAAAAAGAAAAAAAAATAGAAAGAAAAAAATAATAGAGGAATCGGATCTGGCCCACGGCCCATTCCTCCTCTCTCTTACTCGTCGCTCGCGAGAAGCCAACAGCAGCCCGCATGGCCCAACTCCGGCCCATACCTCTTCACGTCCAGCAGCAAGCAGCCACATGGCGGAACTCTCGCCGTCGATCTTATCGGCGCTAAGATCCTCGACCAGCCGCCTTGGAGCTGGGGATAAGAACGTCGACGCTGTCCTCTATCTCTCCATACCAATCTATCTCGATCTCGTTTCCCCTAGCAGTTTCCCCTTCTGCTGAAAACCTAACTTGACATGGTTCGAGCTAGAGCTTGTTTCTGGCCTCCCCTCACCATTCTGAGGCCACTGCGGAGACTGCGACGCTCGACTTAGTCATTTGCCCCAATGCGCGCTGGTTGGGGAGATCCCTAGCTGCAGAATTTAGGCCATCTTCCCTGACACCGACGTCGTCGCCGACGTCAATCGCCACCGTCTCCAGCTGCACCTCGCCTCTACGACCACTCCTCTACATTCTGTGTGAGCTACTGAACACGCCGTCACCTTCCTTTGCCTCGCTCGCTTCCTGTATCGAGCCACCGTCGTGCGTCATCGTGCACAGCCGCCAGACGCCGTCGTGCTCCACTTGCTAGTGACCATTTCTTGGCGGCGCCACCACAGCTAGGCTCCTCGCGTTGTCCTCGTTCCAACCAACACAACCGTAGCCGCGCGTGCATTTCGGGATCGCTCGATCGATCATCGATCTGAGAAGGATCCGGCGGGATGATGTCATGTTTATGTCGAGTCAGTTCGTTTGACCAGTCTTCGCCCATGTGGCATCTGACGTGGCCTTGGGCCCATGTGTCATCCTCTGAGTGTAACAACCAACCCAGTAACATAAGTATTAGCTAAAACAGATGCATGCCATGTGGCATGTGGCCCACCAGTCAGTGACTATGTCTAGAGTAGGATTGGTGTAAAAAGTATTTATCATTTAGAGTTTAATTAATAAATAATTTAGAGAAAAGAATAAATCTTGTAAATTTAATAACTTTTGATTTATCATATTTTAATACTTTGATAAATCATATTTTAATATTAATAAATGTTAAAAATATAAATAAAATACCAAAAATCTTAGAAAGATAAGAATTATAATTTAAAACTATAATCATGCATTATTATTCCACTTAATTAAATATTTGTTATTTATTAAGTCATTATAAAGTAATAAGTATAATAAAAAATCATATCTTATTATTTTTAAATCACAAAAATAAGTGTAATATACCAACATGATCACAAAAATAATACCTACATGTTAAAAATATAATATTCTACTTTTAAGTTAAATAAAAAGTTAAACACTTTAATAACTTGAATTTAAACCTATTTCTTTAGTTAACAATTCATATAAGGGTAAATAAAATTTGCTAATATTCTAAAATTAACTAACTAAAGTCTAATAAATAATATTAGCCTTGAATATTGATATTATGAAGTCAAAATGGTTTAACACACTTTAAATACAATTTTATTGAATTATCTTTCAACCATAAGTGTAGATTATTTTATAAAAGGATCCTTATCTAATATAAAATCTCCAGAATAATTTATAATGAGATAAAACCTATTACTTTACTTTAACCACAAGTTTATAAACAAATGCAAACCCTATAGTGAACCATAAGTAGTTAAGTAATGGCATTCCCCTAATTACCAATTATAACAATTCATTCACTCATCCATAAAAAGGAAAATGATTCTATTCCACTCAACAATTAGGAAACCACTATTAAAATAGAAGTATTACCATTGTTAAAGTATCCTTAGGGAAATATTATAAAGTACATAAGCAATATGCCTTAAGCCCATCTATGTCTTTAAAGTTAACTTTAGTCTATAATACTTTAAATACTATGCTAAAGACTTTGTTACGTATTTTATAGTTAACTTTGGTCTGTTATAATTAAGTTATAAAGCATCTTAATACCAAACTAACCAAGTTATAAACTAAGATAGATAAGTATTAAATACTACTAATATCATTATTCAAATAGAGTAATTCTTTCTTACTTAAAGACTATAACTAAAAAGAGCACCTAATAAGGTTAACTTAAATTTTAAATACTTCTCCTTAGCTAAGTAAGATTTTGTTCAAAAGTTATTCTCTTAAGGTACATTATAAAGCAAGACATAAGCATTTTTATGAAAGCTCTAAATGATGAACAAACCTTATATACATAGTCTACAGATACTTTTCCCACTTGAGTATTCCATTATTGTGTGTGCTTTATTATACTTACATGTTGTTTCACACACACTCACAAGCCTTAATAAGAAGCACAATTATGAAACTTATCTAAAAGGACAACACATTCTAAAAGTAACCATTCCAGTCTCCAAACCCTAGATCAACGTTATCCTCGGGATTTACGTTTATAAAGTGCATTACATTACTTATGCATAAGAGCATCTTGCTTCTTTAAACATTAGTCCTTACCGGACCAATGATGCTGATTTCAGATATTGGATCTTATATTGTCTTGAAGACCGTGAGTGCATAATCTTGCAATCACAAAAGTCAAGTTCACACTTGCTCATGTCCTTTGCAAATCCAGTGTTGTCATCACCTGCATTTAAAAAGGACAGAAAACACTATTTTCATAATAATGGGATTATAGGTTATTTACCATGAGGTAATAACCTACTATGAAAGTTTCTGTGGTAAAGGAACATATTATCTAGGACTTAAAAACCAATGTCGCCAGTGATTCTTGTGTCGCATATTACGCATTGACCATGAGATTTGGAATGGGACGAAGAAGTTAGCTGTATCTTTTCCCTCTCGCATGTAGCCGGATGTGCGGGTCGTGGCTATTATCACTCGTAGCATGCATATTAATTGGTAATTCATAGAGGATATGGAGCATATGGGTGGGAGCCCTCAACGTCCCACGATAGTTCCGGCATCTGAACGGTATGTACTGCCAATAGCCGTAATCCAATAGGTGGGCTAGCGTACACCAAGGAGACATGCAGGGTCACGGAGAAGGCAGTGATTGGCTTGGATCTTAGGTTGGGCCTTAAACCAAGGAAGTTTGAACGGGGACATACTCCCGGCCGTGCAACAAAACCTAAGATCTCTCATGCGTAAAGTGATGCACCTCTGCAGAGTGTAATAACTGTAACTTGTTACTCCCTGTTCCGGGAAGGAGCTACGAACACGGCGGGAAAGGAACTCCATGAAAGTTCTGGTAAACCCGTGAAGGCTGACAGACATATCTTTTCAAAATAAAATCAACCTTTGAAGAAATGTTTACGAAAACCTGCATTGCCTACGACCTATGGTATGTGGCTGTAGTTATAGTGCATCAAACACTCCTTTCCTAGTGAACTTGTTGAGTACGCTCATACTCAAAGTATCTTCTTAACCCTTGCTAGGTTCTAAAGCCAATACAGACGATATCTACATCAAGTTATGCTCCAGGAATCATCATCAGAAGCTAAAGTTCTTCAATGAAGTCAAGGAAGTCGACATATACATCAACTCAAGTGAAGACAAAGTTGTTGATTAGATAAGAATAGAATCTCTAGCCATAAAACCTACTTCTGTAGAGTATTGCAATAGCAGCAATGCAAGCCTCAATAGTTTAGATACTAGTCTATTAGTATATTAGATATGAGTTGATTATTTATAATTCTTCTTTGTAAGAAGATTCTTTCTCTCTCTCTTTAACCTAGAGTATTCTCTGGATCTTGTGTAAAGAGTTGAGTTGTAACCTATAGTCATGTCTTGGACCTGATGTGTTTCTGTTGTACCACTCTGAGAGATGTAATACTAGTGAACGGTGTTTTATTGGTGTTATGTCAACGACTATAGTGTACTACATCATGCAGTGGTATGCTGGGTCACCGCACCTAATCATGGTGGAAACTTGCAGCATCACCATAGTGACATCTATGAAGCATTCTTTTTATAAAAAAGAGACACATTGAGAAAAGAGGAAAGAGAGAAAAAAGCACCATATTCCCATGGTAAATAAGAAGATTGTTGAGATGCTCATTGTCTGCTTGCCTTGTCATTTTGGTTATGGGAAAGCTCATGTACCATGTGCAAGGGGTACCCCGTTGGCGGTTATCTATGATATGCAAATACTTACAGTGACAAGAACTTATAGGTGACTAAAGTTGAGTAGCATGAGGTGTGGCCCTCGTATTCAAGGGACTTGAGATTGCCAACTTATACTTCATTAAGCATATACTCCATCTTTGTCACTTTAACCTTAATCACTTCAAGATGCTTATGATAGGGGCAATGAGGGCTGAAAGCTAACAAGTACCATAAATTTTGGAAGCTCTTTTTAAAACTTGAAATCCCTGCTTCCTTTATGAAAGTCCTTTCTTCCACCATTATTTGAGTCTCCACCTTCTACCTTTAGGCACCATTAAGAGAGCATAGGTGTCATTCTGTTTCCAGCGTTCCAAAACTTACTAATTGATGCATACTATGATATTACTTGTTCATGTGCTACTTGTTTCTAGTCACCCTTGTGAACTTTGAAGGTGTCCTATGCATCTATTTGCTACTCTATGAGGGACAAGTTGATTGCCACTATGCCATGTTTTCTATATGTGAAACAAACAAACGTTTTTCAATGCATGTTATTCATGATATTTGTTTGTAGCCTTTCATGTTGCATGCATAGTTACTATGTCCTATTGTTAGAACTCCATCTTTCATGCACATGTTTAGAGTTCTTTGATCCCAGCTTTCAATGCTTGCAAATGGTTTGATCTTTATTGTGAGGGTGCATGTCACCTCAAAAATTATTATTTTTATCACTTACCTACTCGAGGATGAGCAGGAGTTAAGCTTGGGATGCTTGATACGTCGGAAACGTATCTATAATTTTTGATGTTCCATGCTTGTTTAGTATCTACTTTGCTTTGCTTTGTCTTTCTTTGAGGTGTTTTTATATCTTTTCTGGAACTAACCTATTAACAAGTTGCCATAGTGCCAGTTGCCTGTTTTCTTCTGTTTTTGGTTCCAGAAAGGTAGAAAATCAATATTCTCGGAATTGGATGGGACAAAAGCCAAAGTCAATCACTTTCTGTGAGGGATACGAATCCAGAAGGAGGGACGGAGAGGCACCAGAGGGTGGCCAGACCCCCCTACCCACGTGGCCAAGCCTGGCCCGCGCCTGGGGAGGGTGTGGGCCCTCTGGCCGCCTCCTCGGCCTCCCCCTTCACCTATAAGAAGCCTCCGACCCAAAAACCCTAAACAATCCAGAAGAATCCATGAAAACCTCCGTAGCATCGCCGCCACCGAAAGGGAGATTCGGGGGATAGAAAGTCTCTGTTCCGGCACCCTGCCGGGATGGGGAAGTGCCCACGAAGCCATCTCCATCGATCTCCACCACCATATCCATCACCGTTGCTGATTCCCATGATGAGGAGGGAGTAGTTCTTCCTCAAGGCTAAGGGCTCTACCGGTAGCTATGTGTTCATCTCTCTCTCTATGCATGATCTCGTTGTGGTCATGAGCTTTGTAATCAAGTAGATCTACCTTGCTACTCAAGTGCTTCAATAGATCTTTGCTCTCCCCATGTGTGTGAAAGTGATAGCGTGCATGCCATGGTGGCACTTAGGTTTGAGTCTACATAAATACTCTTTGTGCTTTAATAGATCTATGCTTTTCCCCACGTGTGTGAAAGTGACAGCGTGCATATCATGTGTGGCACTTTGGTTAGATTGAATATTTGTTATGAGTTATATTTGGAGTTGGATGTATTTATGAAATTGTGGTGTTTGTTGGAACCATCTAGCGCTCAAGGTGATATTGTGTGGTTATCTAGATTGGGGAAGGCCCTACCGTGGATTAGAGTGTCTAACCGGAGAGTAATTAAGAGTAGTATCATGAAGAGAGGATATGTATATGAGAGAGTGTTCACTAGTGAAAGTATGATCCCTAGGCCTTGTTTCTAATCATTGAAACACCATTTTCTACTAGATCTGTTGCATGTTTGCTTGCTTCCTTATTGTTGCCTTTAGTCTTTACCTCACCGTCAAGCTATTTTCTGGCACAGTTACCACTTGTATTTCACTATCTCTTCGTCGAACTAGTGCACCTATACACCTGACAAGTGTATTGGTTGTGTTGGGAACACAAGAGACTTCTTGTATCTTGATTGCAGGATTGCTTGAGAGGGAATACCTTTGACCACTTCCTCCCTGAGTTCGATAAACCTTGGGTAATCCACTTACGGGAAACTTGATGTTGTTCTACAAACCTCTGCACTTGGAGGCCCAACAATTGTCTACAAGAATAGAAGTGCGTAGACATCAGCCACACACATCGGTGTGTATGATTTCCAATAAGTCCATAGCTCGCTCCATTATGCCAGAGAATGGAGTCTTAGTCATTTTTCCCATCAGACATGCTTCGCATCTTTCAAGTGATTCAAAATCAAGTGATTCAAGAAGTCCATCAGAATGGAGTTTCTTCATACGCTTCACTCCAATGTGACCAAGACAATAGTGCCACATGTATGTAGAATTATCATTTAATTTCAAACGTTTAGCATCTATATTATGAACATGTGTATCACTACTATCGAGATTCGGTAAGAATGGACCATCTACCCTAGGTGCATGACCATAAAAGATATTACTCATATAAATCGAACAACCATTATTCTCATACTTAAACAAGTAACCGTATCGCAATAAACAAGATGCTTAACGCAGGCACCAAATAACAATTATTTAAGTATAAAATTAATCCTGATGGTAGATGAAGAGGGAGCGTGCCAACAGTGATCACATCAACCTTGGAGCCATTTCCAACGCGCATCATCACCTCATCTCTCACTAGTCTCCGATTATTCTTCATCACCTATTTCGAGTTACAAATATGAGCAACCGAACCAGTATCAAATACCCAGACACTACTATGACTACTAGTAAGATACACATCAGTAACATATATATCGAATATACCTTTCTTCTTGATGTTGCCATTCTTTATATATGCCAGGTACTTGGGGCAATTCCGCTTCCAGTGACCTTCTCCCTTATAGTAAAAGCACTCAGTATCAGGCTTAGGATCAGCCTTAGTTTTCTTTGCAGGTGTAGAAGCTTTATTGCCACCCTTCTTGAAGTTACCCTTCTTCTTAGGCTTGCCTTCCTTCTTGAAATTGGTGGTATTATTGACCATCAACACTTGGTTCTCTTTCTTGATCTCCACTTCCACATACTTCAACATGGAGAAGAGTTCTGGTAACGACTTATCCATGCGCTTCATGTTGTAGTTTAGCATGAAGTTCTTGTAACTAGGTGGTAGTGATTGGAGGACACGATGAATACCCAACGCATTAGGAATCGTTATTCCCAAATCTGCGAGTTTATTCGCGTGCCCAAACATCTTAAGCACATGCTCGCTAACGGAGCTACCCTCTTCCATCTTGCAGTTAAAGAACTTCTCGGAGGCTTCATAGCTTTCAACTGTCGCATGAGTCTCAAATATCATTTTGAGCTCACGGATAATATCATAAGGCTCACGGTTCTCAAACCGCTTTTGAAGCTCCGATTCCAAACCATACAAGATAGCACACT
This sequence comes from Avena sativa, assembly GCA_916181665.1. Lineage (NCBI taxonomy): Eukaryota > Viridiplantae > Streptophyta > Magnoliopsida > Poales > Poaceae > Avena > Avena sativa. The sequence continues at coordinate 93,763,919 of OV702299.1, read as the reverse complement.
AAACTGTGGAGTACTGATTCTTCTGAGTGAGGAAAACATTCTTCACCTCATCGGAAGCATCAGCTGCAGGTGGGTCACCCAGTGGTGCATCCAGCACATAGGTCAACTGACCAGCATTGAGGACAATCCTCAAATTGCGGAACCAATCCGCAAAGTTGCTTCCATTGTTTTTCAACTTTTATTTCTCTAGCAACACATTAAAATTGATGGTAGGGGGCCGCCATGATCTACAACATATTTACAAAGAGTTTAGACTAAGTTTATGACAAATTGAGTTCATATTTAATACTTAAATTAACTAGGTGAACTCCCACTCAAAACAACATCCCTCACATTGTTTTTACTGATCACATGAACCAAATCCACTACACCAAGTACGATCATCACGAGAGATGATGTAGCTTCAAAGGCGAACAATCATCATGTTCATCATATCAATCATACGACTCATGCTTTACCTTTCGGTATTCTGTGTTTTGAGACCATGTTTGCACATACTAGTCTCGTCAAGATTAACCTTAGTATTTGTATGAGCAAATCTGGCTTTCTCCCGTTGTATGCACACGTAGAATCTATCACACCCGATCATCACGTGGACGACGAGTCTTAGTAACGGTGCCTACTAAGGATGAACACTTTATTACTTGATATTTAGTGAGAGGGATCATCTTATAATGCTACTGGCGTAATCTAAACAATAGAAGATGTATAAAAGGATTAACATCACATGCAATTCATAATATGTGATATGATATGACCTTTCTTCTTGTTCCTTCGATCTCCATCTCCAAGCACGAACATGATCTCCATCATCACCGGCGTGGCGTCAAGGTCAATGGCGTCGCTCCATGGTTGTCGTCCACCAGCACCAACTATTACAACTACTTTGAGTGATAGACACGCAGGTCTTAAACCAAATTTAAAGACAACCATAAGGCTCATGTCGGTTGCCAACTTACAATAAGGATCATCGCATACATCATATATAATCACAATCATAGCCATATCACATCACAGCACACCCCTTGAAAAGAAAGTTAGACGCCTCTAATTTTCTTTGCATGTTTTACGTGGTTTGGGGATTTCAAGTAAGAACCATTCTAACTTACGAACAAGAACCACAACATTGATATAGGTATTGTCAAGTGCCTGTTGTAAATTGAATCTTCACTATGGTGGGAGAGCAGACACCTGCAAAGCCACTTATGTAATGCAAGTTGCATGTTGAGCGTGGAGCAAGTCTCATGAACGATGTCATGTAAGGTTATCCCGGGCCGCTTCATCCCACCATCTCGCAAGATGCAAAGTACACAAAAAGCAATCGACAACAAAAGCATAAACACCCACAATAACCATTGTGTTCTACTTGTGCAACAGATCTACACATAAACCTCGCTTTGATACCACTGTAGGGGTTTGTAGCATGGAAAACAAAAAAATTATATCGCATGAACACACAAAATCCAAGATCTAATCTACGAGATCGATGCAACGAGATAGAAGATTAGTAACCCTCGAAGATCGAAAGCGTTTAATGATATACGGATCTCTCGTGGGTGATGTAGTCGTTCACTTGCCGATCTCAAGATCGTGTAGACGATCCTTTTGGCGCCGCGTTCTGGCAGTGCTCCCGCAGTCGGTCACACGTTCGATACTCGATGAAGTCCTTCCTCGCCCTTGTTCCAGCAGGCAGCGGACGTTGTAGATCTCCTCGTGATTCCGGTAGCACGATAGTGTGGTGGCGGAGGTGGAGGAGTAGATCCTGCAGGGCTTCGCCTAAACCCGGAGCAGGTATGGTGGAGTATAGGGGTTCCATGGTGGCTAGGGTTAGGCACCGAAGGTGAGGAGGTGGCATCGGCGGCAGCGATGGCGCTTGGGCGGCTAGGGTTTTGGTTGAGGCGAGAGGGGATGCCCCCTCCCCTCCTTTTATGAGAGGGAGAAATGGTTTGGGGAGGGGGGAGGCCGAGTCCTCCACCAACTCCCTCCCCTTGGCCGGCGGTGTGGGAGGGAGAGGAAACCCTTCCTCCACTAGGATTTGACTTTCAAACATCGGTTTGACTTTTTCAAACACTTGTTTAACCGAATCAAACTAGGGTTTTATTCCTCTCTTCCTTTTGACCAACCAAGTGACCTAGGGCAGAATCATTCATCCCATTTGGGTTTAATACATTCCATGTACCCCCTTCCCCCGAAGTAGTGTACCTTCTAGAACTTTCTACAAGCTTCTGGTCAAAACACCGAAAACATTTCCGAACCCCAGAAATTGACTTTCCTTATGTGAATCCTATTCTCCGGACCATTTAGGATCTCCTCGTGATGTCCTGGATCCAATCCGAGACTTCGAACAACATTTGGTCCCCAACATACATTACATATCTACTAAAAACATTGAATCCTTAAGTGTGTCTCCCTACGGTTCGTGAATTATGCAGACATGATCGAGACACTTCTCGGATCAATAACCATTTACATTCGATACCAATTTCCCTTTGTCTCATGATACTTTACTTATCTGAGGTTTGATCGTCGGTATCTCCAATACCAGTTCAACCTCGTTACTGACAAGTACTCTTTACTCGCTCTGTGATATGTGATCCCTTGTGACCAAGTCACATGCTTGCAAGCTAATTGGATGACATTCCACCGAGAGGGCCCAGAGTATGTCTATCCATCATATGGATGGACAAATCCCACTCTTGATCCATGTGCCTCAACACATACTTTCTGAATACCTGTAAGATCCCTCCTTTATAAGGAAAAGGATCCCTATGATTGCAATGCTAGTCCCTGGATCAATGCTAGCATCCACAGTTTAAGATGAAGTACACAGAAACAAAGGTCATTATTACAATCATTCCAGAGACAACATAGTCTTTACAACTCCATGGCCACAGGCCTAATACAAGAGTTTAAATAAGTAAAAAGATAAAAGTCTTCATCTTCATGTGCCACAGGCAAACATGTTGAGTGTAGACTCATGACTCCTAATCCTCATCAGAGTAACCTGCAACATCACAAGTTACAGCCACAGTGGGTCAATACATGGGAATAGTATTGGCAAGTGATACCTTAGTATAATATTTGGTGGACTAGATACTATATGCAATTTGGCTAAGTGTAGCTTAGGCTTGCTTTGCTCAAAATAGGTTTTGCCTATTAGTTGAAATCACTAAGTTTTTCTTTGTCAAAACTTTTCCCAAGGAACCACCAATAGACATTGAGGTCCTTCACCCTTGTTCACCCACAAGTTTTACTTAGAAATTGGGATGAGGAGATTCTTGACAGCTTCCATGTCTTGATGCTCAAGTTGTCCCATACCAGGGACATGGCTAAGTACTTAGATTCTTCCATCTGCAGAGGTTGTGCACTTTCCCCACCAGACTTGATTTTCACCAAGACAGGACCTTTCAGAAGCCTTCCCTTAGACCAAATGGACGTGCTCCAACCTATCATTCCCACTACCACCAACTGTCCAAATGGCTAAGTTATTGCAACCTATATGATCCAGGCAGAGCCCATATTGCCAAGTGGCTGCACTAGAAGCTTCTTAACATTTGGCCTCTAAAATCTCTGTTCCTGGGTGGATTTCCACAAGTGAGATACACATGGTAAATCATAGAAATGGGCCTTGTGTAACCACTCAACATAAACCATTCCTTCCATTCCACCCAGGTGATTCATTCACTTAGTTGTTTTATTAGGCAAAACACAAGTCCAAAGACTTAGAAATATTTTCATCATAGCATGTATATTTCACCACCCTTGGTTGCTACTAGCTAGGCTAAGCATGGTATAGATAAGCATCTTAACTTAGAAATTTCCTAGCAATTCTACACTACTAGGATTTCCCAACATGGCATATAAGCAAAATATAACATGCAAGACTAGCAAAATATTTCTAATGCTTAGTAGAAAACATAGGGATAAAAATATCATGAAGCACCACTTGCCTTGGTAGTTTGGAGAGTAGCTACACTCCTCACAATCACAATCACTATTGGCACCAAAATCTACACATAAAATCATAGCCACAAATCACATACCAAATAAATACAAGCAAAAATATATGGATGCATGCAATATGATATGTGATGAATTTCTAAACTCAACAAGACAAGTGCACAGTAATGGTTCATAAACAAGTTCAAAACTTGCCCAACAACATTTATTTAAACTCTAAAACATTTCTCAAATAATTTATATACACAAAATAAGCCTACACATGTTTCTGTAAATAAAACCATTTTAACAGAAGCAAAACATTAAACACATTGCATATTTGGAAAGGGATTGCTCTCCTGATTCCATTGATATAAAATTTGTCAAATTTGAACGTGGGAATCAAAAGTTATGGCTAAAACAAAATCAAACAACTAATAGATTCAAATTCTGATTTTAAATCTAATCCCTAGCCACGCGTCACATTCTGATTGGTGCGTACCGCTTCGCACGGATCGGTCAATGCAGGCCGTTGGATTAAAGTGATCGCGCACGGTCCAGATCTAGGCATACCGCTTCGTTAAGTGATCTATTCCTACGCGCTAGATCTAGATCCAACGGTCATCGTTCGAGCGACCACAGATGGGCGGCGCTAGCGGTGGCAACTGGCAGCGGCGACCTCTGTCTACGGCGGCGCGGCGCTACAGGGGGTTCTGGGATCATCGGAGACGCTTACCAGGTTCGTAGCGATGCACTGATGCTCAACGTGGCGACGGCTTGGCAAGGGGCGCAAGGACACGGCTGCACGGGCTCGTCGGAGTTGCTGACAGCGTCGGGCTCGGGTGGTCATTGGCGACGCTCCTGGTCACCCTAGCATGAATAAAAGGCATCAGGAGATGCGCAAGGCTACGGCTAACACGTTCGTGTGAATCAGAGGCGAAGGGGAACACGGGGCTCACCGAATTTAATCGCCGGAGTTGAGGACGTCGTCGGGACCTTGCTGTGCTTGACGAAGACGACGACCTGGGGCAGTATAGGATGAACCAATGGTGTCAGAAGGTGCGCAAGGAAGTTGCAAAGCTGTCTGCAAGAACTAGAGAAGAAGGGGCGCACGAAGCTCACCGGAATTGGTCGCCGTAGTTGGATCTTTCTGCGGCGGTGCAAGGGCGATTGCGGGCAGCCTGGTGGCGGAGTGGTGGCGCTAGGTGAGGGGAAATGCCCGCGGTGCAGAGGGGGTTAAGTAGGCAGAAGGGGGCGGCGATTAAGTGCAGAATCAATGGCAATTAAGCCCGCAGTGACTGCGGCGAGGTAACGGCAGAGCGAGCGTCTCGGCCGCGCATGATTAACAACGACGACTTGGTCGCAGGGTCCACTTGTCAGCGAGTGAAACAGAGAGGAGGTGGGGTCGGGTGGTCAGTGACTTGGTGGGTTCGTCTGCGAGTAAGAGAGAGAGGGGGAACCCGGGTGGGCTTAGTGGGCTGAATCCGTCGTTGGGCTAGATAGGTGGCGCCGGCCCTTTTCTATTTCTTTTCTCCTTTTCTTTTTCTGTTTTCAATTTCAGGAATCAAATTCAAATGATTTCAAAATCTATTTGAATTCAAATCTTTCAGGATTTTTGCAGTGTGCAACAATCACATTTCTGGGCATAAAACCAAGTGGTCACTTTGAATTGGCCTGGTCACTTGGAATAAAATAAAATAATCAGTGACATAGCACTAGTTTTATATAGGTTTTGAAATTGGTTTTCAAATTATATTTGCTTTGAAACTTGGGTTTAAATCTTAGCAATCTAGCAATACACTTTGAAAGCAATAAGACACAAGGTTTGGTCTGAACACCTATCTCACATTGGAGATTTGTATTTGGTTTAAATGTTGATCACATAAAATAATGAGCTCATATGCTCCTGTTTTTGAATTGATTTGTTTGAAATGAACTCTATATGATCATGGATGCATGGATGATATGCATAAGTTTGAAATATGATTTTAGGGATGTTACAAATCTAACCCCCTTAAGGTGAATCTCGCCCTCGAGATTCGGATTGGCTAGCAAATAGGTGAGGGTGGTCTTTCCGAAGATCATCTTTGTAACATCCCAAAAATACTAAACTTGGATCATGAAAATCTAATCATAAAAATTAGGGTTAATAAAAACTTTCTAAAGGAAATCATGAATGCATGCATATGTGTATGCATGGATTTTGAAATCCTTTAAAACCACCTTATTTGTTTGTTCCATTGCTTGTAAAATGTCTCTTAGGTGAAATAAACATCATCTAAAACATTTCCCACACTTTTCCTAAAGACAAGTAAATCAAAACACATATATGAAATGAATGGTCACTTTGACCAATTTAACTCACATGCCTACTTTGGTTGTCTCAAACTTTCAGAACCTAACAGAAACTTTTCTAGATCTTTGCACCCCTTGAATGTACTCATAACAAAGTATCAAGGCCCACTTTGTGATCATCCAAAAACTTTCAAATGCATAGTTTAAATGACAATTCAAAATTGAATGTTTATCATATGGGAAGATCCCACTTTTTCAAAAACTACTCAAACAAGCTCAACTTTCAAAACCCAAGCATCTGCAGACTCACCAGCACCAATCTAGCAAACCCACCAAAAATCAATTCAAAATTCAAAACTTGATTTCATGCGGCCATTTCATCAAACAGGTTGCAGACACAAATCAAACAAACATCAAACACTATTGTGAGCAGTGATTCTTGCCTAACTGGTTCCCCATTTAGCTCACACACAACTCAGTAGATCATATAGGAAGATTAGACAGGCACTAGCACCACTGTGAGCTTGCCATTGTCATCAATGGTGAATAGCCGAGCACCCTCTTGCCACCCCATAGTCGACAGCAAGCTAGGAGCAGCAGCAAGCCTAGCCAGCATGTCTGGGAGGCAGCCCACCATCCACCGCCACTCACTGTCCCAGCCGCGAGCGTTGCCAAGCCCTTGACCACGCGCACAAGCCGCGCCCAGACCATGCCGAGTGTGCGCCAGAGAGCCACCCTCGACCATCACCCATAGACCACGCGCCGCCCTCGCCGCGTGCATACACAATCCCCACCGACCCAGGAGGCCGCCAGACATCCCCATTTGCCGCCCCGTGACGTACAACCACCGCCCGCCATCGAAGACGCCGCCTCTGCCGCGCAGAGCACCACCCGTTCCAGACCAAACCACACCGCCCCATGCCTCGAGACCATGTCGTTGAGCATCGCCAGGAGACACCGCACCGTCCCCTACCCTTGCCCATGCCTTTAGCCGCCTGTAACATCGGCCCCGACGAGCTCACCGTGCGCCCCGACAGTCCCCTCGCTCGACTATAAATAGAGACCACCCCAGCACGAATTCTTCACACCATCTCACTCCCCTCTCCTCACTGATCGTGCCACACCATTCTCAGAGCAAGGCGAGCACCACCTCGCTGGAATTTCACTGGAGCCTGCCGCTGCCGGAGAAGAAGGGAGCCAGCGATTGGAGCCGCCCCAAGAGCTGCCGCGACCACCCCAGAGTTCGCCGTCGTCGACTTCGTCATTCGCCCGCCTCTCCGACCCTCGCTAGTACCCCGGTGAGCCCCCAGCGACCCTCACTGGCCGCGCTAGGTTTCGTTCTCGCCGGAGTTGTCTCGCGTCGACGATGACTCCCAGCTATTAGATTAGAACTAGATCGAACGATCCACGTCGTTCCATACCGCTTTGCCCAGCCCCGTCTCACTGACGAGTGGGGACACCCACTTAAGCAGCCCGCGGGAGCACTGCGCTTAGCAGGCCGGCCCAGTAACTTTTCCCGCGTAGCCCAGTTATTCAAATTAAACCTTTTTCTATTTTAATTCAAACACACTTCTATACCCAACTTCAAAAATCAACCCAGATTGATTCAGTGCACTAAATTGAATGAAACCAATTTTGTTGGAAAGGTCTGTGAATGCTGAATCCAAGCCCGTTGGATTCAGGTCATTTGGATCTATAGATCACCCATGGTAAAAATAACAAGGCAGAAGCTTTTCTGCATTCAAACCTTTTTCAAATTTAAACCATAATAGCTTTTGAGTTGATTCCAACTCTCAAAAATCACATTTAACCATACCTTTCAGAATATAAAAAAATATATAGGTTTACTTGCAGAAATAATGTTCAAGGAATAAAAGAATGCTACATAAGCATTTCTAGCCACTTTAATTAATTAAAATAAAAGGGTAAAACCTTATTAAATTGTGACACCACTTTAAATCACATTCCCATGGACTACAATATGTGGTGATGACATGTGTCAACATGATCCCATGTTGGGTTTGGAGAATATTAAATCTTAAGTAGTTTTTCAATGAGTAGAAATTACTTTTCTAAAAATCAAAGGAAGTAAATCAAGCCTTAACCTTGTAATGTTAGAGATGATGCTAGATCATCCATAGGACCCTTGTGTGTGATGATTGCAAGTAGTTAAGTACTGTTTGGTGATTGTGTACCTCGTATTTATTTATAGACGCTAGTACCGACCAAGGATACGAGGAGGAAGGAGGATACTACGAAGAAGAAGCCGAGGAGAACTTCAACCACTGCTCTGCACAAGGCAAGCTAGTAACTATGCAAGTCTAAGACTACTAGTGAATGTGCAAGCTAACACTTGCAAGATACTTTACCTATGCAAGCCCATACTTGTTACTACACCTACTATATGCCTTAAGCATAAGTGATCACCCCCACTTGATAAACCAATCCTAGTTTTACTTGCAAGCTTCTTACTTTATTTCTTTATCAAAGCTTACTTAGAGTTTATTTAAGTGACTAGTAGATTTTGGAAAGATGCTGAAGGTTGCATAAAGAGCATAAAATTTGGCCTAAGTTAGAAACCTTGACATCAGCCTAAGACATGAGGTTGTACTTAGTTGAAACTCCACTAGTTACCACCCCTCATCATTACTACCCCCACCTGTAGATGCTAGTGCTAAGCATAACACTTGATCAACTTTAGATGGGAATACTTGGTGGAAAAATGGTTATGAAAACCTTGGAATGATGGATCATTCTATTGAAATGTTTTGGACATGTGTTTCCAAACACTTGAGAACTTTGGTGATAAAAATGTTGAGGCATGAGCCTTAGCCCTTTATAAAACTGATGGTTGTCTGGATGCGATACCATTCCAATTTTATCGTACAACCACAATACCCGAATATTGGGTAGGGCTTGACTGGAAACTTATATTCCTTAGTATTAGTTCCCTCACGGCCAAGGTTTGAGCTGAGGCTACCTTGTGAAGATTGTCCACCTGTGCAGTACCCAAGATGACAGTTGGTCATGGTTGGGAGGCCAAACTCACAGGAGAGGTGCTTATACTAGGGCGTGTAATCGAAAGGTTAGGATTGATTATCCGCATACTGAGTATGGTGAATTCAGGATTTGTTCCTGACGGATGTATCGAATATTGTGGTGAAAGTGTACAATCTCTGCAGAGTGTCAAACTATTCGAATAGCCGCGTCCGCGGTTATGGACAGTTAGAGTGGCCATACTGTTCCCCCGTCAGACTTGTCAAAATGACCTTTGAAATGAACTAAGATTTTGACTTGACCACAACAGAGTTGTGATATTGAAATACAAGTTCCCGGCTAGGAATTATAAAATTGTGACTAGCTTTAGAACTCATTAGAGATAAATCTGGCTTTTGCAAAACAACCCTAGAGCCTAGTGTCCTATTATCCAAAAAAACCCTTTACCTATTAGTATTAGTTTGCGAGTACTTAAAGAGTACTCATGGCTTTGTCCCTGGCTATTCCCATGGCCATACTATGAAGAGGAGTACCTGGAAGATGGACCCCAGGAAGGTTATGACAACTAGGATCATCTCCCATCGTCAGCATTGCCTGTGACCCCGAAGATGGAGCTTCGCCTACGCTACCGTTATTATTACGTATTCCGCTGCTTGATGTTGTATTAAGAACTGGATCATGAGATCCCTATTTGTGTAAGAACTTATGTATCGTTTGTAATGGATGATGTACTATGGTATCCAATTATGTTATGTCTCGCAAAAATGGTAATCCTGGGATTGCGAGGTATGGCATAACAGGCATCTAGGATTGAAAAATCCGGGTGTTGACAAGTTGGTACCAGAGCCATCCTGACCATAGGAGACCCTATTTAGACTGTACGTTTGAATCAAAAACTTAGTTTCAAAACCAAAGAAAACAAATATTTACAAAAACTTATCTCATTCTTATCTCTTTGATTCTGTCATAAAAATTCATGTTCCTCAAAAACTCTTGCAAAATACATAAAATTTTGACACACTTGATCACGCTGCTAATCTACTCATCCTCTATTTTTATAGATGGACGTGAAGTACAGCAAGTTTTACCAACTTGGGAATGGAGGAGACCTTATCTTTGAGAGGGATCTGCATCAGCTTTCGGAACTTCTGGAGCATCCGCACCCCGAGTTCTTTGGAGCTCAGCTCAATGATCAAGGAGGAGAAGATCTACAGTGAATAATTGTTGCAAGTCTCCGAGGAAAGATTGAACCTCCCACTGTGGAGGGAATTCAGTTTACCTTGAGGGAAAACAACTGGCTCGATGGACTTGCCAGAGCAATGCAGGAAGCTCTTTCCCATCTGTGTGGGCAGAGCATCAATCAGATCAAGGGTACTCACTTTGAGTTTTGCCCAAGGCGTGATGCAAATGGACAACCACGGGAAGCCCCATACCACCCCGAGCTGAATACTCAATTGGACCACCTTAGCTTCATGATGTATGATCGTCAGCAAGAGTTGGACAACTGCCGTGACTACTGCAACCACAAGTCTGCCATCATCAAGACGAAGGATCAGACCATAGCCATGCTAGCAAAGGATCGCAAGTCTCGCCGCCGTCAGCTCGACAAAAAGGAGCGCATTATTGCCCGTCTTCGCCACCGCATCTCATCTCTGGAGGAGACCATCCACGAGAGAGACATGCAGTTGGAGGAAAGGGATAATGCAGGAGAGGATCTTCGTGGAGACCCTTACTCTTATCTCAGCGATGACGATGATTTTCTGGAGGATCAGGCCATGGACTTCTTCACCGATGAGGATGATTTCGCCTTCATCGATGATGCTGAAGATGATGAAGCCACAGACTCCGAGGAGTAGTAGCACTGAGCACTAGCGTAGTGAGTAGTAGTCGGTCCCACTAGATCGTAGTTTTCAGAAGGGTTCTTAAAACCATCTGTTCTCTTTGTTGAGGTGTGTGTTGTACTATGTGCTATGAATGAATGAATGAAAAAGCAAGTTGCTAGAAAAACCTGAGTCAAACTCTTAAAACTTTTTCAAAGACCCAAAACCTTAGAAATTTCCCTCTTTTCTCGTGATCTATATCAATCTTCAGATGCCACGTGGAGGAAGTGGTTCAGCCCCGGACCCGATGTTGCAGATCCTGCAAATGTTGACTTATGACCGCGAAGCTGAAAGAGCGGAACGTCAAGCCAACCTAGCCACTCTGCAACAGATAGCCCAGCTAGCCCACAACAACCAAGGCCACGGAAATCAGGACAACCATGGATCTAAGCTAAAGAATTTCCAAAATACTAACCCACCCGTTTTCACCAAGTCAGAAGAACCCCTAGATGCAGATGATTGGCTGCAAACCATGGAAAACAACTTAGAAGTCGCCGGAGTGGAAGCCAACGATAAAGTCCTATTCGCCACCCATTATCTAGCCGGAGATGCCAGGGCATGGTGGAACAGTGTTCGTGCAATGACCGGAGGCCAGATGATGACCTGGGAGGAATTCAAGGTCAAGTTCAGCAGAACCCATGTGCCACCAGGTTTGATCAAGAGAATGAGAGACGAGTTCAGAGAGCTAAAACAAGGAAGGATGACTATAGTGGAATACCGTGACAAATTTTTGTCATTAGCTAGGTATGCCCCAGACGAGATAGACACCGAAGCCAAGAAGAAAGAAAGATTCCTGAATGGTCTGCATGACGAGATGCAGACGGTGTTAGTCAATATCCCCTTTGCTGATATTGAATCCCTTGTCGACTCTAATATCCAAATGGAAGGAAAGATCAACCAAGCCAATGAGAACCGCAAGCGTCGCATGATGCATCAGCCAGGAACCCATCAGACCCCAAAGTATCGCCCCAACCCATCTCCAGTATTTGCCCCAAGAACCAATAGACCCCCTATGACCCGTCCGACCTACCCCAACCGTGGAAACCCTAGACCCGGAGGAAATCACAACAACCCTGGCAACTCTAGCCATTTCACCTGTGCCCCACCCAAGTTCAACACCAACAATGCTACCGCCAACCCCAACACTGCCCCGAGGACTGGAAGCAATGTTGTGACTGTCGCAGCCAAGGACAAGTCACAAGTGACCTGTTATGACTGTGGAAATAAAGGCCACTATTCCAATGAGTGCCCCAACAAGAAGAACGCTACAGCCCCCAATGCCATTGTCCCAGCTCAGCAGCAGCGTCGTGTTCAGCCAGGGAGAAGATTTGCCCCAGGGAATTCACTCAACCGCAATGGCCGTCTTTTTCTCATGCATGCTGAAGAAGCTCAGGAAGCGCCAGACGTCGTGCTGGGTATGTTTTCTGTTAATTCAGTACTTGCAAGAGTGTTGTTTGACTCTGGTGCCTCGCATTCATTTGTCACCGAAGAATTTGCCTGCACTAGTAAAATTCAACCAATCAAACTGAAGCATGTTATGATTGTGCAAATTCCCGAATCAACCACCAAGGCTAGGCAAATTTGCAAAGCCGTCCCTATCCGAATCCATGGCATAGATTTTTATGCTAATCTAATAGTACTCGGAACTAAAGGTTTGGAAGTAGTACTAGGAATGGATTGGATGTCCAAACATAAGGGATTGATTGACTGTGCTAAGAAAGCCATCACCATGACCAGTACCACCGGAATAACAGTCAAGCATATATCTGAAACCTTACCTCGCCAATTCAAGTGTAACAAGAGTCTAGCCCAACCTACCATTGACCAAGTCCGGATAGTCTGTGAATACCCCAATGTATTTCCAGATGTTTTGCCCGGTATGCCCCCAGATCGGGATATCGAGTTTATCATAGAACTAATCCCCGGAACCGGACCCATAGCCCAGAAACCCTATAGTATGAACCCGTCGGAACTAGCAGAACTGAAGAAGCAACTGGATTCCATGCTAGAAATTGGATTGATTCAACCAAGTGCGTCACCATGGAGATCACCTGTCTTATTTGTGGACAAGAAAGATGGAGGTAACCGTTTGTGTACGGATTATCGGAAGTTGAATGATGTCACCATCAAGAACAAGTACCCCTTGCCCAAGATAGAAGATTTGTTTGATCAGTTGACCGGTGCCCATGTGTTTTCTAAGATTGATCTTAGAACTGGCTATCATCAACTCAAAATTCGTGCAGAGGATATTCCAAAGACTGCCTTTACCACCAGATATGGATTGTACGAGTATACAGTCATGTCTTTTGGATTAACCAATGCCCCCGCTTATTTCATGAACCTCATGAATAAGATTTTTATGGACTTCCTGGATAAGTTTGTCGTTGTTTTCATCGATGACATTCTAATTTATTCCAAATCAGAAGAAGAACATGAGCTACACCTAAGGACCATTCTTGGAACCCTTAGAGAGAATCAGCTATATGCAAAGTTTAGCAAATGTGAATTCTGGTTACAGGAAGTAGGATTCCTCAGTCACATTGTATCAGCCGGAGGAATTGTCGTTAACCCTGCCAAAGTGAAAGACGTAGAAGATTGGCAAGCCCCAACCACTCAAACCCAAGTTCGTGCTTTTATCGGATTGGCGGGATATTACCGCAAATTCGTAGAAGTATTTTTGAGTATCGCCAGACCCATGACCCAATTGCTGAAGAAGGACAAGAAGTTTGAATGGACAGACAAGTGTGAAGCGAGTTTTCAAGAACTCAAGAGGAGATTGATATCAGCCCCAATCTTAATCATGTCGGATATCACAAAGCCCTTCGATGTGTATTGTGACGCATCCAAGATTGGTCTCGGATGTGTGCTAATGCAAGAAGGCAAAGTTATATCTTATCTATCTCGACAACTGAAGCAACACGAGCAAAACTATCCAACCCATGACCTCGAACTCGCAGCTGTAGTCCTAGCCCTGAAGACATGGAGACATTACCTGATGGGAAATCATTGTGAGATTTATTCGGATCATAAGAGCCTAAAGTATATATTCACTCAGAAGGAGTTGAATATGAGGCAGATAAGATGGATTGAGCTAATCAAGGATTACGACCTGGACATTCACTATCACCCTGGTAAAGCCAACGTGTTAGCAGATGCCCTTAGCAGATTTCCGTGCCGCTTGAACTCCATGATTTTGAAGGAGCAGCCAAGTTTGCACAAGGAGATGGAAGATTTTCGAATGGAATTAGTAAGTGAAGGATTTTTGGCTAGCATAGAACTTCAGCCCACTTTGATCAGTCAGATTAAAGAGGCGCAGAAGGGAAATGCCAGTATCGACGGAATCAAGCGTCGTATCGGTACAGGAAAGGTACCCGGATTCACCGAGGACGAAGAAGGAGTGTTATGGTACAAAGGACGCCTTTGTGTACCAGCAGATTCGGAGTTGAAAGAAGTTATCTTGAAGGAGGATCATGATACTCTTTATTCTATCCATCCCGGAGGAACTAAGATGTATCAAGATTTGAAAGAGCGATTTTGGTGGCATAAGATGAAGAGAGAAATCAGAAGTTATATCGCCAAGTGTGATATATGTCAGCGAGTCAAGGCAGGACATCAAAGACCCGCTGGATTGTTGCAACCTTTGCAAATTCCGAAATGGAAATGGGATTCTATAATAATGGACTTTATCACTGGACTACCTACTTCTAGTAGGGGAAATGACTCTATTTGGGTCATAGTGGACAGATTGTCCAAAGTCGCCCATTTCTTGCCCGTCAAAACCACCTATCAGAGTTCGAAGCTAGCAGAGTTATACATCGCTAGAATCGTCAGTTTGCACGGAGTCCCCAAGAACATAGTATCAGATCGAGGAACTCATTTTACCTCGAGATTCTGGAAGAAAGTCCAAGAAGGTTTAGGAACCCGCCTAGATTTCAGTACCGCGTATCACCCTCAGACCGATGGACAAACAAAGCGAGTAAACCAAATACTCGAAGATATGCTGAGAGCCTGTGTGCTAGAATATGGATCCAAGTGGGAAGACTGTCTGCCGTTTGCAGAATTTTCCTACAACAATAGTTACCAAGCCAGTTTGCAAATGGCCCCATTTGAATTCATGTACGGAAGAAACTGTCGCACCCCTTTGAACTGGTCGGAAGTAGGAGAGAGTCAGATTTTCGGACCCGACATCCTCCGAGAAGCAGAAGAGAAGGTTCATAAGATTCGTGAGCACCTCAAGACCGCCCAATCCTGACAGAAGAGTTACGCCGACAAGAGACGTCGAGACCTCGCCTTCAATATAGGAGATTTTGTTTATCTGAAAGTGTCGCCATTGAAGGGAATGCAGCGTTTCCAACTCAAAGGAAAGCTAGCCCCCAGATATATCGGACCTTTCAAAATTCTGAACCGTCGAGGAGAAGTATCGTATCAACTGGAACTACCTGAAGAGATGTCAGTTGTGCACAATGTGTTCCATATCTCGTTACTTCGCAAATGTCTCGAAGTCCCCGAAAAGACCGAAGTGTTCAAAAATATCGATCATCGGACCATAGAGATCAACGATGACCTAACCTATCCCAAAGTACCCATCCGCATTTTGGAGGAAGCCTTTCGAACTACCCGAACCCGAAGCATCAAGTTTCTCAAGATTCAGTGGAGCAACCATACAGAAGAGGAAGCTACCTGGGAGCACGAAGATCACATCAGGACGGAGTTTCTCGATCTCTTCAAATCCTAGGTAATATTTTCGTCCTTTTTCAAATCTCGGGACGAGATTTTGTTTAAGGGGGGAAGGTTTGTAACATCCCAAAAATACTAAACTTGGATCATGAAAATCTAATCATAAAAATTAGGGTTAACAAAAACTTTCTAAAGGAAATCATGAATGCATGCATATGTGTATGCATGGATTTTGAAATCCTTTAAAACCACCTTGTTTGTTTGTTCCATTGCTTGTAGAATGTTTCTTAGGTGAAATAAACATCATCTAAAACATTTCCCACACTTTTCCTAAAGACAAGTAAATCAAAACACATATATGAAATGAATGGTCACTTTGACCAATTTAACTCACATGCCTACTTTGGCTGTCTCAAACTTTCAGAACCTAACAGAAACTTTTCTGGATCTTTGCACCCCTTGAATGTACTCATAACAAAGTATCAAGGCCCACTTTGTGATCATCCAAAAACTTTCAAATGCATAGTTTAAATGACAATTCAAAATTGAATCTTTATCATATGGGAAGATCCCACTTTTTCAAAAACTACTCAAACAAGCTCAACTTTCAAAACCCAAGCATCTACAGACTCACCAGCACCAAACTAGCAAACCCACCAAAAATCAATTCAAAATTCAAAACTTGATTTCATGCGGCCATTTCATCAAACAGGTTGCAGACACAAATCAAACAAACATCAAACACTATTGTGAGCAGTGATTCTTGCCTAACTGGTTCCCCATTTAGCTCACACACAACTCAGTAGATCATCTAGGAAGATTAGCCAGGCACTAGCAGCACTGTGAGCTTGCCATTGTCATCAATGGTGAATAGCCGAGCACCCTCTTGCCACCCCATAGTCGACAGCAAGCTAGGAGAAGCAGCAAGCCTAGCCAGCATGTCTGGGAGGCAGACCACCGTCCACCGCCACTCACTGTCCCAGCCGCGAGCATTGCCAAGCCCTGGACCACGCGCACAAGCCGCGCCCAGACCATGCCAAGCGTGCACCAGAGCGCCACCCTCGACCATCACCCATATACCGTGTGCCGCCCTCGCCGCGTGCATACACAATCCCCACCGACCCAGGAGGCCGCCAGACATCCCTGTTTGCCGCCCCGTGACGTACAGCCACCGCCCGCCGTCGAAGACGCCGCCTCTGCCGCGCAGAGCACCACCCGTTCCATACCAAACCACACCGCCCCATGCCTCGAGACCATGTCGTTGAGCATCGCCAGGAGACACCGCACCGTCCCCTACCCTTGCCCATGCCTTTAGCCGCCTGTAACATCGCCCCCGACGAGCTCACCGTGCGCCCCGACGGTCCCCTCGCTCGACTATAAATAGAGACCACCCCAGCACGAATTCTTCACACCATCTCACTTCCCTCTCCTCACTGATCGTGCCACACCATTCTCAGAGCAAGGCGAGCACCACCTCGCCGGAATTTCACTGGAGCCTGCCGCTGCCGGAGAAGAAGGGAGCCAGCGATTGGAGCCGCCCCAAGAGCTGTCGCGACCACCCCTGAGTTCGCCGTCGTCGACTTCGTCGTTCGCCCGCCTCGCTGACCCTCGCCAGTACCCCGGTGAGCCCCCAGCGACCCTCACTGGCCGCGCTAGGTTTCGTTCTCGCCGGAGTTGTCTCGTGTCGACGATGACTCCCAGCCATTAGATTAGAACTAGATCGAACCATCCACGTCGTCCCATACCGCTTCGCCTAGCCCCGTGTCACTGACGAGTGGGGACACCCACTTAAGCAGCCCGCGGGAGCACTGCGCTTAGCAGGCCGGCCTAGTAACTTTTCCCGCGCAGCCCAGTTATTCAAATTAAACCTTTTTCTATTTTAATTCAAACACACTTCTATACCCAACTTCAAAAATCAACCCAGATCGATTCAGTGCACCAAATTGAATGAAACCATTTTTGTTGGAAAGGTCTGTGAATGCTGAATCCAAGCCCGTTGGATTCAGGTCATTTGGATCTATAGATCACCCATGGTAAAAATAACAAGGTAGAAGCTTTTCTGCATTCAAACATTTTTCAAATTTAAACCATAATAGCTTTTGAGTTGATTCCAACTCTCAAAAATCACACTTAACCATACCTTTCAGAATATATAAAAATATATAGGTTTACCTGCAGAAATAATGTTCAAGGAATAAAAGAATGCTACATAAGCATTTCTAGCCACTTTAATTAATTAAAATAAAAGGGTAAAACCTTATTAAATTGTGACACCACTTTAAATCACATTCCCATGGACTACAATATGTGGTGATGACATGTGTCAACATGATCCCATGTTGGGTTTGGAGAATATTAAATCTTAAGTAGTTTTTCAATGAGTAGAAATTACTTTTCTAAAAAATCAAAGGAAGTAAATCAAGCCTTAACCTTGTAATGTTAGAGATGATGCTAGATCATCCATAGGACCCTTGTGTGTGATGATTGCAAGTAGTTAAGTATTGTTTGGTGATTGTGTACCTTGTATTTATTTATAGACGCTAGTACCGACCAAGGATACGAGGAGGAAGGAGGATACTACAAAGAAGCAGCCGAGGAGAACTTCAACCACTGCTCTGCACAAGGCAAGCTAGTAAAGACTACTAGTGAATGTGCAAGCTAACACTTGCAAGATACTTTACCTATGCAAGCCCATACTTGTTACTACACCTACTATATGCCTTAAGCATAAGTGATCACCCCCGCTTGATAAACCAATCCTAGTTTTACTTGCAAGCTTCTTACTTTATTTCTTTATCAAAGCTTACTTAGAGTTTATTTAAGTGACTAGTAGATTTTGGAAAGATGCTGAAGGTTGCATAAAGAGTATAAAATTTGGCCTAAGTTAGAAACCTTGACATCAGCCTAAGACATGAGGTTGTACTTAGTTGAAACTCCACTAGTTACCACCCCTCATCATTACTACCCCCACTTGTAGATGCTAGTGCTAAGCATAACACTTGATAAACTTTAGATGGGAATACTTGGTGGAAAAATGGTTATGAAAACCTTGGAATGATGGATCATTCTATTGAAATGTTTTGGACATGTGTTTCCAAACACTTGAGAACTTCGGTGATAAAAATGTTGAGGCATGAGCCTTAGCCCTTTATAAAACTGATGGTTGTCTGGATGTGATACCATTCCAATTTTATCGTACAACCACAATACCCGAATATTGGGTAGGGCTTGACTGGAAACTTATATTCCTTAGTATTAGTTCCCTCACGGCCAAGGTTTGAGCTGAGGCTACCTTGTGAAGATTGTCCACCTGTGCAGTACCCAAGATGACAGTTGGTCATGGTTGGGAGGCCAAACTCACAGGAGAGGTGCTTATACTAGGGCGTGTCATCGAAAGGTTAGGATTTATTATCCGCATACTGAGTATGGTGAATTCAGGATTTGTTCCTGACGGATGTATCGAATATTGTGGTGAAAGTGTACAATCTCTGCAGAGTGTCAAACTATTCGAATAGCCGCGTCCGCGGTTATGGACAGTTGGAGTGGCCATACTGTTCCCCCGTCAGACTTTTCAAAATGACCTTTGAAATGAACTAAGATTTTGACTTGACCACAACAGAGTTGTGATATTGAAATACAAGTTCCCGGCTAGGAATTATAAAATTGTGACTAGCTTTAGAACTCAGTAGAGATAAATCTGGCTTTTGCAAAACAACCCTAGAGCATAGTGTCCTATTATCCAAAAAACCCCTTTACCTATTAGTATTAGTTTGCGAGTACTTAAAGAGTACTCATGGCTTTGTCCCTGGCTATTCCCATGGCCAGACTATGAAGAGGAGTACCTGGAAGATGGACCCCAGGAAGGTTACGACAACTAGGATCATCTCCCATCGTCAGCATGGCATGTGACCCCGAAGATGGAGCTTCGCCTACGCTACCGTTATTATTACGTATTCCGCTACTTGATGTTGTATTAAGAACTGGATCATGAGATCCCTATTTGTGTAAGAACTTATGTATCGTTTGTAATGGATGATGTACTATGGTATCCAATTCTGTTATGTCTCGCAAAAATGGTAATCCTGGGATTGCGAGGTATGGCATAACAGGCATCTAGGATTGAAAAATCCGAGTGTTGACAATCTTCTCTTTCCCATGTTGCTTCCTCTTCGGAATGATGGTTCAATTGAACCTTGCAGAACTTGATAGTCTTAGTCTGAGTAACTCTTTCTTCAGTCTCAAGAATCTTGATAGGTTTCTCCTCATAAGTGAGGTCACTCTCCAATTGAACCTCTTCCAAAGGTATAGTATCCTTCAAAGAAGTTTCTTCCATTTCTGGATGACATTTCTTAAGCTGACTCACATGAAACACATTATGAACAGCTGACAAAGATTCTGGCAATTCAATTTCATAAGCAACTTCTCCTTTACGACTCAGAATCTTGAATGGTCCAACATATCTTGGGGCCAACTTCCCTTTGACTCCAAACCTCTTCACTCCACGAAGTGGTGACACTATAAGATAAGCTCTATCACCAACTTCATAGGTGACTTCTCTACAATTAGGATCTACGTAGCTTTTCTGTCGAGACTGTGCTATCTTTAATCTGTCCTTAACCAGCTTGACTTTCTCTTCAGCTTCTTTGATAAGTTCTGATCCGAACAAACTTCTTTCTCCCACACCATTCCATAGCAATGGGGTGGTACACTTTCTCCCATAAAGAAACTCAAACGGTGCCATCTCAATACTGGCTTGATAACTGTTGTTATAAGAAAATTCTGCGTCAGGCAGACTTTCATCCCAACTGGCTCCATAGTATAGGGCACATGCCCTCAACATATCTTCAAGAATCTGATTAGTCCTTTCTGTTTGTCCATCAGTTTGAGGATGAAAAGCGGTGCTGAATTCCAACCTCGTTCCCAATGACTCATGTAATTGCCTCCAAAAATGAGAAGTGAATTGGGTTCCTCTATCAGACACAATACTCTTGGGTACTCCGTGTAGACATACAATTCTACTCATATAGATCTTGGCCAACTTAGCACTTGTATAGGTTGTCTTCACGGGTATGAAATGAGCCACTTTAGTTAGGCGATCCACTACTACCCAAATAGAATCATATCCTGACCGGGTCCTTGGTAATCCGGTAATGAAATCCATACCAATCTTGTCCCACTTCCAATCAGGAATAGGTAGTGGTTGAAGCAAACCTGCTGGTTTCTGGTGTTCCGCTTTCACTCTACTACATACATCACACAAAGCAATATGTTCGGCGATGTCTTTCTTGAGATTGTTCCACCAAAATCTTTCCTTCATATCCATGTACATTTTGGTGTTACCCGGATGAATGGAATATGGTGAGTTGTGTGCTTCTTGCAAAATCAGTTTCCGAAGCTCCGGATCTTGTGGAACACAGATACGTTTTCCATGCCATAAAGTACCATGTTCGTCTTCATGGAATCCTTTGGCTTTTCCCTTGCCAATCTTTTCCTTGATCTCTTCAATTTCCTTATCAGTCTTCTGGGCTTCTTTGATCTTGTCCAACAAAGTAGGTTGAACATCCAAAGACATGAGATGTCCTTCAGGCACAATCTCCAATCTGAGGTCTCTAAATTGGGCACACAGATCATCTGGCAGTTCTCCCTTAGTAAGGCCATTCACAAAAACCTTACGGCTTAGAGCATCCGCTGCTACATTTTCTTTACTGGGGTGGTATTGCAAACTCAAGTCATAGTCCTTGATGAGTTCTAGCCATCTTCTTTGTCTCATATTAAATTCCTTCTGGGTGAAGATATACTTCAAATTCTTGTGATCTGTGAACACTTCACAACGCTTTCCCAAAAGATAGTGTCTCCATGTTTTGAGTGCATGGACAACAGAGGATAACTCTAAATCATGAGTAGGGTAGTTTACTTCATGAGTTTTGAGTTGTCTCGAGGCATAAGCCACAACTTTTCCTTCTTGCATAATTACTGCACCCAAACCATGATGAGATGCATCACAATACACTTGGAAATCCTTCTCCAGATCTGGCAGACATAAAACTGGTGCTATCACAAGTCTCTTCTTCAATTCTTGAAAGCTAAGTTCACAACCTTTAGACCAAGCAAACTTCTTGTCTTTCTTTAGCAATTCTGTCATAGGCTTAGCTACCTTGGAGAAATTCTCAATGAACCTTCTGTAGTAACCTGCTAAGCCAAGGAAACTATGAACTTCTTTCACTGACTTGGGAGATTCCCATTCAGTTACAGCCGAAACTTTAGCAGGATCAACTGCAACACCATCTCCTGACACAACGTGTCCAAGAAATCCAACTTCATTCAACCAGAATTCACACTTGCTGAATTTGGCATATAGTTTATGCTCTCTAAGCTTCTCAAGTATCAAACACAAATGTCCTTCATGTTCTTCTTTGCTCTTGGAGTAGATTAAAATGTCATCGATGAAAACGACAACAAACTTATCAAGAAACTCCATGAACACCTTCTTCATCATATTCATGAAGTATGTTGGTGCATTGGTCAAACCAAATGGCATCACAGTATACTCATACAATCCATACCTGGTGGTGAAAGCTGTTTTAGGTATGTCTTGCTCTCTTATCTTGAGTTGGAAATAACCTGACCGGAGATCAATTTTTGAGAACACACAAGCTCCTTCTAACTGATCAAACAAGTCATTGATTCCAGGCAAAGGATATTTGTTCTTGATAGTCACCTCATTGAGTGAACGGTAATCTATACATAACCTTTGACTTCTATCCTTCTTTTCCACAAACAAAATTGGGGCTCCCCAAGATGAAGAACTTGGTTGAATAAATCCTTTCTGCAACTGCTCTCCAAGTTGTTTCTTGAGTTCTTTCAGTTCATCAACTGACATCTTGTACGGTCTCTTTGCTATTGGTCCAGATCCTGGTAGCAAATCAATAAGGAACTCCACATCTCTATCTGGTGGCATTCCAGGCAATTCTTCCGGAAACACATCCGGATATTCACTCACAATTGGCACACTGTCTATGCTAACCCCCTTAAGAGAATTTAGCTTACTCCCTTTTGATTCAAAGTTAGACTTGAATTTAATCCGTTTTCTTTCCGGGGTTGTGAGTGCAACAGTACGATTAGCACAATCTAGTACTCCTTCATACTTAGCCATCCAATCCATTCCCAAAATTACATCCAGTCCTTGGGAATCTAGGATTATCAGACTCACTGGAAACTTATGCTTTCCAAACTCTATCACTAGATCCCGGCATCCAAGACTTACTATCATATCTCCACCCGGTGAACTAACTTTTATTGGACACCCAATGTTTTCAGTTGGAAACCCATTTCTATCAACAAATGCTTTTGATATGAATGAATGCGATGCTCCAGTATCAAAAAGAACAAGTGCTGGAATAGAATTGAGTTTGAACTTACCAGCAACAGCATCTGGCTCTTCATAGATTTCCTCCACATTGATGTGGTTCACTTGTCCATTCTGAAAAGGGTTGGGCTTGTTGGGTCCTTCAACTTTCTTTTCTAGGCATTCATTTGCATAATGCCCCATATTTTTGCACTTGAAACACTCAACCTGACTAATATCCTTCTTGACAGGCTGGCTTCCACTGCCACTTCCACTACCACTGTGGTGGCTCTTATATCCACCCTTGTGGTTTTTGTACTTGTCATTGTCATGACTACG
Source organism: Avena sativa (assembly GCA_916181665.1). Lineage (NCBI taxonomy): Eukaryota > Viridiplantae > Streptophyta > Magnoliopsida > Poales > Poaceae > Avena > Avena sativa. Next base: position 93,740,447 of record OV702299.1, on the reverse strand, counting down.
GTGATGCTTGTTGTCATTATGATGGTTGTGGTTGTGGTGCTTGTTGAATTTTCCATGCTTGTGGGATCCTGAGCTTCCACTATCATCATAATGGGAACGCTTGTGAGACGATCCCGAGCTGTGCTTGTCCGAGTGCTTTCTCTTCCTACTCTCAACTTGCTTCATTTTGTTCTCCAAAATAGCAGCCTTATCACAAAGAGACTGGTATGTGGGAACATAGGCCACTGATAGCTGCAGGTTTAGTTCATCATTCAACCCTTCAAGGAACTTTTCCTTCCTCTTGGCATCGGTGTCAACTTCGTCCGGTGCATAACGCGCCAGATTGTTGAACTCCTCAATATATTCAGCCACGCTGCGGTGGCGCTGCTTCAGATTATGGAACTCTTTCTTCTTCAGACTCATCACTCCAGATGAGATGTGAGCAGTACGAAAGCCATCTTCAAAGATAGCCCATGTCACATCTGCAATGGGAGTGGTGATTTGGAAATTATCCCACCAAGTGGCTGTTGGTCCTTCTAACAAGTGAGCTGCAAATCTGACTTTCTCTTCATCAGTACAGCCAACTGTTACCAAGTCCTTGTTCACAGAGCGTAGCCAATCATTGGCTACCATGGGATCAGTTGTTCCTGAGAACTTTGCTGGCCTCAATCTCAAGAACCTGGTAAGCATGTCAAAACCCGGTGGGTTGTTGTTGTTGTTATTGTTGTTATTGTTGTTGTTGTTGTTGTTCTGGTTCTGGATGAACGTAGTCATCATTTGCATCAGCTGAGTCTGAGTTGTCATCATTTGCTGCATCTCAAGGGTGATGTTGTTGTTGTTGGGGTTGGGATTGGCACGACGGGGAGGCATCTGTGGTTTGTTCAATAGAGATAAGAATGAGATACCCATAGATGCTTTCATGCACAATACATCACATAAACAATCACCAAGCATGCATCATAATAATAATAGTTCAACAACAAAAACGACAGGTTTGCAAAGTAAACACACCAATAACAATCCATCCACATGTTGGATGGTCATTGCGACTCAAATAAAGCATGGTAAATAAATGATAAATGAGTAGTCAACACTACTCCTCAGCATCAACCTCCTCCTCAACAAAGGTAAGACATGCATTCTCCATAGCGGTCTTGTATTCCTCGACATTGGTGGTTAAGGTCTCTACTTTGGCTTTGAGAGCCCTCTTCTAAGAACGAAGCCTCTCAATCACAGTCTGCTGATGCTCGAGCTCGAAGTCCTTGGCCTCCAGTTATGTAGTCATGTCTCGAATCCTCTTTTTCCTATCTTGGACTCGCTTCTCTTGACTCTTGAACTTTCTGTCCTGACTCTCGAACTTGGCCTCCATCTCCTTGACTATCTCATCTTGCTCCGCGAAGAGCTTGTCCTTCTCACGAAGCTGCACCTGGAGTTCGTCATTGCTGAGCATGACGTTGGTATATCAGTGTCCACATGCCTAAGAAGAACCTCTAAGTCCTGGAGGTATAGACGAATCAGCTCTGCTGTCTCCCTCGAAGTGTCCTCGAAGTCGATGGCCTCTCCATCCTCATCACGTCTACCGAAGGTGTGGAAGTGAGTACCTCTAACCTATCGAGAGTGTCTCCCTAACAGACGTCTAATCAAGTCCTGCATGACTACCTCTAGGCCTCTCTCCTTGTCATCATGCATGAGCTTGAAGATGATAGCCTCCGTGGTAGGCTCAGTCTGGCGTCCGGGCTGATTGACCTTGAAGCCCCAAAGGTCTTTCCTCTCAAACTTGGTGAGGGGAAGAACCATGATGGTAGGAAGAGGGAGATTTAGCAAACTAGTGATCTCAATAATACGAGGGCCAAAACGAGTTCCCTGGAACTCTTCAACAGTGCTGATGGTAACATTAGGCATCTATTTATAAGATAGAAAAAGTTAGAAACAACACAATTTAAGATAAAACACAAGGCAACGCATCACATGCATATCTTTGGAAATCAAAACACACAAGTCATGGCATACATGGATCCATTACAACAACCAAGGTTCAACTTATTTTAAGCAACATTTGGAAAATAAGGTGACAAGTGGTGGTCCAACTAACGAAGTACGCTTACAATCCTATCTCACTAGATATGTTGGCTAACACAATATTTCTAGAAGCAATCAGTCTATATTGAGCACATGACTCCATTACTAAGTCTATAATGTCTCCTCTTAAGGTTTGGTTGGTAGCCTCCAACTCTTGGGTATGTTTCTTCTCTTCCTTTAGGTCATTTTGGATGTTGAGCATTCTGCATTTGACTCTATCACCAAGTTCTTTGATGGTCTTCCAAGCTGCATCCCTTGCTGAATCAAAGAATGTAGTGTGCACCACTGAATTGGTGAACATGCAGAATCCTGATTCCTTGTGGTTGTCTTCCTTGTTTTTATACAAGTGAAGTTGCACCCACCAGTACTCAACTCCTTCATCCATCACAGGAAAACCTTTGTACACAGCTGCACCATGTATTTCCATTGCAACCATGAGGTCCTTGAGAGCCTTGGGAAATTCTGTCTCACACTCCAAAGTCATTGTCATGAGTGGTACCTTCCTTACAGCTTCGTTGATGGAGTTCATCTATAAATAGAGATGAGAAAGAAGATTAGAAAAGTTTACAAGAAGAATAGACAAGTGTAGAAGTTGTTGAAAAAATTTCCTTAGTGGTTTCCAATCCTAGGGTCATAATCCTATAGGCAACACAGTGCTCTGATACCATTTGTAAGATCCCTCCTTTATAAGGAAAAGGATCCCTGTGATTGCAATGCTAGTCCCTGGATCAATGCTAGCATCCATAGTTTAAGATGAAGTACACAGAAACAAAGGTCATTATTACAGTCATTCCAGAGACAACATAGTCTTTACAACTCCATGGCCACATGCCTAATACAAGAGTTTAAATAAGTAAATAGATAAAAGTCTTCATCTTCATGTGCCACAGGCAAACATGTTGAGTGTAGACTCATGACTCCTAATCCTCATCAGAGTAACCTGCAACATCACAAGTTAGCCACGGTGGGTCAATACATTGGAATAGTATTGGCAAGTGATACCTTAGTATAATATTTGGTGGACTAGATACTATATGCAATTTGGCTAAGTGTAGCTTAGGCTTGCTTTGCTCAAAATAGGTTTTGCCTATTAGTTGAAATCACTAAGTTTTTCTTTGTCAAAACTTTTCCCAAGGAACCACCAATAGACATTGAGGTCCTTCACCCTTGCTCACCCACAAGTTTTACTTAGAAATTGGGATGAGGAGATTCTTGATAGCTTCCATGTCTTGATGCTCAAGTTGTCCCATACCAGGGACATGGCTAAGTACTTAGATTCTTCCATCTGCAGAGGTTGTGCACTTTCCCCACCATACTTGATTTTCACCAAGACAGGACCTTTCAGAAGCCTTCCCTTAGACCAAATGGACGCGCTCCAACCTATCATTCCCACTACCACCAACTGTCCAAATGGCTAAGTTATTGCAACCTATATGATCCAGTTAGAGCCCATATTGCCAAGTGGCTGCCCTAGAAGCTTCTTAACATTTGGCCTCTAAAATCTCTTTGGTCCTGGGTGGATTTCCACAAGTGAGATACACAAGGTAAACCATAGAAATGGGCCTTGTGTAACCACTCAACATAAACCATTCCTTCCATTCCACCCAGGTGATTCATTCACTTAGTTGTTTTATTAGGCAAAGCACAAGTCCAAAGACTTAGAAATATTTTCATCATAGCATGTATATTTCACCACCCTTGGTTGCTACTAGCTAGGCTAAGCATGGTATAGATAAGCATCTTAACTTAGAAATTTCCTAGCAATTCTACACTACTAGGATTTCCCAACATGGCATCTAAGCAAAATATAACATGCAAGACTAGCAAAATATTTCTAATGCTTAGTAGAAAACATAGGGATAAAAATATCATGAGGCACCACTTTCCTTGGTAGTTTGGAGAGTAGCTACACTCCTCACAACCACAATCACTATTGGCACCAAAATCTACACATAAAATCATAGCCACAAATCACATACCAAATAAATACAAGCAAAAATATATGGATGCATGCAATATGATATGTGATGAATTTCTAAACTCAACAAGACAAGTGCACAGTACTGGTTCATAAACAAGTTCAAAACTTGCCCAACAACATTTATTTAAACTCTAAAACATTTCTCAAATAATTTATATACACAAAATAAGCCTACACATGTTTCTGTAAATAAAACCATTTTAACAGAAGCAAAACATTAAACACATTGCATATTTGGAAAGGGCTTGCTCTCCTGATTCCATTGATATAAAATTTGTCAAATTTGAACGTGGGAATCAAAAGTTATGGCTAAAATAAAATCAAATAACTAATAGATTCAAATTCTGATTTTAAATCTAATCCCTAGCCACGCGTCACGTTCTGATTGGTGCGTACCGCTTCGCACGGATCGATCGATGCAGGCCATTGGATTAAAGTGATCGCGCACGGTCCAGATCTAGGCATACCGCTTCGTTAAGTGATCTATTCCTACGCGCTGGATCTAGATCCAACGGTCATCGTTCGAGCGACCACAGATGGGCAGCGCTGGCGGTGGCAACTGGCGGCGGCGAGCTCTGTCTACGGCGGCGCGGCGCTACAGGGGGTTCTGGGGTCGTCGGAGACGCTTACCAGGTTCGTAGCGATGCACTGATGCTCAACGTGGTGACGACTTGGCAAGGGGCGCACGGACACGGCTGCACGGGCTCGTCGGAGTTGCTGACAACGTCGGGCTCGGGTGGACGTTGGCGACGCTCCTGGTCACCCTAGCATGAATAAAAGGCATCAGGAGATGCACGAGGCTACGGCAAACACGTTCGTGTGAATCAGAGTCGAAGGGGAACACGGGGCTCACCGAATTTAATCGCCGGAGTTGAGGACATCGTCGGGACCTTGCGGTGCTTGACGAAGACGATGACCTAGGGCAGTATAGGATGAACCAATGGTGTCAGAAGGTGCGCAAGGAAGTTGCGAAGCTGTCTGCAAGAACTAGATAAGAAGGGGCGCATGGAGCTCACCGGAATTGGTCACCGGAGTTGGCTCTGTCTGCGGCGGTGCAAGGGCGATTGCGGGCAGCCTGGTGGCGGAGTGGTGGCGCTAGGTGAGGGGAAATGCCCGCGGTGCAGAGGGGGTTAAGTAGGCAGAAGGGGGCTGTGATTAAGCGCAGAATCAATGGCAATAAAGCCCGCAGTGACTGCGGCGAGGTAACGGCGGAGCGAGCGTCTCGGCCGCGCGTGATTAACAACGACGACGACGTGGTCGCAGGGTCCACTTGTCAGCGAGTGAAACAGAGAGGAGGTGGGGTCGGGTGGTCAGTGACTTGGTGGGTTTGTCTACGAGTGAGAGAGAGAGGGGGAACCCGGGTGGTCTGAATCCGTCGTTGGGCTAGATAGGTGGCGCCGGCCCTTTTCTATTTCTTTTCTCCTTTTCTTTTTCTATTTTCAATTTCAGGAATCAAATTCAAATGATTTCAAAATCTATTTGAATTCAAATCTTTTCAGGATTTTTGCAGTGTGCAACAATCACATTTTTGGGCATAAAACCAAGTGGTCACTTTGAATTGGCCTGGTCACTTGGAATAAAATAAAATAAAATAAGCAGTGACATAGCACTAGTTTTATATAGGTTTTGAAATTGGTTTTCAAATTATATTTTCTTTGAAACTTGGGTTTAAATCTTAGCAATCTAGCAATACACTTTGAAAGCAATAAGACACAAGGTTTGGTTCACTGAACACCTATCTCACATTGGAGATTTGTATTTGGTTTAAATGCTGATCACATAAAATAATGAGCTCATATGCTACTGTTTTTGAATTGATTTGTTTGAAATGAACTCTATATGATCATGGATGCATGGATGATATGCATAAGTTTGAAATATGATTTTAGGGATGTTACAATACCTAATGCCACCTTTATAACCACCCAGTTACGGAAGTGGTGTTTGATGTCATCAAAGCATTCATCCGATGAGGGTGGTTAACATGATATCATGGTCGAAGGATTAGGTTACTATGTACTTGAAAGCTTGTAGCAAACGAACTTATAAATGACTTGATCTTACGCTATGCTTACTATAGGAGTGTGTCCATCATATCATTATCCTAATGACATGATCTTTTTATTAATAACATCTAATGTCCATGATCAGGAAACCAAGATCATCTATTAATCAACAAGCTAGTTTAACAGGAGGCTTTACTAGGGACTTCTTTTATGTTTACAAAACACACAAGTATTATTGTTTCCGGTTAATACAATTATAACATGGAATGTAAACATTTATCATAACATAAAGATATAATAATAACCATTTTTATTATTGCCTCTTGGGCATATCTCCAACAGTAACCATGATTTTGAGAATCAATTGGTTTTGACGTTGTCTTCATCGTCTTATGAATCTAGGAAGCATTAAGAAGGTACGGTTGAGTACGAGCGTACTCAGCAAGTTCACTAAAAAAGAGTGTTTGATGCACTATATATAACCATAGACCATAGGTCATAGGATATGTAGGTTTTCGTAAACATTTCTTCAAAGGTTGATTTTATTCTAAAAAGCTATGTCCGTCAGCCTTCATAGGTTTACCAGAACATCATGGAGTTCCTTTCCTGTCGCGTTCGTAGCTCCTTCCTGGAATAGTGAGTATCGTGTCACACTTTTTTACACTCTGCAGAGGTGTATTGCTTTACCCATGAGAGACCTTAGTTTTGTTGCACATCCGAGTTGCATTCTCATCTACACTTCCTTGGTGTGGGGCCTAGTCTAAGATCCAAGCCGATTACTTCCCTTCTCCGCAACCCCAGATGACAACATGGCCCTGCAAGTAGAACTACCTCTGTTAACCTCCATATAGGAAGATATCACTATGGTAGACTCCTTGAGGACTCTAGTGAGCAGATCATGACCCTGGCAACCCCAGCAAAGTGGTAGACCTACCTTTGACAGTACCTCACAGATGATCTAGACACCAAGATCGTGGGGCACTGAGGGGTCCCACCCATGTACCGGTGCTCGTAAGGAATCCCAGCATCATGATATGGTCATCCGTTAACACGCGAAAGGAAGAAGATCCATCTGACTTCACCGTCCCATTCTAGATCTCATGGTTAACACATATTATATGGCGCAAATCACTGGCGACATTTATTATTAAATCCTAGATGATATATTCCCGTGCAATGGTAGTTCCATTGCCAGTCATAATAGGTTAGCTGATCACCCTCGATCAGTAACCAATAGTTATAGTCCATTATGAAAATAGTGCTTTCTGCCATCCTTTTTCGAATGTAGGTGATAACATTAGTAGATTGTAAATACTCCATAAAAATAACCAAAGGACATGGGGAAGTGTGAACTTGTCTTATGTGATTGCAACACTCACGGTCTTCAAGACAATATAAACTCCAATATCTGAAAACAACATCATTGGTCCGGTAAGGACTAATGCTTATAGAAGCAAGATGCAATTATGCATAGGTAATGTAATGCAATTTTTAAACTCGAAACCCCCAAAGTAATGTCGATGATCTAGGGTTTAGGATCTTGTGATCATTTCTTTGGAATGTGTTCCCCTTTTTTATCAGTTTCACACTTGTGCTTCTTCTTAGGCTTGTGAGAGTGAGTAAAACACTTACAAATACAATAAAGTAGCATACAACAACATAACAGTCAAGTGTTGATACATGGTTAAAACATCTTATATAAAGATTGTTATTCTATTAGATCCTTTAATGAAATAGCTACGTCTTACTTTTAATGCATCTTAAAAGAATAAATTTTGAAGAAAAGTTCACTTTATAAAGTAAAAGCATTGAAACTTGAAGTTAACTACTATTAGGGTTTCTTCCTATCTCTAATTATCATAAAAGAAAGCATTGCTACATTTGAATAAAGACAACACTTGAAGTTGAGACTTATATGTCTTGAATATGAAATGATACTACATGTTGATTACTTCATAATACTTCATAAAAGTCTAGATAGAAGTAGTATTACATTTATTTGAGTAGTGTTTTCTTAACATTATAAGTGTATGGAATTTTTTATCCACTTAGAAATTAGTGGTTGTATTTTATAAATATGGATGAGGAATTATTTGTACTACTCATGAATTATGTTTAGATTTTAAATATCTTCATAAACTTATAAGAGAAATGATAGTGGAAATGTTTAATAAATCAAAATATGATTTTTTTTATGCTTTTATAATTGATATAATCATTTTGTAAATTAATATACAATTATGGTAGATTTAGAAAATGTATTAAAGATGATTTGCATTATTTTACTACCTATAAGCATCAATTGGGATTAGTAGATCTTAAATGGATAATAGTAAAGACATGGACAAGTTTTTATATACCTTTAATGAATTAAAATAAAGGGAAAAGGTTTAAATAAAGTTTATTAAATATCCATATTTTATTTTACTTTGGAAGTGAAATATTATATTTTTAGTGTGTCGATTTTATTTATTTTGATCATTTTGGTATATTATATGTATTTTTATGATTTTTAATTAATAAAACATGCTTTTCCCAATATTTATACTTAATAGAATACTTGTTAAATAATAATTTGTTTTATTTAGCCTGTATAACAAAGTAAAATAATAGATTTAAATTATAGATCTTATTTTTCTAAAGATTTTGATATATAATACATATTTTTCTGAATTATAAAATAAAATATATTGATTCTATAAGATTTATTCCTTTTCTAAAATATTAAACCCATTTTTTGAAAAGATTTATTATATCATGCTGACAACAACATGAGGTGGAGTTGTTTTTGACTAGGTCTGGTTCTAGCCCCAATCACTGACTGGTGGGCCTAGGGCCACGTGAGATACCTACGCGAATGGTTTGACTAGGCTTGACCATGCACTGAGGTGATGATGACATCAGCATGACGTTACTCCGGTGTCAGAACTGCAGATCGATGATGGACATGGCGCATGGGACATCGCGGAACTGCACGAGTGGTTGTGTTGGAAACAGTGCAACACAAGAAACCATATGGTGGTGGCACCGCTCAGATTTGGTCACCGGAGGATAGCCGTCGGCGAGCTCAAGTGGCAGTGCTGGCAGGTGATCATGAAGGTGGCAATACAGGAAGCAATCGAGGAAATGGAGGACACTAGCATGTTAAGTAGCTCACCAGTAAGCTCGTGGAAAGTTCGGTGAGGTAAGGTGCGGCCGAAATCGATAGGGACAACGACGGCCATACTTTAGGAAGTAGGTTTCAACTGTGGTGCCTTAGGCTTCTCCGTCTTGCGCTGATAGGGGCAAAAGCTAGAGGAGGACGAGGCAGTTCTCCTGGATATCTCATCTAAGCATGGGGAGGTCGACAACGGCAAGCTCAGACAAGGTCTGTGACTAGGATGATTATAAGATGAAACACAAAGTTTTTGCATGGCTCTTCATGATGGATCGCTTAAACACCTGGGGTATGCTAGTGTAAGGGTCCCAACCTTTAATAAGGTAGAGTCCCCTGTGTTTATAATGCTAGTCCCTGGATCAATAGCTAGCATCCACAGTTAAGATGTAATATCAAGAAACAAAGGTCATAATACAACTTTATAACCAGGAATAAAATAAATTATTACATCTTTACATAGCTCATTTGGCTATTACAATACATTGCAGCAGAATATCTATAAGCATGGGGTCCTTCATCTTCAAAGTGCCACAGGCAGACATGTTGGTTGTAGACTTTGTAATCCTAATCAACACACTTCACTAAATCAATCAAACCTGCAACATAACAAGTTACAACCACAAGGGTCAATACATTTGAATTGTATTGGCAAGTGACACTATGGCAGAATAGTGGAGTCTATCATCTATATGCATTTGGCTAAGTGGAGTTGAGGCTTGCATTGCTCAAAATAGATTTTCCTTATCATTTTGAAAACACTAAATTTTTGCTTGACAAAAATCATTTTTCTCAATCAAAGATTGAAGATCCTTTAACCCTTGTTCAACCACAAGTTTTTAACTTAGAAATTTGAATGATGAGATTCTTGATTGCTTCCATGTCTTGATGCTCAAATTGTCCTTTACCAGGGACATGGCTAAGTACTTAGATTTTACACTCTGTAGAGGTGGTGCACTTTCCCCACAAGACTTGGTTTCCCAAGACAAGATCTTTCAGAAGCCTTCCCTTAGACCAAAATGGACGCGTTCCAACCTATCAAACTCTACCACCAACTATCCATATGGCTAAGTTCTTGCAACCTATGTGATCCAGGCAGAGCCCATAATGCCAAGTGGCTGCACTTGAAGCTTCTCAACATTTGACATCTCAAATCTCTTTGTTCCTGGGTGGCAATCCACAAGTGAGATACACAAGGTCAACCATAGACATGGGCCTTGTGAACCACTCAACCAAAATCCACCAAGCAATTACCATTCCACCCAGGTGATTCATTAACTTAGTTGTTTTATTAAGAAAAACATAAGTCCTCAGACTTAGAAATTTTCCATAGTATGAATGTATATTCCACCCTTGTTTTCTATTAGCTAAGCTAAGCATGACAGTAATAGGAATCTTAACTTAGAAGATTTCTATTAAGGTTTCATCTACTAGGTTTTCCTATAGCAAGGTTTATACTTAGCAAAATTTCCATGCAAGTTTTACTTAGAGAAAATCACTAATGCATAGTGAAAGTAATGGGACAAAAAGTATGAGCATCACTTGCCTTTTTGGTAGAGGGTATAAGTTCACTCCTTGTCTTTGCAACAATCACACTCTTCAAGTCACTACAGATCAATCAAGCAAGGCACAAACTCAATCTACCAATCAAGCAAAACATCACATAAAATGACAAAGTCAAAGTAAAGCATGCAAACATGCCAAGCTTTGTTTTATTTGAAAAAGTGGTTCCTAATGGGTCATAAAAATTTGAAAACACCTAATGGTCATTTTTGTAAAGTGGCAAAGTCATTTGCAAAAGGTTTCACTTTATAAACCATTTTCAAAACAAGGTATCATTTTATGTGGTGTAGAAATATTTTTACTAAGGCATTAATCTATAGGGTTCACCAAATACGTTTTCAAACCATAAAACTTGGTGTTTAGGGTCAGAGAGTTTAAAACAAAACATTTCCCAAAAGTTTTCTTCCAAAACCATTTTTAATAAATAAACCACATTTCTATTTGACTAGAAATGGTTTTAAATCAAAGAATCATTATTTTGTTTCACCAAATACATTTTTGAATCCACAAAGTGTTTCCTATGGTCAGTAGGTTCAAATCACACCATTTGCCAAAGATTTTATCCCCAAAATCATTTTTGAACAATTTTTATAATCTAATCAAGCATTCAAATGTTTCTGCAAAAACAAACATTTTACCAGAGGCTTTTTAATAAACAAATGGCATGGTTGGCTAGGGCTTGTTCCACTGATTCCAATGATATAAAGTTTGAAAAATTTGGACGTGTGGAACTAAAGTTACAAGAGTTTCAAATCTGCATCTAAATCATATTCAAATTTTGTTTTAAACAGAACTGGTGACACGCGTCCTATTCCCATTCGTCGGTACCGGTTCGGGTGGATTGAGTGACGCAGGCCGTTGGGTTAAGTGATATCGCATGGCGCGCAGAGGCTACTTACCTCTTCGCCTAGTTTCTATCCTAGCCGCTGGATTCTAATCGCACGGCATCTAGCACACTTACCAGAGACGGGCGGCGCTGCGGTGTCTACTGGCGGCGGAGCGGCCAGATGGTGGCGGCGCTGGCAAAGCAGGAAGCGAGAGAGGGAGGGAGTAGGCTCACCGTGTTCGCAGAAGCCTGGGGAAGCTCAAGGTGGTGCTGTCTTGGCGAGGGGCGCACTGGAGCGGGCTTAATCTCTCGCCGGAGTGGAGCCGCGCCTCGGCCTCGCTCAGTCGTCGTCGAGGACGGTGCTATGGATCACTCGGAGACAAATGAAACGCACGGTCAGACGCGCAAAGTCACGGTGATGATGTGTGCGTGATTGAGAGGGGTCGGGGTAGTCTGGTTTACCAGAGGGAGGTCGCCGGAGAAGAGCCAGACGGTGACGGCGGCGGTTGTTGTCGTTGCCGATGCTCAGGGGAGCGCGCGAGCGAGCTGGCGATGCGGAGAGGTACGCCTGGGTTTGGGGAGTGTGTTTGTGTACTTGGGGAGGCAAGAGGTGGCAAGTACTGGCCGGAATCGGGGGAAAAGCTCGTCGGTGGCAGTGAGGTTCGGAGAAGAATCGGGGCGGCCTGGGGGCGTGCTAATGCAGGGTGACAGAGGGGAAATGGAGAGGAGGCATGGGCGTTTAAGCTTGCGTGATCAAAGCGAGTAATGGTGGCCGCGTTAAGACGAATTAAACCGGAGGAATCAACGGCAGGAGCGGGGAAGAACGGGTCGCAGTGGTGGAGACGATGAACAAGAGAGGGTGGGGTCGGCTGGTCAGTGAGAAAGGGAGTGAGGGGATGGGGTCCACTTGTCATCGTCTGTATGGGTGCGTGATCGAGTGAACAACGTTTCGCTGAGGGAAAGAAAGGTGGGCTAGAGTTGGGCCTAAACTGGGCTGCTGGGTTAGGTCGACCAGATTCCTATTTTTTTCCAGTTCTGAATCTTTTTCTTTTTCCAAATCAATTTCTGTTTTGAATTTCAATCAACTATTCAAACATTCAAACAATTCAAACAATCACCACACTTCTAATGAGTTTTTGGTTCTGTTTATCAACATAAACCAAATCCCAAAATAAAATAATATTTTTATTCTTTTTAGGATCCATTCATTAATTAAATAAAATGGACCTTTAGTTATTTAATCAAATAGGGTTTGATTTATTTAATAAAATCTCCATTTGAAATCCAAATATTATCAAACCCAAATCAGTAGGTTTTATTTGAAAATAAAAGATACTTGGAAAACTTGTTTAAAACAAAATAACATTTTTACTTTAGGGTCCATTAATAATCAAATAGAATGGACCTTAGTTATTAAATCAAATAGGGTTTGTTTTATTTAAAAAAATTATGTGAAATCTAAATAAAACCAAAACACTTCAGTAGGTTTTATTTGAGATTATAAAATACTTGGAAAACTTAAATAAATAAGTTTTAGTGTTTATTTAAAATGGGAAAAAGCCTTTACTTAAATAAATTTGGATATTAAATCCTTATTATTTTATTTAAATAAACCTTTACTATTTTTATCAAAACAAAACATTTTATTTCAAAAACTTGGCCAAGGTTTAATTTGGCTCTATAAAATAATCTTTATTTATAAATCCACCTTTTCTTTTGAAAACCAAATCCTTTTATAAAATAATCCAAAATAGTAATTTTAAATATTTTGAAGTTTATTGTTTATTTAACTTTTTAAATCCCTTTAGGATTTTATTTGATCCAAATAGGTTTTGAAAGTTTCCAAATTGGATTCAAAAAGTTTCTTTTCACCCTGAAATTCAACAAAGTTTTATTTTATTCATTTATTTTTCACATTACAAGATTTGGAAAATCTTGGGATGTGACAGGCTACCACCCTTAAAATAAATCTCGTCCCGAGATTTGGGAGGCTAGGGTTACAAGTAGGCTCAAACAACTAGGGTACTACCACCCTTAAAAATTTTCCAACTAATTTACATGTTGGCTTGCTTGGGATCTTGATGTAACTTTCCTGGATAGAAGTTTGCATAGTGGCCTAGTTCCTTGCATTTGAAAGATGTGATAAGGCTGAGGTCTTGAGGTGGCTTCTCTGGACAATATGATGCATAATGTCCTAACTCTTTGCAGTGTTTGCACATCACTTGGCTAATATCCTTCCTCATCTTGGGTTTCACTAGCTTTTGTTTGTCCTCTTGGCTCTTCTTCTTTTTTGGGCATTCACTGGCATAGTGTCCCATCTCTTTGCAATTGTAACATTGCACTTGAGTAATATCCTTCTTGTTAGGGTTGGGGCATTTCTTCTTCTTCTTGGGTCTCTCCAAATCTAGGAGTTCTTCTAGTTCATGCTCCTCAAAGGTGGGAAATCTTTCTCTCTTCTTGGGGCAGTTACTAGAGATATGACCTTCTTCTTCACAATTAGGGAATTGGTTTTCATGCTCCTTGGATGTATGATCCTTGTCTTTACAAACATTGCTAGCTTGGGTTCCTTCTAAAATAACATCTTTGTCATCCTTGTTGTCATTAGCTCTTTGGGAAAAGTTTTCTCCCATGTTGATCATTTGAGTAACCAATCCTTGCGACAATTGGGATTGAAGTTTCAAAATCCTTTGTATGGCTGGGTCTAGTCCATTGTTGTTGGCTAAAAGTTGAGTTGTCTCTTGGCTCAACTGGTTTTGGGTTGCTATGAGTTCTCTCATGTTGTCCTCTTGGTTGTTGTTGGTGTCATCAACCTTGAGGTTGGAGTCTCTTGGAGTAGTCATCTGTTTGGGGTTGAATGGAGATTAGAATAGGCAAGATATTTCTAAGGAAATAGTTTTAATCACACACATCACAATTTACACAAGCAATGTGCAAGCAATCACAAACAAACATTTCACTCAAACAACAAAGTTCAAACACATTTTTAGGCAGCAAAATATTTTTGTTGCACCACATAAGTTGGTGTGTTTGACTTAAACAAAATATGGTGGTCCATCTATATGGTTCACTTGTGATCTTTCCTTCCTTCTTGGTTCTTCTTGTATGAGATCTTGGTTTCCTTGGGGAAAACTCTTGGTCACAATAACTTCAAAGGTGAGGATGGCTCCTTCTAAGTTGTGTTTCCTTAGTCTCCAAATCTTGAGCAAGATTTCCTTGTCTCACTTGTCCTTAGTGGTATCCAAGATTGAAATCCTTGGTGAATATGCTAAAGATGTTGAAGTCATTAGAGTTGAAGAAGTTGAAGTCATTAGAGTTGATGATGTCCTTTGCACATGGTGAAGTCTTTGGCCATGGGGTAGGTTTTGTCCATCAAGTTGAAATAGAAGAGATGTAGAGTTGAAACCAAAATGGTTGAGGAAAGAGTTTAGTTTTGGAACAAATACAACTCCTATTTTTCTAAGGGTTTTTGTCCAATCCTAGGGTTATAAATCCTATAGGCAACACAATGCTCTGATACCATCTGTAAGGGTCCCAACCTTTAATAAGGTAGAGTCCCATGTGTTTACAATGCTAGTCCCTGGATCAATAGCTAGCATCCACAGTTAAGATGTAAAATCAAGAAACAAAGGTCATAATACAACTTTATAACCAGGAAAAAAATAAATTATTACATCTTTACATAGCTCATTTGGCTATTACAATACATTGCAGCAGAATATCTATAAACATGGGGTCCTTCATCTTCAAAGTGCCACAGGCAGACATGTTGGTTGTAGACTTTGTAATCCTAATCAACACACTTCACTAAATCAATCAAACCTGCAACATAACAAGTTACAGCCACAAGGGTCAATACATTTGAATTGTATTGGCAAGTGACACTATGGCAGAATAGTGGAGTCTATCATCTATATGCATTTGGCTAAGCGGAGTTGAGGATTGCATTGCTCAAAATAGATTTTCCTTATCATTTTGAAAACACTAAGTTTTTGCTTGACAAAAATCATTTTTCTCAATCAAAGATTGAAGATCCTTTAACCCTTGTTCAACCACAAGTTTTTAACTTAGAAATTTGAATGATGAGATTCTTGATTGCTTCCATGTCTTGATGCTCAAATTGTCCTTTACCAGGGACATGGCTAAGTACTTAGATTTTACACTCTGCAGAGGTGGTGCACTTTCCCCACAAGACTTGGTTTCCCAAGACAAGATCTTTCAGAAGCCTTCCCTTAGACCAAAATGGACGTGTTCCAACCTATCAAACTCTACCACCAACTATCCATATGGCTAAGTTCTTGCAACCTATGTGATCCAGGCAGAGCCCATAATGCCAAGTGGCTGCACTTGAAGCTTCTCAACATTTGACATCTCAAATCTCTTTGTTCCTGGGTGGCAATCCACAAGTGAGATACACAAGGTCAACCATAGACATGTGCCTTGTGAACCACTCAACCAAAATCCACCAAGCAATTACCATTCCACCCAGGTGATTCATTAACTTAGTTGTTTTATTAAGAAAAACATAAGTCCTCAGACTTAGAAATTTTCCATAGTATGAATGTATATTCCACCCTTGTTTTCTGTTAGCTAAGCTAAGCATGACAGTAATAGGAATCTTAACTTAGAAGATTTCTATTAAGGTTTCATCTACTAGGTTTTCCTATAGCAAGGTTTATACTTAGCAAAATTTCCATGCAAGTTTTACTTAGAGAAAATCACTAATGCATAGTGAAAGTAATGGGACAAAAAGTATGAGCATCACTTGCCTTTTTTGTAGAGGGTATAAGTTCACTCCTTGTCTTCGCAACAATCACACTCTTCAAGTCACTACAGATCAATCAAGCAAGGCACAAACTCAATCTACCAATCAAGCAAAACATCACATAAAATGACAAAGTCAAAGTAAAGCATGCAAACATGCCAAGCTTTGTTTTATTTGAAAAAGTGGTTCCTAATGGGTCATAAAAATTTGAAAACACCTAATGGTCATTTTTGTAAAGTGGCAAAGTCATTTGCAAAAGGTTTCACTTTATAAACCATTTTCAAAACAAGGTATCATTTTATGTGGTGTAGAAATATTTTTACTAAGGCATTAATCTATAGGGTTCACCAAATATGTTTTCAAACCATAAAACTTGGTGTTTAGGGTCAGAGAGTTTAAAACAAAACATTTCCCAAAAGTTTTCTTCCAAAAACATTTTTAATAAATAAACCACATTTCTATTTGACTAGAAATGGTTTTAAATCAAAGAATCATTATTTTGTTTCACCAAATACATTTTTGAATCCACAAAGTGTTTCCTATGGTCAGTAGGTTCAAATCACACCATTTGCCAAAGATTTTATCCCCAAAATCATTTTTGAACAATTTTTATAATCTAATCAAGCATACAAATGTTTCTGCAAAAACAAACATTTTACCAGAGGCTTTTTACTAAAAAAATGGCATGGTTGGCTAGGGCTTGTTCCACTGATTCCAATGATATAAAGTTTGCAAAATTTGGACGTGTGGAACTAAAGTTACAAGAGTTTCAAATCTGCATCTAAATCAGATTCAAATTTTGTTTTAAACAGAACTGGTGACACGCGTCCTATTCCCATTCGTCGGTACTGGATCGGGTGGATCGAGTGACGCAGGCCGTTGGATTAAGTGATATCGCACGGCGCGCAGAGGCTACTTACCTCTTCGCCTAGTTTCTATCCTAGCCGCTGGATTCTAATCGCACGGCATCCAGCACACTTGCCAGAGACGGGCGACGCTGCGGTGGCTACTGGTGGCGGAGCGGCCAGATGGTGGCGGCGCTGGCGAAGCAGGAAGCGAGAGAGAGGGGAGTAGGCTCACCGTGTTCGCAGAAGCCTGGGGAAGCTCAAGGTGGTGCTGTCTTGGCGAGGGGCGCACTGGAGCGGGCTTAATCTCTCGCCGGAGTGGAGCTGCACCTCGGCCTCGCTCAGTCGTCGTCGAGGACGGTGCTATGGATCACTCGGAGACAAACGAAACGCACGGTCAGACGCGCAAAGTCACGGTGATGATGTGTGCGTGATTGAGAGGGGTCGGGGTAGTCTGGTTTACCAAAGGGAGGTCGCCGGAGAAGAGCCAGACGGTGGCGGCGGCGGTTGTTGTCATTGCCGATGCTTAGGGGCGTGCGCGAGCGAGCTGGCGATGCGGAGAGGTACGCCTGGGTTTGGGGAGTGTGTCTGTGTACTTGGGGAGGCAAGAGGTGGCGAGTACTGGCCGGAATCGGGGGAAAAGCTCATCGGTGGCAGTGAGGTTCGGAGAAGAATCGGGGCGGCCTGGGGGCGTGCTAATGCGGGGTGACAGAGGGGAAATGGAGAGGAGGCATGGGCGTTTAAGCTTGCGTGATCAAAGCGAGTAATGGTGGCCACGTTAAGACGAATTAAACCGGAGGAATCAACGGCAGGAGCGGGGAAGAACGGGTCGTAGTGGTGGAGACGATGAACAGGAGAGGGTGGGGTCGGCTGGTCAGTGAGAAAGGGAGTGAGGGGACGGGTCCACTTGTCATCGTCTGTATGGGTGCGTGATCGAGTGAACAACGTTTCGCTGAGGGAAAGAAAGGTGGGCTGGAGTTGGGCCTAAACTGGGCTGCTGGGTTGGGTCGACCAGATTCCTATTTTTTTTCCAGTTCTGAATCTTTTTCTTTTTCCAAATCAATTTCTGTTTTGAATTTCAATCAACTATTCAAACATTCAAACAATTCAAACAATTACCACACTTGTAATGAGTTTTTGGTTCTGTTTATCAACATAAACCAAATCCCAAAATAAAATAATATTTTTATTCTTTTTAGGATCCATTCATTAATTAAATAAAATGGACCTTTAGTTATTTAATCAAATAGGGTTTGATTTATTTAATAAAATCTCCATTTGAAATCCAAATATTATCAAACCCAAATCAGTAGGTTTTATTTGAACATAAAAGATACTTGGAAAACTTGTTTAAAACAAAATAACATTTTTACTTTAAGGTCCATTAATAATCAAATAGAATGGACCTTAGTTATTAAATCAAATAGGGTTTGTTTTATTTAAAAATTTTATTTGAAATCTAAATAAAACCAAAACACTTCAGTAGGTTTTATTTGAGATTATAAAATACTTGGAAAACTTAAATAAATAAGTTTTAGTGTTTATTTAAAATGGGAAAAAGCCTTTACTTAAATAAATTTGGATATTAAATCCTTATTATTTTATTTAAATAAACCTTTACTATTTTATCAAAACAAAACATTTTATTTCAAAAACTTGGCCAAGGTTTAATTTGGCTCTATAAAATAATCTTTATTTATAAATCCACCTTTTCTTTTGAAAACCAAATCCTTTTATAAAAAGATCCAAAATAGTAATTTTAAATATTTTGAAGTTTATTGTTTATTTAACTTTTTAAATCCCTTTAGGATTTTATTTGATCCAAATAGGTTTTGAAAGTTTCCAAATTGGATTCAAAAAGTTTCTTTTCACCCTGAAATTCAACAAAGTTTTATTTTATTCATTTATTTTTCACATTATAAGATTTGGAAAATCTTGGGATGTGACAGCTAGTGCGGCGGCAATGTCCAATATCTGATGTTAATTGTGTAATCTGTCAGCAAGAAAGAGAGACTAATGAGCATAGCTTCTTCTCTTGTAAATTCAGTTTATTGTGCTGGTCAGTGCTAGGAATCTCTTGGAACATGAGTATGAACTTCTCTGACAAATTATCTACTGCAGAAATATTGTGGAAGAATCCATTGTTTCTTGAGTGTGCAATTCTATGTGCTTGGAACATCTGGAAACAAAGAAACAGAAGGTACTTTGATAATGTAGATCCTGATATCCAGTGTTAGTTAGCATAATTCTCCTGTGATATTCATCTTCTAGGGGCTAGGCTGAAACCATCTCTTAGAGATCATATTATATACTTTGTAAGTGAGGTGAGAGTTTGACTGGGTTTTTTATGGGGCGGAAATCTCTTGCCCTTTGTAAATATGATGTAATATATCATTTTTTTTATAATTTAAGAGCTGTAGGAAACTCTCGTGCTGTAATTACTCAAAAAAGGTCTACGACTAGGGTTTCGGACAGAGGAGGTCACAGAGAGCTTGCAAGGGAGGAAGAGAATGGATGAGGATGAGAGAGTGAGTCCTCGGGCTAGTCTTATCCCCTCCAAGCGACAACGGTGAGCATCTTGGCGTTGGCGGGTGCGGCAGACAGCAACACGCGGCTGCTTCGAGAGCGTCGCGCGAGGTGGACGACGATGATAACATGGATGAAGTGGTAATTTGGGTCGTACCGGTGCTGGGTCATGGTGAAGCGAGCGAAACGGAGGAATGCTACATTGCTGGGCAGTGGATAGCCAGAATAGGAAATGGGCCACAGGCCGTGGGCTAGGAGTTCTACTCTGTTTTTCTTTCTTTCTCTTTTCTATTTCCTATTTCAACAAATCCATTTCAAAACAAGGTTTATCAATTTTTTAGAATACCACAGCATTATTTAGAACATTTAAAATACTGCACAGATCTATTGTGATTACCTGGCTTTAACACTTTTTTTGTTAATTTTCATATTTTATAATTATATAAGAGGTTCTTCTATTAAATGGAATATACAAGAATTAGGGTTTTAGGATTTTTGTTTATTACTTAAAGAATTATCTAAGCATGATTTTCATTTATGTTTGAGATTGATGGAATTTTAAAGTGTCTGTAAAGATTAGTATTTAGGCATACAATATTTTCATAAGTGGCACCATATAATAATCATGATGATTTTCAATATTATGGTTTTTTAATCTTATGACCCCTCTATTTGAATCATACTTGGTTTTAGGGTTTAAGATTATCCTTTGGAAATCCTCCAATGGATACTTCAGAGATAGTAACTGATTCTATTATTGTTACTAAAATGAATATGGAATAAGGTTAGGTTTCATATATATATACACCCTCATGCAGGGATGCTAAACATGCACAAAAGCACTTAATCTTTTTAAACAACCAAGAATAAGCTCTTATTTAAGGGTTCTCTTCCTTATTAAGTGTAGTTAATTCTTGGTGGAAAGTTATTATATAATGGTTGGTAGTAAATACCATTAAGGACAATCCTCAAATTGTGGAACCAATCCGTGAAGTTGCTTCCATTGTTTTTCAACTTTTCTTTATCTAGGAACGCATTAAAATTGATGGTAGGGGCCGTAGTGATCTACAACATATTTACAAAGACTTTAGACTAATTTTATGAAAAATTGAGTTCATATTTAATACTTAAATTAACTAGGTGAACTCCCTCTCAAAACAACATCCCTCACATTATTTTTAGTGATCACACGAACCAAATCCACTACACCAAGTATGATCATCACGAGAGATGATGTAGCTTCAAAGGCGAACAATCATCATGTTCATCATATCAATCATATGACTCATGCTTTACCTTTCGGAATTACGTGTTCCAATACAACGTATGTACATGCTAGGCTCATCAAGATTAACCTTAGTATCCACATGAGAAAATGTGGCTTGCTCCCGTTGTATGCACACGTAGAATCTATCACACCCGATCATCACGTGGTGCTTCAAAACGACGAGTCTTAGCAATGGTGCCTACTAAGGACGAACACTTTATTACTTGATATTTAGTGAAAGGGATCATATTATAATGCTAATGTCGCAATCTAAACAATACAAGATGCATAAAAGTATTAACATCACATGAAATTCATAATATGTGATATGATATGGTCTTTCTTCTTGTGCCTTCGATCTCCATCTCAAGGCATGAACATGATCTCCATCATCACCGGCGTGGCGTCAAGGTCAATGGTACCGCTCCATGGTTGTCGTCCACCAGCACCAACTATTACAACTACTTTGAATAATAGACACGCAAGTCTTAAACCAAATTTAAAGACAACCATAAGGCTCACGCCGGTTGCCAACTTACAATAAGGATCATTGTATACATTATATATAATCACAATCATGTCCATATCACATCACAACACACCCCTAGAAAACAAAGTTAGACGCCTCTAATTTTATTTGCATGTTTTACGTGGTTTGGGGCTTTCGAGTAAGAACCATTCTAACTTATGAACAAGAACCACAATGTTGATACAGGTATTTTCAAGTGCCTGTTGTAAATTGAATCTTCACTATGGTGGAAGAGACAAACACCCGCAAAGCCACTTATGCAATGCAAGTTGCATGTTGAGCGTGGAGCAAGTCTCATGAACGATGTCATGTAAGGTTAGCCCGGGCCGCTTCATCCCACCATCCCGCAAGATGCAAAGTACACAAAATACAATCGACAATAAAAGCATCAATGCCCACAATAACCATTATGTTATACTTGTGCAACAGATCTACGCATAAACCTCGCTTTGATACCACTGTAGGGGTTCGTAGCATGGAAAAAAAAATCTATCGCATGAACACACAAAAGCCAAGATATAATCTACGAGATCGGTGCAATGAGATTGAAGATTGGTAACCCCCAAATATCCAAAGCGTTTAACAAGATATGGATCTCTCTTGGGTGATGTAGTCGTTCACTTGCCGATCTCAAGATTGCGTAGACGATCCTTTCGGCGGCACGTTTCGGCAGCGCTCCCGTAGTCGGTCACACGTTTGATACTCGGTGAAGACCTTCCTCTCCCTTGTTCCAGCAGGCAGCGGAGGTTGTAGATCTCCTCGCAATTCTGGCAGCACGACAATGTGGTGGCGAAGGTGGAGGAGTAGATCCTGCAGGGCTTCGCCTAGACCCGGAGCAGTTATGGTAGACTAGAGGGGTTCTTCGGTGGCTAGGGTTAGGCACCAAGGTGAGAAGGTGGCATCGGCGGTGGCTAGGGCGGCAATGGCTAGGGCGGCGACGACGCTTGGGCGGCGGCGGCTTGGGCGGCTAGGGTTTTGGTTGAGGGGAGAGGGGCTGCCCCCTCCCCTCCTTTTATGAGAGGGAGAGGCGGTTTGGGAAGGGGGAGGCGGAGTCCTCCCCTAACTCCCTCTCCTTGGCCGGCGGTGTGGGAGGGAGGTTTCCTCTCCTTCCTCCACTAGGATTTGACTTTCATACATCGGTTTGACTTTTTCAAACACTTGTTTGACCTAATCAAACTAGGGTTTTATTTCTCTCTTCGTTTTGACCAACCAAGTGACCAAGGGCATGAACCATTCATCCCATTTGGGTTTAGTACATTCTGTGTACCCCCTTCCCCTGAAGTAGTGTACCTTCTAGAACTTTCTAGAAGCTTCCGGTCAAAACACCAAAAACATTTCTGAACCCCGCGAAATTGACTTTCCTTATATGAGTCTTATTTTACGGACCATTCCAGATCTCCTCGTGATGTCCTGGATCCAATCCGAGACTCCAAACAACATTTGGTCTCCAACATACATTACATATCTACTTAACCAAATCGAATCCTTAAGTGTGTTTCCCTACGGTTCGTGAATTATGCAGACATGATCGAGACACTTCTCGGATCAATAACCAATAGAGGAATCTGGAAATTCATATGGCTCCCACATATTTCTACGATTACTTCGTGATCAGATGAACCATTTACATATGATACCAATTTCCCTTTGTCTCGTGATAATTTACTTATCCGAGGTTTGATCGTCGATATCTCCAATACCTAGTTCAACCTCGTTACCGATAAGTACTCTTTACTCGTTCCGTGATATGTGATCCCTTGTGACCTAGTCACATGCTTGCAAGCCAATTGGATGACATTCCACCGAGAGGGCCCATAGTATGTCTATCCGTCATATGGATGGACAAATCCCACTCTTGATCCAGTGCCTCAACACATACTTTTAGAATACCTAATGCCACCTTTATAACCACCCAGTTATGGAAGTGGTGTTTGATGTCATCAAAGCATTCATCCGGTGAGGGTGATTAACATGATCTCATGGTCGAAGGATTAGGTTACTATGTACTTGAAATCTTGTAGCAAACGAACTTATAAATGACTTGATCTTACGCTACGCTTACTATAGGAGTGTGTCCATCATATCATTATCCTAATTACATGATCTTTTTATTAATAACAGCTAATGTCCATGATCAGAAAACCAAGATCATCTATTAATCAGCAAGCTAGTTTAACAGGAGGCTTTACTAGGGACTTCTTTTATGTTTACAAAACACACAAGTATTACTGTTGCCGGTTAATACAATTATAACATGGGATGTAAACATTTATCATCAACATAAAGATATAATAATAACCATTTTTTATTATTGCCTCTTGGGCATATCTCCAACCGTAACCATGCTTTTGGGAATCATTTGATTTTGACATTGTCTTCATCAGCTTATGAATCTAGGAAGGATTAAGAAGGTACGGTTCAGTACGAGCGTACTCAACAAGTTCACTAAAAAGAGTGTTTTATGCACTATCTACAGCCACAGACCATAGGTCATAAGATATGCGGGTTTTCGTAAACATTTCTTCAAAAGTTGCTTTTATTCTAAAAAGCTATATCCGTCAGCCTTCATAGGTTTACCAGAACATCATGGAGTTCCTTTCCTGCCGAGTTCGTAGCTCCTTTCCGGAATAGGGAGTAACGTGTCACACTTTTTTACACTCTGCAGAGGTGTATTGCTTTACCCATGAGAGACCTTAGTTTTGTTGCACATCCGAGTTGCATTCTCATCTACACTTCCTTGGTGTGGGGCCTAGTCTAAGATCCAAGCCGATTACTTCCCTTCTCCGCAACCCCAGATGACAACATGGCCCTGCAAGTAGAACTACCTCTGTTAACCTCCATATAGGAAGATATCACTATGGTAGACTCCTTGAGGACTCTAGTGAGCAGATCATGACCCTGGCAACCCCAGCAAAGTGGTAGACCTACCTTTGACAGTACCTCACAGATGATCTAGACACCAAGATCGTGGGGCACTGAGGGGTCCCACCCATGTACCGGTGCTCGTAAGGAATCCCAGCATCATGATATGGTCATCCGTTAACACGCGAAAGGAAGAAGATCCATCTGACTTCACCGTCCCATTCTAGATCTCATGGTTAACACATATTATATGGCGCAAATCACTGGCGACATTTATTATTAAATCCTAGATGATATATTCCCGTGCAATGGTAGTTCCATTGCCAGTCATAATAGGTTAGCTGATCACCCTCGATCAGTAACCAATAGTTATAGTCCATTATGAAAATAGTGCTTTCTGCCATCCTTTTTCGAATGTAGGTGATAACATTAGTAGATTGTAAATACTCCATAAAAATAACCAAAGGACATGGGGAAGTGTGAACTTGTCTTATGTGATTGCAACACTCACGGTCTTCAAGACAATATAAACTCCAATATCTGAAAACAACATCATTGGTCCGGTAAGGACTAATGCTTATAGAAGCAAGATGCAATTATGCATAAGTAATGTAATGCAATTTTTAAACTCGAAACCCCCGAAGTAATGTCGATGATCTAGGGTTTAGGATCTTGTGATCATTTATTTGGAATATGTTCCCCTTTTTTTATCAGTTTCACACTTGTGCTTCTTCTTAGGCTTGTGAGAGTGTGTAAAACACTTACAAATACAATAAAGTAGCATACAACAACATAACACTCAAGTGTTGATACATGGTTAAAACATCTTATATAAAGATTGTTATTCTATTAGAGCCTCTAATGAAATAGCTACGTCTTACTTTTAATGCATCTTAAAAGAATAACTTTTGAAGAAAAGTTCACTTTATAAAGTAAAAGCATTGAAACTTGAAGTTAACTACTATTAGGGTTTCTTCCTATCTCTAATTATCATAAAAGAAAACATTTCTACATTTGAATAAACACAACACTTGAAGTTGAGACTTATATGTCTTAAATATGAAATGATACTACATGTTGATTACTTCATAATACTTCATAAAAGTTTAGATAGAAGTAGTATTACTTTTATTTCAGTAGTGTATCCATTTAGAAATTAGTGGTTGTATTTTATAAATATGGATGTAGAATTATTTGGACTACTCATGAATTATCTTTAGATTTTAAATATCTTCATAAACTTATAAGAGAAATGATAGTGGAAATGTTTAATAAATCAAATATGATTTTTTATGCTTTTATAATTGATATAATCATTTTGGAAATTAATATACAATTATGGTAGATTTAGAAAATGCATTAAAGATTATTTGGATTATTTTACTACCTATAAGCATCAATTGGGATAGTAGATCTTAAATGGATAATAGTAAAGACATGAAAAAGTTTTTATATACCTTTAATGAATTAAAATAAAGGGAAAAGGTTTAAATAAGGTTTATTAAATCTCCACATTTTATTTTACTTCGAAAGTGAAATATTATATTTTTAGTGTGTATATTTTTTTTTTGATCATTTTGGTATATTATATGTATTTTTATGATTTTTAAATAATAAAACATGTTTTCCCAAGTTTTATACTTAATAGAATACTTGTTAAATAATAATGTATTTTATTTAGGTTGTATAACAAAGTAAGATAATAGATTTAAATTATAGATTTTACTTTTCTAAAGATTTTGATATATACTAGCTGAATGCCCGTGCGTTGCTACGAACATAAATAGACTGAATAGGATTTTGTAATTTTTAAACCGAACATGTATATTTCTTAGATCAACAATGAGCAATTTAAGCATGGCAACACGTCACACATAATTTCATAACTCTTCACACTTTTACCACCACAATGTTGTGCATCTTCCTCCATTCGCACCTCCCAATATGACAAGGCATTGCCTTCATCATTCGACGGTTCCACCGTCTTGTCTTTAGCCCTGCCATTGGTCCATACCTTTTTCATGGTGCCGACTTTTCCACAGCGCAACTATGTTTGGGTTTATCCGTCATCGCTTTTATACGTGCAATGATGGACGAACCCTTTTTTTAGATAAATGATGGACGAAACTTAAGGTCAAGTAAAACTAAGCTGTGTTGAGCATCTCTTTTGCAACTTCAACCTAAGCAACATAAAATATGATAACAACTAAATCCATCAATAAATTCAGTCGCATTACTTGAGTCCATGATTTACTATTGTGTCATTGTTTTTAGATAGGTTATCAATTTTCGAACTGAGCTGAAACATCATCAAGTGAAACAATGGGCATGATGCAGTCAGTTGATCATGCTCAAATAATTATCCCAAATAATTTTGACAATCTGCTTCAACAAAATACACCTAAGGAAATCAGGTTTAGTCTTACGGTGCATTCACCTTAAGAATCCTGGCAATAGCATTATTTGAAACACCACGTATCAAGACTCTAAAGAAATCTGAGTAGAAACTAACAATCTCCGCGTATCCAGTTTTCTCACCGTGATCTCAGTTTTTCTCACCGTGTCTCACCAAAGCAGCAGAAGTCAGTAAGTTTAGCAGATAGCAGAACTGCAGTAGCAGATAGCAACGCAACACGAACAAAAATTCAGAGCAAATAATTATCTATGCATCCCCATCGATCTGCTTCATGGCTTACCCCTTCACACCCACCCCACCACCGCGATACGGCCGCGCTTGGAGCCGATTCTGCTGCTCCTTCATCTCTCCTTGTTGGATTACTCGATTTCGATCAGGGCGGAGTGCCACGGGAGACGATGAATTGCTGCAGGAGGCGGTGCTGTAGAGAAGGGCGTGGCCGCTGGCATGCTTGGCGGCGGCAGAGACGAAGGCGAGCTGGGTGGCAGCGCAGCGCTGCAGAGAAGGGCGCAGCCGCTGGCGTGCTTGGGGGCGGCAGGGATGGAGGCGACCTGGGTGGCAGCGCAGCGCCGTGTCCAGGACGCCGGTGCTTGGCGGAGGTAGGGACGGAGGCGAGCTGGGCGGCAGTGTGGCGCCATGTCCAGGACCGACGGGAGAGGAGTAGGGGCGGACGCAACAACGCTCGATATTGAGGAGAAATATTCAGACATTGTAGGGAAAATTAGATTCCGAATTTAGTTTGAGCGCTCGATCCCCCTCTCCTTCCTCCTGTGAGAGCCCCGCAGTTGCGCCTCGCCCCCACATCTCTTCCTCCCCTTACCACAGCTGGCCTGCCCTCCCCGTCCCTGCAACCTAGCAACACCACCGCTCGTCCTCCCTTCCACACCTCTCCTCTCTTCGCCCCTCTCTCCTAGCCAGGGCCCATCCCAGGTGGATGCGGGCGAGTGACCACGAAGCAACTCAGGGCGAGCATTTGGTCTATGAGAGGACGGAGAAAGTGCGATGACAACCACCACCGTAATACAAATAATAATAATAATAATAATAATAATATATACTCACTGAATGTCTGTGCGTTGCCACATTCTCTCATGTCCCCCTCTTATTGCGGATCCCATTACTTTTAAGTTCTGCGTTTAACTATGTATTTGTTGTCTGATATGTCATCGTTCAGCACTCCAGCATGTCTCTGTCGCCACGTTGTCGGCGTGCACTAACAGGATGTCGTCAAGGTACATCGGCTTGAAGTTGGAGTAACCCAAGCGTATCAGCGAGTCCATCCACGTGCACGTCGGACGAAAAAATTAGGGAAAGCAGAGGCTAGTGCATATGGCCTGTGTTCTCGTGTGAGGTTTTGTTCTGTTACAGTAAAATATCAAACGGTGTTATTTTACCAGCATATTTACTGAAGTGTGACAACACATACCGCAACTTTAGATTTAATACTCCATCCATCTAAAAAATAGACATCACTAATTTATGTAAAGTTTAATAAATCTAGGCATGTTTTAGTGTGTAGATATATATAAATTTGAACAAATTTAAGACATCTTTTCTAAGACAAAGGGAATAGTAAAGATCTTGTCCAAATTTATGCTCCTTTTTGTCCTGCGGCCGGAAGTAGTTTCTCTCTTACCCCGTTCCATTTCATTGTCTCATGCTTAAATTCATCAACGTCTACTCCAAAGTTCTGCTTGATTCCGCGTGCTTTTTTCTTCTACATGTGTGCTACCAGCAGAGTACATCTCGACGCATCCTTTTCTTCTTGTTCTTCCCGCCGATAGAAGCGGAAGCAGCTGGCCCCGCCCTCCTGGCATGCCTGTCCCGTACACGCATGTCGCCGCTCCCATACATGCATGCCGTCGTTTGCCTCTTCGCGCGCGCAGCAGTCGCGCTGCACACCGCCTGCTCGCCAGCGCGTGGGGCCTCGAGTTGGAGTACAACTGAAATAGGAGATCAAAACGGACGTAGACGCGTGCAAACCAGAAACAGCCCGACCCGGACGATGGACAAAAAACTGCCGTGACGAAAACCACCGCTAGATAAATTATATAGTACTAGCTGAATGCCCGTGCGTTGCCACGGGTTTTTATTTTATTTTATCGTCGGAAGTAACACAACATGCAAATATAAGATACACTTTTATATAGATTACATATTCAAATATTGATAAAAAAGATAGTAAACTTGACAACAACCCAATATAGTGTTCCTCTCGGCTCCTCCCCCCCCACCCCCACCCACCCACCCACCCCCAATGCGGTGTCTATTCTTCTGTGATGACACCCATCATCACTTACCTGAACTAACTGAATCTACTAATATGCAAAACCATCAACCAACCCACACATGAAGAAACCTCTTTATCCATCCATGGTCTCTAGGGTTGAGACATGCCATAGATTGTTCTGACAGAGCAGGACCGTCTTTTGCCTCAATTCCACCTCCTGCTAGAAAATCCTTAGAAACCTTCAGTATTGGTAGTAGCAATCAGCTAAACTGGCAACAATAACGAAGCCAAGAAGCAAGAGACCAAGAAAGTAATCAACATCAATGAAGAAAAACAGAGCCCACTTCTACCGATTCCTTTTCCTCAAATCCATATAGTCTTCTTGACAAATGCTTCCCCAATCTCTGCACACGTTTAGTCCCCAATGGCCTAGCTCCACCAAACCCTCTCTGTTTCTCCTCCTCCCCCATCCGCATCGCCAAGCTCCACCCATCCCCGACCCCCATGGCCGAGCTCCTCCATGGACAGGCTATATCGAGCCCACCCCATGACTCCTCCTGTCCCCATGGCCGAGCCCTTTCTATCCATATACCCCATGACTCGTCATGTCCCCACTCGGGTGAACCACATCACATACCTGCAGAGAGATCTGAGATGAGAGGGACGCCGGGCTGGAGGACACGGGTGGAGGTTGATGGGGGCTTGCCTCGCCGGAGGAGGAAGGTTGGAGGGCGGTGGTGGTTACCAATTGTCTCACAGGAGGGGCGTGCGCAGGCGGATCCCTCGACGGTGCGAGGCTGTGCGGGGTAGGTGGCCACTGGCCACGGGGGGAGCCAGGGGCGCCGCAGGCAGGCAAGCGCGCAGGCCGACGGGCTCGCTCGGGTGGATAGGGTTGTGCCGCTTGGTACTTGGCGGTGGCAGTGGTGTTATTTCTCCAAACTATCAAGGGCAAAGTTGTCCAAAATTTGTCCGTCTCGTACGAAAACCACCTCAAGAGAAATTATATAGTAGAGATATAAAGATAATACATATTTTTCTGAATTGTAAAATAAAAGATATTGATTCTATAAGATTTATTCCTTTTTTAAAATATTAAACCTATTTTTTAAAATACCCGTGCGTTGCTACGGAACAACGCATAAATCATGTGTGTAACAGTTATTCAATTTCGTGAAATGACTTTTCACTCTATTTTGCCCATAAAACACAGACATTCATTCTTTGAAATAACTTCTTATTATATTTCGCACAAAGGGAAAATTAACATTTTCGTTCCGCATCCCAATAATGCAATAATGATCAAAAACTACGGTAAAGGCGAGAAATGCCTCCAAGGGTCTCGTGGCAAGCACTATAATATGCACTCCCTCCATTTTAAAATATAAGATGTTTTAGGTTTTGAAG